>CM062853.1:2475602-3689769 GCA_031772225.1 Eubasilissa splendida | reverse complement strand
TGATTTGTAATTCTTACTTACTAAATACAATATTCAAAATACTTTTATTTAAAAAAAAATCTATAACAAATTACATTTTTTAAAGAATCAGATCAATGTTGAAAATGAAAATCAATTTTAATTAATAATAATTAATTAGGTTTTGTGCTGTGCACACATAACAAATAAACTGTGACCGACGCAAGTCGCCGGTCACAAAGAAAAGGTGTTGGTGAAGGGATGGAATCGGAAGAATGGGTTAGATAGGAAGTAGGAAATCGGATGATGGGAGGATGGGTACCTTCGATAGCGGGCCAGGATGAACTCACGGAACCAAAGGATAGCTCGACTCTCCTGGTTGGTGACGCCGTCACGTTGCACTTCTGGAAGATCACCCAATGTATTAAATGACACAGCACAAAAAAACTCTGACGAGTGTCACGTTCAGCCTAACAAAATTCAAATTCAACACAAAGAATTACGCGATACACTTTCTCTCCTCGACCTCCAAAAGGACAACCGGTTGAATCAAAGGAACAATATGTAGTGGGGAATATAGGGCTATGAGGGTGTGGAAAAACTGGTGACAAAATACTACTAGTGACAATATTATAATTAAATGAATAAGTGTGGAAATATATGTATTCACCTACAAAATAATAATTAATTTAATTCATTACGAATACGGAACATAAACTAAAAATAAAAACTATCTTCACTAAAATAATAACTGAAGAATTTTTTATACATTGTATTCCCAGTAGGTTTTTTTGAATAAATAATAAAATAAAAATGTACAAAAAAAACCTGGCAACATTTTGTACGCACCCTCATCCTTTAGAATTAAACCGGAAGCTAACAGCCACCCACTTGGAATGCACTTTTGAAACAGCTGAAGGCGCTTGGTCACTTTTACCCTTAACATTATCACGTTACTGTTCTTCACCTCTTTAACCTCATTCATACGCGACCGCTTGGAAAATCCTTCTCACTTTGTACGTCTCATTCAAGCTTTTGTGTTTGTGGTTACTTTGAACCCGCTTTATACAAGTGATTTCCTTCACATAAGATTTATAATATATTAAACCGATAATATATAAGATAACACTCTCAAATAAACTTATTTTAAACACTGTTAAATAAATGTATTTTACATTCTGTCAAATAAAAGAATTATATTTTTTAAAAATACTGATGATTGCTTCATGTTTATATGAATGTTTACTTCAAATGGTACCCCTTTTTAATACCAAAATTAGACAGTTATTAGTTATTAGACGCTGGCCTAGTGATCTAGTGGTCGGGAGTTCATGCCTCGTTCCAGGAGACCAGCAAGTTAGTCCTATTTTCATAGCGCAAGCGTTTAGCT
Source organism: Eubasilissa splendida (assembly GCA_031772225.1). Classification (NCBI taxonomy): domain Eukaryota; kingdom Metazoa; phylum Arthropoda; class Insecta; order Trichoptera; family Phryganeidae; genus Eubasilissa; species Eubasilissa splendida. Next base: position 3,688,421 of record CM062853.1, on the reverse strand, counting down.
TAGTTTGAAAATAGTAAGAACATTAATATGACATATATTCCATATACGCATCTCTATTAAATATATATATATATTGTTACGTACTGCACTGGAACCGGTAGTACGAACACCATTTTTTCACGCCACCGGCAAGACTCAGTCTGTGGGTAAGGTGTGTGTGGTGTCGATGTGCTTGTCTCGGAAGGACTAAAATTTTTTCTTCTTCAATATTAGAAAAATTACTTTATACTTTTTTACATTTTTTCCTGAAGAAGATAACATAGATATTGTAACATGTTGATTTATTAATATATAGTGGTTTAAACAAACTGTTTTATCTTATTATTTATAATTAAAGTTTTGTTGGTTCATTCTTCTCTTTTCAATTTTCAGATACTTGGATAGTCCGCAATAGTGACTAACGTAAAATAGATGCCCTTTAAATATTCGCTGGAGAAATATGTACGAATGTCTCAATCGTACAACAAATCTAACCACAGCAAGCCCTATCTACGCACTGAATAAAATATTAATATAATTTTTTCGATTTTTCAGCCACATTACGCATCAAAGTGACAGCACAGAAAAGGAAATTATCCTGCATACAATTTTGGGACGAATAAGATCTAGAAGAGTGCCACAGTGGTAGATAGATGCATTGCATCTAGCTGGAGACCCTGGAGTTAGTGTTAGTAGTGTTAATTATTCAGAAGAACATTTATTTAAAGATCACAACACCGTCATTTTGATATTGAAAACTTTAAAATATGCGTTGCAATATATAATAATATTGTGTATTGCGATTAACCATTTTTTTCAATTATCACCAATAATTAGAATTATCACAGGAAAAATGGATTCCAGTACTTAATTGATACAGTGACACTAAAAACTTTTAAAAACGTGTTCACAAAATACCTATAACTTCAATCTGACGTCATACTCTGAGTGATTTTAAACTGTTTTAGTTTTTGATTGTCTAGATTAATGGAGTCTTTAATAAATTTCTAATTTAGGACTACAAATAAATACATTATTTACTGATTTATATATGTTTTTTAAACTCAATTTAATTAACTGCTAAAATAATCATTGGTTTTTAAAAAACTTAATGGTGATAAATAGAAAATACTCGAAAAAAATAGAATAAAAGTGAATAAATGCATGACAAATATATAGTTCTGAAAAAAAAAACAGATTTATTTAAAATGGATCAGATAAGAAGCTTATTTGTATGTTATTGTTATTCAAAGAGATCTAAGCTTGAATTCCGGTTTCATATAATATCTGTAATGTATCCACCGCCTTTTAGAAAAATATTCACAAATAATATTTTAAAGATGGATAAAATATTCAGCATACAATTGTACTAAATAGTAGATCTCATTGAAGTCGACTTTTTTCATACATTTTTTATAAGGTATGTAAACTGTGTATTTGGTTTTAATGGCATTAATAATTCTTCTAGACTTTCGTAAACAATTTGAAAATGAAAAGTTCTAAAACTAAGCTGCCATTCAAAGGTTTTAGTTAATCTTTCGTAATAAATAGACTACCTAAACAATTTTCTCTTTTTCAACTTTCAATAAAACTCATTGTTTCTTTCGAAGTATGAATTCACGTTGGTAATAAAATTCATTTACGTATGAGTATGTAGGTAGGTAGGATTTTTGATTGCTAAAGTCTCGGTTTCTTTAATCACAACCCTCGCCTTTTCCCATATTTATGAAAGTTGACTCCACAGAATCTTGCATTAAAAAGTTCTTCGTTGGCTGTTTTGAGAAGAAAAATATCTGAAGTTTTTCTTAGAGAGAGAAAAAATAAAAATGAAAAATTAGAACTCCGTGCAGTCGCAATCGTAAAATTCAACTCCGTTAAAATAAGTGAAGCTTATTTTATCTTCTTGAAAAAATATGAACCCTTCATAACAAGTATTGATTTTAATTGCAAGTGGCATAAAGGAGATTTGCAACCTTAGAACAATATGATTTTATTTCTTATAAAAAGGCTGATAAACTTTGAATATCATTAAACATCTATAAAGGAAATTCTTACTTTAATATTTTCACTGATTTATAGAATCCAAATTTGTTTGCTGATTTGCTCTAGTAAATTATATTTTGAGTCAAAAAACAACACTATTTGGACACTTTAATATGCTATTTAAAAAATACAAACATTTATATTAAATATGTGTTATATGCGTTTATTAGTAGTTTTCTAGTTAAGTGGTAAAATATTTTTAGAACAAAAAACTGCTTGAAAATTGGATATAATAATAAATAAAAATAAAATTATTGTTATATTACCAGTTACGCCTAATTTTAGGCAATCTGAGCACCGAGTTCAGAAATATTATATAATTCGTATTATAATGTTATTTTATGCAATTTATTTATTAAATCCATTTTTCTCTACAGTAGCGACAAAAACTTACAAAATATTCTGTTAGAACTGTTAACATCATATATTTATTTAAAGGGAACTTAAGTTATTAGTAAAAATGGAAGTTGTTAGTAAATTGTATCGAAATTGACATCGCAAAGGATTTGGAAAAATAACACATTACAGACTCCACATTCATGTTTAAATTAATCGTTAATATTTATAATAATAATTGGTTCAGTCTCGAGACAAATTAATTCGAGATAATCGGCGAAACCGTAAAGACAAAATTATATATTTAAATTTAGTTTTATATGATACTTCTTCGAAGAAGGAACACACGTTGTTTCGAAACTAATTAGTTTTAAATAATATAATTTAACGAATGAGTACGGAATTATTTTATTACTTACTATTTACTTTATTTTGTTTGCCTCAGTATTATCCGCTGTCGACCCACGCTCCGAGTATGTCGGATGTGCAAGAGCGAACATTGTATAAATAAAGTCCCATCTTTCCGATTACCGCTCATCCATTATGAAGTAATCAACACGCCGCTATCCTAGCAGAAACGTGTTCATTAAATATCGCTAAAGATTTTATCAGTGAACACCTGTTACTACCGAGACATGCAATTATTATCCGTCGCATTGGCTGGCCAGTTGCTTCCATCCCTTCCTCGCTGGAGAACATTTCTAGTGTATCTTACGAAGTATGATGAACTTCTTCTTTAATGGCAATCGAATAGGGCAGTCCAAATCGGGCCTTGGCCTCTTTAATCTTTCGCTTCCATGATACTGCATCTTCTGCTGCTCATTTCTAATTGCTTACCAATAGCAGGTCTAAAGCAATCTTCTCCCTGCATCGTTCTTGATCTTTCGATCAGTCTTATCCCTACGGAATTTCTATTTCTATCTGACAGGTACTGAACGCATATATCTGGATCCAAACACGAAACTCGCATCAACCTTAAAGGTACTTTTAAAATTAGCAATATTAACTTTGTGGTTAAAATTCATATTTTTATTTATTATCTTTGTTTTATTAAACACTAAATTGAGTTTAAATACATCTACCGGTTTCGAAAAATACCATTTTCTTCTTCAGGATGTTCAGGATTTCTTTCAGGATTATGACATCCTGAAGAAGAAAATGGTATTTTTCGCAACCGGTAGATGTATTTAAACTCAATTTAGTGGTTAATAAAACAAAGATAATAAATAAAAATATTTAAAAAAAATAACTTTTACTAATCCGCAAATAAATTAGGTGAGAGTGATGAGGGAGATTTTTGGGGATTTGGGGAGGGGGGTGAGATGGATCAAAATAAGGGAACATCGTTCAAATTTTCTCCACTATCGCCACCTAACAACACCTTATTACTGTATATTTTAAGTTAATTTAAACAACGCTTGTAAATGGCACGGACGTGTCGAAACCGGTAGCGTATTTCATATAAAATAATTGACATATACCCATTAAATAAACTATTCAAAACAAAATAAACACTGCCCTGGTACTTACATTTGTTTGTTTTACATCTATTAATCTTAAACCTTTACATATGTACATTTTTCCATTTTTTAAGCATTTCGTTCAACATCCAAACATTTTTTTTGAAATGATAAAACGTTATTTTTTAAACTTTCATTGCAAAAGACAAATATGTATTTATTTTTCAGAAACTCTAGTTATAATCAGTTTTTTTTAAAAACAGGGATGCGAATGTTTAGTATTTACTTAGCTAAGAAGTATTTAAATGTTCGCGTATTAAAATTATTTTCTGTAACTGTAGATATTTATTTTAAAAACTAATAAACTTTATACAGATCACATTGATTAATTTAACGTTATTATTATTATTATTATTTTATTTTTTTTATCTTTGTTTTATTTACCACTAAAATGAGTTTAAATACATCTACCGGTTTCGAAAAATACCATTTTCTTCTTCAGGATGTCATAACCATCCTTATGAACCGGAGTTTATTTATTTATTTTCGATAGATAATTTATTTTCGATAGATAATGCGGTGTGCTTGACAAGACTATTGATTTTCACAAGTATATATCGACAAGTACATATCTGATAACAATTAATATTGTTCAAAAAAAAAATATATATAGTTAGTATTGACATCCTGAAGAAGAAAATGGTATTTTTCGAAACCGGTAGATGTATTTAAACTCATTTTAGTGGTTAATAAAACAAAGATAAAAAATAAAAATATGAATCTTAACCACAAAGATAACATTGCTGATTTTAAAAGTATATAATTTAACGTTGACTGGATTTTGAAACTACTGCATCTTGAGCACGGACGCATACTAACTGATCCGTAAAGAAAACAATTGTCAGGCGAAAGCGTGTGGGAGTGGGGTGGGAGGTAACGATATTGAAATGGGGAATATATAAAGTAATGTGTTCTTTTTTAAATTAAATAAAATATTAATTATGTAAAATTTTGTATTAAGGGTTATTTTAAATAACCTAATCTGAGGCCATTATTGTTTATACGTAATATTCCAGAGGCATTTTCTTTTTCAAAAGTGTGGCTCGTCTCCAAAACTAAATATTATGAGAAGTATTATTACTGAAGGATCTTAAATGTCCCTTTATTTTATGTAAAATGCTGTAAAATCATTGTAATTTAGTATAAACTATACATTTAAAAATGATTCAATGGGTCGTCTTTACTTTTGGTGTTTATTTTGATTTTACTTAAATTTTTAGTTTTAGTAGAACACATTCTTATTGTGAAATTGTAATTATTCAGAACATGACCTATGTTCACAGACCTTGTGATATTTTAAATATGAATTAGAAAGATATACATATCAAATCAATTTTATCGAAAAATATTGTTGTTGTGCCACCGGGATTCGAACCTGGATCTCTTTTCAAACCGGGGAAGGTGCATTATCCAACTATGCTACAGCGACGATATCCTTAGTGACAAATTTTCGAACCTATATGTTACCTTTTTAAAATTAATACATTTAATCGTTCCATTATTTGAAAGAGCCATCTACCTTATTTTTACAGAATCTTAAATACTTTTGAGTAATCTGATAGTAGACGCCAGAATTATCAATATCATTTATATTTATTAAGTGAACGAAATTTACAGATGATCTTTTATAGTTGTGAAAATTACCATGGTCCGAAAGTTGAAAACCGATGCTCTAGGCTAACTGAGTTGCAAATCGTTCGCCGTCTTCGTTTTCCTACTGGTGAAATTCGACAGTGGAATTACTTTAACTACATTGTAAACAGCAGATTCCCAGGTAATGCGCTGCCGTACTCTCAATTTATCCGCCCGATGGTCTGGGCCATAAAAGAATAATCTGCAAACTGCTTTAATGAAAACTTTCAAACACAAACAGTAGTCGGACTTTTGTGTTTGAAAGTTTTCGTAAACTCCCCGACTGCGGAAACATTTTGTTTTTCAGATAAAAAAAATAAATCCATTCTGCGTTAGTTGAGTATAAATTCTATGAAAAAATACATAAATAATTTCCTTATATCTTTCCGTACCTGTCGCATAACAAAATAAAACAAACATACATTGAGCTGTCCATATCACATGGTAACATAAAATAAAAAAGATCTGCTGTCAATTCTATGATGCGAAAGTGTGTGTCAAAGTAAATTCTATCGCTATTGTATTTTACTCGATTTTGTAAATAAATTAAAGTTATTTCTTTTACTATAATAATAATAATAATAATATTCTATTCCAGATAGTGGTTGCGATATGTATTGTTTTAAATATTTTTATACATGAAAAATTTCAGAATATACAAATTATTATACTAATTTAATTAAACATTACTTTGTAATTTCATAAATAGGAATTTATAATACGAAACAAAACCAGCATAATGGTGCCAATACTAATGTACGGAAGTAAATACTAGAATTGTCAAGAAAATAATGAAAGTAGACTGAATGTAGTAAAAATGCGGTCGATTAGACTTGTGCGATGCGATTCTATCTAATTTGTTCGTTTTTCACTCTAAGAATGAACAAATTATAAGCAAATGTGGAGCTGTTTATAGCATAATCTATAAAATAACGAAAGCGATGGTAAAAAATAATAATATATAAGACGAATGTTGAAGACAACAGGAACAGAGGGTTTCCGCGAAAGACGTGATAAACGAAAAGAAACGATAAAAGAAAAGAGTGATAACCGAAAAACGTGCACGAGAAAATTTATAAAAGTTGACGAGGAACGAGTGATGTGCCAGGATAGAAGAGTGCGGCGTTTTATCCTCTTTACCTACACGTGCGGAAAAACGGCATGATATGTAGTTAGTTTTATATTAAGAATTACATAGTAAGATAATAATAAAAAACGTCATAATATATATGATAAAAGTGATCGAAAAGAGTGATATTTTGACTCTGTATTCTTCCTTTTTATAGTATTTAGTTGTTGATGAATAGTTAATTGATGGTAGACGTTATTGTATGCAACTTTAACTCGAGTAGTATACATCATTATAATATTAAATATTCGTATGAGCGATTGTGACTTCTTACAAAACATTAGTCCCGGTAGATTAATTAAGTCAGTAAACTTGATTTTTCTAATTTATTCAACGTTTTGAATGGTCTCAGCTACACAATAGATTTATATACTCGTATATATCTGTATGACTTCTTTGTATTATATATGTAGAGTAATTAATTTGTATTAAAAATATCACAGACCTATGTTCTAAAAAATTGCAACTTCACAATGAGAATGTGTTCTCCTTAAAAAAATATACAAATTAGAATTATTATTTTTGTGTTTACACTTTTTACTGTTATTATCACTTTTATTAGATAAGATTTTAAGGATTTTTAGGAGATAAGATAGACATAATGTTAAATATATATATATATTTTTATGAATACAATAGAATTATTCGATAATAGAAATTGATGTATTTTGCTGATCACATCCACAGATGAGATTTCTCTTAAATCAAAGGTCAGTACAGAATTCAGCGCCAAGCGTTCTATGAATCATCATAACATGTCAGTACATACGTACATTTACTGACTTTCAGAGATCAAATTCTTATTACTATTATTATTATTATACAATTACATAACAGAAAATTACATCAAAAGTGCAATACATTGTAAAAGTTACATAATGTAAGCATGTTTTTACGTAATCAAAATTAAAAATAAATATAAAATGTGAAGTAAAGTAATTTATCCGTCACCATTGAGTTGAGACATAAAAATGGCAATAAAGAGTTAAATTAATAGTAAAAATGTCGACTACCTTCACATATTCATTCCACAAAGAATGCATTCTGGTGACTGCGGAATTATCTAGTGCATGAGTAATAACTGTAATAAAATAATGAATTGTGTCTCGATGACCTCAATGGTGCGTGAAAGTCAAGCTGACCAACAATCTGGTGGCAGTCTATCGTATTATTGATGATTCTGTATAGAAATATAAGGTCGGTCATCGCACGTCTCACCGATAATTTTAACAATTTCAAACGGCTAAGAAGATAATCATAATTGATATCCTCAGAGCGTATATTTAATTTAAAATGAATAAATCTTAGAAACTTTCTTTGGATTCTTTCAACCGCCGTCGAGTGTATAATGAAGTGTGGAGACCACATGACTGAATTATATTCTACCTGAGATATTATTGAAAGATTACCCTGGTCATGGGCTATGAAACGAATTAACGTAAAAGTTACTTTAATGTGTAATTGGTAGATATTTTCAATGTGCCACATTAATTTATGAGTATTGAATTATCATCACTTTTTTATTGACTTCGGTTGGGTATATCGGCTATTGATTTTTCAAAATACAAATATTTTTTTCAGAGAAGAAGATATAATACAAGTTAGAGAGTTATTGTTTATACTACGCCTTTGATTCATTCACTATGGATTATTTATTATCTGTAAATGATTTTCGAAACTGAAAAACTCCAGTTCCTGCAAAATTTCGACACATAATATTATTACCTCATTTTTTATGAACAACATTATGCTAATATATAGAAGTAGGCAACAATAATGCCGTTTATTTTACAAATTAAATAAGCCAATTGAATTCACTTACCACAAGAAGACAGGATATAGAGTAAAGTGAAGGTAGCACAAAACAAAGCTGAACTGATGCTTACCTGTGAAAAATAAAATAAAATTGGTCAGATTGGTACATTTTAGAAATTTAAAATAATAATCCAGTGCAGTAAAAAAACTTTAATATTTAAATAATCGATCTGTTAACAATAATGTAGTGAATTTTTAAAAAATATTGTTATTTGTGTTATTACGACTTGATTTTTTTTATTGAATGAATAAAAGTTCAAAGCGTTAGCCACGAAGCTGTAACTAATGCTTTCTTTGTAGCGAATTTAAATGGAAGCTGATGTAATATATTTCATTTGAGTTACAAATTTAATTTATATATGATCTTTTGATTCTAAACTCATATTAACAATGTTTTATAAAATTATTTTTTAAAACAAAATATTGTGCAAAAATGTTAATTAATGTTTCGTCGCTGCAATCAATTGCAGAGGTTTAAAATATGGATTATTAAACTGATACAACACGGACACTTTTATTGAAGTGACATGATAAAGAAATCTACCCGACTAATAAAATATTTTGATTAATGAATATACCTATTTGTACACAATTATCTTAATTAACAATATAAAATTAAAAAAAATTAAAATATACTGTGTAGGTACGTTCGAAAAAGACCATAATAGTTAATTCGTACTAATTCAAGCAAAGAAAACGGTAATAGAGATTGAACATTTTATGTTGTTATATTTCACAGTTAGCTTAACTGCATTTTGTCTCACTGGAAGTATGTAAATATCGCGGTTCATCCCGGCAAATGGGGTGCAATATATAATGACGCAAAAGTAACCAGAGTCTGTGACACAGCATCCGGTCTAGTCGCTTTGGGCGAACAACGGACTTTTTAGATCTATTCAACTCTCCGCATTTCGAAACCCTTCCTTATATCATGTGACCTCATTCACAACCGCAAACATAAAACTTCATTAATATGTCGTTATATATTTTTGGGTTAACGCTGTACTTATTTTCAACTTCAAATACTTTGATATACATCAAGATTTTTCTCAGGAGACTGTACGGTATTCGGTGATGGTAAACCATTATTTAAGCCGCTATTGTGACTGTGATTGTATTAAATTGATTACTGAGATTTAACTGTTGGAGGTTTAGTCCCTAATAGTATAGCAGTAGTTGCTTTACGAATTAGAAATAATCAGTTGCCAATCATCGTTACACTGAAACACAATATTTGTATGTAATAAATGTGACATTTTCAACAGCCAGAAAGTCACAAAACAAATAATTTGTTATATTTAGTAAATTGTTACATAATGACATATATAATACTAATTAAATGTATTAATTAGAAAAATATACAGTTAAAATCAATTTTATCGAAAAATATTGTTGTTTCTACCGGGAATCGAACCTGGATCTCTTTCCAATCCGGAAAAGATGTATTACCCAACTATGCTACAGCAGACAGTACTTTTGACGACAAATTTTCGAACCCATATGTGTTACACTTTTCATTTTTGTTCCATTATTTGAAAGCCATCTACTTTATTTTTACGGAATCACAAATACCTTTGAGTAAACTGATAGCAGACGCCAAAATTAACAATTCATGTTTATTAAATTGTGAACTCATTGATACAACTTATATGTTCTTAAGGAGAACACATTATTTTTTGAAAAAAAAAGATTTTTTTTTTATATCTTTCTAATTAATACATTTAATTAGTATTTAAAATATCACAGACCTATGTTCTGAATAATTACAACTTTACAATAAGAATGTGTTCTCATTAATAATTAATATATAAATATATTTTTATTAATTACGTTATTGCATTAAAAATTTACGGGATCCCTTTTACATCATCTTCCAAAAAATGCATTTTATATGTAAAACATGAAGATTAATATTATGCCTGTGCTGTACTTAGTATTTTTGTGGATTGTATGCGCACACACATATATTTTTCAAACACCCACATTTACACATAAATATTATTTATGTACACGTTCTGTTCGTATTTATTACACATACAAACTTATATTATAATTTTTGTTCTTTTTGAAATGGTTCGGTTACATTATACACGATACAAATTATAATTAATCTTGATATAAAATAGATTTAACATCAGCACATTGAATTTTGAAATATTTCTAGAAACACCATACATTTTTGTTTTTGCCGAGAATATTATTATTATTAATATCCTGGGACGACGATCAAACCACTTACCCCATTCACAAGGTGAATGTCTTACCGCTTCATCACATAAGCTTGTCAGAATAATAAATAACTTATTATATAAAGGTTAATATTTATATAAAGGTGCTTTCACGTATTTTGTATAAATATTATATGAAATGTTTTAATGTTAAAAGCTTAATCCTTCCTTTCAAGATAGAATTTTGCGTTACGTTCGAAATATACCCGGGCTAGTGAATGGAATTTTAAGTCATAATGAGTTGTATTTAAAGCGTCTTCTGAAGCTAAACTGGGATCAACATTAAACGCAATTTTATGATTTTCAGTCGGTACAAACTATAAAGTCTAATGTTTGTATTATTAGATTTTAAATTTTCATTTATTTTTTAACATTTATTAATAACATTATTATACTTCTGTGTATATAATATGGAAATACAAATAAATATAATTGTGTAGTTGGTAAGATAGACGAGGTAGACTTGGTAAAAATAATAAATATTAAGTACATACATACCTGTTGAATTTTTTTTTATCAATATATTAATAATGGTTGTTGTAATAATAATGGCCGAATTAAATATTACATCACTCTGATCATTTTGTTAAGAAATGTTTATTATTTGTTTTTTGTTGGTTAGTTATTTAGTTAGGCATTTAATTTGCACCACTTTAGTTCTTTAGATGTGCGGGAAAAAAATAATACTTTTTAAACAAAATACGTGTAATTTTTGCATACATTTAAGATTGGGCATTATGCATTTCATTATAGTACGCCAGTTTTATTTTATAATAATAAAAAAAAAACAACAGATATTGCCTTTAAAGAATTATTGAATTCTAATCCGCCGAAGTTTTAAGTACGGGCATAAATAAGCTTGTAATTCGTTAGCAAAAATGCGTAGAAATCAAATCTCGCTTAGTTTGATTAATAAAGTTTATTTATTCCAAAGTTTAATTAAATTTGAAGATTTAAATCAATAAAATATTTTCAGAACAACTTTATATATTGACCTTCATAATCTGAATGTCTATTGGTAAGTACACGAGTTAAATAGATAAAAGCTTTTTTACCATAAGTCAGAGGTCTTCACCAAAAATTCATTGGATAAAATTATTGATCGAAAATGATTATATACTCGATATTATTATTTGGAAATGTGAAATAAGTGTTAGTTAGTTGATATTTTTCACATTATTTGCAATAAATACTAATTGTTTTCTGTCGATGTTTGTGAAAATACAATTTTCATTTTATGGAACAACCTTTTAGTGTGCATGAGTTGAATTTTTTTCATTTAAAAATATTTATATAAAAAGTGGCGCTTGCGTCAAATTAGCATTTCTGTGACTATATAATTAAGACGAATTTGTTATCTCATGATAGATTAATGCGGTTATACTTTATAGCCACTTTCATAGTGAGTTTATTCACCGCAATAAACCTCTATAAAGGAAATAAAGCTTTGTTGACAACTGTGGAACCATTCGATACATTATTTGTACGGGGCGTTCTTTATGGGTCATGAAATTTTTTTATATCGTAAGTCGCCGCCTCACGGGAGGAACTATTGGCCGAAACCGGGCGGGAACCGAATTGAGGTCGAAAATAGTACATACATATAGTACAGGGTGAATATTATGTTTCAGGTTAATTTTGATTTGGTAAACATTTAATAATCGTTGAGAATAGTTGATTACAATTTATCATGGAGCATATAACGCCTCAAAAACATGTTGAAGTCATTAAAACATTTTATCTAAATAATAATGGCAATGCTGTAACCATTAACGGCAATTGCTGTAGTCACATGTTGTAAAACTTCTGGGTAGCCGAATTGGATCGATTGAGCCTGCAACACATGTGGTTTCAACATGATGGTGCCATCTCACACACAGCCCGAGCTACGCTTGAAATTTTGCGAGAATTTTTTCCCGGCCGCATAATGTCAAAAAGTGGTCTTCTCGATCACCTGATTTGACGACCCCCGACTATTTTCTGTAGGCGTACTTGAAAGAAATGGACTACACTAATAAGCCAACAACAATTCCGATGCTGTAGAATATTATTCGAAAAGAAATTGCTGAAATAACACGCGAAGTGTGCAAAATTTTTATAAAATAATGATATTATATTTTGTACATAATTGTAATAAGCCAAACAATCGATAAATAAAAACTAAATCATAAAATAATGTTTTATTTCTTAGTTATTTAAAAATAACATCAGCCTGGAACATAATATTCACCCTGTACTTACTTTGTAATCAATATATGTATATATTTATATACATGTGTGTGTGTGTATAAAGTTTTATATATTGATTCTGTAATACGAAATAAAACCTTTTTCTATTAGTGCTGGTTGAAAATAATCACTAAACGCCATTTTTTTCCGTGTTAAGTTTGATGTTTCAAGAAAAACGTTGATTAACTAATCAATAGCATTAACAGATACAAGATACTAAGTACCTACCTGTGTAATGAGCGCTACGCGTGCGTTTGTGAAGAAACTTGTCGATAGTATTGGTTAGTTTTTTATTTGAGTAGTGATAGCAAATATTTGGTACAAGTGGTTATTATAGTGAAATTGCTTCGTACTGTTGCTGTGTTTGAACTGATACATTGCAATGGGATGAAGTGTTAATATATTTAGAAATAAACAAATTAGTTAATACATGTGATAAGTATTCTTGTTTTGAATATGTATTTTTACTGTCAGAAATATGATAATTGGAACACTGTGATACTGCTGCACTGTGGGTAGGTAATTATTTTAATTTTGAAATATGTACATAGGTATGTGCGAGTCGTTGATCTATGTACGCCTATCTCAAGATGCGTTTTTAATAGTTTACATACACGCGAATATACGGGAGAGGTATTTTGGGTGCAGGGTACCATAAAATATTTTTAAAATTACAATAATTTAAAAGTTAACGATAACCATTTGACAGAATCACTCTATTTTTCGCTGGGCAAATTCGCTTGTTGACATTATTGTTTATGGTTTATATTTATACAAAATTATGATGTCATCTAGATGTTACCACATAATTATTTATGTGGGTTATTAATGCGTGGCTATTATTCCTAAATGTTTCTGACGCAAGATGTCGTGATAAAATTAATTAATAAATTTCATGTGTGAAAATAAAGTGTGTAATATTTTTAAGGAGAACACATTCGTATTGTGAAGTTGTAATTATTCCGAACACTAATTTAATAAATAAATTATAAATATATACACATAAAATCAATTTTGTCGAAAAATATTGTTTTTATATGTATATATTTATAATTAATACATTAAATTAGTATTTAAAACATCACAGACCTATGTTCTGAATAATTACAACTTCACAATAAGAATGTGTTCTCCTTAATAATATAAGTTGTATCAATGTGTCCAAAATTTAATAAAAATGAATTGATAATTCTGGCGTCTGCAGTCGGTTTACTCAAAGGTATTTGTGATTCCGTAAAAATAATGTAGATGGCTTTCAAAAATAATGGAACGATAGATGTATTAATTTGAAAAAGTGTAACATATAGGTTCAAAAATTTGTCATGAAATATACTGGCGTTATGACACAATTGGTAGTGTACTTCCTTGGATTGGAAATAGAGATCCAGGTTCGAATCCCGGTAGCGCAAAAAGAATATTTTTCGACAAAATTGATTTTATAGGTATATATTTATAATTAATACGATAAATTAGTATTTAAAAATATTTGATTTATAAACGAGTAAAATATTCGAAAGGTAATCAAATATGTTTAACATTAAATGGTGAATAATAAATGCTCATACGTTGTTATATGTCAGTGTCCAGTATCCTGAAGGTATCATTCGTTGATAATTAAAAACGCTGGTAAGTAATGAATAAACTTTAAAAGTATCTCTCAGTCATGTTTCTCTTAAGAGTCGTGATCTTTTTAACACATCCTAAACAAAACTTTCCAGGTTTCACGCCCTTCAGCAAGATGGATTGATCCATATAATGTCACTCGATGTCTGATCAGTTACTGCACAGGGAATTCACTTCTTCCAATGTGACCAAAAAAATATTTTTCTTATTAAACCTCCGTAGGCAGTTATGTAATTCTTATGTTAAACAATAATTTAATTCGATACAAGAAGGTAGGCGCTTTCAAAATATATTTGCCAAATTTTTTTCTGTCATTTTTGAAGAGTTTTCAATTTGTTGAATAATAGTGCTATACAGTTATTAATTGTACGCACGCAGTCGCGTCTCTGTGCTGGCTGCTCCAGACGTTAGCTGAACGCGCATCTCAGCCTGCACTTTGTAGTCTACCTACTGGTGCGAGAGCGCATCATTCGAGTTCGGATGCCAAGAGTTGAAGATGCCAAACAATAGTCATATTGGCTGATAACTGCCGTAATGTGCAAACAGGGTGCCCACGAAATTCTTTTACTTCATCTATCCTGTATCATAAAATATTATTTATTATTTATCAGTATTTAAGATTCTATTTCGACTATTTTAAGGAAATTCGGAAGCTACCATTTTATGCGGTAAACTATAACAACTCAGCTGCTATATATTATATTTTTTAGGGTAATTTGTGTTTGTAATTTACATCATAAATCCTGAAGGATATTTTTGTCTCTGTCAATACGTGCGAGTTTTAGATGTGGCTACAATATTTTAATCCAATCTCAAATGATCTAATTATTATTATAATCTCAATACTAAATATTTGCTACGTTATTTAACCTGAGTTATGGTGTTTCAGTACTTAATGACCAATATGTTGCTGTTTATACAAACTTAGTCTGGAGCAAACACCCGACATTCCTTCTGATGTTGCCAAGAAGATATATCTTGGTAATTGTTTTTTTGGTTTTTGCAAGATGTGTCCAAGTAACTTAAATTGAGATCTTTCTATACTTAGAAGTAGAGGCTCCATGCCCAGAGTACTATCGTACAGCGTAACTTTTCATTTGTTTTTAATTTTATTTTTGTTATTCTTTATGTTATACTACGATTAAAAATACAATAGGTACTTTAAAATAAAATTATTAATGATATGTATACCAACATCCAGATCGAAAAATTTATACATTTTTTAATAGATCCATCTGTGTAATGACAAAATGTATGTGGTAAAATGTATCAATACATGATTTACTGCTTGTAACATCTCGATATTTACAGAAATTTCCATTGTAACTTCGTGTGATTTTTTACGGATGGAGAAATATTTTTTCATTTTAGCACCTTCGATAATCGAGCGCCCCAATGGAATGAAACAATTTGCCTTTTTCTATAAAGTGCACACACTACAGCCGAGTTCAAATCAGAATTAGGCTTTTTAAAATTCAATTCACCATAAATTTACATCATAACAGTTTTAATAACACAAGTCCTACCTATTTTGTGTTTAAATCGAAATGTGCAATTTCAATACGTGTCGACATATACTTTGACTATTAAAGTCATGCAAACAATCTTAACAATAATCTATAAAATAACTGTTCCACTATATATACTGACTGTATGTTCTTCCAAATATAACAAATTATACAATAGCTGTTGTGACGGCTCCGAGAGGTATTATTGGAATCGCATTTCCTGACGTGCAAGAAGAACAAAGGAATCTATTATTCAGAAACTTCTTAAAGAAGCATTGCTTTCCATGCAAATGAGACCCGAATAAATTAATGACCACTATAAATTTGGAATAATGAATTACGAAGCATCCGCGACTAAACAATTTACTAGATCAAGAAATGATGGAATAAATTGTCTTCATTTTAGTTTTTCTTTTATCAGAGCAGTTGTAACGTTAATCAATCTGCAGACGTGTTGCCGATTCTGCAGCGAAAATTAAACCCCACTGTTTGATTCGCATTTCTGGCGCATTCTTGGAGAGAACTACCGGTGAAAAGCAGTGATGAGAAAAAATGTTACTCTTGACTCACTGGTGTGATTGTGATTGACATTCGATAATATCAGTGATTGTGAACTGTGACTGTGAAATAAAAATACATAAGTTTGAGCGTATGTACTTATATTATTCAGACTTCATATGCGAAAAAACATATTCTAGCGTATGTAATTGATATCTATATATTTAATATGATCACATAGAGAATGAAGACCCTTAAAAAAATAGAGTTTATTTTTCGGCTCAAATCTCAGCATTTCTGGTCAAATGCATAAAACGTTTCGGCAGAATCAACTAGATGGTGCTAATTACGAATTATAATGTCATTCCTTCATGAATTACGATATTTCCAGATATTCAATCACTGATAGTGAGTGTGACTCAAAGATGTTAGTGATTGACTTACGGATCGTGATTTTGAGCTCATCACTAATGGAAGCCTTCGCCAGATCTATCCAGCGAATGGGTACCTACTGATTCTTACCTACCTATTATTAAATTCCATATTCCTCAAACCAACAATGCTTTAACTAACGTAATGATCGAGCCTTGCATATATAGTGCCCTAGCTTAATAAAGACAATTAATTTTTGAATCTCTAAATTATTCGCGTAATAGATATTTCCTAAACCTTGAAGTTTAGTTAACAGTATGAAGATTTGAAGACTCAAATATACATCTTAGGTTTATCGTGCTGACGGAATATTTTTATTGAAGGCTTTGTGGGTACCCTGCACTTCTAGGTACATCTTTGTCTATGGGGAGAAATAAAATGCCGTGAAATGGTACCTACTCCATTGTCAATATTTGAAATTGGATCTCCATTTCCAGTAGAGCTAAACGTTTCTCAAAACGGCTCTGAAATAAGTTGGAAAATGGTTCTGCACGTCGTTATTTGGAGCACGTATTTATTGGTTTTACATTTTACAAGATCAAATTAAAATGTAACACGATTTTTATAAAAAAAATATTAAGATGGTAAAATAAGTATCTGAATTTATATATTTGTATGAATAGATCTATAATGATACTGAAATATCGATATTGTTCGGGAAAATTAACTAGATTGTTTGTCACTAGTGACAGCGCTGTAATATTATCGAAAACCATGGATAACCATTGAGTAACGGATAACTGAGTTTCAGAGAAATTTTTAGTAATTTCTCGATAAACTAAAAGACAGTGTCAGCTGAATGAAATAATATGTTTTTAATATTATGTTGTTTTGTGTATTACTTATATAGAAACACGCATAACAGAGAGATTAATTGTATTATAAATAATCATACATAAATTTCACATTCATCAAATCAAAAAATTTTCCTTCGCTGGATTCTGGACCATTATGGATGCAGACACTCGACTGATCTTAAGAGAACTTATAGTTATAGCTAATAATAGAAATTATATAATTAAATAAATAAACATTGTTTATATTAAAATCTTCTATATACAAAAAACAAAACTTACGATGTAAGCTGGTCTGATTGAATCACTAATGACAATGTGATGATTTGAATAAGAAAGAAAAAAAAATTCTTCAATCAATAAAAACCCGGATATTCCAATATTATTACTTATATCACGAGACATACATAAAAAGTATCAGATTCTGTATCTCATAATTCAGAAGAGATTCTGGGAGATGGAACCATGACCGACAAATCTGTAGTAATGGTTCGAAAAGTATGCAGTCTAACTATTACGGGCTGCAGTAAATAAAATAATAATCGCTAATATAACGTTCGATATCCGTACATGCATTAGAAGAAAAAGAAGATTGAAACATTTCAAAAAATACGGTATAACTATGGTATTATTTTAATAAATCTTTAAAACGCTACATAGCACTCAAATATCGGCCTATTACTAGTCAACATATCTGTTGCCCTTCGTCAAGAGCACCATTAGGGAGAAATCAGCCCAGCATCAGACTACAGAGCAAATTACGCCGAGGTTGTTTAACGGGCAACCGAAGTACCTCAAAGGATTTGACAAAATGGGTATCATTAAAAAGTGTTTAGGACAGTGGTTCCCAACCGGTGTGCTGGTATACACACTGGTATACCACGAGCGCTTGGTAGACTATTGTTCTCTATTTAAATTATGTTTTTCTTTACTTCGAAAATAAACTTATTACAATTGCTACGGAATATTATTTCTACGTTATTACGAAAAACCTTTATAAAAATAATAGCGTCTAGTTATTTGTTTTCGATAAAATTCACGAGATACGTTAATTTAAGAGTCTTAAAAAAGTGATTATTACGTAAGTATTCTTCTGTATAATTGTGTTTTGCACAGGATCCTAAAGAGTAATCATGCAAAAAATTGAATACGCGGCATTCAATATAATATACAATCTGAGGCATTATGTGGTGTGACTAGGGGAGGGTGTCTATGTTTTGAGCAAGGTCCTAAAGATATACAATATTTGGTTTAGATCAGTCAAAGGGTATAGGATTATATAGAGAATAGACAGATAAACATTTAGTTTTATGTATGTAATAAATGATGTTACGTTTAATTATGTAGGAAATGAGTTAAAAAAACAATCATATTTTGACGGTGATAATATTATTAGATGAAATAGCTATTTGTAAATGATTTTAATGGTTAGAAACATACAATTAATATTCGGTATATTACGGTAACGATGTTCAATATACTTTTTGATAATTGTTATTTTTAGATGTTTGTGCTAGTAACTTGAATCAACTATTTAAGGAGGGCCGATATGTGAACCGAAACACCTCCAAACTTGGCCTGTCATTCATATTCACTTTGGTTTGTGGGGTTAATTTAAATTCAAATTCATGACAGTAGCATAAGCAGATTGAAGAAATGAGTACTTACATTGAACACTGAGTATGTTGTATTACGTTTTGCAATTATTAATGATATTACGCGAGTAGAATTTATGCGGTGGAATGCTAGTACAGACGTCGGAGCTAAACGCTGATGTTCGCGTCAGAAGCGGGAGAAGAGGCTTGGCGCTGGGCGCAGAGCTCACGCAGCCGACCGATCGGTGGCGCCAGTTGCGTTCGGCTGAATTGTATGGTGTTTAGCTGACGTCACATAATGCTCCGCCAGGTGCGTTCAGGTCTGTGTCTAGATCACCGCTTCTTTTTTCCATCTCATTTTTTTACAAGCGGGTATTTAAGCGGTACATAAATATATTCTTACACACGTTATGGTTAATTTTTTTTATTTTGGTTACTCGCATTACATTAGAAGACACCACTCATAAATTCAAGTAAAATCAAATTATGTCGCATGTAGGGGGCATAATTTGATTTTATATAAAAAATAGGAAAATATCTTTATTAAATGCTTCCAATTTCACTTTTTTAGAATTCCTCTTGAATTTTTCCCCGAATTAAACAAATGACCTTTGGAAACTCCGTAGGGTTGAAGGGAAGGTATACAACTGCTCAGTTTATTCCAACCACATTCTTAATTAAAGAAGATATTGTATTACGGTCAGTGATGGCTCACTTAATAGCGCGATCGTGCGCTGAACCAAATTATTCTAAAACAAATTCATAATTATATTTAACATAATTCAACTATTCTTATTCAAACCTAAATAACATTTAAGAAAAATGTGCTAGACCATCGACATACGTCATACATATCGTGCTCTTGGAACAAAGAGAAATTGAGATTTATACCTAACTATGATATTGAGCTTCAAAGTTTTGAAAAATCTTTGATTTCATCGACAGAGTTTGGTTTAATTAATTAATTAATTTAATATAATAAAATAAACCAATTCCTGATTTCGGGCACGTTATATTGTATATATCATACATTTTATTTGTATTTAAACCAATATTTTATGTTTTAAAAAATATTACAAGTACTATGTACTTAAACATAACTTTGTTTTCTCGTTTTTTTTCTAAGCTACTAGGAAATTTTACATGTTTGTAATAGTTTTAAAGAGAAAATTGTTGTGCAAATTTTGAGACGATAAAGTTTATTTTCCATTCCAATGTCAATATGATATATGTCAATAATATACATGATTACACTAGTCAGAATGTCTAAGTTCGCTAGTATCTGATTTTTCATTATATTATGGTCACAGAACTATGGAAATGAAAATAAATACTTTTGTATATATTTGTTTTGTTCAAAATACTTCAAAACAATCTTTCGAAATTCAATTACTATACAGATATCTTTCAAATTAAATTAAGTTATGGAAACATGGTGCCCGCGGGTTAGCTTGTAGGTGTATTATATCTTATGACATTACAAAATTGATATCATGATCTAAATTACCCCGTCAGATTACTTTTATGCCAACAGCGTTCCTGTCATGAACAACAGTAAGTTTTGCAATACGCGCGATCTTCACAGTAAGTAGTTGGATCGGTACTTTTCTATGGTGTATTCGCGAGATATATTCTTATAATTTGTTTGCATGAAATTATATATTTCCTTTTCCCGCTTGGGGCATAGAAATATGATCGACTAACAATGAGGTTACGGGGCATATTTCATGGCGATTGATGATAGATGATCGGTAGGGTTGATCTCGGGCGCAATAGACATGGGATTTCGTAGCGAAAGGTTGCTATCTGACTGACCAAAATGTAATGGCAACGCCGGTCACTGAGTTCGAGGTTTCTCGATCATTTCTTAATCTCGTGTATTACTGTCGTAAGCCTGCGTTAGACTTTATATCACCCCTACATAGTTAATTTATTTTATTGTATTTTTTTGGTTTTAAATTTAAACTTCATATCATGTCGATTTGTAGAATCTTTGACATTGCGATCATTAAGCCAGCCGTGTTTTACTGTGAGAAAAGAAATTCATTATTGCGGGAATGATTTATTTTGAGTTTTATATTGTGAAACCCTATAGGATCATGTAGATTCGTGATAATTTATTATCCGGAGCATCTTTAGGTTAAAGGGAATATTAATGTTGTAATTTCAAATAGGTTATTTTCATGGGAACCTATTTTAGGTTAGCCGCGGTTTATTGGTAAAATGTTCGATCTTTTGTTAGACGAATCATCGACGAACACATGTTGTTTGTTAATCGATTTAACAGCCAATTTCGTATGAACTATTAATTGTTGAATAGATTCTCTGTTTATACTGAAAACATATTTTTATTTATCACTCCAGAGTATTAGCAATAAATTTTCCCGGTTAAGAACGAAGGCAGAATGTGGCAAATCAAGGTTGGTATGCATTTCTGAGGTGAAAAACTCGCTATTCTCATGTTCTCCCGTTGCTAGTCGGTGAAGAAGATAGAACGCCGATCTTTACCCTTACAACCTATATTAGAATGTAATATCATCGAAATTGATGACTCTTTGATTGATTGATCTTTGGTTGACTCACTGTGTTTGAGCCTGAACATTAACGTTTTATCTATCTAAATAATAAAAAGTTTTTATCTATCTGTTTATATAACGGCCAAAATAAAATCATTCTGACTTAAATAAGATTAAAATAAAGGATAAATTTGCTTTTTATTGGTAACGTTGCGATTATTCAGATCATATCGCTATTATACCAGGACCCTTCTATTACCTTGTTAATGTCATTAGACTTGTTTTATTTGACACGTATTATTGGCACGTCTGATTATTTTCGAAATAAATATTAGTCCTTTGCATTTTGTCATATTTATTAGTTGTAACATATTTAGTTTGGTTTAAATTAAGGTTGCTCTGCTTTCCTCAGGATGTATTGATTTTCTGCTCGAGGTAAGTGTCAAGTGGCTGGAGTACTGCGAGGGCGCTGGAAGGGCGCTGTAAGGGTGCCACACAAATAATATACTTTTTAAAGTAACTTCTGTGCCTTTTACGACTGCTCAGCAACTTGTGTGAAGAGTTTTTAGTGTTTTTTTTTGTCATCTTTAACCTCCTTGACCGATTTCTCGTGTTCCATTATGGGGTTCATTAATAGCGAGATGTTGACCGGTTTGGCTACACGCGACATATTCACATATGAACTAAGCACATTTTAGTATTATTTGAAATTATATTGGCATTAACATAGTTTTATGTGTGAATTGCGAACGAGACTGCATAATTATAAAATAATTCCAAACAATGCAAACTACTATCTTCCTAATGAAACCGTATTCAATGCCTCGATATCTCTCTGTTAAGGTTCTTGTCGAAAGCACGTAAGTGACCACAGGAGTCAGTATGCAATCATTACTGAATCATTAATTTACATCATGTCGCATTTTGCACGGAGAGATGATGAGACCCAGACATCATTAAACTCGCAAAATTTCACCACATTTTTCTCTTCTATCCTACGACTTTTTTATATTCCTTCATCAGTTAATAGAGAAGGTTGAGTATTCAGCAGTTCCTTATTCCTCTTCTTATAATCGAATTCATATAATTTACTACTGGATGAAGGTCTTCTCACGTCCTCTGCATAATTTTCACCAAGTCATTCCCATTGCTCCGATAATTTCGTCTATTCAGTGAGTTTTTTGACAACTTCTAGGTCGTTTTGTTTTGTGAAAATTCCATTCAAAAAATTTGTCCATCGTCCATGTTCCATCTTGTGATATATTGCGCCCATTTACAATAACGTTTTTCCACATGTTTATTTTTCTACTTCTTCTAATGATTCATTTTGCCTATTTCACTACATACTGCAAGATCAGTTTTATAATTTTCAGACAATCAAAAAAAAATTCATTATTTTGTTATTAAACACAATAAAGTATAGTCACATTTGTTTCGAAATAAGACGTATCTGCTGTGACATTTTTAACTGAAATGGCTTACAGTGTCTCGATATTGCGACGTTGCACTTATGTAGGTTCCAACCTGAGCTTTAAACTGCTATTTATACATCACGTTTTAAAGTGGCTTTCATCACCTGAGACTAGAGTGTATCAACGATATACTACCATATGTGTTTATGAAAGTGTACATAAATAAAACCGTAAATGATTTTATGATTATAGTTTTTTTATCTTACTCTGGAGCATACAAAATTGCGATGACTTTAAATTGTCATCGGCGAAGACAGAATTATATTATTAAATTGTATGCACGTACCTAGTGACCTTAGCTAATAAATATGTAACTATTAGGGTATATAACTAATGATGTAATTTAATGTCAACTTTGTTAAACTCTATTTAATTGATTAAACCAATTGAAAATATTTTTGTGATATACTCGTACATATATTTTAAACCCTGACTACAGGACATGGTTACAAAATAATGGAACTAATAGGGAACATAAAAATAAGCGAAAAACTGGAAAATATACTGGTAGAATTTGATTTAATTAATTAATTGATATTGATTTTTTTTTTATTCCTTATTTTATTTTTACATAATTGAACGTTGCGAATTTAAATGTTTAAATCTTCACGATTTTTAAACTCAAAATAAAAATATTAAATATAATTATGTGACGAGAAAAAATTTTTGTATTATATCTAGTTTTTTGTGTCATTTCTCTATTTAGAATTTTATTTAATTTAAGTAATACCATAGGAAAACACTCCCCATTTCTATATAAATTCTTATCTAGTAAAGTGGATAGAGATCAGATTAAATATACTTATTGTTTTTTATGTATATAATTAGATATTTTTATATTAAAATATTTCTCGGGACTGTTTGTCACACACACTCGGTTTATAAGCCGTCTGAGATTGCTCTCTTCAAAATGTCTTCTGTCGCGCCGCTCCATTCGTCTCATTTAATCTGTTTCATAGTCTAAGAATCACACATTCGCTCCATATATGTACTCGAAATAAAAAACAAATTATTTTATCTGTATCTATTGCGTCTTCTTGATCTAATATATCTTATATCCTCCTTTTTTATAGTTTACGTAATTTTGCATGTATAATATTATTAAAATGTAATACCTAATGTAATCTAAATTACTGATTGGCGTAAATAAGGATATTTAAAAGTTGATTGATTTAGAAGTTACTTCGTGGTGTAACATCTTAATCTAAAAATATAAATTTTATTGTTACTTGGTAGTACACACACACAATTTTTGAGTCAATAACACTATTAGTTTCAAAAAGAGCAGTCCTTCACATCTACAGGTGTAAAATGAACTAAATTAAATACAGTTGGATATGGAGCGATGGGGTAAAACATCGGCGTTATCTGAAAAATATAAATTTTTCAGAATTCGATAACCGTATCAATGAAACTAACCATCCTTTCGACAGCCACCATCTAAAATTCCTCCACTCGGTACCATAGAAATGAATGATTTTGAAATGTTTGAAATCCAGAAAAATCTGAATTCGGCTAAAACATTAATAAACAATATTATGTTTTTAAATACTTAACCGTTACTATCGATGTTTCCAAGAAATAATGAAGCCACTCCCACCCGCTTTTCCCGAAACTAGTAGCTGAAAAATTGTGTGTGTAGTACAAATTTAAAATAAAAATTATATTTTTAAACGTTTATAAGTAATTGAAATTTAATAACACAATTTCATTATTCACATTATCATGGCAACATCGAGAAGACTAAGTGCTTGAGGATGTGGAGAAAAGAGATGCGGAGACTTGTGTGTTTGGATTGCTAAACTTTGGAATATATTCACTCCTCTCTATTTTCAACTGCAGCGACGATAAAAACAAAATTAAGAACAAATTTAAAGTTCAAAGCGTTATTTTTAAAATATGTATTTTAAAAACTACAATAAATAAACAGTTTATGGTAAATTAGCTCGTTTTTTTATAAATTTTGATGTACTTACGTATAATACGATTTATTTGAAATATTCAAAATTAATTTCATACTGATGTCATACTTACGAAACTATTCGAATACATTCGAATATTTTTAGTTTCACTATTCAATATTCGAATAGTTAATGATGAATAATTGGAATGTCTACTGTCAAGGTAAACTAAAATCCGCATTTGTAATGTGACTGTTAAGACAATATTATCCCAATAGCAACTAAATATTTTTTCAAAACAAATTATAGGTATCTCATAGAGACGAAGCTATTTTTATATTATATTAAAATGGGAAGATATTGAAGTATGGGTAATTACGGGGCTTACGACCTGTCTTCAGCTGGCTTAAGTAATCACTTTATACAATGTAACGTTCACCATTCCACTCAATAATCAATCTCCATATATATCAAATTTTTGGAAGTTGTATATATGTTTCTATGTAAAAACACTTCGAGAATTAGATACAACTACGCTATCGCTTATCTATGGTCTAAATTTGATATTCATTTCCCTGAAACAGCATAGATGTCACTAATGAGAATCTAATTTTTATTTTGAAAATATGGAAAGCAATATTCTTTATCTGTATATGATTTTAACACGTACGCCAATTAACGTAAGTCAATTTTTCGATTTTAAATATTTTCTTATTTAGAACAAAATATTATAATAACAATTTTAAGTATGTCCAATAACATACAACTACTGGATGTTTACCTACAAGGTATTATTATTAAACAAATTATAGATATCTCATAGAGACAAAGCTTATTATTATTATTTATTGTATTATTATTTTACACACGACGACATGCACAAGATAATATACCTAACTTTTGTTGTTTATTATTATCATTAATGTCTTGATTGCCGAAATAAATACATAAATATTGCATCATTTCGTTATTCATATTAGATTGTTATCCATATTTATCATTATTCATTTCGACATAATAATTTAAAAAATATAGAAAACCTCTAAAAGAGAATTCCTTAGTAGGTAACTTTTTTATAACTGGTAACAGGTAACTGTTAGAAGCCTCAACAATCGGTGAGCTTGTACGAGAAGATGTATGAATGTGGATGAGGTGAGAATTGTGTGTCAGGACAGAAGAGTGTGGCGCTCTGTCTTCTTTGCGTGATGGTAAGTTAATTAGTTAGAAACTATTTTTGTGGAGCATATTTATTTTTATAAGTTTATGGTAATAAAAAAAATGGACAAAGAACATACTCAGTGAAATGGTATCGATTAATTGATTAACTGTTGTGATATATATCTATTTAACATTTTTATATTATTTAAACATATGTTTATTTAAAATAATTTTTGAAGACCACTACTAAATTATTTATTTATTTATAAAAAATACCCCGTTTATGGGATGATACATCATTAATTCTATTTAAAAATAATCACCTTTACTACACCACTGCACTTCAATACGTCACCCCGCTTGGGAACGTAAAAGTTAATTATTAAAAATAATTATTTATTTTTTTGATTCATAGTACAGTGTGTTATTGTATTGTTATAATCGGATAAATATCGCAGCAATGTAAGACATATATTTCGGTAGCCTGCCTGCTACACTAGTATTTTACTGTATTATAACAGACAGCGCTTTTCCAGTATAGTAGTAAACATAGTGAAATGTTCAATGTACAAAAAAATATATATAAAGCAGCAATTAGATAGTATATAAATACATTGTAAAACTTAATGTACATATATATATTTATGCATAAAACAAGATGCAATTAGATAACATATAAATATAATGTAAAACTTAAGTAAATGTAATGTTCCATTTATAAAATATAAAAAAGAGTAAGTAAAATAAGAGTAAATAATGTGTTCTCCTAAATAATAAAGTTGTATCAATGTGTCCAAAATTTAATAAAAATGAATTGATAATTCTGACGTCTGCTATCAGTTTACTCAAAGGTATTTGAGATTCTGTAAAAATAAGGTAGATGGCTCTGTCAAATGATGGAACGATTAAATGTATTAATATCAAAAAGGTAACATATAGGGTCGAAAATTGTCGCTAAAAATAATGTCGCTGTAGCTTAGTTGGATAAAGCACCTTCCCCGGTTAGGGAAGAGATCCAGGTTCGAATCCCGGTGGCGCAACAACAATATTTTTCGATAAAATTGATTTTATATGTATATCTTTATAATGAATATATTTAATTCATATTTAATATATAAATATAAAGTAAGATAAAGTAAATAACATACAAATATGAAGTAAACTTATGTAAAATTGTAATATTGATTAATTAGCATAGTTAATTTTATAGTTTCACATTTGATAAAGAAGCAGTACTGAGCTGTAGAAAGACACAAGCGTAACGGGTCCGTATTACGAGTTCAGATAAATAACGTTTGTTTCCGTTTCAGTCACTTTCCGTAAATTTGACGCAAATCGGTGAAAATAAGTTCGCGGTTGTGCGCTTCCGCCTTCCGCGTTCCTCGCGCAGACAGCAGACAGCCGTTTGGCGGAACATTTGGCTCGCCGTCACAATAACCGTGCTTGATAGCTCATTTCAGCAGCACATGCTCGCTCCACCCACTCCAGCCGCTCCACCCGCTCCAGCCGCTCCAGCCGCTCCAGCCGCTCCAGCCGCTCCAGCCAGCGTTGGACATATATTATTCAACCACGTCTTTATATCATCTTTGCCTAGCAACATTCATTTATGTAACAACAAGCTTACCGTGGACTACATTTGTTGTTTTGGAAGATATTTATTATATGTATTTATTCTTAATTGACAGGTCGTTGATAACCCGGCAAATTCATATCCTACGAAGATATTAAAGTATGATATTTTTTTTGTGAATTAAAAAGTAGCAACTGTTAGAAAAAAAAATAGAGATTCATAATTGAGAAAATAAACAAAAAAAAATTATTAACAATCCCAAAGTACAAAAAAATTCCGATAAGAATTTAATTTTGAATAATATACAAATAAATAATTTTTAGTATTCAGATGAAAAAAGCTTTCACCCCAATTAAGTTGCGAACAAATTTGTAAGAAAAATCACTTTAGTAATTCAGGAGGAAACGATTACAGCTTAAATCAAATAAAAATCGTAAACTAATTTAAATTCGTACAAACGCTTTTGACAATTTTGCTTTAAAATTGCAATTTTTAAATTTTAAGATAAAAAATACGCCGCTCTTATTTCATTAACCTTTGGATACTAAGCAAATATTTTAGTTAAATAATGTTGAAGAAATTTATTTTTGATGAGGCTGTCCAAGATCTGACTGATTTTTCGAGAGGTTTAACTTATTTATGTAACGAAAAATACATTTGTGATTTAATAATATACAATGCGCGTTTTTTAAGTATGTACCGTTGTTGAATATTTCCGGTGTAGCGCTGCGGTTACAACGTTGTGCATGCGCAATGATTTCCTTCATCTGTAGACTCACCACATGCAACGTTAGAGACATTCACATAGGGTGGCCATCTTGTTAAAAGTGATTGAAATGTTCAAGACAATAGATCAACCCGCCGACTGTGAGAACGGTCAGTGATTCGTTTCTTGAATGCACGAAACATGAAACCATTCATAGCCAGTATGTCCTGTTTTGTCCTAATTTGGCGCTAAATGATTTCCATCTCTTCCTTCATCTGAAGCGGTTCCTTGGTGGCAAGCATTTTGATGACGATGATGAACTTTGATTCTATAAAGATGGAGCATAGACATGGTTTTCATCCCAGGCGGCGTTCTTTGACGAAGGTATACAAAAATTGGTGTCCCGTTATGACAAATGCCTTAATAATGGTGGTGACTATGTTGAGTTGTTGAATGTATGAGTTGTTAATAGTTTAAGGTGTGTAGCGTCCGAAGAAAGTAAAGTGTTGTAAAAATTGTGTTGTGTTTCTTAAAACAAAGAATCTGGTATTAAACGCGTCTCGTATGTAAAAAAACCATGCCTATTATCGATTTTTTTAAATGTATTACGAAAAAAGAGCTTCCAAATGCTTGTGACTGGATATAAAAAAGATCGAGAGTTTTATAAAATATGCATGGTATTTCACACACCTTCACCTAAGAGAAAAACTCAAACATGACATTAATTTGTTTTTTAAACTCGTAAAACTGATTGATTTCTTGTCTTTCTTTCTATTTCTCTGTTCGTCAAAGTCTATAAAGGTTTGCGCAGACGCCCGAATATAAAGCTTTTATTATTTGGTTTGTCTGCGACTCTGTAAATAAAGTCCCAAAGAATGTCTATCTAACGTTCTAGTAATATAATTCATGTCTTCTTAATCACTCGTCGAAATAATGGTGGTAATGAATCGTTCCATTAAGTTAAAATTGACTACAAACGAAATAAATAAATATAAATATATATGAAGAACTTATTTTATCCATCGGTTAGAAGCTTATCTGATAACGGAAAGCTCGTGGTATCAACCCTCGTCCCTTGAAACCACAAAAGTCAGTTCTATTTATCGTAGGATAAGCGTTTAGCTTAGTTTGCAAAAGAGTAAACATATTATGATGACATAGACTAAAGAAAGTTAATAAGTACAAGGTACATCGCGTGAATTCAGGCATTAGTTTTTCAATGTATTTCAGATATATATATATATATATAGGATTGTCGGTCACGTCATATACAATTTCACGATCAAGAATTTCAAATCAAAATAATTCAGTGGTTTTTGTTGTACCCTCGTTTTTTTTATACACTGCCTGAAAAAATATCACAGTCTTTTGTATGCAAGTGGAATGAAACTTTTGATAATATGCGTGTACCATCTATTGAATTTTCGTGTGTGTATATTTCCTCTATGCACATCTAATTAGTTTGTTTTTAATAAATAATAAGTGTGTTTATATAAAAAAAAAATGTAGCAATAACTTTTAACGATTATAACGATAAATATTAACTGAAAACAACAAATTGACGTATTATCTCATGTATGTATAAATAAATACAATGTGTTGAATAATTATATGATGTAATTGCCATCCAGTTGGTAGGTTCGTGCAGTCGGTACACTGAAAAATACTCTACAGCTAATTGTTCAGTCGACAGATGAGATTTTCGACTACGAGAGAATCTCTGAGAGAGGGATTATGCACCAATGAGATTCCTTGGAGATTCGTACTCTCGGCTTTCGTAGTCTACCGTGTACGCGCACCAAGTCTCAGATATTCACCGACATGATTGCGCCATACTTCACGCTTGTTATACGTCAAACTGTCAGTTCATTGACTATTAATGTTCCGTTAAGCAGTTGAGTGAAAACGGAATAAATGTTTATAATTTAATACCTATTGATTCTAACTTTTCAGAATTTAATAGTTATTCGTATGATATTTGTGCGAACATATTTTAGTTTCGCTATCAAATTGAACATTGTGTGAATTTGAGTTTTTGTCTCTTTTCATCATTCACAAGCTGATATCTAAGTTTATCTCCACAGTTTATCTAAGTTTATCTTAACACACAGGATGGTCCTCAAATTTACTTTAACTAAATCTTTGAGAATTATTACATCGTGTTTCATTCCGTGGATATAGAACAAAACACATTTTTGAAATAAATATTTATTTTCGATTTATTTACTACAAGCCACATTTCCGTACAGTATTATGTACACATCACCTATTTCTAAATATTATGCAATAAAATTGTGGTTTTCAAAATTATATTGTGTTCAATTGTGCTCACGTAAATATGCTCATGAATGATTAATAACTAGATTGAAAATGTTTTGGAAAAAAACATGTTTATTGAGATTTGAGTCAAGAATTACGATGGAATTACGATCCGTCGTAAAAATCTCTGCCGAGATCACCAGAAACCGACTGACACAGTTATATACATTCAATACATAGAGATCACTAATACAGCTCTACAAACAGCAGAGTCGTTTGTCTCGAAGGAAACGGGGCGAAATCTTAAATCCCGGATGGTAATAATTTGGTACATTGTTGCTAAGCCAGGCACTTCACAACACTACAAGAATATTACTAGACAATTGGAATTAAACTAGCTGACATTAAACAATATTACTGAATTTCATCTCTATGGTAGATAAGATAATATGTTATATATATGCAGAAATAGTTTTCTGTAAAAAAACCAAGACCGCATTAAAGATAGTTCATATAAGTTTTCTTGATTCGGTAAATGTTTCAACGAAAAAAAAGTATTTTAATTTATATAAACGCATTAAAATAACGGTCGTCCTAAAGCTGATCTAGATGAAATTATTTCCAGAGAGATCCTTTTCTTATATAAATTTTAGCAAAAATAAGAATATTTTGTAAAAATTAGTGACGGTAAACCGCTACGTGACTGTGATTGTGTCGATGATTGGTAACTGAGATTTAACGATGATTGGTAACTAAGATTTAACTGTCAGAGGTTTACTTTCTAGTGTACCAGTCATTGCTCGAAGAATTGCGTTAATCAGTTATCAATTATCATTACAATCGAACAAAATTACAGTCACAACAACAGTTAAAATAACGGTTTAAATAATGATTTTACCATCACAGGTAAAAATCTATTTAAATTGAAGTAAACAAAATACTATAACTAAAGTATTCAAGTCGGAATCAAAAAATACAAGTAAATATGAATTAAATATATTAATTAGAAAGATATACATATAAAATCAATTTAATCGAAAAATATTATTGTTGCGCCACCGGGATTCGAACCTGGATCTCTTTCCTAACCGGGGAAGGTGCTTTATCCTACTAAGCTACAGCGACAATATTTTTAGCGACAATTTTTGACCTTTTTGATATTAATACATTTAATCGTTCCATCATTTGACAGAGCCATCTACCTTATTTTTACAGAATCTCAAATACCTTTGAGTAAACTGATAGCAGACGCCAAAATTATCAATTCATTTTTATTAAATTTTGGACACATTGATACAACTTTATTTATTGTCGCTGTAACTTAGTTGGATAAAGCACCTTCCCCGGTTAGGAAAGAGATCCAGGTTCGAATCCCGGTGGCGCAACAATAATATTTTTCGATTAAATTGATTTTATATGTATATCTTTCTAATTAATATATTTAATTCATATTTAAAATATCACAGACCTATGTTCTGAATAATTACAACTTTACAATAAGAATGTGTTCTCCTAAAAAATACAAGGAATAAAACATTAAATTTATTTATTTAGAAGATATAAAATTAATTGCCATAGAATTTTTTCTGAGTTGTTAAATTTTCTCAAAAATCTTTGTAAAAATTGATTCTCTGTAATCTTTATATCCGTAGTAAATTCGTCATTAGGAACATCAAAAGATAAATTACGTTATGTTGGCTTCACTTTATAATTTTAATCAATGCTTCTACCCAATTAATTTCCTCTGTATTGCTTTTAAAATATAATCCTGGGGGTGAATTCAGTATTCTTCTACTTTATCAAGTTTTCAGTTCAGTTAAAAATTAATTTGCCTCGAACATGAACAAACATGTCTATTCATTTAATGGCCCTTAAAATTTGTAATTACGATATAATCTGCCGTAACTAAGTAACTGAATACTGAACAACTGAGACATATAAATACTTGTTTTCAGAACTGGTTTCGCTGATTAATTAAGTATTTATAAAATAAATTAAACAGTTATGATTAATAGCGTTTTTTAAATTATAATAATTGCCTCGTCAGCTGAGTGAAATAATCTTTAGAATCGTATTTTACAAAACACATTAATTTCGTTTAAATTTAAATGTCACTTAAATAATATACCAATTCTCTCATTGCAATTAATAATGTCATAACATGTTGATCTGTACCCTTGTATGAATATTATTTTGTACGCAATTTCTCAATTTAAGTATTTTATTCATTCATAAAGTTATTAAATACTTTTATTATCAAGTGTATTATTGGTAAATTTTAATATTATCGGATAAATTTAAATATCAAGTGTGCAAATATCTTTATTAATAGTTGACAGATTGATTAGCTATTATGAGTTTCGAAACGTGCTAAAGGAAAGGATTTTTTTTTTGAAACTGCTGGTCGATATATTAATGATCAACCTTGATAGTTATTAAGAAATAATTGTTTTTAATCTGATATTTCTAGCTTCTAAATAAAAACAGCTTATCATTTCACGCCTTTTGTTGACTTTTTTTTTTCGTTTGTCCTTTAATATTTTCAGATCGTTCAAAAATATAACGTACAATAAAAACTTTGTTTTCAAGATTTTGCTCGATGTGTATATTGTATATTATGCAATGCACCTTACCTTAAGCATATTATTCCATTAAATACTTTATTGTTCTTTCTAGTTTTCTACTTAATTTTTCTTATTATTTCCTTTCCCTTTCCAACAAGTCCTTATCTACGAAGTTCTATCATTTTCTACTATTACTTTTGACAGTTTCTTTTTTTTTAAATTTAAAAATCTAGTAATTGAAATCCAGTTATTATATGATTTTTGGTAAATAAATCTTGAATGTTTCAGTAAATTAAATATTATTTGCATTTAGATCTACTGGTTTTTTGTGATAAATATCCTACACCCTTGTATGCGACCAACATTGGCCGCGAAGCAGACACAGCCGTAATAATTCAAAAGCATGATTTTAAGTAATCCAATAGTGGACACTACGTACTACTAGTATTGTATTTTAAATATAGTTCTGCGTAATATGATAAGAGATTCTTACATTTTAGAGAAAATCAAGCTTATAGATTTTATAATGTTATTATAAAATCGGTCTAGTTAATAGTGAATCTATATAATATTTTACGAAGATCGCAAATATGTCTGCACACGTATTTTTTCGTGGAAGTAAGAATGTTCCAGAAACTGGATGATTATTTATTTATCGAATACACTACTACAAGTAAGTAAGATGTTTCTAGAAACTTGTTTCATAATCGTGAAAGAAAATTCAGTTCGTCTTCTGCTTTTCATGCTATTAAAATACATTATTTGCTCGATCAACTCAATTGAGACCATTAAAGTTTTTATTTTTCTAGGGAATATTCAAAATACTGCTAATATAAAAAAAAACTAATTTGAATATTTTTTCTGTGCGTGTCTTGTAAATAAGTGAGCTCAAGATTGTAACAGTAAACCTAAAATGCTATTTATACCTATACAATGGCGAAGAAATATTTTTCTTTTAGGTTTGTCAATAATCATTGTGAAATGTAATAAAGTCATAAATATACATAAATATGAAATTTTATTTCATTGGAAAGACTTGCTCAATCATTTATATAAATATTTACGAAATTTGATTATGCTGAAATAAAGATTACTGGAAAAATAGTTTGTTTTCTCAGTACATTTATTGTTTAGCATTTTTTGAATTGTTGAAAATAACCAAGCAAAAAGGTATGTTAGTTAGCATTTCCAAAATATGTTAAAAAAATTAATTTTGAAATTAAGATATCGAGATATTATTCACACTAATTATAATAATTGGCGTACATTTTTTATAATGTCATATCAATGTAAAACGTATATATTCTGCTACCATAATCAATAATAAATAAGTATTCAGACTGACCAAATCGTGTAATCGTCGACATATAAACGAAAACAAAAAAAAAAGTTCGCTTTCTTGTTTTATTCGTGATTTGAACTTTGAAAATTTTAAATCTTAAACTCTTTAGAATCGTAGAAACGTTAAAACTTATCATAAATTAAATTTAAATTAACAAGCTTACGCGTAGATAGATGAAGCTTTTGTTTCAAACTCTCTGTACAACGTTAGTGCGGAGCGACCTGCCGTTTATTTGTATTGTCTTTTGAAAGTGCGAAATTTCATTTCTGTTCACGTATTCTACTGTATTAGTTAGCCAACACATGTCTACGTGGGCATTTCGCAATATTTAAGATTGTATAATGTGTCATTAATAATAAATACATCTTTCAAAACAGCTACGTAATATTACGGACATGGTGTCTACGAATTAGCTTAGCATATGAGACGCGCGACCAATGTTTTATTTGTGTACACACAGTCTAATAGTAATATTCTGTAATATGTTTATTTTACGAAGTGATCTTCTAAATCAATTAACATTATTGTCACACGCTATTCACGTGTAAAACTACATTAAATATGACTCCCATGATATATTGCCTCATTAAACCGCGTTTATTTTTTTCCCAACAAATATTATGATTAATAAGTATCACGTGCTGATGTCACAGTGTAAAATTTTACAAAATTTCTATGACCAACATTTCCTAGCACACGGTCGATTCAATTCCAGTAATCGATTGAAAATATACTAAAAAACTCGCCACGTCAGCAAGTAATTTTATGTCACGTGGAAGTAAAAGAAAGCCTTTTGCTGTTAAGAAATTTTTTATTGGACGTAGATCTTAATAAAAACATGAACATTCAAATATAATTTTATTGCGTAAAACAAATTAGATAAATCACTTAGATACACAATTAAAGACACACGGAAAAAAAATCTATCAAATATTACCACCGGAACTTCAACTCGAAACTTTCTATTTATTTATTAGACTTTATTATTACCAGTATTACCAGTATTGCCAATAACGCCATTGAAATCCATATATTGTCTGATTTTGATCTAAATATCCTACTTTGAGACATCTATTTTTTTCTATTGGAAGCGATCATCTTTTTTATTGCAATATTTATCAAATGTATATCCTGGTGTTATTTAGTAGTACTGACGAGATAGCGCCAGGATTTCCGGTTGATTTTGTTTAACCATATTTCTTCGATAAATAGATTTTTTCTGTGTATCTTTATATGTAACTAACTAACTTAATATCGTAATGTTTCCCAAGGAGGATACGCATAGAGGATGGAGCACCTCATTCTTCTGTCCTGTCACACGACTTTCACCTCATCCACATTCAACATCTTCTCATGCAAGTTCGTTGATTGTTAACTGGACCATCTTCCAGTATCTGTAGCTTGAGTGTCTTTCTCGGATGTTCTTTATTTCTGGTGACATCAATAATCAACACGTACCTATCTTTCTTACCATTTTCTCCTCATGCATTAATTCTAGATGAACAAACTAACTAAGCAAACATTTTTAAATCACTAGGATTTTTCAGTTTTACAATTCTTTCTATTTTAATTATATCATAAATGGATTTGCCATTTATATGCCTCAAAATTCATCTCATTTCCACTGCTGCTTCCAGTCCACTTCTGGTCTTCTTCTGCCAGCTTCAGACGCTTCCGTACGTATCGGTACAAGGAATCCAATGTGTACCGCTAGTGTTGTCTCCGCAAAAAATAATAATATTAGAAATTAGAATGAAATGGAAGCATGGATATCTACCAAAGAAATAATAAGGCTACGTGGATCTATAGAAGAATGATCATAATTATCTGGATCGATAGAGTTATGAAGATTCGAATGAATAAGGAAAAATAAGTATTTAAAACAATAAAAATCCGAAAACTTCAATATCCATTCAAGATATCCAGAGAAGTATGAGATCTTGCTCATGCAGCGAAAGATTTTTGGAATAAGGATAACATCACGGCTGAAGAGCTTAAGGAAATGGTTTGACTAGAGATTTTCTGGGACGTTGTAAAAAAGTGATGATAGCCAATGTGAGTTTAATAGATAGGGTATGAAAAGAAGTTCACTATATTCCCTGCAGTCACCCTCTTTTGATATTGGCACTTCCGTTCTAATAAAATGTACCTTCCAAATATTTTTTAATGATTCATCTAATGTGTTTAAATCATCAAAGACTATGTTATGAAAAGTTGCAACTTAATAAATATAATGTGATTTTTTTAATACAAATTAAATGTATTAATTAGAAAGATATACATATAAAATCAATTTTATCGTAAAATATAGTTGTTGCGCTAATATTAATACATTTAATTAGTATTTTAAAATATTACAGACCTACGTTCTGAATACTAAAAATGTGTGCATATTAATATTCAGTGTTCTCTTTATGAAGTGAATCATAAATTATTGCGAATGTTAGTACATTCACCGCAGTAAAATTCAATGCAAAGTAAAATCCCCGATGAAATCACACACAAGAACTTGTATGAGTAGGAAATCTGCGAAATTACATTACCCCTCTGGAAAAAACATCGCACGAAGGAATGCACTGGGACGTGCCTGCTACCCCGGGGCGCTACTTAGAGGGCGGGTGGTGCCTGATAAATATGCAGCTTTTCCGAGAATTCATAGCCATGCTTACGAGCGGACTGTCGGACGTTTAAAACCTAACTGCGATAAGCAAATTGTGAATTTATTTTCTGTTTAACAAATTACTAGTACCTACGCAGAAATATGATTGTAGTAATTTTACTTGCATGTTATCACAATAAACTCAAATTACTTTTATTTTTTCCACCTCTAAATAAAAAGATAAAAACATCTCGTATTATGGGGATGGCCTTAATATAAATATTCATAAATTTTAATCTCAGTCTTAACGTTTAGAATAGAATCATTTGAAAATAAGTTTTGCAGAAATTACAAAAAGCAGATTTAAAACGAATTACAAAGCATGTATAAGTAGATTTTTAAAATCGTAGACCTTTAAGCCGTTCAGTATAATTATTTAAAAAAAATTCATTCTTAATTTATATTTTTGGAAAATGATTGTAAATCTATGGCAAAGGTGGTGAACCTATGGCAAGTGGATTAATTTTGGTAATACGTGGAGAATGTTAAAATTATGTTTGTAAAACGTATTTAAGATCAGTAGAATTTTTTTTAATAAAATTATTATTTTTTTGTTATACTCATGGGGCGAGTGTCCATCTCCTCGTTTCTTGCTGCAGACGGAATATGATACGAAATTATATTATTTAATGTGTAATATGCAAACATTTAAGTATAGTGCAGTGAATTTCGGATAGTGGTTAGCTAGACGGGATGGCAGTGCAGTTTCCCATTATGTCAGTACCTTGCATTTCCGGCATCCGAACAGACGATTGTACTGATATAGGTAAGCATTATATTTTGAATAAATATTATCGATATACTTTTATAAGTATTGAAACAAGAGGAAGTGGACCAGGAAGAATGAGTCCGTAAATACGGTATTATTTATATAAGTGTTATGACTAGGGTTTCTGACCCAGATCGACCCGGGAATGGATTCCCAGGAATTCACGGGATTTTCGATGCATCGAGTCCCGGGTTTCGTAATAATTTGGAAGAGTGTAAATACAATAATTTCGTCCAAATTTTTTATCTTACCAACGCAGTTGAAAAGAAATACTTTTCGAATGGGTTCCAGAAAACAATGACAATGGGTTCAGGAAACAATAAATCATTTAAAAGCAAAACACCGAGTTACAAATTCTTAGAAATTTGCTAGCATTGACGACTGTCAGCGAAGTGCAATAAAAATAAGAGTACATACACCAGTGAGTGCTTTCGCTGAATTAAAATTGATTTTTTTATCGAATTATGCCCTGGCTTATAACGGTTTTGAAGTCATTAGATAATAGGAATTCCTTGTTGACCATAAAACCGACATCGGTTGAAACCGAAAGAGTTTTTTCAATTGCTGGAAATATATGTACAAAATCGAGAAGCAGGCTATCAGAAATAAATTTGAACATTTTAGTATTTTTAAAATGCTATTTTAAATAAAATTGTTTTAATGTGTGTATTTAACATTATTTTTGTTAATATAATATGTAACAGATTGAATGTAAATATGTACATATAATATATTTCATTCAAATTAGATTTTTTAAATGTTTTTTTGTAATATTAAGAATTTATTACATCTATATTTTTATTTAGAAATAGTATTTTTTGTATAATACGTGTTTATATTTATAATAACAATTTAATTGAAATAAAATAAACAATGTTTATAAAAAACAAACATAAAATCTTTTATTTCAATTTTTTATTTATTATATCACGAGACCTGGGAACCCGGGAATAGAGAAACCCTATTTATGACATGTAAATATTTTTTTAAAGAATTGTATATATATATATATTGAACTACAGTACATTTGTGGAATAAGATTCGCTTTAATTTATCAAAGGGCTACGTATGAAGTGTCTATTATATTTATGTTCTAGTTTATTTATTATTGGTATCAGCATGTATACCTTGATGAACAAACGAATTACCTACGAACATAATTGATCAACGTATAAATTTGCGTAGTGCTCCATTTATTTTTATACTCTATACTGTTGCCTGGGAACACAAATGATACTTGTCCTAGAAAACACATTACTTACATCAGTATCCTTCCAAATGAATGCTATAGCAGTATCGAAAAAATAATGCGTTTAAAATATTTTTTACACGTTTAACATACACACGCTCAGACTGACAAAGTGGTTTGATCTATATTTATCTTGAAAATATTTTTGTTTTATTTTTAGCCTTAAGCGAGATACTAATTAACACAGTTAGAATAAGGTTATTTTAATCTCGATGTTCTGCTTAGACAAACATAAAGAAAATAAATGATAGAGTAGAGAAATATGGTTATAAGTAGGCGTTGAAAGAGTCATAATCCTCAAAAATGAGTGGGAAGAAGGAGATGATTAAAATACGTACATTTCATGACGCCAGATTCCATAAAATGCTACACACATCCTTGATTGAACTTTGATGCAACATC
Source organism: Eubasilissa splendida (assembly GCA_031772225.1). Classification (NCBI taxonomy): domain Eukaryota; kingdom Metazoa; phylum Arthropoda; class Insecta; order Trichoptera; family Phryganeidae; genus Eubasilissa; species Eubasilissa splendida. The sequence continues at coordinate 3,648,493 of CM062853.1, read as the reverse complement.
TTTACCTTATATCACTAATATAATTTTACACATGTTTGTCAGTTATTTACGCTTCGTTATTACGTCCTTCAAAAATGTTGTACCTACATATAAATCTGAGATGAAATTTTATCTTACATGTACATACTCATATATATATATATATATATTATACATCTGTGGTGGTCCTGCTCGCGCCCCACAGACATGACCGCGGAAAAAATCATCTGACAGATATAGTGCCGAAACGCACCGATCTATCGAATTTCAATACATCGTGACGGACGAGTCCTAGGAGCTAGCCAACGACTTCTCCGCAGGCCGTTATTTCTTCAAGATCTCAAGCGAGCCACTCCAGTCTTAAATTGTATTAATATTTATTGTAAATAATCCCGCAATTAACGCCATTTTTTGTAAGTTATGTTTTTATTAAAATACCTTACTCTAAACACAGCATAAATACTCACACGCATATTCATGTACACTGCGACATGCACCAACACGCGGGAGATTAGAAGAGAGGAGCCTTCAGTATCACCATGCACGAAACCTTCCGATACGATCACAATTCATTACATAAACATATATTAACAAACATCCTAAATAACCAACGCATTTCGACTTTATATTCTTTCCGTGTGACATTTTTTATTACTTGCCCCTTCTCTCACATTTATCTTGATAACCTGCCTCGCATAACTTTATGAAAGGCCAAATATTTATCTTTATTCGAATGTCAAATGACGTGTCAAGAAATGTTCCGAAATATACACTGAACTCGAAAACAACTCTGTTACTTTTAATATAGAAAATATAGCGCAATTTGTACATACTAGATTTTTATTGAAATTAAAGCGTAGCTTACATTTTTTATAGTTTTGTTAATAAAACCTTCAGATTTTTATTTCGTAAATAGTTCTCTACGTTATTGCGATCCTTATTAAATATCATTATTCTTTTTTATCCCTTTTATCCTAATCAGTTCGAGGGCTTAACGCTTGGACAGCACTCTTCCACCGCTCTCTGTCCTGCGCTGTGTCAATTATTTGGGGCCACTGATAGTTCCATCCTTTTTCGCAGTCTCTCCATTTGCCTTTTTCCTGTTCTTTTGGCTCATCGTACAGATTTTTTTCCTTCGGTTTTTCCTTGATGAGCAGTAACGGGTTCATCCCAAGATCCTCTCGGGTGATATAGTTCCTAATGTTAACGTCACTCCCGCTACTCTTCTTAGAAATATCATCTCTGTAGCCTGGATTCTCTATTAATTCATTAATTCTTCTCCCTCAGTATCCAAAATTGATGGCCATGGTCATACTGATCTTCAAAATCTTAATGCAAATTTTTAAGTGGCGATAGAATGAAAATATCTTTTAAATATGTTATTTCATTACTAGTATTTAAACCCCGTTCTAGGATAGGCGCCAAAAATGTACGTGGAACGGTTTTTGTGGTGAGAAAGTCAACTGCACGTCTAGTTTGCGTTTGTTCCCATCTTTCTTGCACGTGATAATTTACCACTCTGTCAATATTTCTCTATCTAAGCGATACTTTTTCTGAACTGTATAGTCTTCCATATTAATGAAATATTACAAACTAAACCACTAATGATTGTTGCTATCCAACGCCGACGCCTAATGAAATAATTATAATAATGACTTTATATTTAAAATATTATTGCCTTACATTTTAAAGCCATATTAATTTAAATCACATTATAGCGCAGCATTGCAATTTTGTAATTAAAAAATATATTATTACCGGTGTACATTAGGGTTATATTTATAAGATTTTGCTATTATAATTATTATAAAACAATATTCTATATATATATTTCAATACAAGTAATTAATAAAGATAATTAAAGTGATAATTGTTACCGTTTTAATAATCAATAATTTAGTAAAAAGATGATGTCAAAATACGAGAGAAACTCTTATATGCTCAGGCTTCATGGATTTATTATAATTCCAAAATATTTTATTTGATTTTTAAATTAATATATAGACATTTCAATTTTGTTCAGACACTGTAGTGTTTAATTAATTTGATTTCAATACGTATAACTTGTCAAAAGTAATGTGTTTCTGTGATGGTTATGAGATATGTTCATAATGGATGATGTATAATTAAATATTTTATTCATTTGAATGCCCATTTAATTCATGACCGAATGGTTAAATTACAACACCATAATGTAGAGTGACTTATGTTTTATTTGATTATCAAAAGTGCTTTTCCGTGTAGAGTTCATATTGTTCAGAAGAAAGGTCGTTACGTTTCATTGAACCATTCCTCGTCGACTGTAAACATGCTTAAATATTAGTGACAATCAAATAATAGTTTCATCAGAATCATCTACTGTCATCGAATCATTAACAGGAATTATACGTTCACAAATTCACGGGAAAGTGAACTCACTCACCATAATTCGTCAGAAAATGAATACTCATCAATTCTAAGAAGGTTTTTAATGAATAGCTTATTTAATTGTAGACACTTACACGCCATACTTAACCTAACTCACGCTGTTTCATCGCAAGGGTAGATATAGAACGCTTACTCTCTTGTCTTTGCAGGCCACTCTAACGTCGTCTACTTTTAACGGGTCTGTCCTTCAATATTTGGTAAAATACGAAATTACCCAAAACAATATTTTGTTCAAGGATACAAAAGCACTTAGTCGAAGTAAGGGACGGACGGTAATAAAAACTCGGTGTTGTTAGACGCAGGTGTACCGACTCAGCGTGGGTACAGCAATAAAGCGGCGAACGTGACTAAAGTCACGTAGGCAAATGCACCTTAACGGATGTATCATCATAATCGATCAGTCTTCTCATATTCTCCGCCGGGAGAACTGGCTCCACAAAAGACGAGATTTTATTTTCAATTAGAAAATAAAATCTATATCGTCTCTAAAAGAATCAAGCAAGCACTTTATAGATTGTTATTCCGGGGAAAATTTAAACTGTGCGCCTCAAGTTTAAGCTTAGACTGTGATGTACTCTGCGTTTAATAGTTGATGTGAAAGTATCAAAAAGGGTCCCGCTGGATCTATAAAAAGTTAATAAATATAATCTAAACATGAAGCCAAGGCAGAAAGAAGAAATAACCCTACACCAAATCTTTCGCGGACTCTCACTTCATATTTTCTTTACCATCGCTTTTTCTTTATTCAGTAGACTATGCTACAAACAACTCTACATTTTTTCCTAATTTGTCTACTCTATTGTATATAGATTTTTTACACATTCTCTTAAGCAACCAAATTTCCACCACATTCAGTCTATAATGTATAATTAGATATATATCAATATATATATATATATATGAACAGACTCGATACAAATCCATACCCTTCTTTTCTGATACCTAAAATTAACCATATTACCTACGTATTTTTTTGGAACTTGTGGATATTTTAAATTAACAGGATACCGAAATACTAGACACATGGTTGTGTTCCGATAGCTTCTATCGCAGAGGTTTAACAAAATTGAAAATATTAACTAGTACATATACAGTTGATTAAATTGGAAGAACAATTAAAGATTCTTATACAGTCTTTAGTAATTATAATAAAATAATTTTAAGTTATGTAAAATAATAGGTTAACCAAGATAAATAAGTGATTTAGTTATAATCAGCATTTTTTTATTTTTTTTATTTATTTGAAATTTGTACAATTTTTTTATGAGTTATTAATTAAGTATTGTACATTATTAAAATTACATGTTTTTTATTCGCTTACTTCTCAAAAAAAGAGGCTAGCTCTTGTGATTGGAGAGGGAAAAACATATTATGCTAAACATTATTTTAGTGTGTATGACACATTTTTATTACAATAATCATTAAACATTTTATTAAAAATATGATTTTTTTAAAACTTATCTTATAAAATTGTTCAAAAAATTTCTAAATTCTATTGTTTTATTTTCTTAATTCACCATGGGTCTGCCTCTCTAGGCAATTATATTACAATTAAACAGGTAATAAGTATTTACTGAAAAATGTAGATGAACAAATAATTGTATTGTTATTGTGAGTATATATATAAAATTAAAAAGAAAGTTGTAAAATAATTTTCTTTTAAAACCGGTTTTGATAAATGGTTTTAAACAACGTCTCTAAAACATTGCTGTTATTTTTTCTGTTTTGTTAACGTTTTCATTTGGGATTAAATGCAACACAGCAGATCAAATTCATACATAATACTTTTTTAAAAGGTAAATTCAAAGTACAATAGCTATAAAATGTTCCATTGTTTTCTTTCAACCGCGTGAAACGAAGCAATGTTTGGCGTTTTCATTAAGCAGTGGATTTTACTGGACGGTGAAAAAATATTGTGTTTTTATCGGTACCTAAATACTAGGATTTTTTTTAGTTAAATAATAATACTACAACCATTTATTATTTTATGGAATTTATCACAGAGCATCTTAACAAATGATGACCCAGAATTCATGTACATCATCATCGTCAGTCATTGTAAATATATCAATATATGTATTTAATTATGAAATTCCATATTAGACCACATTCTAATTATTATCGTAGACAAATCATATTTAAAAGTATCTTTGAAATCGATTATATTAGGTGAAAACTTGATAAAAATGAAAATAAAATTTCGTCAACTGCAAACTATACCTATATGTACATAAGAAATAAAAAATTATTCGCTAAGCCAATTTTTTTAACAATATTTAGAGTCACACCAATCCTAGTAGACACATCATTTATACAAAAATAGTTACGAACGTAGTTTAAGATTTATTTTTATGTTTTCTTTGAGCATTCATATTTTCAGAAAATGTATGGTCGTGGGTGTCGCTAACTTTCGCGAAAACTTTTATATTTTATTTTCTGGGATGACGTCAATTCGAATACGGCGCTATAATAAATAAAGTGGATTTATAAAAAGATGAGTTCAGATGACCTTCGAATATATAAAATGTTACTTTAACAAGTTGGACTGCCGCACTTCGGTTACGTTTATAACGTGGAAGTCATAAAATACGCGAATTTTTATCACAGAATATTAGATGCTTCGCAGTTCAATACGTGATCTATGTACGTCTGTAGAGTGTGAGTTTACGGATGACTCTTTTGTCTCGAAACTCGCGTTAAGGACAGAGTGGATCGCGGAGCGAGCTATCATTCGTTAAATATTTTTTAAGCAGAGCGTAATGCCCAAATCATACATACCGACCTTTGCCTTCAAATCTCCGAGTCATGAGAGCAAAGTATTATTTATATACACGTGAGATAAGAAGATATCGATGAATAATGAAATATATAAAAATATATCTATTAAGACCTAGTAGTTAAATATATCAAAACCAATTCTAGCAACTCTACGATCTTTCACTCAGGTTACAAGCGCATCGCTATCTATAATATTAATATTAAGATAAAAATATTTTTATAAATATATTTAAAAAATATACACAACACTTAATAAAAGATATTAGATCCACACGACATAGATGGGCCAGAGAGTAAGTCAAGCAGAAGTATATCATTATCATAAATTACAATGGGCAGGCTAAATTTCAAGACACTTGAGATTATTAAGGACAAATAATAATCTTGAATAGTATCTACAAGACAAAAAACGACCTCTCGATGGGTGGAGTGCTAAAGTGCTGGACGTATTTATTATAATATACGCTAGCCACGTCTGTCAAAGACACGATGGACAACGGAAGAGAAGAAGACAACGGAGAAGGAACTGGAGAAGAAGTGTTATCCGTCACCAAGCTCAATGGAGTGACGACATAGAAGAGATGTGTGGCGGGCAACATAATATGGAAGATAAGGACTGGTAGCAGACAGAATTGGCGATCTTTGGGAGAGGCCTAGTTTCAGTAATGTAGAGATTCATGGAGTTTATAGTAGTAGATTGTAGATAAATTAAAAAATATACATTTAATTCTAGTTTAGTATAAATGTGATTTTAAATACTCATTAAATGTATTAATTAAAAAAGATATATATATAAAATCAATTTTATCAAAACATATTGTTGTTGCGCTACCGGGATTCGAATCTGGATCTCTTTCCAAACCGGGGAAGGTGCATTATCCTTTATTCTATTCTAAATTCTGTTATCGGTTTACTCAAAGGTATTTGAGATTCCGTAAAAACAAAGTAGATGGATTTTAAATAATGGAACGATAGATGTATTCATTTGAAAAGTGTAACATGGGTTCGAAAATTTGTCGTCAAAAGTACTGTCGCTGTAGCATAGTTGGATAATGCACCTTCCACGGATTGAAAAGATATCCAGGTTCAAATCCCGGTAGCGCAACAACAATATTTTTCGATAAAATTAATTTTATATGTATTCTAATTAATAAATTTAATTGGTATTTAAAATATCACTGACCTATGTTCTAAATAATTACAACTTCATAATAATAATGTGTTTTCCGTGATAATGTGATTTTAGTGCATTAAAAAATATAAATAATTACTTTAGTAATATTAATGAGACATTTGGTTGGACTATTCAGCTCATGTCTATGATGATCAGTTAGATGTGAGAGATTATATCGTGGATTTTGAGGGTCACAACTTGGTAAGTCGAACCTTTTCTCCTAAATTTTTCTCTTTTGACTTTAAGTCTTTCATCGATTGCAATAACTTTACAATACCCATCACCACCAAATCCTCTCCCAAATCTCCCAAAAACTCATTTTATTTCTTTTCCGACCACCTTATATAAATTTTATAATTTTAGTACAGATCGTGTATACAATTATACAAGATAAATAATGAAACTCCTTAAAGTGATATTTTGTTTCAGATTATATTATTATGTTTTTATAAATTACTACGACCGACCAAAGTTAAAAAAAATATTTTTTGGGACCTCTTTAAGAATAATTTTAATTTTCTGTAAACAGTTTTAAAGGATTTCAAAGATATGAAGATCGTAGAAATATCCCATAATAAATTGTATTAACTCATTTCGAGGCTAATATCTATAATAACTTTAAAAACGTAAAATATAATCTTATCACAGACGGATTATAACGAAATTATAATCCGAATATACAAAAGGGTTATGATTATTTTTTGTCAAAGCGTTACTAAAAAACTCATTTATATATTTAGTAAAAAACTACGTAAATTTAGTAGAAGACGTTTAAGATTGATTCAATTTACGATATGATACTATTCAAAGAAGAAACTTTATATTTTATACATATTATTAGTGGTTACGTGAAAATGTCGTAAATTTTTTTGAATAAAGCTTATTTAAGCGTAACTATTTTTCTTTGAATTCAATAAAATCTTAAGTATTGAAAAGTTTCATACATTCAAAAGCTAAGTTTTATAACAGAAACAATATTTAATTTGGTTATAAATCTATGCACGATATGTATGCCAGGGAAGAAATCCAGTTATAATTTTGACTAATTCAATATAATATCAATATCATAAACATAATCCAAATTTATCTCCGCTATCTTAAAATAGTTTTCCCCGCCGGTAAGTATGTTTACGTTTATCGGGCCCGAGATTCCCGAGTGACGTCACTTCCTGCCCCACAAGTGGGCGGGAGGCTGGGTCCGTGGCGCCGAGACGCCCAGACTACCAGTCACATCAACCCATTGACACCCGATAAAGCCTTAAAAACTGCGTCAATGCTTTTGGAGTTCGCTCAAAGTTTTATTATCTGGTTATTGTCGAATAAATTAATCATTGATTACTTTGAAACAACTGTCACAAATATGGAAAGATCGTTGAATCACTAAATGAAGAGTTCGGCCGAATAACGGTCTATGTTTTTTTTTTAAAATTCATAGGAGACAATAAAAATCATAACTGAATTATGGAAACACCCCTTTTGCCCGGAATTAACATAGATCGTTATTCCGTCAAATTCTTATGGCAGTGATATTACTTATGTCATTGTTTTTAAGTTATTCTTCATTATGGCTAAATTATCCAGTTTCACTTAATGTGTCGGAATGTTAATAGGTTTATTAAAACAGGAAAAAATAAATACCATAGTTTAGAATGCAGCAGTTTCACAAAACTATAACGAGCCGATGTGCAAATGTAACAATAAATAAAACAATTAACGCAATTGCGCCGAAAACCGTTGTTCCAATTATGGAACTCACGATTACAGCTGTGTAAAGTGGTATAGCAACGACCTCTGTTGATTTCGGTATGAACTTACTTAAGAAACATGTAGCAGAAGCTATATAAAATGTTATTCAGTCAAAAACCTTATTTCTCAAAAAATATAACATAAACCGTTATTCGGTACAACTCATCAAACATTTATGGAGTTTGCAGAAAACATTTGTGTGATCCATTTTATGAAGTCAAATCATGGATTTTACAAGAAAGAGAAGGAAAAATTGGGAGCGTTCAAAATGTTGTATTAGCGAAGAATATTTCAAATGTTTTAAACGGCACGTGGAAGTAAAGTAATAAAAGAAAATCGATTATACACCACATTCATATCTTCGAAGAATTTAGCAATTTTGATCACAATATGAGAAGAGACAATGGAGATCTGGAGAAGTTTGTCAGAAAGAAAACCATATAGACGATCGTCTATGAAATGTATTGATTAAGCAAAAGAGACATTAGAATCTATACTACATATAAAATTAACCTTACTGGAGATTGATTATTCCGAAGAGGCTAAATACATGTTTTAAGAAAATCAAAACCCTCAATACTGAGAAATACAATTGAAAAAGAGTCCTAAAAGTGATTTTTCTACAATTTTTTATCATTTTGATTATTTAAAATATAATATTTTCGTAAATTTTACATTTCTTCTTCTTTTAAATAAGCAATCCACCCTTCAAAAGTGATTTGTGCCATTAATCAAGTTAAAACTTTATAAATAAAGAATAAAATAGAAAGATTAAAATAGAAAAAAGAACAATAATATTATAGAATAATAATATTATATTACAAGTCAATACCATTGTCATTCAAAAAAATATATATTATATAGATTAAATGTGTCGAGTTAAGGGAATGAAGATGACACAAGTTAACCGGGAGTTGAAAATTACCATTAACGAGATTACTGTAAAAAAAACCTGTGATCCGCAATGGACAGGCAAAAAAGATATGGTCAAGGGTTTCTTCCTCGGCACCACGCTCACATATTGGGGAATCTATTAAGTTCAATCTGAATAAATGTGAGACTACCTGGCAATGCCCAATTCTCATTCTAGAGATATTTGATATTGTTCTTTTAGAGACTTTCCTTTTCAACCAGGGGGTGCGGGGAATAGATTTTTGAATTATTTTAAGCCGATTACCCTTATGATTATTTGGATCCATCCATTGTGCAGTCCAGATAGGATTCGTAAATTTTACATTTAATATCATATGTAAATTGAAAATATTATCCTGCGTGCAAGCGTCTTGTATGAGGTTTGGTGGGTCTAGTTTTTATAAGATTATATGATAAAATAATTTAGAACAAACATAAATCCACAATTTATAATATTACAAAATATTCTCATTGGTATAAAACTTTGAAAATTTATATTTTGACTTCATTTCTCTTAAACTCTCTTTTTGATTTTTTGGGCTTCTGATATTACTTTTCTTAAAAATCACTTATTTTTAGACCTACCGTATATCTGATATTGAAATTGATTTAAATCATTGAAAGCAATCTTGTGTTTTTCATAATTTACATCACACAAATTAATTTATGATTCTACTACTTAAAGTTAATAAGTTTGGGTAACGGTAGATTTTATTTTTAATACACAAATACACCATGTATTAAATCCCACGCATTAATAATTTATTTGCAATTCTTATTGTATTAGATTTATTGTGTATTAATAACTTTTTAAATACTTATTGTATAGTATGACTATAGATTAAACCTTATTCATTATAACTTATGAAATTGGAGGTATAAAATGAAAATTTAATAATTTATTGCTTTTTTGATAAAATATTCAGAATTAGATTTTTTTGAAAAAGAATTGTGAATTTTCTCAGAATATGTGTAAGTTTGTAGGTGGGTCTGTCATAAATAAATTTATTTCTGGTAGACTTTTATGTTGATTTAATTGTTCATTATTTATATATCTCCAGCCCCCAAAAGTCATTTTCTTGATATATAAATTAATTAAGTAAAGGTCTTTATTTTTTGAAGCAATAATCAGAAATATATCAATATACCTAACAATTTAATATACTATAACAATTCATTGTTTCAATATGTTCATTTTGATGCCACCCACGTGATCACTTTGGTACCACTCACGCAATTAAATAATTCCGCGATTTTTTTTAAAATACTCGATTGGAAGGAAAATTTAAACGCTGACAATATAATATGCATTAATGTAAAAAATACGTCTTGTTTAGACAAAAATTTAATTTACGAGGAGTAAATACTTTTACTGTTACATGAATGTGTCACTAATGTCCCAAACTCCTCTCCTTTATGTTCCCTTTATTTCATGTCTATTCATTTACTGGTCTATGATCGGTATGCTAAATTACATATGAATATCCACAAATAAAAAATTGCTTACGTTAGTTTTGATTTTTTTTTTAAATTGACGTTTTTTTATTTTCTCAATAGATAATTATTTAATTTTTCGAAGCAAGCTTCACGATCTCTTTCAACATTCTTCGCACCAACAGTTAGCGCTGTTTTATTTGAAAGCCATCTACTTTGTTTTACGGAATCTCAAATACCTTTGAGTAAACCGATAGTAGACGCCAGAATTAACATATATAACTTATTGTGAAGTTGTAATTATTCAGAACATAATTACAACCTCACAATAAGAATGTATTCTTCTAATAACGAAATAAATATTTCATTAAAAAATACCTTTACCTTCATTTTATTTATTAATGAAACGAATTACTGAGTATAAGAAAAGTTTTGAAATCCATTAAATTGTTATATTTTGGGAATAATTTATCTACGTCACTAGACACACATTTCGGGGATTTTATTATGATAATAAATAAATATTGTTAAAATATAATATAGTACACTTATTTTTTCTAAGATAAATGGTAGAATAAGAATATTTCGTACCCTTTATCATCCTTTTTATTCTATTTGCATCTGTTTTTAGTCTAAATTATAAAAACTAAAAAAAGAGAATACAATTTGTGACATTGTCATTCATTTATAAAATTATAACACTTTTAATTTAGTATATTTTTATATGGAATTTATACTCTTTTAAGTATATTTTTATGTCGACTCGTTAAACGGTGCGATCATTAACGGGTTAGGTTCGTCTTTCATGATTTCGGGGGTTGGGGTCGGGAAGCGAGGGAGGAATCGGAGTAGAAATATTGGGGTGGTGTCAAACATTCAACCTACACGTTATTTTCGAGTTGTCATCAACGTTACACGATGTTTGGCGACCCCTATAGTCTGATTGTTAAATTGATTAGACCATGTGACTACTGTTGAAATGTAGCGAATAACAAAATAATATTCACTATTATCAATATTACATAAAAACATAATATTTCATTTTGAATAAGAAAATCTATTTTGAAATCTTATGGCTCGCCTAGAAAAACTCGCCATCTGTAGAAAATACTGACACATTTAAATGCGTTATATTTAATAGTTACCTATTTCACCATCCTTAGTTGCGTTCTTTCGCTATCGCCTGCTAGCCCTCACTAATAAATAAATGATTACCACATCCCACGAATAACAAAATATTGAAAAGTTCGAGTTATAGCAGGGTTTAATCATCGACGGCCAGAGAGAATTCGTGATTCTTGGGAAGGCCTTACTCCAGCAGTGGAGAAACATAGAGTAATGATGATGATGATGATGACATGTAGCAACAAGTCATGTAAAAAATTTAACGTTTTTCCATGATTTTAGTCATATATTATTTTGCATTAGTATCCGTAACGAAACTATACTGCCCAAACTGGACAAATTTATAACTTACATATTTATCTCTTTAGTCTATTCGCAGTATTTGTTTTGGAATTGTGGCTCTTGGTATTATTCAATATTGAATATATTAGAGATGTTCTAGAAAATTCTTCTAGAATAAATTTTTATGCCAACTGTCGAAAGTTTCGACTGAAATCTATCTGACCTATCTATTGTCAAGCTAATAACAAAAATCCAGATCGCGAGACTAGAAATTACCAATTAACTCGCGGTCTCATCGCGTTCTCGAATGTTCACCAAGAATACTAGATTATTTATAAAAATAACTACTGCGACATCTTCAGGAAGAGTTCGGTCGATTTAAAAAAATCTAAAAACGTATAAAAATGCATATTTAATAATGTTAACATATTCTAAAATAAGTGAAAGTGATTCAGTAATTTTGTATATGAATCTTAAAAATATTGGAAAATAATTCTCCAATATTTATCAAAACAAAATATATATTTTCATCTAAGAATATTTCGAAAAGCATGTCCGCGTTTTATTTACGTTTTGTAATATTCATTCATGATTTCTATTTTTTTATGACAAATCCCCTTATGGAATTCCTGAAAATGATATGAAAATACTTTCTTATTTTGTCACTCGCACATGTTGAAGCTGATGAGATAATGTCGGCATCAAACTGAATTTTCATTATTTATATGCTTTGGATGCCAAAATAGCTTAGATGGCAGAAGGCATTCCTTCAGCATGTTAAACAGATACCTCTTCATCATCCTGAATATTTGAATGTTTCTTCTCAGAGGTAAAAGGGGTTATTTCATTCAGTCCGGTATTGAAATGCTCGGACTCGAGTATTCGTCCTGTTCTCTTTGAGGCGTCATTTAGTCTGCAAGTATTGTCTGCTCCAGTTCTGATAAGACCTGCGTGGGTTTGGTTTCCCGAGTACCTAATAATGTTACCCAACCAAAGAATTTAAAGGAGTTGAAGTGAAAGAAGAGAAATTCAGTTATGGAGACGGCGTGGGTGACAAACTAATAAAATAATGAATCACATCCACAAGAAATCTTATAAAATTCGCTCAGGAGATTTATCGCTTAAATATTTTCCGATGTTTTTATACTGGATATGATGTATGGTCCGGATGTTATGATCGGAACGGAGTATCCTCAATATCCATGATACACATTTCGAAGTGTATTTGTGGAGCTGTGATGAAATATTTCCATTCTATACACGAGATGAATGTTGACTTTTTATAAAAATGGTTATAAAAAAACATAATCGCAAAATGTATTTTTATCGTGATTCAAGCGGAATAAAAATTCTCAGGATTCGGAACGACTTTACACGACATCAAATTTGTATTTTGTTAAAATAATACTTTTATTCGGAACACGATAAAAATGGGAATGTTGCCTTCTTTGCTTTAAAAACCGTCGGATATAAAATATTTTCAAGAAAAACAATTTTTCGCAATTTAATACATTTATAATCTGATTTCTATCCCAATCATATGAATATGAAAGCTGGAACTTCACAATATTAGAATTATTAGAAAGTATTAGAAAACAAAATTCTCCGAAGATCACTCGGAACAGTTGAGGATAATAATCGACGCCGCATCAGCACAAATGCAGCAGCCTGTCGAGGCCTTCTATCAACAAAATACCTTAGCAATGTTGCAGTCGAGAAAACTAAGATGGGCAGGATATGTTATTAGATGTGATGACTCCAGAGCAGAGCAGAGCAGTTCTATGAGGAAATAGTTTCTTGACCATTTTTAAAAATTCTCATATTTTTTGTGCAATCACCCTAACTTGATGGTAGTTTAGAGTGATTATTATTTAAATTTTATTATTTTTTGCCATATTTGTATTACTTATATTTTTATATTTTGCAATGGAAAATATTTGCGGAAACGGAAATATCTCAGATCATATTTGTCCTATCAACATGGGATTAAAAACAATTTGTTTAAAAAAAACGGTCTTCAAGATTGCCTTTTACACATTTTCACCAAAATGCATTTGAAAAATCAACCTTTATTCTTAGCTTTCGTTTTAAAAAATCACATATTTTTACAGGAATAATTATAATCTATGTCAATTTTTTTTTTAAGAGGTGGGTACTAGTTGTGTTGAAATGAAAAAAAAAAACTTTAAAAGTAAATAATTGTATATATGTTATATTCGTATTAAACCAATGAACATTTGATACATGTACAGTAGAATGGGTATTTTAAAGATATAAAACAAACATATAATTCCCGATTGGAAATATAATAATATAGATAAAATTGATTTTATATGTATATCTTTCCAATTAATACATTTAATTAGTATTTAAAATATCACAGACCTATGTTCTGAATAATTATACCTTCACAATAAGAATGTGTTCTTTTTAATAATATATGCTTATGTAAACGCTAGATTAAAAGAACCGTTGTGTAGAAGAACCATTAATTATTAATTATTGTTACTAATAATTATTGTGTTAAGCAATTTTAATGTTAATGTTAAGCATCTTCCTTTTTGAAATTCTTAATTCCAGTGGTAATTTGGCATGCAAAACAAATTAAATAGTGTGTCTAGAATATTTCTCACATTGATTATTTATTTTCTTGTCAAAGTTAATTATGATTTCCATTTAATGAACTTTCGGGAGAATACCTTGTTTGATATTAGTTTCATAATAAACGGCGATTGAGTATTTTAATTCAAGTCAATGGAAATAGACATGCAGCAGTGGAGACCTGAAGACATAATGACTGTCGCAATACATTTTCATCAACGGGTTGTAATTTATGTAAGAAATAAAAAAACAATAATTATTTATGTACAAATATTCCTTGTTCCTCCTTAGTGCAAACTGCTAGCAGAGCGGACATGTTTGCACTGTAATAGTTAGAAGGAAAAATACGCGATCGGAATCAAATTTGAAAGCGTGTTATGGCGAAAGTATAGATCATTTTTGACTCGCCCTCGTACCTCCCGGATTCGTTCTGTCTTTATGAGAATAGTATGATGCCTGTGAGATATGGTGCTGGAGACACGTGTTTGTTATGCATACCGTGGACGGCGAGACTCATGGATGTCTCCACTCTGTAGGAGTTGAACATTAAGGACAGACTTTCAAAACGAATCGCTCAATTTTTTGGGCATCAAGAGAGAAGGGAAGAAGAAGCTTGGAGAAGTTTGTGATGGTGGGCCTCGTCGAAGGAGGAAAAAAAAAATCGAGCATAATCGAGAAGTTTACGGAGATCATGATCCTCAGTCGTGAACGACATGAGATAACCCTACACGCGCCAGTATACATGGCCGTGTAAGGGTGCACCTATTAACCAAAGCAAACAATGAGCAGATGCAAATTCTATTTATTATTCTATTTATTATCAAAAATGAATTAAAAGATGGCCCGATACTATTTCTGTATATTATAAATAAAATAAATTAAGATAAGCAGTTAATAATGAAATTTGATATAAACACGATTGCTTGAAAGTTACGTAATTATTAAATGGTACGGATGTTGATATTGTAGCTTCACAGAAACGGAGAAAAATTCCACTATCAGGTCAGATGACTGATCGAAAGTCAATATCCTGAACATAATGTTGTTTTATTTATATACTTCTTCATTAATCATTTTAACAAAATACTTTACCACGAGGAAGATTATATTGTTTCAATGATGAGTCATTCGGAGAACTCGAGAACGAATAAGGATATTAATGGATGTACGGATAATATTCCGAGCAGAAAAATAAAATATAAAAATATTTGTACATCGATATGCTACATTCATTACGTATCAGAGAAAAATACTCAAACTTAAAAGACCGGAAATATATTTGACTAAGTACAGTCACCAATATTTACCAGTCAAAGGTTAAACTGGGATTAAAATGTGGAAAACGTAAATCTAAATATCTATAATTTTGTACAATATTTCAAAAGTTTGACAGCTGTCACGGAATAAAGTATTGATTTTAATTTCACGATGTTATTTCTGTACTATCTGACATCTAATGTACACACAAAGACTTTCGGTTGTTTTGATATAAATGTTTATACTTGTTACAAAAATAATTGTTATTTTTGAAGACCTATTAATTTCTTATCTATATACAAAATACAATAGCTAATGTTTAAATTAGATATTTTATAACAATGCCATTTTTATATGTGATAATTATTGTACTATCTCTTATATTTTATTGTACTATCTCTTTAGAAATATCATTATTAAGACATTCAAAACTTATAATTTTGATTATAAGCAAGTGTAATATTTAGTTAAAAATAAAATAAAAATTATTGGCTTATGGCTTTTATAATGTAAACATATAAACAAATAATAAATTAAATATATTAATTAGAAATATATACATATAAAATCTATTTTATCGAAAAATATTGTTATTGCGCCTCCGGGATTCGAACATGGATCTCTTTCCAAACCGGGGAAAGTGCATTATCCAACTATGCTACAGCGACAATATTTTTAGCGTCAAATTTTCGAACCTATTTGTTATCTTTTTTTAATATTAATACATTTAATCGTTTCATTATTTGAAAGAGCAATCTACCTTATTTTTACGGAATCTCAAATACCCTTGAGTAATCTGATAGCAGACGCCAAAATTATCAGTTCAGTTTTATTAAATTTTGGACACATTGATACAACTTTATTATTAGAACACATTCTTATTGTGAAGTTTTATTTTAAATGTATGTTTTTTCTAATTAATATATTTAATTCATATTTTTAATATCACAGACCTATGTTCTAAATAATAAATAATGAGTAGTATAATAAATGTGTAAATAAAATTTTACTAAACAAATTATATATATCTCATAGGGACATAGCCATTTATATTATATTAAATGGGAAAACATGGAAGTAATTACAGGGCTTACGACCTGTCTTCGAATGGCTCAAGTAATCACTTTATACAATGTAACGTTAATTTTACATTTGAAATCATGTACAGCGTTTTATATCGCCACTCTTGGCGCATCTCGCATTTTGCGAACACGCACCTTAAAAATGTGCGTCATTAATTGTGCGAGAGACTACGTACTCAATTAATTAGACTATTATCATACAGTCACCTACACGGACACGGACAGATCATAAAGTTAATAGTCACCCATATGAACAGATCATAAAGTTAACAGTCACCCACATAGATTCATATCAAAATAATATATATAATAATCTACAATCACTACCAGTAGAAATAATTTTATTTTTAATTGAATATTAGAGACGCATACAGAAAATACACATTATATTAAAATATTTATTCTATTTCAAACTTAATTTGTGTTATGAAAAATAGGATCAATTTCTTCGTCTCTGGGGACGAGAATTAAGCCTCCGATCGCTTGGTGATTATTCGAGTTTCGCATCGCTAGACCAAATAAGAACGTATACTTTGAGGACAGCTTTATTATTATTATAAAGATAATTTAAATGATTTTTTTTATATATAACTATGTATAATATATTAGTATAATTTTTCTTTAATGTAGTTATTAATATCACCCAACAAATGGCAAAGATTGATGAACGACTGAAAAGAGTGACAGAGTTATACTGAAGAATCCAATACCTGGCACTTTACGGGGAATTTTTTTTAATAGTTGTTAAACATTCCGTGGTGATGAAAATGGATATTAATTTTATCCATTAAACAAACTATACATTTCTGAATGCTGATGTAATAAATTTTTTATTTTTTTATTAATTAAAACATTTTGTTTATGGCATCAATAGCTGCCATAGCAAAATTCACTTGTCTCTAATACCTGGCATACATGGAACCAATAACTAGCCGTCACAAAATATTCATTGTTAAAGCAAAAAACAGATGTACTGATTTATAATAATTATACCAAGGTTCTGGGCCGATTCCACGTGCCAATACCAAATATAGACATAGATGAGATATGTGTTGCATCAGAATTTACCCGCAAAATTAATGAATTATTCAAATAAAATAAAGTGACCAACTTGCAGACGCGTTAGTGAAGACACTGTATCTATTCAATCATCACTATTCTTAAATTCAGATTCTAAAGTGAATGGAACTTTTTTCGTTTTACGTTCACCAATTTGCTTTGATGGATTAGGCCAAAATAAATAGTTTTTAAAAGGAGAGGGTGTTTTGAAAGGAAACTTCTGTTCTGCCAATGTAGAGGTTTGAGATGGTCGGATATTTTTTCCTAAACTTTCGACCATTAATTCATTTTCTATTGGAACTGCTACGTCTACATTTCCATCTATCGAAGTCCCCCAATTTCGTTCGACATAGAATTTTTTGTTAAACCCTTTTTTATGTTGCGCCAAAAAACGAAGAGGGTTGTATCTTCTACGGGTCTACTCCAGACGTTTCAGAGTATGTGTTGGTATTCTTGATTCTACTCATTTAAAAAGGTCTTTCAGTGGAACTTGACTGCAACTGTTTTATCTCTATTTTTTTGAAAATGCAGGTGATTGTGAGGCTGATTCGCAAAATTAATTGTGGACCCGTCAAATGAAAAAGCTACTATACTGTAAGATTCGTAGTTGGTTCATTTCTACATACTTCGGGGTATTTGCCTAAAATTTTACATTGAATTATAGAACGTGGAACATTCAATATTTAGCTTATTTTTGATAGGAACATTCTTCTTTTTACAGCTTCTAATGACTTTTTCATGTCTTCTGGATCATAATTCACAGTTTGTAACAATGCAACCTCCAGCATAAGCAATATTGCGATACCCAATACCTGACAATTGACTTTCCCAGTAAGTGCCACCCTATGCCAGTTACTGATAAATATGCGTTGATTGAAGTGAAACTTAAAAGGAAGCAAGAGTAAATAACAAGAAAAATTTATCCGTGAATAACTTAGTAAAAAATTAAAATATCAATACCTGGCAAGGGTGCCAGGTATTGGAACTTCATAATTTTTTGAGAACCAATAACTGACAAAATTAAAACATGTGTTTAAAATTTTGTTACCGAATAAGTTTAATTTAAGAAGCAAATAATAAAAAATATATATTACTTCATAAAATATAAATTATAAAAATAATAAAAAAATGATATCCTTACATTATTTGTTAATATTTGGAAAAGATTTAACTAAAACACAATTACTATATTACAAAACTGCTGCCATATTGAATTTACTGCTTGGACTAACTTGTGAATATAATATGGAGTCACAAAGTCCAATTAACAAATAAAGACAGTGTTATGGAACAAATTGTAATATGGAGGCATATTAGAAAGTTTTTATTGATGTTCTGCCAGTTATTGAGGCTCTGCCAGGTATTGAGCCCTTCATCTTACATATAACTCATTCGATCAATATTAATTATTTCCCGTATTCTTCCTATCATACCCTGTAAAGACGACAGTTTTTTGTATTCAGAGTAAATTATACTATGCACTAATAAGTTATTCATACTTTGTGCGTGTATAGTACTTTACGTAAAATCAATTCGAAGCTCGCAACAATAAACATTGTATTCTTTGCTATTTTTATCTTCTTTTATCAATGTAATTGAAGACACGACATAGCAAAAGATACTCAATATTTTTATTGTTTTCGATATTATTTTCACACGTATTCCATGTTCCAATCTTGAACAATTCGCATACATCGGTAGATGGACTAAAAATATTCACCACTTGGTATTGTTGGGGGTATAAATATAAGTATACTTACGTATTACAGAGGGATGGTTTAAATTACGGTAAAGAAAGGGTCGAGGCGAGACTGAGACCTTCTACGGGATCAATTCTTAAAAAAGGATGATTCTTCTGCTATCGAATGTCAAAGATATGATTACAACGCGTGTAGGTTTCCTAGTTTTTTGTATCATTTGCACTGTGAATATTATGTTTCCCACTTTACAATACACAATACTGTAAACATGAAACGCGAAATATTTGTAGAGCTCGCACGTCCTCGGTGAAACGAGAAGATTGTTCGATTTTTCAACTAAAATTGTATTTTTATTTCGATCATGTCGATTGAATGAAAGACTTTTGAGAGAATATTTTTTTTCTCGTATTTGATAAATATATATAAACACGAGGACAGAGCTAACGCTGGACGTGGATGACAAAATAACTTCCTTGATGTATTTTCATGTGTGTGAGTTTTGTATCCTTGCGATATACAGTAACAAATTAAGGGAAATAATTAAAGTATTAGAATAATGGTGAGTAGGTAAGTCATCTCTCAGCTCGCCAAAGAAGCCGCTGGATTTATAGTACTGAGGATACAGAGGAATAGCGATTATTAAGAAATGCCATTATCCGACAGTGTGGATGGACGTGAACTAAGAAAGAAGAAGAAGAAGATCGAGTTATATTAGTGTGAAATGATGGTCAGTCTCTAAATGGTACTTTATCTGCTGAATAATATAAATTTTAACATTTTAAACTCCACCAATCAATCCTCTTCGCTTAATTTTGATCAGTTTTTTTTAAAAAAAAAAAAAAAAATTTATAAATCCAACGAAAATTGTAATTCAGAACAGGTTTATTTTTTAATATTACATCGAAAATTATTAATACGCATTAATTACGATTAATCAGTGATTTATTTACGTATCCGTTTGTGTTTAATGTAGCCGTTGGCATAATTAATAGCGGAAAACTACGATCAGTGCAAAATGTCCGACAATGTTCAAATAATTAGTATACTCGTGTATGATAATAATAGATAAATCAGTAAATAATTCTCTTCGGACAGGTTCTAGTCCAAGCATTTAATATAAAATGTGTTTCGTTCGGTAGATGAAGGTTCATTATTGTTATTATTTCGGGGTTCTGAGACTTCAGCATCCCAGCAACCGACATGCTTTGTTGAGATAAAATCGAACAATGGAAACATTTTTCTGGAACCGATATTACAGAAACAAGTTTATTATTATTTGGAAGTTGGGTCGTTTTACTTTTGCAAAATATAACTTTATAATTGAAATCTAAAACTTCCCTCATGTATTTACTATCTTCATTTTTTTCTATATACATGGATAGATGTATTTATTAATTTAAACAAGTAACTTTATATAAACGACGTTCATTACATTTGTCATTTAACACTATGTTTTTCTTCGTCACGTACACTAAATAATTAATAAAATAAAATATTTACAAAAAATAGCCGCTGTTGGAGGAGGAGATTGAATTGAAACGGGGTAAACATTAATTTTCCGTAATTTATTTCTAAATAAACAAATCAATGACTTTTATTATTTAGATTTAAAATAACATTAACATTTTTTAAATTTAAAACGTGGCCTAAAACTCCAAATATCCCACTAGGAATATAATCTCGTTCTCGTTCAATAGCTAATTTATATTAAGAAAAACAATATTTATTATATTGGTTATTTATTTTAATGGTAATTAATTCACAGATTTCAAAGTACCAAAAATAATAGACATATACAAAAAAAATCAATAATCTAAATTTTCAATATAAAAATCAATTAAACTTTAGAAGCGAATTCCGATCAACAAGATTAAGAGACCAAATTGATATTCCAAAACTAAAATATACCGTAACCCAAAATCACTATATTTCTCAAGACATCAAATTTTTTAACAATCTTCTCATCATAATTAGAACAATTACAGACTACTATCAATTTGTATCTGAAGTAAAAAAATATATACACAGACTAACTGAAACATAAATACTCTTTCTTTATACACGTGTCATACTCTCATAGAGTAGAAATAAATGTTAAATGAAATATATATATCCTACTTATAATGTGTAATATTTTCTAATATTAAAATAAAATAAAAGAGTTGTTAAATTTATAATATTTTATAACACCTCTGGCAATCCTTTCATAAACGGTCGACTAAAATTTCAAACTAAACATTTATTCATCTTATCATATTTGTTACGCTTATTCCAACAAAGAGTACTGATTTAATAATTACTTAAAATTTAAAGAAGACTCACTTGACATTTCATGGCGCACGCGCGAATTTCAATGTCGTCCTTGTCACGTAAAAAAAATATTCTCAAACTTTTCACATAAAAGAAAGATAATTCCAGATAAACTTTTAACATAATAATCTAAAATAAGGTTTTTAGTAATGTACGTGATGTGAGACGTACTGTCATCTAGGTCTCGTACAACTTGTTACATATTGATTACACAAAGGTTCGTGTTTGTGAAATATCTAAACAAGTTTATATCACATTATTCCTCAATATCATTAAATAAAATTAAAAAAGATATCTAGTTCATGTTTCTAGAAACCTATGAACTGGAAACGATTCTAAGATAAGTTAAATAAAATAATATGTATTTCGAACCGCGATTAAATAACTATGATCAGAATTAATACAATAAAAATGGTGTTAAACTGCTATTTGACTATTGATTTATTAGTATGTTAATGTAAATATTGAACAAATCCGATAACGACTGCTTTCAATTTATATGTTTACCGATTGACTAAGTCTAAACTCGAAAAATAAATAAAGTTAGCATCCGAGACTATGAATTAGGTTAGGTCAGGGATCGACAGACTTTCTAGTGAGATGAGCCAAATATTAGTAAACAGAATCTCAAAATTTTCATTGAGCCGCAAAGAAAAAGAACAAGGTAAAATCAAGATTTTTATTTAAATCTAAAATTCACAACACAGACATGGACTACTTAGAAGAATAGAATATATGAGAGTTATAAAACAAGAAAACCTAAATAATTAAACACGTTTTAAGGTTTGTAAAGTTAGTTAAGTAGTTAAAACGGTGACCTTGTATCGCTTTGTCATATCTGGCAAGTATCTAGTTGTTTAATTTTAGACAGGATCGTGCATTATCGTCGGTTAATTTGCTTCATAACTTAATTTTTATTTAAGATGTCTCGCAGAGACGAAGCTATTATTTATATATGCGAAGTATGGAAGTCTTGGGCATTACAGGGCTTACGACCTGTCACCGGCTGGCTTAAGTGATTACTTTACAGAATGTAACGTTCACCTGTTTACCCTCGCTACAATATTAATATATATTTTTTTAAAGTTGTATATATGATATCAGGATGAAACATTTCACTTATTTTTTACCAACTATGCTGTTACATTATGTAAAGTGATCACTTAAGTCAGCCGATGATAGGTCGTAAGCCCTGTAATGCCCAAGACTTTCATACTTCTCATATAAAAAGAATAGCTTCGTCTCTGTGAGACATCTTAATCTTGATGACAATCCCCCAGGGGATAGAACCCAGTAATTAATTCCTACAAAAATTTGAACATACATCAAATGCAAAATAATTAAAAATACGAATTAAATGTATTCATTATAAAGATATACATATAAAATCAATTTTATCGAAAAATATTGTTGTTGCGCTACCGGTATTCGAACCTGGATCTCTTTTCCGATCCGGGAAAGATGTATTACTAACTATGCTACAGCGATAGTATTTATGACGACAAATTTTCGAACCTATATGTTACACTTTTTCAAATTAATACATCTATCGTTCCATTATTTGAAAGCCATCTACATTATTTTTACGGAATCTCAAATACCTTTGAGTAAACCAATAACAAACGCCATTTATTACGCCGGTATTTGAGATATCGTAAAAACAATGTAGATGGCTTTCAAATAATGGAACGATAGATATATTAATTTAAAAAACGTAACGTATTGGTTCGAAAATTAGTCGTCAAAAATACTGTCGCTATAGCATAGTTGGTAATACATCTTCTCCGGATTGGAAAAGAGATCCAGGTTCAAATTCCGGTAGCGCAATAACAATATTTTAATTTTATATGTATATCTTTATAAGGAATACATTTAATTCGTATTTAAAATATCGGAGACCTATGTTCTGAATAATTACAACTTCACAATAAGAATGTGTTCTCCTATAAGCAAAATAATTTAATTCTGTTAACTAAATAAGTCATCTTACTAGGGTAACATAACTTTAGATTCATGGTTGGCTTACAGATACAGAGGCTCGCAAGCAAACGCACATTCTATCATATTCTACTAGTACTGTATTGTGAGTTATTATGAAACAAAAATACGTCAGTGGCACATTTGATAGTTTTACAAATAAATAAATCGATAGCATTATTTAATTTTGGTAATGGAAAGAAATGGCCTCTAATATACTTGATGAAAAATTGTTAAATACATACATAAACATCCAATAAAATTAATTAAATTGCTTTATTTTATATCTCTCTTTATTTTTACTGACAAATAAATAACAATATAAGATTCTTTATCGTTTCTTAGAAGGACCATTTTATCTCTGAGGAGAATTTAAGGAAAATATTTTGATCCATTATTTTGGAAACAATATATTTTGTATATTTATTTTAATGTTTCTACTGTATGTGTTGCCATTTAAATTGTCAATAAGGTAGACTCAAAAAAAAAATCTAATCTGATTATGAAAGAATTGTTTTTTTATAAAAACTTTATACAGGGTTTTTTTTAAAGGGCCAATCCTTTCCTGGAGCTTTTTTATGAGTTTGAATTCATGAATCGTTTCCACCTAACAAAGCAAAAGTGATAAAATATATGTAGATACTCTTGAGAGTTTAATATATATATGTATTAATATTACGTATATATATATATTATTTGAGGTACTAAAATAAACGAGAAGTTACCGTGAAAATTTTTACAATTACACATTTCGATTCCTCCATGTGTAATCTTTATTATCCAAAAAGGAAAAATATATAAACAAATTACATATAAAAGTATTCAAAAAGAGACAGTATATAAGAAAACAGGAAAACAATTTATAACGGAGAGAAAAAGAAAATGCCAATTTACATAATATTAAATTATACAACAGAAACAATACATAATGTACGAGTACATAAATTATACTGCATAAATAATGAAGTGACAGTATAATAGAAGGCAAGCATAGGGGTGGCGTTATAAAGAAAATACATTCCCTGAGCGGGAGAAAGGACAACACATGTATGTTTGATCACGCTAACTTTTATTTCACACCGTCATGTGGTCTGCCCAGCATTTCTCATCTTGAAACCCATACCCTAATGAAACTGCCGAAAAGCCCGAGGTTCCATTCATTCCATAGTAAGTCGTCGTTCCGAGGTGAATGACCTCTAATACCCATCAAAACTCTATTCATATAGGGCACTCCTGCAAATTATACTATGCCTCACTCGAGCACAGACGCAGCATGGTTCACTAGCGAATAGCCGGTCAAAAAGCCAACTTAGAAACTGTCCATGTCCAGTTACCATCTATAGCTCGTGATGAGTTAGCACCGGATGTCCAAAGTATCCTTTCTCTTTCAGGGCTACGTAGGGGAGAAAGGTTTAAACGATGTTGGAAGATAATGTAAATTTTAGTAATATACACTTTTTAAAAGCTAAATATTAATTTTTCGATTCTTAGCTGCTGTGTTATCTTGAAACGTCAACTTTTATCACAAACATCCACCCGCCCGGATTTTGCTAGAGCTGTAAGTGATACGATCGTCCAAACGCGATCCAGAATTTAAGAACCTTGTAGTATAAGAAGTATAAGTGCGATATAATAAATAGTACGTCAAATTAGCAAGGTGAAATCACGATGGGATGGACACTTTAATAGTCTAGGTGCTGGGCTCTGTAACAGGTGGAGAAAAAGGTTCTTGAAACCGAATCATGGATCATTACCAATTTGCTAGATCGATAACATAAAAAATATTGGGTAAAGCAGCCAGTTGCAAAACACGGACGATATTAAGAGAGGTCTTTATTTAAGATTTATCGAAGAAGAAGAAAAAAAAAACAAATATATACATATATACACGTATACCTACTACAGCACTATTATTTCGCGGTATTTCCTAGACAGTAAGGCTTGTACAGTCTCAAGTGCATTTTATATTTTTATATGTTGTGGAATCATGGATCCCGAAAGCAAATGATAGACGAAAGATTTATTCCTTTAAGATGTGGTGCTGGAGAGATATTTTGCGCATACTATGGACGGCGAGATGTACGCATGTCTCTAATCTGCAAGACATCAAGGGCAGACTCTCAACCATTTGCCTGAGATAAATCCTTCAATTTTTTGGGTATATTACGAGAATGGAAGATAGCTTGGAGAAGTTTGTTGTAGTGGGCCACGTCTAAAGACGAAAAGGAAGAGAATAAGGAAAAGGAAGAAGAAGATCCCCCACCCGTTAAACCGACCGAGCGAAAAATGCAACAGTTAATTATATTGTGAAAGTCCTAAGATCCAGTGGACTGCGAGGCATACAAATGTCTCTCTCTATCCTCCAAGAATTAAAGATTATAAAAAGATTTTTGATAACATGCAGGCGACGGATTCTTGCATAGATACTTTTAACTTGTTGCCAGAAAGAACGATGGAAATCTTGAGAAATTCAATAATCACATAGTTTACAAAAAGCGAGCAAGAAGACGGCCTCCTACATACGAAGGAGTATAAGGTCCTCTTTAAACGCTGCAATCAACATAGCTCAAGACCGGGAAGAATGGAGACGTATTATAAGATAGATTCTAAGCAAATCGAGGGACCACGACCCTCAACATTGAGCACACGATGAAGAAATAGACCTTTTAGGACATTAATATTTATGAAAATTTAATAGATTTAAAGCATCTGACTATTGATATGATCTTTCATCTTTTGGTTTTAGTCATCTGAGCTTGTCATGCGTGTACCTGATAATAAGAGTAGCTGACAATTTTTCCACTACATTGAGCCAACCATGTAGAATGTTCGATCATAATATTTCAGCTTATTGGTACGTGTTAGTTCAATCAGCCTATTTTCAGGTGATTGAGCAGATCTCAGATTACGTTCTACTTCACCAAATTTCATGATGTATTCAGGTGACATTCAGAGTAATGTTGTGAATTTCAACAAGTGAATTTAAATTGCTATTCTGTCTGAATAACGAAGCAAGCATTTTTTTACTATAAAGTATATGGCAGCATTTTGACGTACTGAGACGTTGATTTGAATTATTGGACGTACTGTAAAAGAAGATACAAAATATGGCAACATTTTGATGTACTAAGACGTTAATTTGAATTATTGGAGAGAAGCATTATTGAAGTATTGTATGTATAAATGAACTGTAAGAGAAGATAAAAAGTTAAGTATTATTGTTATAAGGTCGAAGATATAATATATTTTTAATATTTTTAGAAGGATCTTTAAATTCCACTAGTGACTATCCGACTATCCAAGCGATTGGTTAAATTTTTAGAGAAATGTTTGGGTGTTGCGTTAATAATTATATTAATTTGACATATCATACTAAGCAAATAAGAAAGCATTACGTTGTATATTATGTTTAATAAAATATGATATATACTGTACCCAATGCGGGTAATTATTAATTTAATTAAAATTTTGAAACAGCTACGAAGTATAAATTTTAGTTTTTATTTAAAACTTTTATATCAACAATGTATCTTGCTTAAAAAAATGCATTTCAAAAAAGATTTCTTTAGTAATAAATACGTTAATTTAACACACACGTATTATATTATTCTTAAAAATGTTCAAAATTATTATTTCATATTTATTTAGTCCATTTTAAAAGAACATCATAAAATTATAAAAACTTATTTAAAAAAAAATGTAACACCGCGCCTTCTGGGCATGTGAGCAATGAAATGATTATATATTCCTATTTTTCTCTTTTGTGTGTGTTGTTTAAGCGATTCTGCAAATCTAATATACTTATTTCGCAAATAAATGTACGGCTGGGAGACGTGACATATATGTCCATTTTTATTTTAGCCCACAAACTGGAAGAAAGAAAAGAATAAGGTTGAATTTACCGTAACCGCCATTAGTTATGTTACGTGTCAGCATTGAACAAATATCTTTATGATTTCTATATGTGTAGATTGTTAGAAGGTTCTAGGCGTTTTATTTATTATCTAGTTTTAATAAGAAAAATAAAACAATAATATCCTAACAGACAAATTGCAATCTTATATACAGTGGTATTGCACATATTGCATGCTTAATAAAGCATTATAATAAATACATGCAAGAAATTAAGAAAACCTAGCATTTATATATTTAGATAGAAAGATTTTTTTATTAATAAGATCATTTTAAATAATGCCTAAAAATTTCATAAATTTCGTTAAATTTTTTGATGCGTTATTTAGTAACATATCTATTAATTACTATACATATTCTTTTGTCATTTTCAATCACCGATTGAATTAGTAACTTATGAATTACGAGATGTGGTCACAAAAGGGTTGGGGGTTTACGATTAAGGGTAAAATTGAGAGGTGACGCTTTGTGTTTTATGGTATGCTAATGTTTATATTTTTATGTTTTAATATAGTATTATAAATTATCTTTAATAACTTTATAGTATATTTGGTTGTTTGTAATTCGATGTTCAGCGAATTTAAATAAATAATCATAGACATTATATATTATATGTATTATGCAAGTATTACAATTTAATATATGTAACTATAATAATATTTAAAAAGAATATTATAAATTAAAAATTATTGACCCATAAGAATTTAAATAGAGTTTTTATGTAATATTCGTATAAAAAACTGTTTATACATTTTTAGACACGATTTTAATTATAAATTTAAATGTACAATTATTATTTGATAAAAAAATATATTTTAATTTATTCGTGGTGGTCATACTGATTCACAGAAGGTTGAACATTAATAAATGTAGACTATTTTAAGGTTTAATAATAATTTACCAACTGGTGAATATAGATATTAAAAATCTCACCAAAACATAAAAATGCGAATAATATTGTTCGTACACATAATTGCAAATGCTCTCGTTTCGTTATCTTGTTATGAAATAATTAAATTAAAATTTTCGTAATTGTTAATGTTATTATTTTAACAACCATGGTTGAAAACACTGCACTATTTTAATAAAATTGTTATAAAATCGTAAAGCTATACGATATACCATGTTAACAATATTTGAGTATATCCAAGAAGACACAATTACTGGATTTAAAAAAATAAGATTCTCATTAGTGACACCAATGCTGTTTCAGGGAAATTAATATCAAATTTCAGACCATAGATGGCGACAGCGAAGTTGTAGTTAAATACTAGAAGTATTTATACATGGTAACATACCATAAATACAACTTCCAAAAATTTGATAGGTATGGAGGTTGATTGTGGGTGATACGATGAACGTTACATTGTGTATCACTTAATCCAGCCGAAGATAGGTCGTAAGCTCTGTAATTACCCATACTTCCATATTTTCTCATATAATATAAATAGCTTTGTCTTTGTATTTCTATAATTTGTTTAGACTATGATATAAACGTGAATTTTATAGCCTTCCCAAAAACTCCTCCCATGACTACAGTAAATAGTGCTTCATTACTGCAATAATACAATACGTAACCTTTCAGCATTATTCTTGCAGAGGTCGACTTCTGATATTATTTTATTAATCGACTAGCCTGAACGCATGATGCACGCACTCTCCATTCTTTTCCACTCTTCTTCAAGCCCACACCATCCGCGAATCTATTTATTAAACCTTTTTGTGAGCGATAAGATAATTATGCAAGGGTTGCGATTCAAATCTATTGACATTATTGCCGCTTCTAACTGACCGACTACACAGGCGACATCTGCACCTGAGGATCAGACTTCTGCCAAGATGAGCAGCGACCAGTTCCGCTCCGACTCGCAAGTCTCGATTCGCCGAGTTTCGTCTCGTTGCGCTCTTTATGCGGCACTTTATACACATTACACTATATACGGTTATACAAAAATAACTGTTTGATTTTAGACTCGTGGATGCCCCGTTGTGTGTATATGAACGAGTGAATCAAACTCCGAAACACATCTTGTGACATTGCGGGATAATGAGGGATGCTTGTGATCGCATGATTGAAGGCTTAACTGGGTTTAATGGTCGGCCACCTGAAAACGCGGATCTGATCAGTAATGCAATGAATCTCAAGCTGTATAGGGATTTCATCAAAACGTGGACTACGAGATGGGGTATATTAGGCAGATGATGACAAGATCGTGTCAGTAAGAATGCGGACACTTCACTTTTCATAAGTCAAATTTTTAAAACAAACAGAATCGTGCGTAACTCAGTTGGCCTGTACCGTGTATGACGTGAAACATACGTCATTGTGTTTCGTCCAAGTCTCTTCATGGGAGAATGTACGTGATAGTTAGCCCTTTAATGGCTGTCTTGTACCCACTGGTTTCTTTACTTTCATACATAACACTTAATTATCTGTTTGTTTGTAATGTTGAACTTGTATTTTTTAAAAATAAATAAAGATACCGCTTAAAAGGGCGCAGGAAGGTTAAAATTTAAATCTCTGTTCGTTTCCACAATCTCTTACATTAGCTTTTGTTTTTTATCTCTTTTCTTTTGTGTTTATTAATTGTACATTTCGAATTTCTATAGTACTGTGTGTGGAACCTATAAAATTAGTTGAAACTTCTACAACGGTTCCGGGAAAGGGTGAGTCCCCCCCTTCTAGCGCCCCTTTAATACTTCACAATTATAATTGAGTGAAACGGAACAATTAATTTTATACGCAAAAGTATCAAAAGGTAAACAGAGGTATATACGTGACTAAATGACATTTTTTCGGTTGTCTATAGTGTGTAAGAGATGAAGATATTAAATATAAAGGAGAAGTATCAACAGGGACAGCTATCATAAGTTCAAGCCAAAATAAGAAAAAATGTTAACCAGCAGCCATTTGATTTACGATTTGATAACTTTTCTTTTCAGTCAACGTTCAACCTGTTCACGGGCTGTTACTGCTTTTGTTAATATATTAATATCACAATTGAATTAGTTATTCAATATTAACAATTCCTAAAATCACCAACAAGTGCGGATCTAGGAAATTGTAATTTATTGTTACTACGCTGAACAATATAATATAACACGCAATCCTTACGCGCTAGTATGCCAACACCAAGTGGTTCATATTAAATTACATGGTTTACCTGTAATTATCAAATTGAATGTTAAATTTATATCATATTTATGTCCTTATGTGCTTTTAGAAATTAAGACTGTCTTTTAAAATATTTTATTGCTTTAGTTATTCTATTATTTTTTTTATTGAAACTTGACATTTAAAAATATATGTCTACAGAGATGTTTACGTTTTTGTTCATTTAAATTTTATATGTATTTATAATATTCCCTCATTTTTTATTCATTTTAATGTATATGTTTATCGAAATAATGAACCTGCGGATAATTGTCTAGTAAGACGTTTTCTGTAAGAGCGTTTTAAGATTATATGACAAAAAAAGATATTTGATTATTTGGTCAGTAATAACTGGTTATTTTCATCATATATAAGCATTCATACTGGTCATCAAAATGTACTACTAAGGCTGGGAGGGAGTATTTCTCGTGTTCAAAATACCGTGCACTAAAAAATCATCTAACACTTTACGGTTATTCTTCTAACTGCATATGAAATATATTAAATTTATTTATTTATACGTAAGTAGGTATCTATTGTATTTAAAAATAGTAAAATTTAGAATGTCATACAAATTTTAATCGGTTACGTAACGTCAAATTAAGGTGCTTTAATATTGATGTTTAATACGCCACCTTCTATAGAAATCTCCTATCACAAGACATCATTTAACTTCGTCGCAAACACTGAAAAGCGGCTCATGATCGATTTATCTCCAATTAAATTGTGATACCAAATATTGATATAATTTTACAATTTACAAACAAAAATACTGTACTTCGGGAAAAAACATGTAAGGAATTTAATAGAATTTTTAATAATATAAGTCAAGTTTGAATCCAATATAGCTATACTTAACATTTTTCAAAATGTTAACCTTTCCCATACCATGATATGAAATACCCGAACGTAGCCATGCTGTTAACTCGTGTTACCGTAAATAACTGTTAAAAAAAATGTTTTTATTAGGTTAAATAGCTTTAATGGCACGAATTTATTTTAAATATTAAGCATTCAATTTTGAAAAAATGATTAATAACATAACTTAGAGCATTCATTAGGTCGTATACAATGTGTCCTTCCTTCTTATCTCTCTTCATTTAATTACTGAGAAAGAGACAATTATATTTGTATGTTAGTTATTCTTTTCACTGTGGAAATAGTGTGTGATCTCTGTCTTTCATATCACAAATAGTATTTTTACCAACGTATTAATTTTACAATGGATTGAATGGAAAAATAATTGTTTTTGTATGATTCCCTTTTCATAATTGGTTTTTCACTAGTCATTCCTAAGCGCTAATATTTTCTTCAGGATTATCTAAAATATGAATTTTATGTTGTATGTATTTGCCGAAATATTACAGGTTTAATTATGATGGTACACCTGTGTTACTGCATGGTTTGGGAAGGGTTAAATGGATTTATTTTTTTTGATTTTTACTTCTAAACGTCAGAAAAATAAAAAACGCTACCGTCAAGAAACAGTATGCACGCGTATTGGCGATATCCACGCCGCCCGTACTCTTTGTATAATTTATTATAACATCGGTTTATCTATCTATTATTCTTCTACTCCTCAAATGGCTCTGCTTACATTATAAGGTCCATAAGAATTCCAATTACTTAGTCCAGAAACCATGGAGTTTATTTACAGGTTTGTATCATTAAAATATAGTCATGGTAAGATGAAACTACTGTAGATAATATGAGGATTATCTTTAAAATTTAACATAAACATTACAATTGTGTAATAATTCATTGCAAATAATGATTTTGATTTTTAAATATTTGTAATGTATCTTTCCGTAAATGAATGATAATAAGCAATCTCATTTTCTCACAGTTTAATGATTAGCAAATTGTTTTATTATCCGTACCTGGTTCCAATTGAAATTCCACGAATTGATTAGAAATAAAACTTATTTTAAATATTGATAGAACTCATTACTTTCCATTTAAATTATAATTTTTGAAATGTTTTGAGTACTTTTACCGAGTGAAATGGAAACCCATCTCCACCTCTATAAGACTGTGTAAAATAAAAACGAACTTCATGCTAAATGTAAGAATATCGTATTTAGTAGGTATCAACTGAAGAGTAATTTTACAAATGCAAACGGTTAAAAATTATTATATTTTATTACATTAGCTTAATAAAACCCAACATATAAACAAGACATGTGATAATGGGTGTCCAGCGGAAAATTTTTAAATTAAATATTAAATAAAAACAAAAACTACAATGTTGTTCTCATATTTTATTTATACAAAATAGAGTTTAACAATGCGAATTTTAGGTTTTATAACCAATATCGTCTAAATGCCGTCCATTTCTCTCAAGACACTCTTGCAATCGAACTCTTGAATTTGCGAACACGCGAGAGAAAAGTTTGGTTCAATGGCAGCAACTTCACGGCGGATATTTTCTTGTAGGGCCTGAATTATTCAAGGATTCTTATTGTAAACTCTCAACTTAAGGTATCCCTACAAAAAAAAGTCGCACGGTTTAAGGTCCGGAGACCGAAGTGCCCAGGGTATGTCTCCGTACTTGCTGTTTAATTTATTGGGAAAAATTCCCCTCAGCTTCTTCATTGAAACTCTAGCTGTATTTGGAGTGGCCCTGTCTTGCTAAAATTGTGTTCTATTATTAAAATTGGGAAACAGCTGCAGTTGCGGTACCAAAAACTCGTCAACAATTTGGCAATATATGTCTCTCGCTGGTTAAAAAAATAAGGGCCAATCATCCCTCAAGCAGAAATTGCACAACACGCTGTCATTTTTAGACAATGCAAACTTTTTTGATGGCATTCCTTTGAGTTGTTAAGCCACCAGTATCTCATGCTCTATTTATTAACATAACCATCGATATGAAAATATGCTTCGTCAGTAAACAATATGTTTCCAAGCGTTCGTACTGTTCCAAAATATTCCAGAATCGGTCTCGCTAAGGTTTCACTTAAAGAATATTCATTTTTGATGAGAAACTGCACGATTTGCAGTTTATATGGGTAAAACTATAGTTTCTTTTTCAAAATAACTTGTACTGTTGATTTTTTTATTCCAATATAGGCTGCAATCTTCCTTATCGATTTACCCGGAATGCGCATAATTTCACGTCAAACTTGAGCCACATGTTCAGGCATCGCTGCTGACGTTGATGGTCCCGGAGGAGTTTGGTTAACCATTGTCCCTTCTTGTCTGAACTTTTGAACCTAACACTAGATAAGTTGCGTGCTCGGCCCATTACTTACTCGTCGAATATTAAAGTACAAAAAGCGCGACGCGCACGAACCAATGAATCACCGCACTTTAAATATTGCTCAACCGCGAATGCGCGGTGTACTCCCGACCAGTGACTCATTACGACTGGTAAATCCGCAAATCTCGCGCGTCGAACAGTACCTTTCCCACTTACCTCAACGGTTTTGCGAGCTATTACAATTTAATCTTGAAATTTTTCCGCTGGACCCTTTATATACAAAATAATTCGAAAAATAATCTTTATTACTTACATGAGGTAATTTATATCGCTTGATTGATACATCATATTAATAGATATAAACATTTTGTGTTTATTTTATGTCAACATTGACAACTGTTGGCCAATAAAACCGAAAGCGAGGAGGCGTTTCTCTTATATTCAAGGGAAAACATTTAATCGGAAAATCCTGTAGAACCTTATATTTTCCCCACTCAATCACTCCTCCGTTAGAACATGACATAAGTAATCGTTCTCTCAGGACAGCCTGGTCTGCCGACAAAAAAAAAACTAATAAAAAATCTCCAAGGTATCAGCGAGACCCAAATTGTATCACGATTATGGTTCAAAATATTATTTTTTCAACTAAATTCAATTGTTGCAGTCTGCTATGGATTTAATGTACAATTTGTGTATAAAAAAATCTGCAATATAAATTATTATATAATGTAATATAATATTTATAATATGCCGATGTCCTTCTGTATGTCACATTTGTATGAAGATTTAATTTAATTTAAAGTTTATTAAGCTCTACAAATTTTAATATGCTTATTATGGTATGTGTTTCATTTGATTAAATTAGTAGAGTTTAACAACGTGAAAATTAAATTATAACAAAAAAAGTACACAGTACAGCTTTACCGATGAAAATTTAAGAAATAACAATTCAGCAAAGCAATAAAAACCATTAATTATTATTTATTCCTATATTTTGCGTTAACTAATTAGATAGTAGAAAGTCTATAAAGATAATAACGTACATTTCTGTTTGTTGTAGCAGAGATGAATATAAAATATTATAATATAACATGATAAACTTAGTATAATTATATTGTATTTTTATTTATTATCTTTGTTTTATTAACCACTAAAATGAGTTTAAATACATCTACCGGTTTCGAAAAATACCATTTTCTTCTTCAGGATGTCATAACTAACTAAAAAATATATTGTTTCTTTGACAGAATCTATTTAAAAAAAATCTATTTATCTTTAGTACCTAACTCAAATCATTACTTAATACAAATTTACTCGAATAATTTTTAGGAAAAAATTTTAGAATGGGACTCGTAGTTAAATTTAGTTGGTTGTTTATAATTTTTTGATTAGTTTTACACGCTTTATTTATCTCCAACGATTCCAAGTTATTTAATTTGTGACCAACACCGTTTATATGCAAAATTGACAATCCCAATTTTTTATCAAAATCATGACCATTTTCTATCAAATGATTAGAAAATTCTGAAAACCCACTATTGTTCAAACATCTCAAATGCTCCCTTACTCTTATATTAAAATTTCTACCCGTTTTACCAATATAAAATGCAGTACAATCCTTGCAACTAAGTTTATAGACACCAGAATTGTTAAATTTATCATCTTTGTCTTTAGAATTTAACCACAAAGATAACATTGCTGATTTTAAAAGTATAATTATATTGTATAAATCTACCTCTGCATACATACCTGGTTACCATGTCCTGGCTACTTTGCTAGACTGTCGTCTGTGTTAAAGTATGTAGTTTTTTCGTTCTGTGTGGTATCATTTAATTCAAAGTAAATCGACAGAGATACAATAAAATGTAGTGAATGTGTTGCATATCAAAAGTGAATAATTAGTGTTGCGATTAAGTTGGAATGATGAAATTATAAAAAGCTAAGATTTAATTTCAAAAAGGAAATTTGGTGTAATATTTAACATGAAAAATAATGATTAGTGATGGTCTCTATCTAAAAATAGAAATAAAAATGCGAAAACTTAAGATCCCACCCGGATAAGTCTTTGCCATACACGAAACTCGATGACGTCAGAAGTAACGAGCATTGCATGTATAAAATTTCGGACGAGAACCGTTCCACGCGCTGTTCCCCTCAATTTGAGATAATTTAACACCGGCTCTGACGTCCGACATGATAACTCCTGGGCTCCAATTATAAAAATTAAAGGCAAAAAAATATTTATTTTCAACCTCGGCTTATAAATTATTTCTGAGAATCGAGGCAGTAGTTCTAATCACTTCTAGACTCTCGATCTCGTTGGACTGTTTTGAACTATCAGATTATTTTGTCTTTTTGGTCCTTTATAGACCTTTAAATATGTAATTAACTATTTAAAATATTTTAATTAGATTATTTCACATTTTTGTTTTCAGAAAAATTAATCGTATTAGAATAAGATGCGTAATAATAAATAATTTATTTGAAGCCTGTATATATATTTAAAAAACTTGGGAATAATGTTTGATTTATCCATATTATAAATTCCGTTCATAAATCTTCAATAAGACGTATTGATTGATAAAATATATAATATCAATACTAGAAAGAATAATATTGCATCGCAGAAAAATAATATTACACATTTTGGAAATAATATTATACATTATATTTGATGAAAATATTCAATATGAAAATTAACTATTTTTTTAGATTACTTTACGATCTATCATGAATCAGCTGAATTAGTATAGTAGTTTAAATATTATGTTTACGTTGGAAATGAAATGCACCCTACGTGCGAATACCCTCTTTCACAAGCTATGCTGCAACAGCCATTACGGTTATAGTACAGCCATGTGGAAGGTAATAGGAAACAATCACATTATACTTCCAAATCCATTGTAGTTGTAATGGGAAATACACTTAAATACGACAGATATATTATTGTGTATAGCTAACTGTATAAACTAAATATTTACGTATTACAATCGAATCATTGTTATTTTTTAACTAACCCGTATAGATCCACTTCAAGATTGTTATGACATTGCCCCCTTTTTAAATATAAGAATATATTTATTTATTAATGATAATACGCGTTAATATTAAGAAATAAATCAATTAAATTATCTATTTACTTTATTAGATTAATTATTATATTGAGATTCTGTTTCTTTCGAAAATGTTCTTTAAAGTTGTATATCTATCTAAAGAAGGCTGTTATTAACTGATGATAAATCAATATTCTACATGGTATTATTTGGAAAACATTTTGCTGGCAATAAGTGCATAGTACTAAAATAAATTATTTAAGATTCTTTTGAAACAAAGATCGCTTTAATTCAATAACCATTCATTATTTTTTTAATTTGAATACATCTGATGTAACGAAAACCTTTTCTCGTTGTTTATAGATGTTTTTAATTCAGGACAAAGTTTAGTAAAGATTTAGTAATTTATGTTGAATGAATTTAAAAGACGAGTATGTTGACTGCGGCGAAATTATATAGATAACTGAATATTTCAGATTTTAATGATGACAAATCGCTATTAAGAAAACGTTTATATTGAATCTGCTTTATCTCAGTAAGTGACCAATTACCAGATCCGTTGAACTAGAATTATGCAATCAAATAATTGAATAATTTAAAATCCCTTTATCTCACATTACTTTTGATAATTCCATTAAATTATTAAAGAACAAAAAAAAATGTAGGAAACAATCATAAATCACAAACACACGATGAGTTGCCTCGAGTGAGACAGCGACCTCGAATTGAAATAAATTTCACTTAAATAAATTGACGATCCGCGATATCAGGGCTAATATCGCGGATCATCAGCCAGAGAGATTGAAGAGATATGACAAAATAGTCCAGAAATCTCTTACAGTTTTTATTTAGAATCTTCACTTAGAAAACGTTTGCTCTAAGACATCGTACACCCGTACATCATACATACAGTTTTTATAAATCTCTGAATTGATGTACATTAATTCTTTATGAAATGACACTTCAAAAGTCTTTCATTCGACCAAAATACAAAAATATGTTTTCATATACTTCGAATTTTAACCTTTATTTAAAAATAATTATTATTTAATTAAGCAATGAATTAAAAAACTTACGTAATGATTTACGTGAATAAAAATTTTCTAATAACTTTTAAATCTCGTGGAAAATAATTGTAGCGCAGAGGGCCTATTCGCTGTAATTATTACCGTACGTCAAACTTTAAAGTTTTCCATACAATTCATCTATATTTAGAAATGAATTATAGAGCTAAAATAGCAAAAAGAGTGGTCAAAGGCTGATAAACCACCACCGGCATTACCTAAAGACTCCTAATGAGATCGCAATCTACCGCAATCTGGAAATAGCCGGCGGCTGTTGTGCCTACTTGCGGTATTACTCAAAAGTATTTCGGAAATTATTCTCAAGTCGGGGGGATACCGAATTAAAGTAATTCTATTAAGCTTTTAAACTAGCAAAATTTGAGTAATCCGATTGTTATGAATCTACGCCATATTGTGAGAATCTAAAATTATTTTTGATTTTTATGAAACAGCTTGTTCATCGAGGTTCGACAAAACATGTATTAAGGTCCGTGTCCACAGCAGACAATCTCAGAGATTCAGTTGAGATACATCTCAATATCGCGTATACGTGATGAGGTTTTGTTCTGAAGATAAACTCAGAGATCAGACAAAAACTCAAACCGTTGAGAAACTCAAGACGGCGAGATTTGAAACGTACACATAAATGTCATCTATAGATCCCTACAACTATCTACATATACTGAAGGTTAGTTATACAAGTCATTCAATATTAACCATTAACATACGAACTGCGTTTCGAGTTACATCTAGTAGTTGTATATTATATTGTATATACGTGTTGAGAATAAAATAATATTGTTACCCAATATTCTGTTATCATTCCGACGACACTACCGCGAAGAAACGGATTGTCCAAGTGCAACCGTTATAGCTAGCACTATAGAGAAATATCTTCATCATTGTAAAGATTTTACAATCATTTATTGCGTTTTAACTGCTACTGAGGAGATTCAAAATAACCCAAATGTCAAGCATTATATAATATATAATACGAGCGTGAAATGACGCGCGAGACGGTGAATCTCTGAGACACGGTGAATAAGTCGAGAGTTGTCTCCAAAGCATTTCATGGGAACAAAATCCGTATCTCAGTGATTGTCTCGAGTCAAAAATCTCTTACAATCCTCTTCCGTGGACCATTATAGGGAACATTACTATGTCTGTACGGCCGTGGTTGTATTTCAAGCGTCGTTATATTTATTTAAAAAAAACTACGTGGTTTCGTGATATTTTTTCGATGTTCCATATTAATTTTGATTTATAATTTTATAAATCATATAGAAAAAAAGTTGTTATTGATAATCTACGATTTTATTTCAAAGCAGAATATTCATAAGTAAATAATCACGGTAATACAATACATTTATAAGATAATTAAGAACATGTATAATGAGGAACGTGCTGTGGGTATATGTTGTATTAGAATTTTTTTACATGTTATGTGAATTAATTAATGTGTTAGTAGTTGACAGCTCTATATTCATTCACCACTCTCGTGTCCGTTTGATAGTCGCGGGATGTATTGTGTATATGTTGTGTTTGTCACCATAACACGTAGATAGAATAGACAGATGATAAACTACTCACGGTTGATACTTGATTTATTGTTAAGCGCAGTTTAAATATATGGAGATGTTAAGAATGGCACAAACTAATGGCAGATAATATCTCAGATGCAGACCGGTCGAAAAATTCAAAGCTTTGCATAAAATTTTAAGACAATATTTTTATATAGTTTGCAGCACTGCCACGTCACGGATTGCTTCATCAGCAATCTTCAACCAAGTTATACAGCCGTTAGTAAAGCTTTATCGCGGTGGATGTCGTCTCTCTTTCTCTCCCTATTTGGCCATATCATTTTATCTGTTGTGAAGGAGAAGCTATGGTGTTATTTTTTTTCATTTTTTACTGTAATAAACTCAAATAAAAATTCAGTGTTAAAAGTTTGTAGTTTATACGTAAAATGAAAGTATTAAAAATATCAACATGACATAATATTAAAATTGATTTTCAAGAAGGTATTATAATGGTTTAGTATTTTTATACTTTTAAAATTAGCAATATTAACTTTGTTGTTAAAATTCATATTTTTATTTATTATCTTTGTTTTATTAACCACTTAATTGAGTTTAAATACATCTACCGGTTTCGAAAAATACAATTTTCTTCTTCAGGATGTCATAACTAACTAAAACACATATTATTGTTTCTTTATCAGAAACGTAAAAAAAATAAAATTTTTAGTACCTAACTCAAATCGTTAGTTAGATTTCAGAATTTGCTAATCATTTGATAGAAAATGGTCATGGTTTTAATAAAAAATTGGGATTGTCAATTTTGTATATAAACGGTGTTGGTCACAAATTAAATAATTTAGAATCGTTGGAGATAAATAAAGCGTGTAAAACTAATCAAAAAATTATAAACAACCAACTAAATTTAACTACGAATCCCATTCTATAATTTTTTCCTAAAAATTATTCGAGTAAATTTGAATTACCTAACGATTTGAGTTAGGTACTAAAAAATTTTTTTTTAAGTTTCTGATAAAGAAACAATATATGTTTTAGTTAGTTATGACATCCTGAAGAAGAAAATGATATTTTTCGAAACCCGTAGATGTATTTAAACTCAATTAAGTGGTCAATAAAACAAAGATAATAAATAAAAATATAGTATTTTTACATAAATAATGAATATTAACTTATTAGAACACATTCTTATTGTGAAGTTGTAATTATTCAGAACATAGTTGGATAATTCACCTTCCCCGGTTAGGAAAGAGATCCAGGTTCGAATCCCGGTGGCGCAACAACAATAATTTTCGATAAAATTGATTTTATATGTATATCTTTCTAAATAATATATTTAATTCATATTTAGAATATTAAATTAATTTGCTTTTCCGCCAAGCGATACTCCAGAAAAATGTCAAATATGTTATCATTGTTTTAAAACATAATTTATTATTATCTTAAATATATTGCTAAATAATTCATTTTAAGTTAAGTTTAATCATTCAATAGTCGTGATTTTATTAAAATATATGGATCGATCAGATACACAAGCATTTAGCTTGGTTTAAATTTTTTTTTTGTAATGTTACATTTATTTTATGTATTATACATATTTTAATTATATAATTTATTTAATCGTTTTTAGGATGTAAGAGTTAGAAAAATAGTATATAATAAAATTGTCAAAATAAGAACAAGGACAAGATAAAATCCAAATAAATAATTTTAGATGTGTACGTAGAGTCCGCGTTTCATAACTTTGCACTTTTTAATACGATTGTGCTGTAGTGTTAGTAGCTACTCTTGCAGTGATCGGTTGACGGCGCGGGTCAGTACGCAAAAATACGGTGACCATTATTCATTTTTCAATGTCGTAAAACATCGTGAAATAACTTATCAGTAGCGTATTCCTTGAACATATTCTTGTGCATTAATTACTATTAACTCATATAATTCTTTTTTCAAATTAAATACTTAGGCCAAAATTATATCGGTTAATATATTTTCCTATACATTGTATATTTTTACATTCTATTTATACATATTGTATTGCACATTAGTAATTTTTTCTCTAATTTTATATATTTTCACGTTTACTTGCTTCGTATGTTTAATTTTCGATTTTATTGTGTTTTGCCTCGTATTCAAATATTGGTTTATTTGGTTTGTGAAATATGATTTGTTGACCAATGCGCCCCAAAATAGGCTTGCCTAGTTGGGCAAAGCATTAAATATTATTAAATATATGTAACAAGCTGTACAATATATATTGAATGTGTCTAAATAAAATATTAAAAAATAAAAACAATAGTACTTAATGCACAAAAGTGTGTTCATGGAATACGCTATTGATAAATTATTTCATGATTACGGACACGACGTTTTACGACTTCTACTGTACCATTCAGACCTTAACCCGATAGAAAAAGTTTGGCTACTATTAAAAGATATGTGGGATTTATGAATTCTGATATGACATTGAATTCTGTCGAAGGTTGGTCAACGGGAAAGTCTCTTTAAATACGAGCAATGAATGAAGTAACGTTTGCCGACATATACATGTAAAGAAATCACAATACTGGGAAAAAGAAGTCCTTGTTGATGATATAAGTGATTACAACAGCTTCCTCGTGAGCATCAATTCTATCGATTCTAATTCTTTGTCTGATTATCACTAACATTTATACGTATTATTTTAAGAGTGCTAAGAAATAGAAGAAATAATAATAATTGAATATCAGTGCTCAGTAAATTTAAATGAAAAGATATATATCATCACATCATGGTCACCCTAGAGCTGAAGTGCAAAATTATGAAACGTTTACTATAAGATACATTGTATATACCTAACGCATTTTAAAGGCTTGTGTATTGAGACGGTTTTATTTAAAGTCGAATTACATTCCGATGGATTTATCATATTGAGAAATGCGGTAGAATAGTGCTCTGGGAGCAGGAATATGCTTAGATGATAGTAGATAGGGAAAATAGGGAAGGGAATAGAAAAAAATAATGATATCAATTGATCGGTATTTATGACAGGACCAGATCGCCAGTCGCCGTACGCGCGTGTAGATACTCCATTAGGTTAAAAATACCTATCTGTCCCCCCCCTCACCCTTTACCATTACCTCAGAGCATGAGTTTTTCTGTATGTGATCTATGACTTGTGAACTGTCAGGGATGTCAACGTCCTGCTACGAGTTATTCACATTGAATTATTGTTGTGTTTCGGTTTCTCGCAGTGTGGGTCGAAAATTTACAAACACTATTGGGTGATATACAGTGCTTCGTGCTAATCATAGAAGAAGTTTCCTGAAGTTCAGGAGAGCTGTGAGTAAAGCAATAAAATCCAGGTAAGTCGTGCTTCCTGGTTGGTCCTTCAGCTCTTATTGTTCAGTCGTTCTTATACCAAATTCCTAGCACCCTTCCTACATCCCGTTTCCCCATCCCCACGTGTAAACAACAATGTTATGTATTGCACCATTCTATTTTTCTTTTGTAAAGTGTTGATAGATTTAAAGCATTTATTTTAAAATGAAGAATAAAATCGTGAAATTGTAGAATTATAAATTCAAAATATTAAAAAAAAAAAACAGATGAAATACTTTATCACAAAATGTATCGACGTGGCGCATTGGTAACACATTATCCTGACAAGAGAAAGATCTGAGTTCGGTTCCCGGTGATTATATTTTTTATAGATTTTTTTCTGCGTGTTTTTCTGAATGATTTATATAATTTGTTTTAATGTATAACCGTGTTCCGAAAAATCGTAACTTCACAAATAAAAAGTGATTTCATATTAGACCACCTAATATATAGACATGAACTAACGCAAATTTCTTGTCCCAATATTTTCATCTTGGTATCAACCGCGTGATCACCACTTTGTGCAATCAAATAGTTCCGCGACTTTTTATAAAAATATTACTCGATTGGAACGAAAATTTAAATGCTGACAATATAATATGCATTAATGTAAAAAATACGTCATGTTTACACAAATATTTAATTTTCGAAGAGTAAATACTATTACTGTTGCATAAATGTATGTATGAAATCAGATTTATGTTTTTACCAAGAATGTGTGTAGAATGCCCCTCGTCCCGCAACTAATGTTCCAAAACCCTCTTCTATATGCACACTTTATTTAATGTCTATTCATTTACTGTTCTGTGAATTCCATTAAAATTATATTATTTATTTTTCTCGAATATTACCATACTCAGATTGAAGTATTTAAGGTATTCATGTTTAAGTATTTCAAAGTAAATTCTCGAATTAAATAAAATTTGGAAACCTCGCGTATAAAATCTCGTCTGGAATGATCTCCAAATTCTCTCAAGTATTAATATCAAGTTTCACCCCGGTCCAATGGAGACGAGCTGTAGTACTAAATATTCGGATTACATTTAAAAGTGAGAGCTTCGCAGATTTTGTCAGTGGACCTTTATGGAAATTTATTCCGTTCTTTAAGTAAGCACTTCAACTATATTTAGGTTTAACAAAATTCTGAATTTTAGTATGAGTAGCAAATTTTTCTGTAGGCGTGTAAAGACATATGTATCACCGACAGAATTACCAGCTCTGGTTCAAACTTGTGTGTGCTGGCACATTAGCTAACAATGGCACTTAATGCTTTTCGGTTTTCGGAATCATCAAGGGTATGTAGTCAACTCCCGCAGTTGACGAAAATTTAATATGACGTTTAAAAATTTAAACAAAAAATCCCATATAATAATAATAATGTCTTTATTCCAGCGTGATCGGGTTGTTCATGCAAGACCTGATTCGCCATAAAAATAATACATTCAAGTAACAAAATAATATTTATGTTATGAGAAGAAAAGCAAAAAAAGATGAAGAAATTCACACGTATATATATATATATATAAATAAAATAAATAAATAATAAATAAAATATAAAATTTCAATCACGTTCATACATAAAGAAGTTACGATATTTCTTTTAAGAAAAGTTTCATTGAAATCTGATAAAAACTAGGATAGTTATTGTGTCCAAAAAATCAGTTATATTTCATATAATATCGGTGAAAATTTAACTGAGGCTTGTTTCGACGTCTCCTGGTCATGATTGAAAATAATTTCTCAGAAAGTTGCGTCATGTGACTTTCTGTAGTAGGTAGTATTTCTGTTCTGCCTAAAAGTCCAACACGTTGACTGTTGTTGTTGCGCCACCGGGATTCTAT
The DNA here is from genome assembly GCA_031772225.1 of Eubasilissa splendida. Classification (NCBI taxonomy): domain Eukaryota; kingdom Metazoa; phylum Arthropoda; class Insecta; order Trichoptera; family Phryganeidae; genus Eubasilissa; species Eubasilissa splendida. The sequence continues at coordinate 3,603,532 of CM062853.1, read as the reverse complement.
CCTGGATCTCTTTCCTAACCGGGGAAGGTGCATTATCCAACTATGCTACAGCGACAATATTTTAAGCGACAATTTTCGAACCTATATGTTACCTTTCTGATATTAATACATTTAATCGTTCCATTATTTGAAAGAGCCATCTACCTTATTTTTACAGAATCTCAAATACCTTTGAGTAAACTGATAGCAGACGCCAGAATTATTAATTCATTTTTATTAAATTTTGGACACATTGATACAACTTTATTATTAGGAGAACACATTCTTATTGTGAAGTTGTAATTATTCAGAACATAGGTCTGTGATATTTTAAATATGAATTAAATATATTAATTAGAAATATATACATATAAAATCAATTTTATCGAAAAATATTGTTGTTGCGCCACCGGGATTCGAACCTGGATCTTTTTACTAACGTTTCCCCGCGGGGGTAGGAGGAGAGAATTGAGCACCACACTCTTCTGTCCTGACATACTATTCTCGCCTCATCCATATTAATACGTTTTCACATATAAGCTCGCCGATTATTATGGCTTCTAACAGGACCATCTTCCAGTATATGGTTTACCTGGTAATGCCAAGTCTTCCGCGGTCATTCTCTATTTATGGTGAAATCAACACTTGTATCTTAAAGACTGCATTTACTCCAAATAAGTTTACAAGGTGATTTCATATTTATATAACTCACTTTAATGATGTTATTATATATTCTTAAGAAAGTAAATAATTATGTAAGATTACGTTGAATTCATAAGACTATTTTATTGACGTCCGTATACCTATAAAATGTCGAAAAATAAACAATACAAATCATTATGTCAGTCAACAAATAACTTTTATATATAAATAGAAATGAGTACATGGAGTACATATCACATCAATATTCTATACATTTTTAGAATGAAAATAATACTAACGAGGCGGTCATTATCGATGAAGCCCTAATCCATGATCACTTAAGGAGAATCCAAATGTCTTACTGCTAGAGCTGACTTGCTACAAGCAAGTCAAGCATCACTCAATGAAATACATGATTTCTTTGTCCATATTATTTAATGTCCCACTTTGATAGATTTAACAAAAATTTTGTACACATTTTGTATTTTGTACGCGCTCGTTGCTTTCATAATCTGTCCCTCAAAGGGAGCCCCAAAACCGAACGTAGCACAATGAGACAAGGTCATATTTAAATAGAACCGTATGAATGATAGCAATTAATAGCACAATGGGGTGCGCTGCGGAGGGCTGAAAAGCCTTATGTAGGGTGATATTATCGAACAAAGAAACCTCCTTTTTTAAGCGAACAAAGGAACACAATAGGCTAAGAACAGAGTAACTCCTAGTACGGCATACAATGTTTCCTTACACTAGATTGACATTTGGTGAACAGACAGGATATAAGTACATGAGTATAACAAGTATCAACATGTAATCAGTACCAGAAAATATGAGCTGGAAATAATGCAGTTATTGAAATGGCATTTTTTTACGTGAAAATGTTGAATCAACAAACTTTTAATCATACATTTTATTTTAAACTAGTATTGTTCCACGGGCACAGGGTGCCTCTTATGTTTTGTACGTTCAATTGTATTGAATATTTTCTAATAATATTAAATATTTATATACCTACCTTCCGATATGGAATTAATCTATTCTATAAATGGAAAATGTTTTTACTAGTTTATTCAGTATTTAAATCACTAAACAGTAGGTAAATGTTAATATAACATACAGACTTATAAACAAATTTTAGCCCTTTAGAAAATAAATTACTACGGTTTTTATTGAAAATATTTTCATTATTGATCCACGTCATGTCAGATATTCATAGATTCCACACAAAATACTCTTGAAGGTCGTGAAGTATAATAAATATAACTAATACAAAAAATGTATAATAAATGTAACTGTAACATTAAATGTATAATAAGTATAACTATTATAATAAATATGTAATATAATAAATGTAACTCTTACAATAAATGTAATTATTACAGAAAATGTCTAATAAATGTAATTGTAATATTAAATGTATTATAAATATAACTATATAATAAATGTATAATAAACGTACCTGTTACAATAGATGTAATAAAAAACTCATTCTTAATACGAAGAAAATAGTTTATAATTTTTCTACTATAGAGGATAAGTAGGCATCACAAAGAGAATCAGTCACTTTTAAGAAACGTCATGTATTATAAGATTTAACAAAACTTCAAAGAATCTGCAACTACTCGTAACTTGATCTCAACTTAAAATGCGTTAAACGACTGACAGCGATTTCATTTTTTTTTTGGGTCGCATTTACATAGAAATAATATTATTATATGAATATTATTTAAATGTGGAGATTTCAATACAGGAATCAAGGCCTTAAAAAAGACTCTAATTATTAATTATTGATAAAATTAACTTGTGTTTTAATACAAATACATTTAAATTTTCATCACTTATATAGTTTACCAATTTATGATATGTTCTATTCATAATTCTCGTAATGTTTTTGCGAAAACATAACGTTCCTTCTGACTACCCGACTACTAACTTTTCTACCGAGTATTCAACCGTATTTCAAATAGATTTTTTCATTACTTAGTATCCTTGATTAAATCAAAATATATTATATAAATCATTTACATTTATTATTATTATTACATAGATTTTATTCCCTACTCCATCTTTATTTGTCTTCCCCCTCCTGTTCCCCCTGGAAATTATTATTTTTTTCTTTATTTTTCCTCTTTTTATTTTATATTTTTTCTCTTTCTTCTGTAATTTTTATTGAATTTTCTTACTTCAATAGAAGGTAAAGTTATCACTATTTTTATTACGCTGCGTAAAATTTAATCTTTTTACCAAAATCTGAAATAAAGTATTGTATTAAATTAACAAGTCTTACACTGTATCACTAGTCTATTGTTAATTCAAATAAAATATATAATTGATTGTAATTATTATTATTATTTTATTACTGTTGATTCACTCTATGTTTTCCAAATAAATCTAATAAAAAATATGAGTCACGAACTGATTTGAAACAAATTATATTTCATAATCCCTCAATAAAATTCTCAGTTGACGTACTTGACGACTAGCGCCACGGTTTACGTCTCGAGATGTATATATTTCTTTATAATATTTTTTTTAAAGTATACTATTACTAACATTCTGCGAATTTTATCATAAAAAACATTTATCTGATAATTTTAAATAAATTTCCTAGCCGTAGTACGAAGCTGTGGTAATCGTATATAGGTAGGTCAACTCCCACTTTACGATTTAGATTCAGTCTCAAATAAAAGATACGATGAGGTGAAAAAGTGTTCTCAGTAATATTAGAGGTGTTTTTCCCAAGTGGAAAATTGCCTTATTTTCAAGTAAAGCTCACTCCCTGGAAAATGATCGAAAAAAATACGCAACTTTTCCTCGCAAAATTGTCCAAACGATGGCCGAAATACATTTTCGTAAAAAAAAAGGGATGGTTAAATCGAGGTGCGTCGCTACACGGTCCACCTATTTTTCAGAGAAATTCTCCTAAAATTACAATTAACCCAACTTCTTGGAGACCTCAGAGAACATAAATTGGAAATCTTATGATTTCTTAGTAAAAGCGATTCGTTGTAAAACTTTATTGAGATCATTTTTGAGACGATTGGTTAATATTAAATTGTCTAAAATGATCGAAATAATAATTTATCATTTCATTATTGTTGTGATACATTTTTAACATTGAGAATACCAAATTAATCATGAATAATGTACTCCCACTTTTATCTTGTGTTTTATTTTCATCATTATCATTACCAGAATCGATATTTGGTGGCTGTATTGGTAGCAAGCTATATATCATGTTGCTATTTTCTCTTTAGCTTATGGTGTCCAGGTGTTACATAAGGGATATTGCTTATTATTAATGTTAAAATTATATATTTTAAAAATTATAAATTAAATTATAAAATATATATATTATAAATATTTATAAATTAAATTCAAATAATAATATAAAATTTTAATACGAATATTTCATTTAATTTGAAAAATAGTTAACCCTTGTAAAATTTGTAGCAAGCCAAAATAAATAAAGAGTTGTTTGTAAACGGCTATTTTCACAACGTATTTGTACTGCTTAGTAGTGTATCGGTAAGCATCCTCGCTGTAAGTAAGGGATGGAATTCGATACTCTACCAGGTAGATAGTAATTTTATTTAACGGAATTTATTAATATTTTTTACAACTATTCTATAACGGAGTTGTATACTATTATATAGATATTTTTGTATTTTTATTAATATTTTTTCGAATGAAATATGTAAAAATAAAAAAAATAATTACATATGCTCTTAATCAGACCCGGCTTTGGAGTAGGGCACATATGGGGCCCCTGGGCGCCTGGGTATGGGAGGCGCCTTGGCGGTTCTTCCAAGACATGACACTGATTGTGGAAAGAATTGTAATTTTTCCTTATGGGCATGATAACCAGTATTTTACTTTAAAGAGTACCATAAACCAAATACAACACAATATGTATAATCTTATTTTTACACCTTTTACCATCCGTTTGAATTAATTACACGTATATTAATTTAAATAAAAGAATTGATGAAAAGCGTAACCAAAATATGTTAGAAAAAAACTTCACGGTGTCTTATCGGTAAGGAGGGACGTAGTGGGGGGAGGGGAGGCGTACTAACAACCCTTTACCTTAATAATCGAAAACATATATTAGCCCTGTTAGAAGTTTCTGCAACCTCGGGTGTGCTTAAGAAGTTGTATGAAATAGTAGAAAGGCGTTAATAAGTTCACATCTGCCAGTTCCCCACCCACTGAAAATCAGGTTCAGGTCAAATATATGTCAGAATAGATGTATATACTCAGTGACATAGACAACGGCCACTATACTGCAGTACTTCACTGTAAATGATAATTCGTAAAAAGAAAATAACAATATTTTGTAATCCAAAAAATCTCTGAATTGCAAGCAATACTTAAACAATTTAAAATAAAAGCGCCAAACTTTCGGAATTGAATTGAAATTGTAGTCAAGTTTGATATTACGGGTTGACGTTTACTGATAGTTTGATCAATGTTCACCCATACTAGAGGCGTGAACACTTATGGCATCCTCTGTCTTTCAATCTCATCGACCATCAATCTTCACAATCATGATGATGATCAAAAAGCCCAATGCATTTTTATTTATATTCTACTTCATAAATGAATTATCGATAAACACAGAAACATTTTCAGCAATAAAAATGTAACATTCAACCGTGCAGATCTATTGAATCAAGCAATTGAGTCGGAAGCTCTGAGGAAAGTAATTTAAAACTCTTTAATTTCATTACTCCGCCAAGTTTACCGTTTCTAGCTCTTGCGTTCTGTTACTGATGTCGACTTCTTCGCTTAATTGGAAACTTGATATTGCAACGGGATCTAGCTGCTTACAGAAGCATCCGCTTGCTGGGGTGGACATCCACTCCAAATAATAAATAATGGCGTAGATTAATGTCAACCTCAAGGAACTCAACAGCAGGTTTACTTAGCTTTATTAACAGGCGAGTCGAGAAACTAATCTAAAGCACGTGTCACTAGATTTGCAAATAAATTTATCTAAATTTGGACATCTTGCATTTCTGCTATTATAATTAAGTATAATTTATTATAGTATATTCAATTTCAAAACTAATAATATGGCGTACTTTTTCAAATATAAGAATATTGGTTTTGACCAAAACAAATAAAAATATTATAACCATTCTTCCCCTTCTAATGCTCTAATTAACTCCTCCTACTCCGATTTTGGTTTACTTCCCCCCCCCCTGTTCTCTTCAGTCTCCCTAACTCTTTAACAATGTTAATCTTTCAACTTTAGTATACAACTCACCCTGAGAAAGAGATCATTGTTTTCGAAACCTGTAGATTATATATCTAATAAAGTAGTGCAAACAAAGTTATTTGAATTTAATTAAGTCATCACAAAGTAAAAACCTACCATCGAAAGAACTATTCTTGAAAAAATAAATATATATTAACAATAACTTTGATCTAATTTTTCTATAATTAAGAACTACAAGCGATCATAGTGGCTGATTCTTCCATTGCCAACTACCCAGTACATATCTATTCTATCATATTCTATTTTATTCATATTTCTTAGGAACAGAAAAAAGAACGTTCAAGAATAATCTTCAAAAAAAATTTTTTTTTATTAACTTTAAATATGTTTCGTAACATTAAAAAACACTATCAAAATAAGTATAAGGTAATAATTTCATTGTCTTATTTGTGGAATAATATCCATCGTTACTTTCTTTCTGCAATCCATCACTTTAAGAATCATTCCATTTTCCAAATTCGTCAAAAAAACTCCCTTTAAAGGAATCCATGAACAAACACTTTGGCTTGCTGGCGCGGACAAATAATACTTACAGAAAAGGTTAGATAAAGAACACATTCAACGAAGATAAGATATCTTTTAATAGTGTCAGGTGTCACTAGTAAAGATCGAAAAGGAATAAAAATCCACCCCTTCTACTCTTCAGAAATATTTTACTGAAAACTCTTAATTATTAGCTATGGAATGATAGTAAGGATGCCAACATACGCCTTTGTTTTTATAATCTTCAGTAAAATAAAATAACCAGTTGGGTACCCAGACACATATCATACCGAGACCAGAAAAATTAAGAAGCTTTGCGAGTAAATACTGAATCTGCAATGCGAGCAAGATCTTGTGTTGTTCGGTAAGATAGATAAATTATTGAATAAATTAATAAGGTTTAGTATCATTTTGAAGCGTGACAAACATAAGAAATGAATAAAAATCTTCTTTACAGATTTGAATAAAACAATATGTTAAAAAGGTCAGAATTCGCATTCTTTTGTTAGAATCTGATCCCAAGATAAGGTTCCGCATAAAAAGTGTTGTATTACCAGTTTCGCTTATAAAAATTCTAAATCAGAAACCCAGTGGCGCTACGGAGAAAAGAAACTTGGAATATTTTCTTCTTAAACTAGCGTATAAGCAAATGGTGGCGACACCATGAATTATTCATTCATCATTCGAAATGTAAAACCTTGTAAATCATACCTTTGAACGTGTTCCTTTCATCCAGATTCTGGGGACAATTCTTCATTGCTTTTTATTTACTGTTTGGTTTTCTATGCGTGGGGACTAGATTTAACAGATACTTTTTATGAATATTATTTGTATTAGATACAGAACAATAATTATGAATTTTAATTTAATGTCTTCCATACAGAAGTATTGTAATTAATTTTATTTTTATTTTATTTTTCATGGCACAAATGTACTTTCCAAGTCTTTGATATCATATATATATATATAATAATGTAAATGAAGTTCTTGAAATATATGTATCGGTGCGCGTCCACAAAATCTAGTGATCGAACAAAATAAGCCCGCTGGTAAATATGAATGTACATTTAACATTATTTTTTTTTTATGGAGAGATGATTAAACCAACCAAAATAGATTGATTTTCATTTTTTTTTGTGAACCTATGTGGATTCGAACCCCAAAACATACTGATTTCATTACAATATTTAGGTACCCAATATTTTTATTATAAATACTTAAATTGTTCAATAATGAAAACATTATATATCATTTATGTATCAATTTTATACAGTTCAATCTTAAAATAAAATCCTAGAATTTCCACCACTTGTTTAATTTGTGATCTGTAAATAAGCTACCATTTAGAATGAGCGTGAAGGGTTGGTTAGGGGCTGGAACTTTATTTTCCGAAACAGGGTGGCGAGTGAAAAACGAAACAAAAAGCACGGTCCAGCGCGCAGCGTGGTTCGTTAAGTCTGCTGGAAAATAAGCTTCACTTTAAGCACTTTTTTTGGGGAGGTTATAGGGTGGTGCATTTTGTGGGGCGTCAAAGGCCAATTTGTATCGGCAACATTTACTTTTGTAGATCGCCGTGGTTATAGCTTTTGAAATCAGAGTAGCTGCCATAATTTTTAATTGAATTTATTCAATTTTGTTTTTGTTGTAAGCACGTGTGTAATAATTTTTTTTGGAATTTCGCTAGGATTGGCCAACAAAAAAATATTTAAAGTAATATATACTATTTATTACTTCTCTTTTCAGATCTAGTATTTTATGAACTATGATAGCAGTTATACTACTTGTATAGACCATCTTTTTCAGCGCAGGAGTTTTTTTTAGTTTTTGTCCAATATTTGCGGATTTACAATTTTTGTACAGTCGATCCATTCTAATTCGCCAATATGAAACAAGGTTGCAGTCAGTCTGATTAACGAACTTAACCCAGATATTTACGATGTCATGTTTTCATGTTTGTTTCAGAACTGCGGGAGTTATGTTTACAAAATCCTATATGCATACATACACTTTTAATCGGATTGCGGTTACGAAGCCTTCCGATCATGAAAGTGTATGATGAGACTCTGCAATTGCCAGTATTTCAATCGAAATCTACCTAAAATAATTTCATGGTGTATAAATGTAGAATAATTTATTGTTTTAAAGTGGGAATCTACCTAAGTATTTGTTCCATTTTTTTTTCACGTGAATAAATATTTATATTTTACTTATAAAAGAAAATTAATCTGAGAAATAATGTTCGCAGCTACGATGATTATTAAAAATGTATCATTTCGCCTACGCTAAGTATACAATAATTAACAAATAAAATACACTAATATTTTCCTAGAATTTTTATTCTCATACTCAAACTATACTTACATAAAAATATCGTATCGTAATGAAAATAGGAATATTAAAAGTTCATTAATGAAATTGGAATTAATAATAAATTTCCTAATACGCCATAATTTTTTTAATATTAAGTTTTTTTCTTATAGTAAAATATGTATACATATTAACGTCAAAGAATGACATACGTTATTTTGTGAAATAACAAACTGTTTTAAATTGTGTCATAGAACTCTAATTCTTTGACGACTTTTGGTTTTACACACATATATCTACATATTATTAAAAAAACAAGGCCTATTTTACGATGTTTATATGTAACCGATTAAGTCACACATTAGATCGGTTATATCTCTGTAATCTCTCGCACGATTTCCTCCGGCAGCTAAAGGTTTACTGCAACTTTTTCCCCATCAAACTTTTTTTCACTTCTTTTAATAACGCGGGGACACCTGGTTGAATTTTGGTGATTTTTGGTGATATTTGAAAATGGTCAGTTACTTATGGACCGCTCTTGCGATGCATTCGAATTCTTTATTTTAAACAGACACGGGAGATAATCCCAGCAAAATGTCGGCAAAACAGGGAGCCGAATTCAAAATACAACATGGTCGCCTGCCTTTTGACAGTTTACAGCTGTTTGATTTTGAATTTTGCGACGCGTTGATTGGTTTAATTATTGCAGCTTTTTTTGACGTTTGAAATGAATGATTTTAGTTCGTACTTTGGATTGTGAAATCAGCTGTAAATGATTAACGCGCATTTTTTTTATGACAGTGACGTTTCTGGTCAGTCATTATTGTTTACTTTTAAAGCCACGAAATTAATTCAACAGAGGGCAGTAAGATGTCGAAATGATTGATAATATTGTTTGACTAATGAATTATGGAAGTATATTCTTTAGAAACATTTTGTGAAATCGTAGTAATAATCTGTTTCCACCGCACTGGGTTTTTTGATTATATTAGTTAGTTTAAATACGATTTTAATTTGGAAAAATTCTACCAACAGATGAGTTTATTACGTATTTAAAAAAAAGTATTACCTAATTCCTTTTCTTCTTTTGTTTCCACTAAATGAATTTTTTGATTATATTGGTTAGTTTGAGTGCGATATTCATTTTGAAAATTTCTACTGATAGCAGAATGTATTACGCATTTAAAAAAAAAAATTCTACCACAATTACTGGGATATTTGATTATATTAGTTGGTTTAAGTGCGATTTTAATTTTGAAAAATTCTACCAGTAGGTGAATTTGATACGCATTTAAAAAAAAGTATTACCTAATTTCTTTTCTTCTTCTGTTCCCACCACACTGGGTTTTTCGATTGTATTGGTTACTTTAAGTGCGATTTTAATTTTGAAAATTTCTACTGATGATTTGTTACGCATTGTGATTTTAACTTTTTCACTTTTTCTTCTTCTTATTTTCCTATCAAAACACTTTTTATAGTTTTATAAAGTGTATTGACGATTTTAATTATTTTTTTTATTCTGGAAATTGACAACAAAATATTGCGTCTCTGCAGTATACGTCTGCTACCGTGCGATAGCCGGTGCGGGCATGCTAGTATATATATATATATATATATATTATATTTCTAATTATGTTGTATATAAAGGGTGTTCAGCGGAAAAAATTCAAGATTAAATTATAATTGCTCGTAAACCATCAGAGTGAGGTAAGTGGGAAAGGTATTGTTCGACGCGCGAGATTTGCGGATTTACCAGTCGTAATGAGTCACTGGTCGGCAGCACACCGCGCATTTGGGGTTGAGCAACATTTAAAGTGCGGTGAATCATTGGTTCGTGCGCGTCGCACTTTTTTTCTTTAATATTCGACGAGTACGTGATGGGACGAGCACGTAACTTATCTGGTGTTAGGTTCAATAGTTCAGAAAAGACGGGACTATGGTTAACCAAACTCCTTCGGGGCCATCAACGTCAGCAGCGACGCCAGGACATGTGGCTTAAGTTCGACGTGAAATTATGCGCAATCCTCGTAAATCGATAAGAAAGATTGCAGCCTCTATTAGAATAAAAAATTTAACAGTTCACGTTATTTTGAAAAAAAAATACAGTTTTACCAATACAAACTGCAAATCGTGCAGTTTCTTAACGAAAATGACTATATGTGAAACCTTAGCGAGAACGATGCTTGAACGTTTTGGAACAGCATGAACGCTTGGAAACATATTTTTTACTAACGAAGCACATTTTCACATCGATGGCTATGTTAATAAACAGAACATGAGATACTGGTACCCCGACAACTCAAAGGAACGCCATGCCTAAGAGATAATTGTAGGGGATGTGTATTACCAAATGATCGACGAGTTTTTGGTACCGCAACTGCAGCTGTTTCCTGGTTTCAACAACAGAACACAATTTCAGGAAGACAGGGCCACTCCGCACATAGCTAGAGTTTTATTGGAGAAGCTGAGGGGAATTTTTCCCAATAAATTAATCACCAAGTACGGAGACATACCCTGGGCACCTCGGTTACTGGACCTTACACCGTGCGACTTTTTTATGGGGATACCTTAAATCGAGAATTTACAGTAACAATCCTAGAACAATTTAGGGCCTACAAGAAAATATCATCCGCCGTGAAGTTGCTGCCATTGAACCAACGCTTTGCTCTCGCGTGTTTGCAAATTTAAGAGTCCGATTGCAAGAGTGTATTGAGTGAAATGGACGGCATTTAGACGATTTTGTTTATAAACGTAAAATCCGCATCGTTAAACTTCATTTTATATAATAAATAATGAAAATAATATTGCAGTTTTTATTTTTATTAAATATCAAACTTGAAAATTTTCCACTGGACATCTTTATGTGTTATGGTTTTAACCAATCCAAAATTTTATTAACTTAATTTAACATATTATTTCATATACATTTGTATTTTTAAAATATTACAATGTTATGGCAAAAGCTCAACGATGTTTAGAATAATTATTTTACATATTACATGATAAATGCTATTTAAACCTAAACTCTCTTAAAAGTTAAATGTATTATTTTCATTTATGAATTTGAAATTTACAAAGATAATTCTAGTACCATTAATTAAATATTATTTATATTATTATCTTTTGTGAGGTTGAATTGAATTACTTGATGTTTATGTAGTAACAATTTGTTTCATGAACTAATTAGTTTCAGTTAATATTTACTTATTTATGTAAATATAACTAACTACTATGGTTTATTTACACTTGGACAAAAATGTCTAGTTAGCGAATAGAATCCTATAGTAGTCCGTGAAGCAGCTGAAATACATACTTTAACAGCAACGTATACAAAATACTGTTCCTATTATATTAAGTGAATATTTTTGATTGCTCTGTAAACAAAATCATAATGTAAACATCGATAAAGGTCACAGAGGGAAACATTAATTTTGAAAAGGTCATCTCACCTTCTAAAGCTTTTTTGATGGTCCTGTTAAACATTATTTTAATTTCTTCGTAAAATGAGACGTATATCATTTACCAATCAAATAATAATATAGTCATGTACCAAGCTTAACAATTTAATACTATTTATAATAAAATACATATACTGATGTATATAAATAAACAAATAATATGGCTGTCTCTGATAAAAAATATTATTTTTAAAAACATTACAACAATTTGAAAAATATGGTTTCAGTTAGTTGATTTGACATCCTGATGAAGGAAATTGTATTTTTAAAAACCAGTTAATGTATTTTATATAATTCATAAAGATGTTATGAACAATGTTTTAAATAATCGATATTAAAATGAATAAAAACCACAATTTAAAATTTGCAACAAATATTAAAAATGTCAGCATTTACTACAACATTGTTATATGTGAAATTCCAATGTCTTTTTGTATATAACAAATAGTGAAATTGATACATTTCATTGGAGTGATGTGTCAATTTCCTTTAAAATAAATATGTGATATATTTGTTCTTGTGGTGCAATTTTGAAAATAGTATCTAAACAAGCAAGTCTCTTGTCAGATATATGAAAATATAAATATAAAAACTGCATTTATTAAATTTATTAGAACCATAGTGCTGATGCACTGTAGGTTATTTAAATTAAATTATGTAGTTATTAATTTAAATCCTTTCATGATCCTTTTCCAAAGTTCAAACATCAAACTATTTTTCTTGACATTTCAAAACTTTGGTTAGTGTTTGTTGTTTTATTAATTCATAATTTCATAAATTCATTTTGAATTAAAATTCTGGTAATAGTTCTCTCTTTAAAATTGTGTTACAAATATGTCAAATTTCCTAGTAGTTTAAGAGATAATAAAAAAAAAGATATATTTTAATATTTTTTGACTGTTGTTTTAAAAATAAATTTAATTTACCAGTAATAAAATATTATGGGGCCGAAATTAAAAACCTGTTTATTTTATTTCTCTAAATTTTAAGCACCATTCTTGTAAAAAATTTGCCTCGTGGGGAATGAACCAAACTCCATCAAAAAAATTGAAAAACTAATATTAAAATATTTCAATCTCAGTTTGATGTAATTTTAGATGTAACCTTGTTGTTCCAAGGTGGTAGTGATGTTATCGGTACACCTTAACTCGAGACAAACTATCTACGCTACCTAAATGTACTCTTGAAAAGATTTTATTAAGTTAAATTAAATTGATCGAAATGTTATAAACTGATTCAATAATTATTATTTTTGATGTTATGTCAAAGAAAAATAATACAAAAAATGTATGAAAACATATTTTTTCCATTTTCATGGAAAAGAGGTTGAATTTTTACTAAAGCTTCCGCAAATAAATTTTTGGTTACTTAGCAACTTTATAACTTTCTTCGGATCTTTTAATTTTTACATTTTAACACGAATATAAATATCAAACACGAAAAATTATGATTTTCTAAAATAACACTTAAATGCGTTTTAGATTTTAATATATATCGACTGTCTTCATCGAGGTCAAACATATTAATTTTCTTTTGAAGCATTGATCTTAGTTACCAGTCAAAATAATAATTTTGTATTGTGTAACATAATAGTAAAGTAATGTAACTAATAATAACTATAATAATAAAATATTTAAAAATAATTACTCTTGGGAAAAAACTGACTAAATATTAAAATTTTCATACTCTCTCTTTTCTCGTGTTTCGTGCTACATATTAAAATAGGTAATACGAAAGAAAATCAAAAGTTTTAATATGTAATAAATATTCTTATGTTTAACGACCGAAAATAATATTTAACAATGTTGAGAATAATGGAGCACTAAAAATGTCATAACGGTTCTAATAAATTTTTGATGTGTGAAAAACAAAAGATGTTTCTGTTTTTGAAAAACTTTAATTTATCTCAAGATGGCTGTACTTTGTAACAATTACGCGAACTATGACGTAGTCATTCAAAATATCGATATCGAAAAATGAAGATACGTCATTAATATTTAAACTATGATTGACAGAAGATTGGGACTTCCCAGTGGAGTACTTTGCTTCCGATTTTAATCAGTAGTTTACAAAGATGTATTAACTCGTAAGATGAAATATGTACCTCACAAGATAAAATAACGTAATTAATTCTATATACTGCCCAAGTACCTGACTCTCGCACATTATAGACACGAGTTTTTTTAATTTCGAGAGTTGCAGTCCGTCTTGTCATCAGGTGATAACTAGATTTAAAACAGTATTGTAGTTAATATGGGCAATGGGGCAAGGCTTAAAAAGAGGGGAGCGGTTTCGGTTCGGCCGAGTGAATAAGTTTTAATCTATGATTCAACGTGTGTGTAGTATAAAGTTTTTTGTGAAAATTAAAATTAATCATGTTACATCACAAAGCAACCGCCATGTCAATTAATAATAGCGCAAAATTTGTTTGAATTTGGGTCATAGCCTTTAGCACAACAAATTTAAAAGCATAGTTATAGAATTAAAGATAGAAGGAAGAATAAGAATAGAACAGCCGAAAAAAATATTCATAAACTAGTTGAGCAGACTGCAAGATGAACAGAGTGGAGCAGATTCAAAAGCTACCGAGAAATAAAAGATCTGGCACAGAACAAGGATCGACGGGGAGACTTACAGCCCCATGGGGGTGTTCCTTAAGATGAAAAAACAGAGAAAAATATCTTTATAGTAAATCCAAGCATACTATGATCTCCTGGACGTCTGAAGAAAAGCAGGAAAAATCATAGTCAGAGAGTCAATCATTTGAGCAAAGTTGAGGTTGTAAACGGTTACAATGCTTCAATTCGGACATTAATGAAGAAGGATAAGTAAATTAATTAAAATACTAAAAATTGTGCATTAAAGTGAAATAAATAATGATAAAGAGATGCTTTATCATATGATTTTTTCAAAATATTTAATGATGCTCAATTTCTAATGGGATAAATATAATAATAGGTACCTATATATTAAACAGCAATACGCATTTAAATGTGAAAATATTTCAAAATCATGGCGGACAGTAAGCTAGTCACACAAAATGTATTAATTGATTAATCTTGAAGTATGTAAACAATATCAAGTGAAATAAAAATAACAAGTCTATGGTTGTGTCTCGGACTTTACGAGAACAAATGGGTGTATTTTTAGAACCAACTTCTTATCTATCCTAGAGACTTTTCGAAAACAAATAAATACCCTGAAACATTAAGGCTTCGTTATTCTGCGACCCCTACATGCTATCGTCCTGTAAATTTAGGCAACGGTAGATAGTATAATTTTTATGTGGCTGAATATATTTTTCACCAACAAATATTGTAATATAACGGAAAAAATAATACATATAAATTTCTGTTAATCTTCTTATATTATTTCATCATACTATGAATTTATTTTCTCAATAAATAAAGTAAAGAGATTGATTTCAGTATTTTTTGATTCAAAACCATTTTGTCTCTTGATATTCGGAAAAAAACATTTGTTCAAAGCTTTTTTGGTCAAAATCAATTTTTCGCAGTACGATTTTGTTTTGTTAGGTTGCATAAATATGTAATGAGATTAGTTTTAAATAAACTATGCAATTAAGGAAAGCATAGCGATGAAACTATACTACATAATTTTAATAACATTAACAAAATAACAGCTAAAAAATATAACATGAATGATGAAAATAGCTTATTTCAAATTGATTCAGTATTGAAAAGGAAGATTTCTAACAAGGAAGGAAAAATTACCTTTCTAACTTTTCATAGAAAAAAGAGATTATTGCTTCATATGTTTTTGAGATCTATCGGCAACACTAAATTATGCGCTATGTGTATTGGTATAGAGTGAGAATAAAGTAAATTATTGAAGTTAAATTCAATTTCAATTTGAGATTTCAAGATTGGAACCTACGTTCCTATAATGTTATTTCTACATAGTTAGACACTTGCTCTGCCGGTGGTGCGAGATGTATGTTGGCTAAGTATACGCCACTACTATCGACGTTTGTGGGGTAATATAATAATAGATTACTGCTCCTGTATTGACATATTATCTTCCTCCCAATTAACTAATTAGATAAATAACGTCTACTGTATCTGTAGAGCTCCAGTCAAAAAATCAGGAATACCTTATATAATATATTATTTAAACACGCATACTTTACTAGATCTTCCAATATATATGTATATTTATTCTATCATTTTATATTTCCCTATATTCCACTTCTTATTTGGGTGGGATTTATATCTCTCGCGGGATTCCTGGTTTGTAAAAGAGAGAAAACAGGAAATGAGAACCCTAAATGGGATGTATTAATAACAATAAATATTTAAACCAAATACAAACAATTAAATGTCTTTATTTTATAATGTTTTTAACATGTTTGCGCAACTTGGTATGTACTGTAAATTTGATAATGTTCTGTCGTACTTTGATAAATGTATCTTACATTGTATTGTTTTGTTGTATTTCAGGTGTTTGAGTAATTCAATATTCTTGGTTCTTGTCACCGTAAGCTAACTTTTGTTTTAGTTTAGTTTTGTTATATCATTTATGTTAAGTTGGTGTACTATTTTGTAATCTGTTTTACTGTTTTAGCTCGTGTTTTTTTTTGGTAATTTATATTGCAATGTTACCTTTTAAGTTTTTATCGGTGCTCCAAACATTATAAATAACTCGTTTTTTTAAAAAATTACTCTCAGAGTTTAATACGTCCATCACTTAGGCAAAGTACTCACTTAGGTTAACCTTTAGGTTAGCCAATTTTTTTTAATAGAGGTTCGTATTGTAGGCGGTTTTATATCGTAATACCGAGCTTTTTTGAACAATTTTGCCATTAAAAGCTACCGAGTTGCCTCGATCTTGAAGTGCTCCGAGTGCTGAATTTTTCGGGCAGTTCTGCTATATGTGATGTGATATATCGCCTGCCCTTTTGGTTAACATTTTGGATCTCGATAAAAATAAATCATGAGATTGTCTTACAACAGACAAAAACCAAGGGCTGAAAATATAGCTTCACGGCCCTTTTAAAGTCTTCGCCTAAAGTACAATTCTATACCAGGCATCAAGAGAGATAGAAACATAGAGCATCTCTAGATCAGTATTCGCGATATTACTACACCAACTAAATACGGATATATAAAAAAATATATTAAAATGTGATAATTCACTCAATCTTGGCATTATTTCATATACAATAAATATTTAATGTGACCCCCTTTGGCTGCATTGCAAACATTTAATCGGAAGCTGATCTCGTTCCACACTTCATGATTTTGTAGACCCAATACGCCAACGTTGTTTGTTTACTTTCCCATTGAGGTAGAACGAATCACCATCGCTAATAATTAAATGCGGGAGAACATTGACAACTTCCGTGTTTTCAAGCATTTGTTGACAAAATTCAACACGTTTGTCATTACCGCGAAGAGCCTGCACAAGTTGCAGACGGCATAGCTTGACAGTAAACGGCGCCTCAAAACACGCCACACAGTTGGTTGAGGTAGGCCAAGTTCTCTGCCCCCTCTCAATTGCTATGTAAATCATTCTCATGCAACGCATAATTCAGGAAATATAGCAGTATGAAATTGAGTCCATTCTGAATAACCCAGCACAATATTTCTAGTAAAGCTCGTGTTTATATTATGTGTTTTAACATTTTAAATAATTTATAAACTAATTATGTAATCATTTGAACATATATTGATGGGTCACATCGTCATTGAATTTCAGAAGTTCAAAGAAAATTAAATTACTTCCAAAAATAGTCTAAAAAAATCAATAAACATCATATTTTTCTGTGTGAAGAATTTTTCCGAAAATGTGATAGAAGAATGTGCCTGAGTAAAAGATAAATTCCTCACCTGCTCAACCATACCTACAAATTTTATTTCATATGGAATATTGATAAAGTGGTCTAGCTCACGGAATATATATTACGATGAACCCTACAAGAATGAAGCGTGCGCCGGCCGGAATCATGCGCACGTCAAATTCAGAATTTTTTCACCCGTTTATTTTTACTCATATCCATTTTATTATTTCCTTGAGAGAAATATTCTTGCGCCGGGTTCGCAAATGTTATTTCTAAAACATTTGTATTTGTAATATTTTATATTCAGCGTCACTGTTCATTAACATAAATGCTGCCCTTTTTTTGAGTGTGAAACAAAATACCATATTCATATACAATATTATTAAATTACATATTTTGCCTAGACAGAGTAAAAAAAAACTTGTGTTCGTTCCGAGTTCTAAGTTAGGTCGAGTTATAAAAAAGTCTGTCGTCTCGTCACGTAAAAACTCATTCTTAAGTATTCAAAGAAACACAAAACGAATTTTACGTAACTCTAAGTAACTTATTTAATGATGAAAAGGCTTTTAAGATTTTACAATGGTTCTATCCAACGCTTGACTGACTGAGGATATTTTCTTTACCCTGCTCCGAAATACGAGCCCGTGACGCCTATTTTTAGAAAATCTTCGCAAAGGCCGTCATTATACCGGTGTTCCTAATCTACAGGGTGATCACAATTCTCCGTGATCATGTGATCAAATAACCCTCCAATGGCTGTCTTCGCTGTTCGATCGCCGTTAAAGTCAAGCGATCACGGCGCATGGCCGAGTGTCTAGAACTCGCGTACGGTACTATCTGAACAACAAAACCATAACTCAGGAAAATCAACAGCTATCTTTCGGTTGTTTTGGGGACACGAAGACGAGACTGCGAGGGGTCTCTGAGTCGGGCGGGCGGGGGCAGGCGCGAGTCGGGGTTTTATGGGAATGAATGGAGAACTTTCCGAGGGTTGGTCCGGGTGGGGGAGGGGGTGGGGGGGCGGTTTGCGGGATCCAGGGATGCGATAAGGAGCGAGACAGGTGAAAAATCTCCAGAGCGTAGCCGCGAATTTCAGAGGAGGGATAAAAATAACTTTTGTCAAGTGTAATCTGAAAAACTAAGAAAATAAATTATACAAAAAGAGGTCGAATTGAATCTGTAAATATCTCCCTTATTTCAAAATCTTTAAGGTAATTTTATATAATTTATCGTTATGGATAAGCTTGAAAATCAATTGCTCGACAAAAATTCAGAAATAACACAAAATATTCAGAAATTCAACGAGATTCATTCAATTTATATTTTAAATTAAGAACGTTCACTTTTAAAATTCTTCTCAACAAGTACCCAATGTGAATCTATTCGTTCTCGAAAAGTTAATTATTAGTTTCACATTTTCTATTGCATGAACAACCGCTATTTTCCATAATTAAGACTTCAATGAACTTCTAGATAATTATTATTCAATTAAGAAATGTGATATTTAATAAATTATGGACTATTCATTAAAGATACTCAACAAAACTCAAAATCTTGAGATTGTTATAAGACAGTCGATGAAAATATTGTAAAATAAATGTTGAAAACAGAAAAAAAGTGTCGAACACGTCATCACCGGAATGCAACCGCGGAACCGAAGATAACTTCTTTATTTTCTTTCTCGAAAAAATAAATTAAACTACATATTCGTACCTCCGTTTACATGGAATCTAGAGAAAATAGTAAAAACATATATCCACACGCAGACAAAATCTATCCGATTCTTGTATCCAGTGCCGATAGGATTTTTAAAATTTAATGTATAGTTATGTTAGGCGAACACATTCTTATTGTGAAGTTGTAATTATTCAGAACATAAGTCTGCGATATTTTAAATATGAATTAAGTATATTAATTAGAAAAATATACATATAAAATCAATTTTATCGAAAAATATTGTTGTCACGCCACCGGGATTCGAACCTGGATCTTTTTCCTAACCGGGGAAGGTGCATTATCTAACTATGCTATAGCGACAATAAGGTAGATGGCTCTTTCAAATAATGGAACGATTAAAGGTATTAATATCAAAAAGGTAACATATAGGTTCGAAAAATTGTCGCTGTAACATAGTTGGATAATGCACCTTCCCCGGTTAGGAAAGATATCCATGTTCGAATCCCGGTGGCGTAACAACAATATTTTTGGATAAAATTGATTTTATATGTATATCTTTCTAATAAATATATTTAATTCATATTTAAATATAGTTATGTTTTCACAAGACATAAACACTGCACACCTCAATACGGACCACGGACAATTGATGCAATCGATGTCATTATGAATTAAATTAAAATATTTATTTGAGAATGTTTCTTAATTATTCAAGATCAGTAGTAACATAGTATTTTTTTATTGCGCAATGCCTTCGGTATTCCATCTCTAACTCTTAAATTTAAAGGTTGTATTTTATGGTACCGGATCAAGCATTTCTATTTCTATGTTTGCGCAGTGACAGCGGTCAACCAAATCGAAAAGAAAATTCTGAGCTTTTTATTTATTTCTACCCCTTGATATTATTCATGGTGCTGTTGAAGTGCGTAACTCAGATATTTTTTTAAGTATCTGGGCATTGTACGGACTGAAAGAGTTATTATAAATCTATTTTAAGCCAGTTAAATATAAAATAGTACACTTTATATGGTTAGGTTAAACGTAATAACATAATAAATACTTTAATCCGTTCAACCCGGCCCAGCCGCCAAGATTAAATTCTGGGTACTGTAGAATGTAATAACGTACAGATTTGTAGCGCATATTTTCGTTAGCTAATATTTTTCTTCGCAATATCGTCTCTCATGGAATGCCATTGAAAAATGATCAGCAAACTTACAAGCAGAATAATTAAGTAGAATAAATATATATGGAACTGGCATCTCTTATAGATTAGATCGCATTTTTTTGTAAATAGCTTTTTTGGGGAAACATAGGCCGACGTCAGAATGTTGGTTTTTGAGGCACACCTCAAAAACTAACTATCTAACTCGGTAATGGTTTGAATTCGAACTAAAATTAACTCCACTATGGAAGATTTATATCTTCTGCGAACATGTATGTTTGTATCGTAACTTTGTGAGTCAACGCCTTGACAATGGTACGTGTTACCGTACCAAAACGTTGACCTAGGTTTCCACAATGAAGCCGTCTATAAAAAACGTTATCTAACCTAGAATAGACACCAGTTCCGTTCAACAGTGTTCGCTGAAACCTTAAATAAAACATATATAAATGTATGTGTATCTATGATACATGTATTCGTCTATGTATCATACTCATATATGTGTGTGTGTAACATATATGTTATGGTAACTCAAATAATAAATGTAAGTCTTTACGCTACAGTTATGTAAATATATTATGTAACTATACTTTCTTACGAATATATGTAATATTTGTGTGATCTCAAAATAAAATTATTTTAAATACCTTCCCTTGTTTCTACTGCTTCTATCTTCTTGTAGTCTTGCAGTACTGTTATACTGAGACATTCAACAATTATTATTGTGGACGCTTATCGTAGCTTGATCCTGAACAAACCAAAAGCTTAGCAAATATGACGCACGTACAGATTATTTTTTCAGAAATAACGTTCCGTTACTAATTTTGTACGCGTATTTGATATTTATAAATGACGTACTGATATCTTATATTTTTTTACTTTTTAATGAGCGACATCAATGATATATAAGGATTTTAGGTATTACGGTATGATAATTATTAATTGGTGATGAATTTGACTAAATCTGTCATTCTGCAACTACAACATATTTTTTTAACCACCAGATATTTCAGAATTGCGCACTTAAAATGTAGCTCAAAATAATATTTCATACAACGTGGTTCGATTTGCTTTAACGCGGACGAAATAGCCGTCACTCGAATTAAGGACGACGCGAAGCTCCTTTATGTAAATTGATTGATGATCACATGACACCGCGCTCAGTTCATCCCTGAGTTCGATGGGTGGATCTAGGGGCTGGCAGTTTCTTCAATAAGCCAGGAATAGAACCATCAAGTTTATTATTCTGGGCGGGCGTCGTACAACCCCTATTCGGGTCGCTGGATTATTACAACCCCTCGCAATCAATACTCATTCATTATTAGAATAGTGGCATGAATCCGTCAAAAACGATGGGGATGATTTTCCGTGCGATTTAAATTTAGTAAAATCTGCCTGTCATAAAAATCAGTAAATGCATAATTGCGACTTTGATATTTTTAAAACAAATATAGATTTTCTCCTATATTTACGTACATTAATATTAATAACGCAAGTGTTGACGGCGCCAGAAATAGAGGACGTCCGCAGAAGACTTGGCAGGACCAGGAAAATCAGACACAGGAAGATGGTCTTATTAGAAGCCTCAATAATATAATCGACTAGTTTGTATGATAAGATGTATTAATGTGGATGAGGCGAGAATTGTGTCAGTACAGAAGTGTATATTCTATCTGCCTACTCCTTAGTTAGTAATATTAAAAACGTACGTATTTATGTATAGCGAATGATACACAGGGTTTTTTAAAGCTCAATACGAATTTTGTGAAGAATCTGAGGCAATAGCATATTATGAAAACTTACTTTTACATACGATGGATATTTAAAAACCCGTAAGCAACAGAATAAATGATGTGGGCTTTCTGAATTCACTTATTTTTTGTATGTTGCACTCAGATTTCAGCTATCATGAGAAAATGTATCATCTATCAAAAAATAATGAGTGATATCACCATTGTTTAATGCAAAAATCTAAAGCAACAATATCGGACTAAAATATACTCGCAAAGTCAGTTACGACGTATATCAATTACGGGGTCAAGACCCTTTAAAAGCCAATTTTGTCACGCCACGAGCAAAATAATTCGAAAATACTATTCGACCATTGTGACCTAACTAAGAAGTAAAAATTAGTTAAGGTCATAGAATAAAAAAACTCTTTAAAAATTGTACGTTTTGCCTTGGCCTAATCCATATTAAGATATTCAATTATCACAGGGGGAATTTAAGAGCCATCTACTCTCTTTAGAAACGATTCATAGTAAATTACTACAAAAAATTATGAAGAATCCTGGAAATTTTCCTACATAAGAACATTTGCATGATTTTTTAAAAGTAGAATATATTTTGGTACAAGAAATCGCGCTGTTGTAGATCCAAATGATGGATATGCAATAAGATAATAATTCCTATGGTATGTACTACCGCACCTCTTTCCTACGTCATAGTTATGCAGGTGATAGATATTTTAATTAATTTCTCACTTATGGAAAGAGTGAAGTTAAAAATATAAAATACAAAGAAATTAGACAGGTATAATTGTCTAAAATAAAAATGTTAAAAAAATAAAATATATATTTTTTAAATTATCACTTTTATATATAATATTATATTGTATACCCAATGAGATTAATATTAAGGTTTAAATTCTATCAATGCTTTGCATAAAGCATATTTTTTTTAATATACTTTGAATTTAATTAATAAACTTTCTCCGATTGAAGCAAGTAGCCATGTTTTTTTTTCGATAATTGATATCATTTATTAAATCCACGTTATTGGTTCCAGAATCTACTATGAATGTAGAAATTTCTATTTTTTATTTCTAATGTAATATCAAGCTTTTCATTATCCCCCACTCCTTATGAGCCCCACTCTGGAATGACGAAAGAAGAATATTTTATCTGAATTTATTTTATTTTGCTTAAGTTCCATAGATAAATTAAATATCAGATAACTAACTACACTCATTGTAGGAAATAAACATTTATTCTGACTGTTTAACACTAAATCATAAAAAAGTGAAAATTTAAAAATAAAAAATGCGAATAATTTTAATTTTATAAATAATTTATTTTAAAGCTTATATGCTGTATTGCATTGATGTATTTTTACCCAGGGGTAGTTTCCGTTACGAGGGCTATTCGAACAAACGTGATTACGTGATAAGCGTTGCTGCAAAACGATGTATAAACGCTATTTGTGGATTGCTTCATTGATATTCAATAAGACACAGTCATGTTGATTTTTTTTTATCGAAAATTCGAATATAAAGACATGTTATTTTATTTCAAGACTTCTTATATTTATATATATACACATCGGTTATAAACATTATACAATATATATACAAATAAGTTATGTAAAACTAAATGAGCACAAAAAGATATTAAATGAATATTTTACTATTTATGTATTGTAAATAGTAATAATTTTAGCTAATTATCTATTTAAAAAAATCCATATAATGTAATGATAATAATGATGTATATAAATATATCTTTCGATTGTTTTTAAAATACAACCAGTATATTCGTTTTTTTATTTAATGGTAATCAATGGTAATCATTAAAATAGAAATAGGTGACTCTTGCGTTCATATTTCAGTTGTCCGAGCAAACCACCGATTCGACACCGTTCAGAAACTTGTGAATTGCAGTTTGGAGAGAGAGTGGATTGACACAGTCTGATGATGATGATATCTGTTATACATATTGAGTTTTGAAAAAAATATAGATAAATAATTGGATAAGATGGAAAAACTGTTTCATTATTGACTATTGAAAACAGAAGAGCACAAACTGTTTTTAGATTGACTGTTAGAAACAGAACATAACAACAAACATAAGAACAAAGGGGATCAAACCGAAAAGGTGTAAAGAAAGCCTGTTGAATACGTAAAATTATATTTAATAATTTAATAGTTTATTGCGGCATTAAAGAAAATTGATGCGTTGTTAACTTCGTGTTATTCCATAAAATATAAAAGAAAAATAAATTTCTCTAGTACCGCTGAAATATGTTGGCAAACACCTCATAATGTGAGATTTCTTGCGCTATTTTTTTTTCTTAATATTGCTCCAAGCATTCACTTATCCATATAAGGCGTGATGTAATTTTATTAGGAAAGAAGATAAATAATGGGGCTACACTGTTTTTCCCCACCATCCATTATGATTTAATAAAATATGTGACCACAGTTTTTTCACACAAAAATAATACACGTTATGTAATATTGTTGAGCGTACCGAATCTGTTGACCAAATTGTGTCCATGTTCAAAACGTTAATATTTATGGCGAAGAACAAAAAATTCTCACATAAATTTGGATATTTAATTAAATAATATTTAATCATTAATTGACTTATAATAAATAGGCGGGCCATATATAAGAATGCACAACTAATCGATAGAAAAAAAACATCAGACATTTATATGGGTAGTTATATATTCAGATGGGTAGTTAAAATTATCGGAGCAGTAGCAGTGACGATGGCTGACAGTAATGAATTTGTCAGATGTTTGTAGCAGTCTTTCGAGCTCAATGCCGATTCATAAAACTCCCCATGATTTAAAAATGTTATAAAATGCTATGTAAAAGTTTTTGTGTTATTAAACAAAATAACTTCAGTGAAAAATTATTTACCCATCTACTCAATCAATTTTATTTTAAGATGGAAGAGAAAACAATAAGCAAAATTAAATTAAATTTAGAATATTAAAGATGATAAAAAACAGTTTAAAAGTTATTTACAATTTATTATAGATGTTTAAATTATGTAACTTACTTGAATTTTATTTGTTGTTTGAAAAATATTATATTTAAAAATTTTGTACCCATGTTTTGAAACAAAATTCTTTTAAATATGATATACTCATATAAGCAAATGGATAATAAAAACTAAATTTTTATATATTTTTAGTAAAGTTATAAAATTGTTAAGATTTGTATCTGTACTCATCCAGGTAAATATTAAACAGTGTTTTTTATCAAGTAAGTAAACTGGTGGATTATAAATTCTCGCGATATTTTTATTTTTCTTACTTTATTGTTTCGATTCCCTGGCGCGCACTGAAGAAAATTTATTCAGAATAATATAAACACAAAATGGATTATATAAATTTGCATATGAAATATATATTAAAAAAGAGTCATTGCAAAAAGGAACTGAGCAAATTCACTTACCAATTTGCGGCACGTCATATTGTCTGTTCCCTCTGACGCTGCGCAGCATGAGCTGGCTGGCCAGTCCCGCAGGCAGCTGCGGTGGGGAGTTACTCCCCCTCTTGCTCCAGCCCCCAGCCCTCCGAAGCTTGCTGATGCCCCCACCCTTGCCGCCCCAAGATTCTCCGCTCCTGTTCCACGGATAGTCCCGGGAGATGGACTCTCCTAAGCTTTTCTTCCATGGGATTTCGTTAGTTGTTGCATCCGTCCTTTTATCACTTCTAGCTTTGTTCTTTTCCCCGCTTTTCGCGTTGTTCTTCTTCGTGTATCTCTTCTTGGTGGTCAGTTCATCCAGTTTAGATATATTCTCGTCGGGGTTCGGGGGTCCGAATAAACTTTGGAGGCCGATGTCTTGGATTCTGTCATTTGCGAATCCCGCATCGTGGGTCGGAAGATCGTCAACGTGGAAGGTGAAGTGGTTGTACTTGTCGTCTCGGAAGTGCGAGAACGGGGAAGGCGGGGGGACGGGGTCCAAAGACAGGGGGGAGCCCTCGTACAGCAGCCAGCGATCCGCTCCGGGTCTCCTGTGAGCGTCCCTCGTCAGGTGTCCGGTTGATTCTCCATGACATGGACTGGCCACGGCCAGGATAAAGCTCATCAAAGCCGCCGTCTTCATCTCTATTCTACTCCACATTATCTTATTAAATGTCAATGTTACTATAAGTCAGTATTTGTGTAAACGCGTTTAGATCGCTTCAGTTGTTTGAACTACAGGGGATGCGGTATCATTGCACTCCGCACGTACGAAGCATCATTCTTTCTCATGACCTCTGAACTGCGCGTTAAGTACCGTTGAATGCTATCATGTTGCCCTTCTCAGGGTACTCTGTGAACTGTGTGCACCGGAAGAAAGTTGATAGAAAAGGGTTTAGAACCACGTGACACAGAATTATATATCGATCTTAATGGTCTTACTTATTCTTCACCAAAATTCCTCGTCAAGAGCTAAACAAAAAATGTAAAGCTATACAAGTCACTTCGCGTTAATCGAAGAAATATTTTTTTAATAAAATATGTATCCTCCGAGAGATGCGATGACTGCGGGACTTTTAATTACCTGCCAGCTTATTTTTGGATCTTTAGTGTCTTTTTACGATCACTTTTGTATTCGGGAGTAACGTTTTAATATCTTAGAAATTATATCGCTGAACTTTAGTATTCTTCTTTGATGTTCAATTTATTTAAAATCTTCTCTCAGGGATGAGTTTTCTTCATGCAGGAGTCGACTGGTATGATACCTGAAATTAGAAATAACAATATGATTAAACTAATGAAATATTTCAGCGTTTTACGAATTCATACATAATATGTATATATTTATTATCCGAAAGCTTTTACAAATATTTATTGGGATGATTTCTTGCAATTACAAGTAATCAGCTACAAGAGTTATTTTACATAAATATATTTTTATGGTTCAAAAATATTTTTAAATTAATTAATTTAATTGATTTTGTACATTATATGCCTATAGCGTGTCGCATTGTTTGCAATCTGGAACTAAATCTAATAAAATGATTTTAAGAATAGAAAAAGTAAAAGATAAACAAAAGAAACAATCGCAGAGAAATAAAACAAAAGAAGAGAGAGAGAGAGAGCGATTTCATGAGAAAGTAGAGAAAATAAAGAGTTTATCTGGAGGTCAAGTATAAACACTGACCATTAAAGTACCCGAGGAGCTAACCAAACGCCGCGGGATAAAAATAATGTTTGGGCAGGGATCCAAGTTCTCAACAAGTATAGATAGATGTGAGATCCTTCCTGCCGGATATCGGATGCAGTGGTCCAGTCAGGACCGGAAATGATCAGTCCTTAGCGTTACCAACGTGAAACGCATTTCTTATTTCTTTATTCCGACCAGGTTATGTTGCCAAAGTGTTTAGCATACCCGAAGATGATACAGCAGGAGTTTAAGTTATTTTGGGCTTTTTGCCTCTATATATTACATAATCGTGATCTGTGGTGACATTCTCGGAATATTCAACAATTTATCAGCAACTGTTAAACTCGTATGAATAATAATATGGAGAAACTTAGCTATGTATGAGTTTCCATATTATAATTTGAATATCAGAGTACCGAAACCACGTAGCTAGACTATTTATGTATTAGCAATGATAGATCCAGTGCGCTTAAAATATTAATAGTGATTAAATCAACAGCTTTTATTGCAAAAATATGATAAACACTTAGTAAACCAAAATTGAAACAATATTATTCTATGAATCTGATGATTCATATAATACGACTGTATTAATATAATTACTCTTAATATTAATATTTTCTCCAACGACAACCACTCAGGTATGTTAATAACACTTGTAGCTATATCGCACGAGCTTTCATAACTATAATTAAGTTCCCCAGTGGAAGGAAATATGATACGTGATACATTAATGACCAAAATGTATATCATACTGTAAATGTATAATATTCGCACAGGGAGGAGAGGCAAATAATATAAAACATCATACACTTTTTCCACATCTATTTATTTGCTTACACACGCAGACAGCTCTTTAAGATGCCACGCGATGGAGTCGTGTGTTACTCTCCACCCAAGTTACTTATATTTGTTTATGGAAAAACTTTCATTGTAATGTAGGTATAACGAAAGCACAAACGAACTCTAGGTTTCTATTTCTTCCTATTTTTCGAGTCAAAGTTATACGGTACGGTATTGGTGGTTAGCCCACAGTCCAACCTCCGTTCAGGATTTTATTTTGGGTTTTCCATCCGTTAGTTATTTGATGATATCGTTCTCCTCAGATGCCACAAAAGCCACGAGGATTGGTATTCTTTCTTTTTTACATATATAAGAACTGTAAAATGGTGCAATGTTCGAAAAGCGTCTCTATACTGGACACCTTACAGAAGTAATATGTAGGTGTATACATTCGCCTTATTCATTATTTGGTGAATATATTTTTCCCTCAATTACATTACTGAGGTATGCGTTGTGTAATAATACGTTCTTTCATTAATCTCTTCGATTTTCTAAAGCGTTTATTGTGCTCTTCTTTTCTTTAACTCTCCTCAGAACACCTTCATTTGTAATCATTTCTGTCCAACTTATTCTTTCTATACTTCTCGAATGTTTTCAACCTATTTATTTCTCTCTTGTTATTATCCAAGTTTCACTTCTATATAGTGCTATACTCCAGATGTTAATTTAAATGAAAATTATTTGTGATTTAAAGTTGTATTTTTTGCATCAAATGTTTGTCCATTCAGCTGCACCAAGAGTGATTCTATTTCTTAAGTATTTGTAATTTTCTACTTGATTATTTTTAATGCTGGTATTCAAAGTGACCTGTTGTAATTTTGTTGTTGCCATCAACTATATATATATTTTTAATTTTTAATTATATAGTTTATTTAATTCAGCGTAATTTGTAGTTGTTCCATGTTTTCCGTTATTGCTGTTGTCTTGCAAATTACTGCAAATGGATTTGTCTTCCATTTATTGTTAGTATACTCGTACGTTGGTCAGATTACTATACGTAGTAGCTGCTAGTCATATCTCGAAATGTGTCTATTCGCGCATATCCAACCCCAGAAGTAATACAGCAAAATAGTAAATTACGAGTACGTATGTGACTGAATACATTTGTAGAAGTTGTCATGAGGGCGATCCATGACAACATTTTTGGGGATCTAAGTTTGAAACCTCAATTTAACCATCTCATTAGTGATGGTTGAGCAAGAGCACGTGTGGTAAGGCACTCAACTCGGACGGTTAACTATTATTAAGTGGTATTACAGAAGCGATGAACTTTAGCAAAAGAGTAAGGAAAGAAGTTGTTAGCAAATCGGATTACTCGACTCTAGAACTCAGAAAAAACCAATTTCCCCGAAAGCAAAAGGCTACGAGATCTTATCTTTACAACTGAAAACATATATTTAATCTTTTTTTTGTAAGAACACATTATTATTGTGAAATTGCAGTTATTCAGAACATAGTTCTGTGATATTTTAACACAAATTAAATGTATCAATTGATAATAAAATCAATTTGTCGAATAACTTGATTTTATCTGTGTATCTTTCTAATTGATACATTTAATTTTTATTAATATATTTAAACATTTAGATAAATATTTTTGGTAGATATAATTAAAACATTTCTTGTAACATTTTTCGAAAAATTAATTTATCGGATATTATCGATCCGATACTTTATATTTTACAAAGGTTTGGCACTCAAACAGGAAATACTACACGTCATCTGTACGGGAACTGATCTCGTCTAACTAGATATTTTGTCAAAAGGCTGGATTGAGTGGTGCTCTTTAGTAAATAGTAAAAATATGATATGATATGATTCTATGTACAAGATATAATTGACAAAGTGATATCTATATCCAGGGGCGGAAGTTAAATGCATAGAAAAGAGCGTAGATGGCGCCATCTTGTAGGTGGATTGACTCGCTGAGACTGGTGGTAGAAACTCTGCTGTTGCTAGCAAGATTACTGTCAGATCTGTTGTTGGCAGTACAATTACTGGATCAGATCTGCTGTTGGCAGTTCGATCACTGTGTCAGATCTGCTGCTGGCAGTACGATCTCTGTGTCAGATCTGTTGTTGGCAGAACGATCACTGTGTCAGATCTGCTGTTGGCAGTACGGTCACTGTGTCAGATCTGCTGTTGGCAGTACGATCACTGTGTGTCAGATTACTATTGGCAGTTCGATCACTGTGTCAGAAAGATACACATATAAAATCAATTTTATCGTTATCTATCTATATTTCTAATTAATACATTTAATTTGTTTATAAAAATAGTGTTAGCACAAAACCGCCAAAAGTAATATAGTCCAGAAAAAACGTTAGCGTATTGTGTAATGGGCTATCGTTGAATCCTGCCGTAAACTATGAAAAAGATACAATTTGGGCGTACATGGAAATCGTTTTTTTCTCCTAACTCTGTAATCCCATAAACCAAGGGAGGGATGGCTCCAATGGTGTTCCGTTTTATCGCTTGCTTCATCGCTTCAGCACTATATTAATCTACTTGATGAGTTTAGAGTGCAATGTTGGAGAACGATCCTTAACAAATATCCCCCGAGACTGTTGACTTAACATCTTTTCCCAAAAAAGTTTTTATTGGATTAATAAATAAAACTACTGACGTAAAATATAGATAGGCTTTCGACGGAAATGAAGGCATATTTTGGTTCCCAAAAATCTTGTCCCAAGACATTTCGAGCAGTATAAAATTGGATCATATTTTTTTCTCAACTCTTTTATGTCAAATATATATTTTTTTCAATTAATTAACATTTACTTTTTAATTTTAATCTAAATATTTATTTGATTTGAATATTTATATTCTTGCACACATATTATTCGTTGGTTTGGATAATATATTGTACAATATAAATACATATTATATTTGTATTTATATTGTATTTATTTTTTTTTCATTCGTTTACCACAACCTTAGAAGAGTGATAGTGATACGGTAAAATGTATTACTGTAAGACAATTAGCTTGTTTAGTCTAGTGGTAATAAATTAGCCTAGAGATCAAGATCAGGTGGTTCAAGCCTCTTTTTGATACCAAAATTTTAAATTAGTTTGAGTATTTAAATTTATCAACTCTCGGTACAGAAATATTTTCAGTACGTATTTTTTGATGTCTGAGTCGAATTCTGAAATCATATATTCGGTTTTACTCCTGCACAGTTTCTCTCCTCTAATTGTACTAGATTTTGAATATCTTTGGTTAAATAATCCATTAACATAATTATAATAAACAATAATAGGTTCAGGATCGAGCCCTGGTGGACCTCTACTTTAACTAATTACATTATATATGTTATTATTTTTATATACGTTATCGTAACTACTGCGTAATGCTCATTTGTTAGACTATTATCGTATATTAATATAATTATAAACACAAACGAAATTAGTATACACTCAATAAAATGATAAATTACATATATATATATGTTATATATATATGTGTGTGTGTGTGTGTTACATGATACACACATGTGCGATGTACTCCTGTTTGTCACACGCAGCCGCTCATTACACTAACAATAAAAATTCCTTACAAAGCCCCTCCTACCCAATCCACGTAACCGCGTACTATTTAATTATTAAGTTCAGAATTATCACGTATATATTTTCCTTTGAGCTGTGCGCATCATAAGAAAACCTCTTTTGAAACTAGCTTCGGCCTTATTCACATGGTGATGCGTAGTTTGCCATTCGTATCATATTTACACTACCGCTCCGTGACCGGCCTGCAAATACTGCCCACACTGTAGAGCACACCCTCGCCCAGTGCAGCATCAACTTTTTATTTGGGTTGTTTTTAAGTTTCTCTCTTTAACTCAATTTAATACACACACTTCAGGCATTATTTAAAATAACAATAGTATTCAATAGTAATTTAGGTGTCTTATTATATTTCGTAAAAAAAATATATATACAATAACCATGACAAATGATTATATGAACTTCTCTTTATAAATGATTAATTTTGCAGGACTATTTTCTTTTATTTAAAATAAAGTGAAACATTAAATTTTATCTATTAACAGAATAAAATTATTGTTTTGTTTAATTGATAATAAATTTTATGAAAAAAGTTTGTTATACCCTAAAGTTTAAAAATTTCTTGCTTCTTTTTGATTGACACATTATACAGAAAGTCGGAAAATTAATATTCAATTTAAAAAAATAAAGTAAATATTAGAATAAAATTGTTCATGTTTAATCTTAAATTTTTTTTATGTTGAAGGAATTAAGATAAGTAGACAAAAAACGTTTTTTATTGGAATTTAAATCGACTCCCATCCTCTTCAGTGCAATTGATTATTTAAATAATTATTTAAACCACTATTTATTGATAAATTAACATGTTTCAATACCTGTGGAATCTTCTTCAGGAAACAATGTATACTAAAATTAAAAATACAAGCATAGATAAAAACTAAAGTATAGGTAGTGGGTAATAAAGTAGGAACTACTATGAAAACAAATTTAAAAGGTGACTATTCGCAAAAAGGATTTGGATATTTATAATATTTAACACTTTTTCTTATTTCTAAAATTTAAAATTCATCTATCTGTAAACCCCTAGTATTTGTATGTATAAGAAGTCAATAGTTCCAAAAGATGATTGGCGAAATCAAAATATTATTAATATAGTATGTGGTCACAAAGTAATTTTACTAAATTTTGAAGAAGTAATTGATTATTGTTCAATTAACTGCAAACGAGAATGGGCATTTTTATGTGAGACTTATCCCGTGTACATTGCACATGGCGTTAATTTTGAGTTCATTCTCATAGAACAAAATACTGTACTTTCATTAGAGAACACCATAATGTTACAATACTTGTGTTTAAATGAAATTTAGACACGCAATTGAAAGGATTTAATCATTCTTCTTTAGCCTGTTTCATTACTGTTACATAGGTTTTCCCCGTTGCCAACCGTGATCCTCGTTTCTATGCGAACCTCTTCTGACAAAAGTCATCGATCTTCTTAGTATCGTCAGACTGGCGCATTTGTGTTCGGCCTCTACTTATTTTCCCAAACCACGGATACCACTGAAGAATTTCATCAGTCAGTCTCGTTAAATAGTTTCATTTTAGTTTCGTGACAGGTTATCATCGGGAACCTTAGATTTTCTTTTCACCCATTCGTTGATTTTTATGCCTCTCAATACTCAGCTGGTCTATTCATGGCTCTATTCAAGGTTCTTTTCGTAACTGCCAGTTTTAATTATTTTTTTGTGTAAAACAGTTTGTGCTCCATGAGTTAGTGTGAGCAGAATACCAGTTAAGACATTATTCTGAGATGCTGTGGTTTATTTTTGTTTTATGTATATGGCTATTGAAAACATAATAAATAGTTTGAAAAATATATTTTTGTAATAATACAATATGGTAATAATGGTAATCTCCATTAAACTATAAAAATAAATTTACTTAACAGGATTCATTATATTATCAATAATTGTCTTCAACACATATTAAAGAGTTTTTGCTCAACATATTATTACGGTGCTAAAATACGATGTCTTGTAAATTTGATTTATTTTCAAATTAATCTGGCGCCCCACAGTTATGTAATCCCTTCCCTCGAAACCTCCGCTACCCCTAAAACTACGCTCAAGCGTCTGAGGGGTAGAAAAGGTAAGACCCGAGCTATTTTTAGCCGTGTCTACATAATATTCTTCTTTGTTCGTAAAGTTAATGTATTGTACCTAAACATTTCAGTTTTTTTTAAGGTTTTCGCCATTCACTAAACCTTCTATCGATTAAGTGGATTTCTATAATGCCCTTGTAAGCGTTGTTAGAAAATTCATTGCAAATATTATAACAGATTTATTTTTAATATTTTGTAATAAATGACGCAGTTTCCATTTTCGTTTAAATTTCTAAAGCGTGTTTTTAATTTTGCAGGAAACAAGAAACCGACAGCAATTTAAACATTAAATATTTTGAAACACTCACTTTTAGAAAGTGCTTATTAGTCGACTAATTTATTTAATTATTTTTTACATCTTTCCGCAGTGGAAAATAGAGATTATAAAGCTAGTGTATGGAACTGGCGTTTCTTCTAGGTTAGATCGCATTTTTTGTAGATGGTTTTCTTGGGGAAACTTAGACCGATGTATCAGCACGGTAACATGTGACATTGTCAAAACGTTACCTTAAAAAATTACGACATAACCGTACTTTTTCGCGAGAGATATATATCTCCCACAGTTGAAATTATGTGAGATTTATATCTCAACTCTATTTTTGAAAACATTTTTATTTAGTATTATTGTTAATGTCTACATATATATTACACTCAGCCCTAGGGCACGAACGAATGACTGAAATATAAATAAGTTTAAATAAAAAAGATTTTATATATTTTGTTATAATACAACAATGCTGTGATATATTTTAAAACTTCTTAATAAATACTCACATTAGAACTCTTTTTTGTAACGAAGTATGCCATTATTTAAACATTTTTGGAATTAAAATTGTCCTAGATTATACCATCAATATTATGTTGAAATAAAACCTTTAACTAATATTTCTACAGCGGATTGATTTCAATCCAAACGAGTAAATATTTAGCTAGCCAGAATGTATACCTACGCAATGCTGTTATTATTTCAGCGTTGAATTCTGAGGGAAATAATATTTATGAAGATTAAGGTCAAATTTATGAGTGGACATTAGTTTAATAATACGCAAAATGGCGGGTACCGCTACGCAGGCTAAAATTGGAAGTGAAATTACTTTAAAATACATCAAAATCCGCCTCAAATGTGTATTTCGCCGTTCATAGCGCGCCATTTTTGACGAGGGCAAAAAAACAGTTGAACTACCCGAGTTCCTGATATGAAAATTTCTTTGTTTCGTAATGAATCTTTGGTGATATGCTTTATGAATTAAGAATAATGGCCTCCCAAAATAGAAACATTTAAATTACTTTCGTAATATGCGATTTATAAAACCTTGTGTGACTGTAGCTCACAAAAGCAGGTTGAATATTTTTATTACGTTTACAATTACTGCGCCAAAAGTCCCCAAACTATTGATTTCACTTTTGTTTTTTTAATAAAAGATCTTTAATTACGCGTATCGCTGGTTAAGTAATATAATTATTTTTACAATAAATAATCACATTTTATAATGTACATGTACAAAACGTAAGCCCCACTCATTTGCCGATATTTTTAGATAAAATTGTGTACAGATCTCCAAAACGTGCGAAAGACATTTTCAATTTTGTAGTGTAATACTCGCCTAACGTGTACTTGGATCCAAAGTCCATCCCGAGTGAAGGTATTACATAGCAACATAGTTTTTAACAACGCGTAATTTAATGAGTACCGTGTAGTATACATATTTCCATTGGGAAAATAAATTGATTATACGTATAAATATTCAAGAAACAGACTACACAAGAATGTCAGATATATTTTCGAGTGTCGTGTTAATTACAAGACGATTCGAATTCACATGTGTAGCAAGCACGTGGCGCGGCAGCTCGTGCGGCATATTCTTATATCAATATTATACATATCTCGTGTATCATATGCGCGACAAATTGTATTTTAATGGGAATATTTTTGATAACTAAATAAAAAATATATAAAAGAAGAAAAATACAGAAAGGAAATACAAATGGAAGAAAAATACGCACACGAACAAAAGAACACTTTAAGAAGTAAAGAATTTCAGCATCAACTCGGAGATGGCAGACCACGCAAAATCAGAGAGTCATCGTTTCGCCCATGACAACATAGAAGTACTACATATATGCAGAAAGGGGAGAAAATTAGACATTCTACAAAATATAGAAATTAATATAAATCTTACTTTCACTTTTCACCGAAACCCCCCCTCTCCCCAACCCCACTCTCATACCTCTCATGCACCCCTCCATGTAGTCGATAAAATATCTTCTAGTTTTTAGTTTTAGTTTATTACTGAAAATGACGCAGTAAGCGTCGAAAAAGTTTTAATTTTAATTAAAGTGTAGCGTGTAAACAACATTGGTTTTATTTAATTAATTAATTCATTTTTCCAAAAGTTAATTAAGTACTAAATGAATGTTTAATAAATAAAATTCACGACTATTGTTAGTTTTCTAAAATAAATAATGTTATGTGTAATTAAGAAATGATTTTTTTTTTGATAATTTTATGTCAATGGGTGACTTATTTCAAGGGTTCAAATGTTATGTACGAGAGGAAGAAATTAAAAGACGTAAAAAGAAAGTAAGATAAGATTACAACTACTTATGTAATACGTACTTACATGTAGATTAATATAATTCTTGAACAATATATAACATCGATTAACACACGAACATGATTTTCTAATGCATACTTCTAATACTCACGTACATTTGCGATACATAGATTCTCAACAAAAGAGTGGTCAAAAATTAGTCATACGAAAAGATTGGAAAAAAAACGTGTAGATAAGAGAAGAGACGAGAGTATGCCACAAATAAAATGATCATAGAATATGTCTAGAAAATGGGCAGGCCAAATTGTATCGAAAGAGAGATAATCATTGGACAAACGCGGTCGTCCAGTGGTACACGAAAGATATCAAGAAGCCGAGGAGAAATCATCGAAAGGCACCTTTACCTTTTGTTCCTTTAAAAGTAAATCTAAAAATAAAAGTAAAATAATAAATTATTTGAAAAGTAATGTAAATTAGATAAACCTACGAAAGGCGGTAAAATCCGCGAGCCAACTCAGAAACCTCGCTTAGCAATCGACGTTATTTTTAATATGTTGGTGCTTTAGAGGTCAATAATAAAGAATACAAAAGCTTGCCAATAAAGAGCTCCTAAGAACTGAATTTCTGGTATGAATTTTCCATAAAGGCTTCTCTTTGATGCTATTATTTTTCAAATTAATATTCAACTAATCGAGTTTCAAAATCCTTGTTCTGTAATGAAACATGACATATGGTTGAAATTTCTATTAATTTTAATGAAATTTTCTTCCATATTATCCTGAGTTGGAAAAACCTCAATATTCAGATTAGTGTTAGCAATTTAATTGAAATTAAGAATTTATATTAGAGATTGAAGCATAACAATTCAATATATATAAATAGTTGTAAATAAATAGCTTAATTTGTTTTTAGACAGTTTTAAAATGAAATGTTCACTCAGGTAGCATTCCCACAACGAGACATTTACCGCAATATAACGTGAACCTACATAATATTTTCTTAGGGCGGTCTGGAAGCAGGTGTGTTTCTCCACTTGTTGAGTTAGCCTAGCTTAGGTTGGTTAAACTAAACACGGCTCGCTATTTTTAGCAAAGCACCGGCCCAAACCATTCCGCGCAGCCCCTAATATCGAACCACGCGAGGCCAGACGGGCCTTCCTGAGCCTCTCTCGCCCCTAGCCGATTCCCTCCGAGAGCTTTTAGCGCTGTATCTACCCGCGCTTCGAAACCTTTTTTTATTACAAACTATCATTTATTTTCAAGAAGGTATGTTTAATGATTAAAAATTTGTCATATCCTCATAAATATAAAGTATAAAACACATTAAACAAATAATTAATCTGAAATATCTTTGTATTTATACATTACGATTATATTTTTAAATATTGACTCTTTTAATCACTTCTGATGGTAACGCAAAGTTTTTTTTATAATAATATAATTAGGAGATTTATTATTTAAAATGATTATGTAACATATATATAAAATATTTTTAAGATGTACAGTGTTTAATTATCTTTCTTTTATAGCTCTCCGCTATAAGCTGGGAATCAGGCTGTGTCAGAACAGATGTCTTTATACCTAAAGCGGACCTTACACACTCATTCATGAGATTGACATTCGGACTGACAGTGTATGGTGACAATTAAAGGAATGATGACCGTGAATGACAAATATCTAGATATTTTGAAATCCGAGCATAAATCATGCCTGGTGGAGGGGAGACTGTCAGTCGGAATGATCGTGTAGTGGGATGCGTCAGTCCACTCGTCAGTCTTGCGTCAACTCACAATGATGGAAGACGGTATAAAAGCTGTCGTCAGCGATCCTACCAACTACGAAGATGATAATGTGTTGGGACGATTTATTAAACTCTACGAAACTTTGCCTTGCCGGGTATTTTGCTGTTATAGCGATCTCTAATCTCTCTTTATTGATTTTACTAAATGAATATAAAAATAACTACATAAATATAAACTATTTGAGTTAATACAGAAATATGAGCATTATTTTCGTTTGGGCTTACATGTAGTCTTGAAGAACGAAAACAATTGTTTGACATGTTTCCATTAAAGCTTGCAAAATAGTTGAAGGAGATATTACAACTTAAAACTTTCGATGTTCGTAAGAATGTCCAGTTGCCCTCATTACTATATTTTATCTAATAAATGTAGTATTATCATCTTGAGTAATTTTTTAAAAAGCACTTTGTTCATGCTGTAGTAGTTTCTGTAGTCATCTTCGGCCAACATCTGTGAAATCTCACGCAGCAAGTTCAAACGTGTGTATTTTTACGTTTTTTAAGCCATTCATTCTCCAAGATTTAACGGTTCACTTTTATTGAAGTAGATAGAGCTAATATAATTGCCAAACACGCCTTTTTATTATTATTAATCTTCATAATTTTGTCTAACCAGCCACTTAGCACGATATTCTGGAGTAAACTAATCTAAAAAATATCATTCCGAATGATAGTATAAGTTTAAAATTTTCGTCATTCTAATTGAATTTCATTCTGATTGACTCACTGTGAATATCATTCTAAATGGTTGTGTTTGTCATTTTGATGATTCAAATGTCATTCAGTCAATCACTGTTCTTGTATTAGGATTCTTTATTTTTTACTTAAAATAATATAACTGTCGAATTAGATTGAACTAGATTTAATTAAAACTATTTTGTATCCTCTCAATTGAATATATATGATATTAACTATTTTATTTTTATTCTATTAAAACCATTCTACGTTTATTCTATTAATATTATAAAATAGAATTAGAAATATCCAATATAAATTAAATAAAACTTTTCTGAATCTTTCTACACCGTTTTTTTTTACAATTTACCACCATATATTTTTTAAATTTTCCGTCTCCGTGTATAAATGTGACAGAAATAGGGTTAAGTATATTTAAGTACAGAAAACAAGATTTATTGGGACAAATAATGCTTTTAGGAAAATTTACTTTTATGGCTTTCATAGTAGTATGTAGTAATATATTTATAATAATGGAAAAATCAGTAAATGCATTCGACTACGACAAATGTTGGTAATAATATAAAAATTCAAAAACACAACTATTATATTTAAAAAATTAACACAAATAAATATAAGCTTTCCCAATTTACAATATTCAAACATTCCGTACATTTTTTTTGTTGGTACCGTGTTTATAACTAATTTCAAATAATAACTACTCCCACTGAATAATTAAAATACTAAGCGGCATCAATACAATATTACAATGTGCATATTACTCACAATATTATAATTATTCCTTCTAAATGAAAAGAGTTTACTAACTGTCTGGTGATTTTAAATTTTGCTAAAGTTAGCTTTGTTGGTTAGAATTTTAATGATTGCGTTTTGTTTTATGAGGTATCAGTCTAGCGTTCAAAAAAGACAAAACATATATTTCCGTTTAAAGTGAACTATATTTAGTATTCTGGCAGTATCATTTAAATAATCTTAGACAGAATTGGACTAATCCTAAAGTTAATTTCCTCAAAAAGATTCGTATTGAGATAGAACACGTCATTTCCTATTACAGAAAACAGTAAAGTGGAAGTGAAAAATTGAAAGCTTGGAAATTCTAGGCTTATTTGAACGTGTAAACAAATTTATGGAAATTTATGACCGAATTTAACTATCGTACTGAAAATTGCGGACATCTTTGGCGTCAGTGAATTTCTAATAAAAAGCATTGTCATTCCAAAACTACAAACATAAATAAATCGTTTTATATATGTATACACACAAAGTTTTTACAGATGTTTATTTCATTCATACAATAAGCGACTAAGGTTTTCGTATTTAATTTATATATATAGAGATACAAGTATTATTATTTTGATCTATTTAATGATTTTATCAACTAGGCACATATGAAATTTGAAATTATAACGAATTTTGATAATTTTATTCAAGAGAAATTAAAATTGGTACTGAATACAACATAATTATAAAATTTTCATTATTGTTTAGAACATGTGAAAGATTTTGTGTATTTGGGACATATTATTTCTAGAGAAGGTACAGTTAAATAAGAAATACACCAAAAAGAGGACCAAACAGAATATTAAACTGAATGATGCAATGAATTTAATTATTCTCAATGCTAGATTACAGTTATGCAACAGATTTCTGATACAAAAGTGAAGCTTGGAACGGATGTGAAACTGAGCACTGAATATAGGCTGAATACACAGAGACTAAATTTAAAAAAAAATAATACGAATTAAATGTATCAACTCGAAATAAATATATAATTGTATATAAAGAAAGAATATATTAGTTGCTACCAGGATTCGAACCTGAACCTTTTTTTATGGAGAAACGAGTTATCCAGTTTCTCCATATCAACTAAGTAGTTTTATGATAAATTTTTTCACTCCTACAATATTTGCAAAATTGCCTAAATCTAAAATTTCTAACTGTATACCCCTAGTATTTGTATGTAAAAATTTTAAACCCTTGTTAATATCAAAAGAATGGTTTGTTTCCAAAATACGACAAGCGAATTCAGAATAGTTATCGCTATTTAGACATCTCAAGTGCTCCTTAATTCTAATTTCAAAATTTCTGCATGTTTTACCTATATAAAAATTATGGCAATCATTTTAAATAGGTAAAAATGATTGCAATTATTGTTTCCTAAAGAAGAAACCATAAGTATCGGAACAAGTTGATGTATCAACAAATAATGGTTTTAAACAAAGTGTTTTTTCTTATTATTTATATAAATTTATTTGTATTAAAAATACCGCAGAGCTTAAAACTTTAACTTTAAAAAATCTATGTTCTGAAAAAGCTGCATCTTCACAACAATAATGTGTTCTCCGTAAAAATAAAATCAATAAACTAGGAACGAATTAATTGTGGCGTTGTTGACAAAATTTATAAAAAGTCACTCATGTCAGATGGATCAAACGACGCATGGGTAAGGTGAACAGTTTTATGTCCAGACTAGACAAGATATAGAAAGACCGCGGTATATCTAAAACAACTAGGGTAAGGCTTATGCAACATTCAATATTTCTCTAGGTGTAATTGTCAAATTAGAAAACAAAGTGACCTTCGAGATGTGGTGTTAGAGATACATGCTGCACATATCGTTGATAATGAGATGTCTCCACAAATGTATCCGTTCTTCAGGATCTAAACAACAGAAATAGAATTTTCACTTGTTTAGAAGAGAAGAGAAGAGAAGATAGAGTTGAGAAGCTTACTTTGGTGAGCCATGTTAAATGACTAAAAGGAAGAGGAATATACCATGAATTGACGAAGAGGAAAAGCAACAAGCATTTTTATAGTGCTTGTAATTCTGATTAAATTGAGGAGTTATCGAGAGGATAGGAGTTCATGTTAATCACGAATTTTAGTTATGATAGACCGACGAATGAAACGTATGAGTGAGGAAAATGTGATAACAAATATCTCTGATAATAATCTTGGAGGCAACAGAAACAATAGACGTTTGTACTAGACTTTAATCTCGTTATAAGTTTCAGTAATCGAAAAACGTACATTAAAGATTAACCCTTTGCACTCGAATGTCGTCATTCATGGTTTGTCGCATTACTCGGATGCCGCCACTATGGCGGTATAAAAAAAACGTGTCATTTCTTAATATGTTCAGATTTTTAGTTTTCAATATTATTTAACCGAGGATCATATTTGTACAAATCAATAATAATAAAGTATTAAATTTGATAGAGAATCGTACAAATTTGACACATTTTCCGCAACACTTAAGAAGCGAGATAACACCACATAAGCAAGTACACAAGCATGACCACAAAACATCCAGATCTTTTTTTATTAGTTTGGATCATAAATTTTGTTATTTATTTGAAATTTGGATGTGCTGACAAAGTACCAGCATCGACGTATTGTTTTATGCGTAAGTCACTAAAATGGTGGTGAAAACTTTTTTTTTGGGGAATATAGGTGTGTGCTATAAATAAACTCTTATATACTTTATAAAGTTTCCGAGGAAAGAAAAAAAAAAACTGATGACACATTCGAAGTTTATAAAATTATTGGATGATCAAATAGTAGGAGATTTTCGTAAGGGTACTGGATTTTGAAGACGTTCTGCTACTTTTCCTACATGATCGCTTTGCATATCCTTCGTTCCGGAACTAAGAACGCGGCTATTTTGCGAAACCTGCGAAAGTAAACCTACCAACCAACAAACATATATGTAAAATAGCATACAATGATAAACTTTAAATTGTATTTTACATGTTTATTCTATTCGACATGCACATATTTTAGCGAAACCAATTATAATTTATTTTTATTTTTTATATATCCATTTAATTGTATTATAATGTGAATATAGCTTTTTCTTAAAAAAATTGGCGATAAACACATACGAAAAAATGTCGAGTGCAAAGGGTTAATAAAAAAGTATCGTCATGATTAAGTATAATTAATAATATATTAAAATGTATTTTTAGTCTATTATACGCACAGCTACTAAACCAGTATTTTTTTAAACCACAGGTTTAAAAATATAGTTTAAGAATTGTAGTTCAGCACTTGTTTATTTATCGCATGAATAGTAATTAAACAAGCGATCTTGATAATCAACAACACGCAACACGCGCTTAGAAAAGAGTTGTGGGATTCCTTGTACACAAATCAACAGCCGCAGGGTTCTATCAATTTATTGAATTATACATTTTTCAAGTGTGTTCTGTTTATATTTAAAAAAAAACAAAAATGTAATTCTAAAACCAGGCCGTGTTCCAGAAATAGCGCTTTGAATTACAAGGTACATCAGTATGCATAGGACTTCCCACCTAATTTTATACCGACTGAAGCGGAACCGAGTCAAAGCCCGAATTTAACGGCAGCCATTCGGATGCTCTCATTACGGACAAATTTCAGATATTATCGTTACCTAACTGTATTTCAGGCACGTACAGTGTACTACAGTTGGATGAAAAATAATGTAACTTACTAAATGATAACTGTTTAGATATTAATTATTTTTGTTATTTCGTTTTTCAAGTTTTTAATAAATTAAAATAATATATTACTAGTCAATTTTTATATAGCTCACAGATAAAACACTAAAACTATTAGAATTTTATACATAAATAAATTTTCGGATCAAATATCTAAACACCTACTACAAAACATTACAGGCGTTTTATACAAATAATAATATAGGAAAATTACTCACAAAGGTGATAAATTTAATAATTCCTGTGTTTATAAACTTAAGTGTGAAGATTGTACTGCTTTATATATTGGAAAAACAGGTTTTTGTTTTTCCAATATATAAAGCAGTACAATCTTCACACCTAAGTTTATAAACACAGGAATTATTAAATTTATTATCTTTGTGAGTAATTTTCCTAATAAGAGTCAAAGAACATTTAAGATATTTAATTAGTAATAGTTTTTCAGAATTTTCCAATCATTAGAAAATGATAATACTTTTGATATAAATCTTGAATTATCTTTTTTACATATAAACAATATTGGTCTTTAATTGAATAATGTAAAAACATTAGAAATAAATAAAGCCTGTAAAATTAACTAAAATATTATAAATAACCAATTAAATTTAATCACTCGTCCCATTCTACATTTTTTTCAATAATTTTGTATCATTTAGTCCATTTCCACATCTTTCATCATCGCAACAATTTAAGTTGGGAACCAAATTTATTTTAAAAATATTAAACATATATGGTTTTAATTAGTTCATTAAACATCCTGTCGAAGGAAATTGTATTTTCCGAAACCGGTTGGTGTATTAAAATAACTCATTTAGTGATTAAAAACAAAGTTTAATAATCTATACTAATAATACGTAAGGATTATTTAAGAATTATGT
The DNA here is from genome assembly GCA_031772225.1 of Eubasilissa splendida. NCBI lineage: Eukaryota > Metazoa > Arthropoda > Insecta > Trichoptera > Phryganeidae > Eubasilissa > Eubasilissa splendida. The sequence goes on along the minus strand of CM062853.1, from coordinate 3,558,931 downwards.
AAAGGTTTTGATCAGCCCACCTTTGCAACCTGGCTAGGGTTATTCATCCTAAGCTGGCGAGAGTCACGTGATCCTGGAAAACTTGGAGTTTCATCATACTCTTTATAAATAAAAAATTACGCCGTGCTGGGTTGAGTCAACTTCTAAGAGTTCAAGAGCCCGATTCTCTCATAAAACTTTTGCCACTCCCTCAAAGTTAAGAGAGTGTGCTAGCGTTAAGACTGTTAAGAGATGTATTTGTGTTGTTCATCAAGTTGATTGATGATGTAGTTCAGTGTCCCTAGAAGAAAGCAATCAGTACGCAATCTAAAGTTATAAAGTAAAGATACGATAATTGAGAAAGATCCGCCACGAAATTCTGTTAATTTTTGATTATTTAAGAGTTTGAAATATTTAATGAGATAAATATTTCTAATTTTGTAGCAAAGGTGTTTTACACAAATATATAAGATATTCTATACATTGGTACCTTTTTTTTCTCCATCGAAGATAAACGTTACATTTTATGATATGATTGATGACTTCATTGTGATATTTCTAACATCAATTGTATTAATTTTACGTATATAAAATTATAAAAAAATCATTCATAAATCTATACAACATGAAAATAGTTACTGATAAGGTGTAGAAGGTGGTAAATTTTTAAAACAGAATAACGTGACATATATGGTTATAATTAGTTTGAGTGACATACTGGAAAGGAAATGATATTTTCAGAAACCGGTTAATGTATTAAAATAACTCATTAAGTGGTTAAAATAAAATAATCTATATTAAAATGAACAAAAACCACAAAGTTCAATTTGAAAATATTAAAAATAAGATTAAATTCTACATTAGAAAATACCTAAAAACTTCACATTTCAGAATCAATATCTATTTGAAGTATAAACGAAACTCTCATCGCGTTAATATAATCATTAATTCCAAACTTATTTCCGTCCGGTACCCAGCACTACTGCGCTTGCTCGGGTTTAATTCAATCATGTCGGTTCCAACTTCAAATGCTGTTTCCTATTGCAAACTTCAAGTTAACTTACTTCACTAGACACGCAATTATGCAAATTCACCATCAAATGCCTCCCCGTAAGAAAGTTTTAGAAAGAACTGTGGCAAAAAATGTCACATAATGTATATTTTACGTGATTTTATACAATGGCAGTGTGTTTTAAGAAGCCACAAAATTTATTTATACGATGTCACAATAAAATTCGACAACTCAATTCAACTTGGCGAATTTATGATCTATTGTTCGTGTCGTTTTCGTGGCACTGCGATGGAATAAGACACCGGACTGTTGTATTAGCTGTAAATATGATTATGCAATTTTAATGTTATCAATTAAACTTTTATTTCATTTATACGCATCGTGTGTCAGAGAATAGAAAATAACATAGTGTCTAGATAACAATATTTTTAAACTCTTCTCCGTGCTGATGATTTGTTTGTAATAAATTGTCAAATGTAATTATAAAAGGTGATTTAAAATATTTTTTTATAGGAATTTTAACTAGATATTTTCAAATAAATATAATATTAAAATTATTTTAACAAAAATCGTGTCATTCTGACTAAAATATTAGTTTATTTTAGCACTCCTAGATTTTTATTTTTTTATTTAATATCTTATCCATAATTAGGAATGAATGCTTGTTGATTATTAAGGTATGCCTAGAACAATCATGATAAAACCAAATGAAGTTTTTAATTAAACTTTTCTTTTTCTATCCTTCAATTCAAGTAAAATGCATATTTAAATTCAAATCAAAAATTAATTTAACGATGTATTATATCGTATATTTAATTTAATTTTGGTATTAAAATTCAGATTAGGCTAGAAAGTTTGTAAAAATATGTCGGTAATATTTTCTGTTATTAAATATTTGAAATAAAACATTTTCCAGCTACAAGAAACATGTGTGGTGAGATTTGTCTCGAATGTTCCATTGTTCCATCATTTACCTCGAGTAATTTAACTATAAGCGTACCGACACCGCTGATGATTCAAGAGCGTACACTCGCACCGACACCGCTGATAATTCAAGAGCGTACACTCGCATCGGGCATTGCTCGACGCTGATGGTGTTGTATTATTCTCTGCTCTTTGTTTCGAGATGTCTAAACATCTAATAATGCTCATACACAAGAAAATTTAGACAAAGGACGTTGTTTTCGAATAAACAATGTGAAAATAGGATCGCATTTGCATGCCTACAATTAACTATGTTGTACAACTGTTTACGGCGTGAAATTTTTTTTCTCGAAAAACCAAAATAAATCTGAAAGTCACATCCGATAGCACCCCGTAAATGTCTGAATTATGGCGCTTTGAAAATAATTATATTTTAATTAGATTTATGGCATAAAGGATTATCATTGGGGTCACGAGCGGAGATGTGACGGATTACGATGCGTGCTCCATATAGCCTCACGGGAATTACTTTTATTACTGGTTCCCATAATTGAAAAAAAAAGTTAGATCTAGTACTTTGATTTAGGAGGGAACTACTATGAAACGTGTCTGTGGACATATTATTTATAATAAATATGTCCTATGGTTATAATAAAAGAATTCTACGAATTCAATAATGAGTCTTCGTTTTTTATAGCACGCTTTTGCGCTACATATTTTACATTCTACTCAATATTCCGTAACTAAAAATAGTAATATTATAAAATCCTCAGAGGTATTTATTATTAATATTGTTACTAGAACATTTATATTATTTCATCCATGTTTAAAGCATAACATCGTTATCAAATTTGTATAAACAAAACTTTAGTCAGTTTCTGTAGCGCAGTGATAAAAGATTGCCAACTTTGCTGCATATGTTTACAGACCGTGTATGAATAGCCGTGCATCCTTTGAATTCTTATTGTGTACGATAACATAGGAAACAAATCATAACTAATAATCTGATACATATAATATATTGTGTACGTTTATATATAAATGTACCTACATTGAAGGTCCGAGGACCATTTTGGACAAATAATAAATGTAGGCTTGTCTCAATTTCATTTGTTTAAGATCTGCCAACGTAACAAGATGACGTGCGTCACAATACTTGTATGACGTCACAAACAGTATTGTAATGTTAAAAAGATAAAATGTAAACTCAAGTGTTGACATACATTTTTTAAAACTTAAGATTTCTCGTTTGCCAAGTATGGTATTCAATTCAGTGCCAAATTGTATAACCGACATACTACACGTACATATAACTTCTGGCCTGCAGTCCACTAAGATCTCCATACTTTTGAGAACAACAATTTTGCATTCAAACTGTTAAAATGAGGATTTTTAAAAGAAAATCTTATAAATAACAATAATTAAGATAATGTACTACATTTAAATATTTTGTCAATCTAATAATACATTTTCCACGGACCTGCTTGTATATTTCGCCACTTTGTATGTTTTTTCTGATAAAGTCAAATATTTATTTGTTTCCGTTCTGGACATATGGAAAATGTCATATTTCTAAAATGGAATGAAGACAATATAAACTTTGTTATGTATCGACACAGAATTTCTCTAGTGAGACGGGCACAGTCCAAACTGATTTGTACATAGTATTATATAGTTACTAATAATGAATAATAAATAAAATTAAAGTGAAACATTTTTTAGTTTGTTTGCCGCACCTGCAAAATTGTATAATTATTGGAATTTCTTAATAAAAATGAGGAGTACACAAGTACTGGATGTTTTGTATCGATTTTATAAAATACATACATATACTCATTCATTCGTTATTAAGATTTTTAAACACATATTGTAATTGTTGTGATTCCTGAAATGGGTCCCGGCCAGTTGCCAGGCTACGCCACTGAGAGTGTCCCTAAAAAGTGTCGTTCTTTGGCGTGAGATAGGGTCTCATAGATAGGGTGAGAGTGAGTCCCTTTATCGGATATGTAAATGTACCTTAAAATTATAATATAAATTTTACAAAATAAAATTATTTTATGTCGTGATGAGTTCTATGATAAAACTGTAGTAGATACCAAAACCAAACATTGAAAAGATCTAATAATTTGATATGGATTAAGATTCGATATATCTGTAATACTTCTTTAATTTACCTGCGTAATATAATCTCATTTCTAAATAAATAATAAAATCAGATTGGTTAACCATTAGCTATATACATATATAGCTACACACCTACCTGATTAATTCAGATCATTCGATTAAACTAAATAGTGTCGGATATTCCTATCTACCTAGGTGTCTTATCGAATAATGTATTCTTGTTTTGAATAAGTAGGTACCACAAAAAAGGGTATTTTAACCGAGCTGTAGATATCTAATACTTATATGTATGTATGTATATACATTTATGGCCAACTCTTTCTAATTATTTTTGGTCTACAAATTGACCCGCTACGCTAACATTCTATTATTGGACACTATAGCCATATTTTTAGTAGTGGGATATTTTTATATAACAGTTATCTTACAGAATACACGAATTAATTTTCTACATTTTCTCTCGTGCAAGGTTATTTTAATATGTAATGCAACTCTCCACATGCAACAAACATCGATTACAGTATATGTAGGTTTGATCTAACAATCGTTCACGATACAAGAAAAAACAAACCAGTAGAAATTTTGAACCACAAAGAAATGTTTATACTGGACATTTCAAAAAATCAAAAAAAAAAATTATAAAAATATCCATCTCAAGTGTAGCCTTATATTAATTAACGTTATATAGTCGTTTCATATTTGATATTTGCAAAAAAATATATTATTTTATTTCTTTTGTGGAGTTCTAATTTTTTAATAAAAGCGCGCTAATTTGTCAATCAAAAGTTAATACATAACTATTCAGATTTGTTTTTACCATGGTCTTATTTAGAAATACAAATATCACTTTTATTTACAGTTATTGGCACGGCAATGGGCATTCATGAAAACAATCCATATTTGAAAGATCCAGCACATTCATATTCTATAAAAGTTAACAGCGGGTGTACATGACTCATTAGAGAAAAAAAATCAAAAGCATAGATATCATTCATAAATCTATAATGTACCAAAATTGAATGATTTGTCATCATGTTAGACATTTAATAATATGTCAAATGACAACAGAATAACATTTTGGAAACAAAACAAATGTGTAAGTAGAACATATTTTAATCTAGGTAATATAATCCCCTTTGATTTTAGAGTTACGATATTTTGTGATATTAAAATATCCAGAATTAAAAACAAATATAAGTATATTATTACAACTCTTAAGGGTGGTATTACGAATAATTGTACGTGTATTAGATGATATTTACGTTAACTATTTATATTTAATTTCCTGTATGATATTATAATGGTTATTTTTAAATTTAAACATATGGTTATTTGAAGTTATTTTAAGCAATTAACGTATATATCTATAATATAATTATCTGTATAATTTTACACGCTGCGTTTTTTTTAAAGGCAATATTTCACAAGTGAAGCAAAATATTCTCAAAATGAGCATATTAAGTACAAAGAGCCTTCTTCGCATATCATTTAATAGAACTAAATTACATTTGTTGTAATTTTGAATTGAACATAAATAAAATAAAAACGTGTTTTTTAATAGTATCTAATTTGACTTTATCCTTTGTATCCTCATAGTTATGTACCCACAGTTAAAAGTAAATTTCAAAAATGTATGCCTTTGACCTAAACATAATCTATAAATCTAGATTTTGAGTTTTACTAGACGATTCTTTACATATAAATTATATTAAAATTAGTTAACGATAGCGTCAAAATAAATTTAAGCTATGGTACCAATTTTCACGATCTCGACTATTTATTTAGAAGCGCTTCCCGGTACAACTGTTCAGTTAAAAAAAATAAAGTATGTGAATATATGAATATCTCTTCTAAAAATAGACTTTCATAACTAACTAATAAAGTGAAAATGTCACTTGTTTAAGTAATAACAATTATCTGAATCGTTAGCTCAATTTCACAGAAAATAAATACAGTACCAATAGAATACAAGTAACATAAAATTAGTTGGTACTTTTCCTGTTCCCTAGCCAAGGATATTTTTTTTTATACGTGAGCTTATTTAAATATTTAACATGTTTGTCGATTTTAGGGAAACATTTTTTTTCAATATTTCATTTAAAAATGAATGAGACATTCAATTAATTATTTACAACGCCTTTATATGCTTTTAATTAAACTAAAAATACAGAACTCTGGCACCATTCAACTTGAGATCGCATGATTTTTATTTGTTTATGTTAATTTATCTTTCATTTTTATCTATAAAGGTAATTTCAATTGCAATGAACTGGATCCATATCCTGGCAGTACAACTCTAACAGCCCTACTTCCAAATGAAAATTAAAAAATCAATCATAACCGCGAGCACATGTCTGTAATATACGAGGCGCGTTTTTTAAGTATGTACCGTTGCCGCATATTCCCGGTGTAGCGCTGCAGTTGCGCATGCGCGATGGTTTCCTTCAAATGTTGACTCACCACATGCAACGTTAGAGACATTCACATAGTGTGGCCATATTATAGTGAGAGGTTGAAATGTTCAAGATAATAGATCAGCTCGCCGACTGTGAGATACGGTCCGTGATTCGTTTCTTGAATGCACGAAACATGAAACCAGCTGACATTCATCGTCAAGTGTGTCCTGTTTTGTTCTGATTTGGCGCCAAGTGATTTCCATATTTTCCTCCATCTGAAGCGGTTCCTTGGTGGCAAGTGTTTTGATGATGATGATGAACTGAAAGACGGAGTATAGACATGGTTTTCATCCCAGACGGCGTCGTTCTATCACGAAGGTATAGAAAAATTGGTGCCCCGTTATGACAAGTGCCTCAATAATGGTGACGACTATGATGACAAGTAATTTAAGATGTGTAGCGTCTGAAGAAAGTAAAGTGTTGAAATAATGATGTTATTTTTTTTTTTTTTAAATCCGGCACTTACTTAAAAACCAGCCTCGTAATATGCTCTATACAAAAAAATTGTAATTATAATAACTGTGGTAATTATAAAAACAAACCATTAAAGTTTGATCAGATGTTGGATTTTATATAGAAATACCATAACAGTTCTCTATTTTTCAATGATTGTATCGGATGATTAAAATTTATTTTCGATAGATAATGCGGTGTGCTTGGCAAGAATATTGATTTTCGCAAGTATATATTGACAAGTACATATCTGAAAACAATCAGTATTGTTCAATATATATATAGTTAGTATTGACATCCTGAAGAAGAAAATGGTATTTTTCGAAACCGGTCGATGTATTTAAACTCAATTAAGTGGGTAATAAAACAAAGTTAACAAATAATAATATTAATTTTAACCACAAAGTTAGTATTGCTAATTTCAAAAGCAAAATAAATTCACATATTACTTTACGATACGTCGTATAAAATTAAATATTCTTACTACAGAAACACATCTATGTTTATAGCACCAGTTTATTTATTTTTTCACAGAACTATGTTCTGAATAATTACAACTTCACAATAAGAATGTGTTCTCCTAAAAATATTTATTTTAACCCTAAACTCTATATTTTTGACGCTATATTCACAATACACTTTACAGTGTTAATAGACAAAATTTATAATTCATAAATTTTACCATTTTATAGTTTCTGTAACACAGACACACCACTGATCACAAATTTCATTCAACTCAAATCACTTCACCGAGCTGCCTCTGGTATTCAAATCGTACAGTGAAAAGAATTTGAATAAATAACGTCACCATACTCACTAGTACTGCCAATTTATCACAGAAACAAAGTTAAGCAAATAGATCAGAATATATTTTTTTAATTTATCAAATAATTATCCATGGATTATTTCAAATTTGAGCATAAAATTTATAGATGAAAAGCTTACCTTTAAAGTTACCCATGAAGGAATATTTATTTCTGAATCAAACTACACACAATTTGTTATCAAAAACACTACCAGTGAAACTTATAATTCCAAATATCAGAAAAACTTTTAATAACACAACATGTCACGGTGACAAGTGCATAAAGTCACACAAAATATTTCAAATGGAACACAACAAATACTAAATAAATTTCATGTATTCGCCATGTATTTAAACCGTAGCATTTTAATTACCCCGTGGTAAAACTTCGTGAGTATTACTAAATTCCTTGAAAATGTGCAAATATTGTTATAGTATCAGAGGAATTAATTAAGGGCAGAGTAGTGTTTCATGAATATTCAGAGTGACTGTTGTTAATATAATGAATCACTTAATTAAATTTTGTCAGATTCCTATTAAAACCAGCGATATTAAAAAATGATATGAAGTAATCACTTGTTACTCTGCATAAATGATTACCCTTTTATTCAATTTGACTAAATGTTTTTGTGTTCAGGTGACAGTTTTGTTTTTTCAAAATAATTATTTGTTAGCAATATTTAAATATTTCCAAAAAAACACAATTACTGGAATTTTAACAACAAAGGCACTGTTATTAAACAAATATCAGATATCTCATAGAGACAAAGCTATTTTTTATTATATTTATTCTTTTCGGCTGGCTTAAGTGATCACTTTATATATATATAACGTTCACCAATTCTCACCCCTCAATAAAAATAATTACCCCATACTTCCATATATTTTCCATTTAATATAATAAAAAATAGATTTATCTCTATGAGATATCTGATATTTGTTCAATTATTTGTCATTTGAATTACTTCGGCAACGTGTTTTTAGATTAATTAAATTTTCAAGGAATGATATATTATTAAGAATCGTTCGTAATTTTAGCAAAAAAAACGTTTAATTATATATATATATATATATTTGTTAAATACTCCGGATATAAATATAGGCCGGTGCTACCTAGCAGGTTTAATTTAAAGTTTAATTTGAGAAACATTGCATTTCAAGATGATAGCTTTCCAATTGAAAAAAAAATGTGTCACTGAAGTAAAATGCATATAACAAATGTAACGAGATTTCCAAGTTTATAAATAGTGGCGTAATTATGCTAATGCAGCTAATGCGGTGTATTGTGGTCCACGTTAGATAGAGGCCCAAAAATTTTGCGCCCTAATATCCATTTCAAATCGTTATTTTTGGGAAAATCAATACCATTTCCAGCGTTAATCGTAATTCACAGCAAGAATATAATTATAAAATTAAAATAATCATTTCTTAAGTGTATTTCGAAAACATGTGAAAATATTATCGATGTATACAGTAAGGTTCCACTATTATGTCGAGTTATAATCTAGCTAATATGATCAGCACATCGCCGTAAGGCGAAGTATTCAAAAAAATAATAATTGTAAAAGTATAAATCTCTTACAAAGTGTAAATATTGTAAAAGACAAGAGACTAATTTTTTTCTTATTATTTTTTCATTAGGGCCCAATTATTGTAGTATGCCACTGGTTACAATGCTCAAGTATGAGAGCAATATACCGACATACTGATTTTATTAGATCAGTTTTATTTCATTATACGTATAATTTTATTTTTCAATCTTTGATTGATATGTTTGCGATAGTAAGAGAGTCAAATGGGCGTACTTGTATATATGTATATAGATCTAAGTAATGCTGTCAGCAAAAAAAGATAAAATTGTTTTTGTTTGTAAATTCATATTACGACTTTTATCATAATAATCTCAAATTCAGGTGTCGTAAATTATACGTTTGCGTTTGTATACAATATTATAATTTTTTTCAATACTAATATGCCAAATATGTTTGTACCAGAAATTACCTAAGATATTTATGTAGTTTTGTATACATACATGTAGGTTGGTAAAAATTAATATATTATAGTATTTTTATTAAATTAAGTCAACGTGTCAATCTTTCACAATTATGAATTATTAATTCAAATTAAATATTACGTTTCTGTGTGTTTGTTCTAACTACATAAACTAGAGATGTGATAACTTCTTCTTCTTCTTCTTTTAAATAGGCAATCCACTCTTTAAGAGTGATTTGTGCCATTAATCAAGTTAAAACATTATTTTATAGAAAAAAGTAAAATAATATTATAGAATAGGAAAAATTATATTACACATATTAATTAAATGTAGAATTAGAAAGATATACATATAAAATCAATTTTATAGAAAAAATTGTTGTTGCGCCACCGGGATTCGAAGATGGATTAAACGATTAAAAATGTATTAATTTACAAAAAGTAACATACAGGTTCGAAAATTTATCGTCATTAAATAATGAATTTTCCTCGGTTTGGAAAGAGATCCACGTTCGAATCCAACGCAACAACAATTTTTTCAATAAAATTGATTTTATATGTATATCTTTCTTATTCATATATTCGATTAATATGTGTAATATAATATTTCCTATTCTATAATATTATTTTACTTTTTATCTTTCTAATTAGTATTTCAAATATCACAGACCATTGTTCTGAATAATTGCAACTTCATAATAAGAATGTGTTCTTCTAATAATATTATATTATAAGTCAATACCATTGTCGTTCAAAAAGTTTACTATTATAAAGATTAAATGTGGCGAGTTAAGGGAAAGAAGATGACACAAGTTAACCGAGAGTTGAAAATTACCATTGATGAGATTACTGTAAATAAAACCTGTGATCCGCAATGGACAGGCAAAAAAAGATATGGTCAAGGATTTCCTCCTCGGGACCACACTCACACATTGGGGACTCTATTAAGTTCAATCTGAATAAATATGAGGTAACTTGACAATGCCCAATTCTCATTCTAGAGATATTTGATATTGTTCTTTTATAGACTTTTTGCGGAGAATAGATATTTGAATTACTTATGATTATTTGGATCCATCCATTGTGTAGTCCAGATAGAATTCGTACGTTTTTTTATCATATTAAGTCTGTCATACATCAGTATATGGAATATGTGATAACTTAAAACATAAATTTTTTTTTTCTTTGGAAGATTATATACAAAAACTTATTATATAATCATATTTTAAAATATTCTTATGTTTTCACAGCCTTTCAGAATCTTCAGTGTATAGTTTTTTAACCTTTACCATTCCAAGATATAAAATACCCGAACGCAGCCATGCTGTTAACTTGTGTTACCGTAAATAACAGTTAGAAAAAATTTCAAATTTTGAAAAAAATGATTAATAACAAAATTTAGACCATTCAAAAGTCCCATACAATGTGTCCTTCCTTCTTATCTCTCTTCATTTAATTAGTGAGAAAGAGACAATTATATTTGTATGTTTGTTGTTCTTTTCACTGTGAAAATATTGTGTAATCTCTGTCTTTCATATTACAAATTGTATCTTTACTAACAAACTTTACAACGGATTGAATGTAAAAAATAATTGTTTTTGTACGATTCTCTTTTCATAATTGGTTTTTCACTAGTCGTTCTTAAGCGCTAATATTTTCTTTAGGATTATCTAAAATATTAATCTTATGTTGCATGTATTTACTGGAATATTACAGGTTTAATTATAATGGTAGACCTGTATTACTGTATGGTTTGGGAAGGGTTAAGTGATATCACATCATCCCTGATGATGGACCCTGCAATGGGATCCGTATACATACGGCAGATTAGCTCAAAAAACTGTGCACTGAAAATAATATTTAATATCTAATATTTTGCATTGTATTTTGAACCAAGTGATGCAAACATATAATATCATATTTAAATTTTGAGAACACGGCAGAATTTAATTTGAATTTCTTATTTTCCTTTTTATGTTTTACTCTTTCGCTATGTGAAATAAGGGCTCCACTGGTTGTCATTAATATAATAATATTTAATATAGCATATGCAGATTGTGTAAAGTGAACACTTATCAGTAATTATACAATATATAGTATTAATGATATATCTAATATTTGAATTAATACAAGGATCAACCATATTAATCCACTGGTATTTGCTAAATTAATCTATTACATGTTATATTAAATTTTCTGTTATTGGATTCTACTATCCTCTATTTATTAACCTTTCAATTACAGTGTTGTAATCTAATCACTGAGTTTTTTTAATTAATCATTTCAATGCAGGATAATCTTACCAACAGATATGTAAAACTGTGAATCGATAAAATACAACGAAAATATCATGTTTATAAAACGTATCGCAGTCACAAAATGACGCGTGTATTTAATTTTGCATTCATTTATGGTAATTCATGGAAATTAGTGAGCTCACTCTGTCTATGAATATTTACAATTGGTCAGTGTACACTATTTTAGATTATGTCGCTTTTTTAATTAATGTAATCGGTTGATTAAAATGACACTTTAATAGGGATATTTTATGGGTTTTAAATTATAAATGTTTTATCGCGGGATACTTTTATAACATCTTTGAATTATCAGTTAAAATAAAAGTAAGATGACATTACAATAAAATAATTCATTTCCTCGTTAAATAAAATGATCTTTTTGATGTATGTACTGCATATATAATATATTTGAATCACTATGTTATCAATTGCTTATACATTAATTTAATAGGGAAATAAAATAAAAAAACATATTTTTAAGTCCTTAAAAATAACTAATTTATTAATAGTCAGAACTAGAGTTATAGCCAAATAGAATAATATTATCAGGAAGGTCAGTAGGACTAACACAGGATCGTAAATCTAAAATATTTATTATCAAATTATGTATGCAAAAATAGAAATTATTTTATTATTATTACAAATTTATTTTAACCTACGGTTTCTTTCAAACTCAAAAAATGTTCTTGTGAATCAGCTAGATAAATCAATCATTAGTGTTTTCTTTTCTTGAAATGTGCAACTTTTCTGGAACAATACTGTTTACGAAAAATCCAATTTTTTAATAAGATAATAGGCGTTTGTTTGTTGCGAAATTTTTAAGACTGGATGATATTTATGAATTGAATATGAATGAAGGCTGTATGTAAATTATCTAATCTTATTATATGATTATTTGAAATTGATTTCACATTCAATGAGCATACATTTTAAATATAATAAATTTTATTTTCATAAATTTATTTTCATATAATCTACACCCAGGTATATTAATAAATGAGTTAATTAATTTGATACTAAAAAGGTTTTTTTAATTATTTTAGGAAATAATTTGTGGCTATAATCGCTAATTTTGTAATGCAAGCAGAGGACGGCATCGTTTATATACCTATACCTATTTATTATTAATGTTATTTTTATTTAATATTTTGTTTGAAATACTTAACGCTTTTTTCATCAAATCTATTTTTTACTCGAGTCTTGCACCCGTAAATAGATCATGCGTATATTAACAAATTATAATTATTATCGTAGTACAGATTCTCCAGGAAAATATCATTTAATTTACTGTAACTAAAGTATTACAAAAAAGGATGTAATTAAACGAAATAAATAAAACACTTAATTAAATTAGCCATTTGATAAAATTTCTTTAGTTATGTTCTTATTTGGTGCAAAGTTGACTTCAGGGTAATAAAATGAATAATAAAAACTCCGTTCTAAAAATACAACTCTAAATTTATTGTATTTCTTTGGTCGTAATAAAAAATTACCGTTAATTTGAATGTATTTCTTTCGTTTCTGTGCTCTGAAATAAATTAAATCGTCAAATAAAACTAACCAGAAAGAAGAACGTTGCTTGATGGAAAAAAAATTACCGTTAAATATATTTACGGTACGAGATAAAAAATACCCGTGTGTGAAAACATTTTGTTTCGTTAAGGAAATTAGTTCTAGTCCAGACAATGAAAAATCCCATCTGTCGCGATGCTAAAATTAAGGTCGACTACGAAAAGGTTCTAGAACGCTGTGTCATACGCATTTTGAACATTGTTAACGATGAGATCTATTGAGAAAGTGTCGTGCTACGTTCGCTGTAATGTTCCCAGACCAGGTATTTTGCTGTAGGGTTGGTTAAGAAAGAATTGTTACCCTTGGGGTTAATGATAATTTAGGGTAGACCCATGCCATTGGGATTAGCCAGCTAGGTAATAAAACTAATTAATTATGTAATTTAGAGCAACATTATCAAAAAGGAAAAATATTTACACTGAAACCCAACATTCGTTAGATAATATTTCACGCTTTTTATGATCTGACTTGTTGCTTTTTGACTGACACCGAGGGAGAAAATATTAAAGTGAGATCAATAAATTTAATTGTGACCTCTATAGAGACAGGTGATGATTTTCAAAACACCAAGCAACGTCAACTTAATCAAAAGTTCGAGTGTGCTCATTAATGTACTTAAAACTATGAAATTATTTAAGATACACCCCTGAAGTACTGTAAGTATAAATGAATTTCTTTGATAGTAAAATACTGGGTAAAACAGAAACTACCAACGAAAATAGAATTTCAAATATTCCCAAATGAAAAATGACAGTTATAAATAAATAATGCGATATACTCACTACAATTTCTTTAATGTGTAATTATAGGTATCGATCGAATTTTCCCTAAGTGCAAACTTATTGCCCGGTGGGTAAAAACAAAACACGTCCGGCGGTAGTGGGTCTTTTTAGACCCACCACAAGTTTTTAATTTTTAATCGTTTTTTGGGAGATTTTTTATAGATACATCTTTTTAAATATGATTTAATGAAATGGTATGATGTGTTGTAATCTTTCTACTAAAAAAATAAAGTTTTTATAAAAAATATTATGAATAATGTACGTATTCTTCCGCATCAACAAACGGCCTATTCGGACCAAATACAAATATCCACTGAACACGTGACCTTCTCGTCAGCTCGACTACCTGCCGGTGTGTCAGTGATTATAAATATTTTACCTTCCCTGAATTAAAATTTATTTTTTATATATTAGTGTTTCTTATTTTTTACTCATAAACAGAATGAAAATAATTTTAACAAAATATTTCTATAAATACTTCTATAAGTGAAATAAAAATATTAATAAAATAATAAAAAAATACATCCTTTTTATACTAAATGCTGTCAACAATATTATAAGCAGAAGCAAATGTAAAAATAAATAAAGCAATAGACTAAATAAACTTTTATTCAGAATAGATATAATGGTTGATTGTGTTCTGTGAATTTCCGTCAGTAAATTGTTTGCTATTCTCAGAATATAATTAATAAAAATATAAATAACAATTGACATTATTTAAAAAAATAAGTAGGTAAGACAAGCCGCCTTTTGTCATTCAAATATTTTTCAACTATAATGTATTTTTAAACAACATTTATAATTATAATTCAAAAGCAACAACAATATTGGAAAGCCGACCTAATGCTCACCAAGTAGGGTCATAACATTTTATTGGTGACTCTTTCTGGGGGACCCAGAAAAGCGCAACATGCTTGAGGTGTGTGTTACAGCCAGACGAAAATAAGTCAAAACAAATAAAAATATTAATACTTGTACAATAATTTGACTAAATCACAATACACAAACCAGGCATGTGTCCTTTGCACCTCTCCATGGAGAGTAAAAAATATGCTGAAGTTTGACAATATATATTTTAGCGTGAGCGGTGAGAGGCAATTCCATAAAAGCGAATGTCTTAGGTCAGTTTTTGTGCGTTTTTTCACATTTTTATCAATACTTTATTTGAATCCCGTCCGAAAATATTAATTTGTGTCCCAAATTATTTGAAAATATTTAATAAAAAATTAACTAGAAGGAAAACAGCATTAAACGAATATCTGTCGCATTATTCATGTTTTTACAAACACCCGGGCTAGATCTGACCCACCACCGCAGAGGATGTGTTAATATTCTCTTTTCCTCTGGGGGGAGGGCTACGCCAATCAGGCTAAGTTTTTATTTTTAACATCAAATTTTTGATTAATGGGTCTTACTAATGTAATAAAGATCATTATGTTGATAGACATACGTTAATGTATTATTTTCTGTGACATTTTAGTTTTTTCTCATTATATCTAGAGCACTTGATATTCCTCCCATTTTCATATTTTTTTCACATTAACTAGATTTGTTAAAAGTAAAACTGAAACCGATGTTAAAAACGTTTGTTCTATAAAATACTTTTTTTTCAGAATTTGTGTTAATTTTTTCATGGACTGATAGATATTGATAAAGCCTTCTACAGTAGCTGCGTGTTGTTTTTTCTCTCTGATATTTAGTCTGTTTATATTCCCCCCCATCCTTCAAATATTTGATCAAAATCTAATTAATGTGGTTTTGTTTAATTAATTAACGAACGCATAAGAAAGGAGACTTATATTTTTAAAAACTTAAAAATATGCTGGTTATAATATTATTATCCACAGCTGGCATGCTTTCCTTCAACTGAACACATCCATAGTCTAAAAATATCACAAATAAATATATAAAGTTTTTACCAAATTTATTTTTTACTTAAGTTATTAAGAAAAAAATGTGCCTTCCATAATTAATTTGTAACGAAATGAAGGGTTTTAATTTGGTGTTTCAGGATATACATAAAACTGTCGAAAATTACAAAAATCTAAAATACGCCTTTGTTAAATATTTTAATATTCATTTTCATTAAAACATTACAAATACTAATAAAATTTAAAGCTCCATTTGATAAGCTAATGTGTTGTATTATTCAAAGATTCAATGTTATTAGATTAAGTCTTGGAACATAAATTATATCGAACTTACTGTCGCATTCAAGTAAAATTCTGGTTCCATTTTTATTAACTTTCATTAATTATACTACACGCACATTCTATTATATATAATTGTTACATTACTTCTAAAACCCTTTATGAAAGGTCAAATTATGATTGGAAATAATAAATAAATATGTACAATTAAATTGTCGGGTATTGTTGGCTGTAATTGTACGAGTCAGCCGTCTTCTCTTACTAAGATCTAAGAGATGGAAATTCTAAGTAAGGTTATTTCAGGGGTTAATTTAGTACTAATCGTAAAATTTTAGGTGGGTATTGCTGCAATAGGTTCTGAAGGGTATATATACACATAGTCTGGCTTTTAGAAAGGAGGCTAGATTATATAAATTTGATAACAGGATTTGTTAATTTTATTTTACTAGTAGGTACAAAATAATACTTTGCGGAAGCCGTATTATGATATTTAGATTTATTACGTAGAAGATAGATACATATTTATATGAGAATACTAATATAAGAGAATTCAAGATTATTTTTTAAATTATTTTAGTATTTAAAACTTATTTGATTTAAAGTGCAAATAAAAATATCCTTAATAACTTTAAAATTATAAAAACTGCCCAAAAAATCGAAAAAAAAATTACTTACATATCAATATAATAATTGTCTTCCTATTTTAGGATAGTTCCAAGCATTCTGTTTTTCGTGACTATAATAATAATTTAACAATTATTAAGAATGAACCTTAAATCATTGAGATTAATCTATAATGTACAATAAACCTCGGCACAAGAAACTTAATATTTTTGAATCTTAGGTCCAAATTCCGAATCCGTTTGTGGAATAGAGATCTGCGTTCATCCCATTCACCGGCTAGTCAGTGACGAGTACAAGATCCGCGGGTTCTTTACCCCAGCAACTCGTGCCGTCATCCTAAACAGGGAAAAATTTATAACACCTGAAGGTGATAAATAAAAAAAATGTTAATCATTATAAAAATAGCTTCTAATCAGAAAAGCAACATGAACAAATGAAATGAAATAAAAATACAATCCACTTTAATTAATCCTCATCTCGTCGGGTTGGGCGCGATTACGACGTTCTTCAGGCAGGTGACAACCAGATGTTCCATTAGATGGCATCCCTCCGGTCTACGCCATCCAAGCATCCCACCTCCTTAGCCTATCATCGTAGATGATCCTTAGCAATCAGACCGACGCGATGGGATCCGTAAACGGAATTGTAGATGATCACATCACATTAAAATGTAGCCTACAGTGAGGCAAATAAAGCAAAGGTGAAGAAACCATTGGCGGAAACCAAAGGTGAAATCCAAAGGGAAACATCTTGCTTCCTTTAAAAATTATTTACCATGCGATTAGATTAACAAGTTAATATTTTTATTTATTTACACCCTATCAAGAATCGTTTTGAGAGTTGTTTTCTCTCGTTTCGATTCGTCATAATTACATTTTTTTTAAATTTGATTACATTCAGTCATTATTAACATTATCATCATAATACCATCATAGGTTGGCTCCGATATCATCGTACCAGAGCCATACCTACACAATTTGACGAATTAATAGTAAATTATGCACTAGTGATCGAATAACATTATTATATTTACTCTTTGGTCATACTGGATCGCTTAACGTTACATTTTATGACCCGAGCTAATCTGACGGCTCCTTCGATGATTTGAAAAATTCCCGAATATACATTTTATCAAAATTATCAATGAATTGCATGCATTTTAAAATAGGGTGTCATGTTTTAATTATACACAACCGCAACAATGAATGTGCAGCGAACAGATGCCGTACTATACTAACGGGATATCTGGTGCCGGATAATACTTTCAGAAGGTTCTGGCGCACATCCAATGAAGGCTTAAACGGGCATCATGCTCGTAGACTGCTTAGTCGGCGGGTTGCGAATCCGTATGCAAATGGAATACTATTCAGATTTAGAAGCAAAAATTGATAAACAAAACCAAAATAAGTTTATAACGAATCCCAAAAGAGATATTTTAAACTAAATTGTCGTAGAATCTCAATGTGAAATGCAAAAATATATTTCGTAAAATAAAATGTAAAAGTTCCGTTTTTATTATTCCCAAATAAAAGATTGTATCTACCACCTACGAAATACATTTGGCTATTGTAAAAATTCTGTATGGAAAATGACAGAAAAATTATTTTTAAAAGAAAGTTCTAGTGTTTAAAATATTGTTACAGAATACAGAAAATTTATTGTGTAAAGTTTTTCTTTGAATAAATTATAGCAATTTCCATATATATTTATATAAATAGATCATACTATTTAATATATTATGAACTGTATTTTTTTCAACTTTACTTAAAAATCGTATAATTTTTTTTAATGTAATTTATAATATAATATAATTATATATAAACTATTATGTTTTTACCAAATATTATTTAGAGTACATACAATATTCACGGGTACCTAGAATTACGTATTTTCAATTTTTTATATGTTTTCAATATATTCTTAACTCATCAACCCGAAGCAGTTATTCGTCTAATTTAAAAGTTGCTTTAAGTAAAAAATATGATTTTCTATTTGTGTAGAATATGTCTGGATGTGGAACAAATGTGAAATTTGTATTTAGGCGTAGAAATCGTAACTTCTTATCTACAAATACATATTTAACTGTAGTAAAATTAATGTATATTTGTACATTTTTCTATTATTCACGTTTATAATATATTACTATAACTCGATCAATTTCAAAGAAATATAATATTTCCAATAGAAAAAACTTACAATAAAATAAGGCTTATTTTTTTGAAATACGCGTATTGGAAAAAAACGAATTTAGTTTACGATTATCCTCTTGCGAGCGCCACGTTGCCGACGCTTTTAAAAATAAATAAATATATTCTTGGATAAATAACATTCTTGAATGATATCGACCAGGGAAAAAACATTCAGAAGACACTTATTGACGGAGGACAGAAGAGAACGGCATAGTGACAGAAAGCCCTTCTTCAGGAAGTAGATGGACAAACAGCTGGCGATGATGATGATTATACAGTACATTCTAATTTTTACGAATAATATCAAGGTAATCAATTTTCGCAATATAGTGGATAATAAAACCGCTTTCAAAATTGTATGGCTTCATCATTGTAAGTCGTGAATTCCAATCAGAAGTCGCCTAGATGTTTAATTAACAACGCTAGACTAAATCTGTCATTTACACATAACCTTTTCGTAAATCGTTAAATGCTAGACGTACCAAACGTGAATGGAATCAGCATTGCTTGTTTTAATATTATATACATTCTCCTAAAATACTGACAGCTTAGTCTGATAAAATACCTGTACAACTTATATATTTGGAACCTCTATCGTATAACCTTAGGGTTTTAGCAGATATCTGGACGATGACATTAAATCTAATTTATTTACTTAGGTAAATCAGATTCTGCGCCATGTTCACTCATATACACGAACATAATATATTCTCTCTCATTCAGTCCCAGACAGTCTTTCATATATTTAATTATACATGTACCTATATAAAAGTTTAAAAAAAAATTCTTTGATGAATTATTATAAGATATTTTATTTTATTTTAATTTTTTTGAAATTGAAATCACGGATCATTATCTTATTTAAATGTGAACAGATATTAAACAATTAAAATCTTTTTAAAAAAAATTAATAAAAAAATCAGATTTTATTGTTCTCAGAGAAAATGTAAAAGCATATATATATATTTAAAACTTAATACTGAAACGCACATGACATTTACAAAATTTCTAAAAGCAATCAGTTCATCTTTTAGGTTTCATGCTTTTTCTGCTGGTTTCCATATCGAAGTGAAATTGAATATTCATAACTTTATTTTGAAAGCATTCTTCGAAAATACTGAGGTGGGAAAAATGTACTTTGACAGAGGATTGAAAATGAAATAAAAATACCAATACATTTTTTTAAATCAAATATAAATTTCTTAGATTGTCGTAGCTGTTCAGAATTTTTTGTATATTTCCAAATTTTCTGATTTCTTCGGTTAAAGAATATTTTCCTCGGAATTTATCACGAGTTTTAGTATTGCAATTTACCTAGTTCGGCAAAACATTGAAATGTTAGAAGAAGAGTGAGGTAGATCGTTAAATATGATGAGATTGATTGATAAATGACGAAACCAGAACAAATTCTGAAGAATGTATTACTAAAATTTAAATTTTTTTTAGAAGAAATGAGACTGAAAGAAATTTGAAATATATTTAATTTTTTAAATATTATTCTACTATTATCAATAGTGTGTTACTCATATGTATTGATTCATATTATTATATATAATTCATATGTATACATATATGCACGTGTCATCATTACGTTCATAATTAGGTCATCATCCACGTCGGTCCCTGTTGACTGAGAATCGCGATCCTTATAAACTTCTGTCCTCTTGACTATGCTCCTCCATTTTACTCGGCATTCTTCCGATCTTAGGGTTGTTACCAGAAAAGTTTACCTGTAGTCTTTTCTACTTGGTCGGTCCAAACGGTGGAGGATCTTTTTCTTCCTCTTAGTCTATCGACATTGCCCACCACAACAATCTTCGGTAAGCTATATATCCTTTTTGCAAGATGCCCAAAAAATTGAAGAATTCGTTTCAGGCAAATGGTTAAGAGTCTGTTCTTGATATTCAGTTCCTGCAGAATGGAGGCATTCGTGTATCTCGCCGTCCATGGTATGCGCAACATGTATTTCCGGCATCACATCTCAATGGTAACAGTCCGTCTTATCTCTCTTGCCTTCGGGGTCCGTGATGTATAGATATATTTATATATATCCACGGGGGTTGCCATAGAGTGGATTGAGCGCCACACACTATTATTCCAACACACTTCTCTCAACTCATCCACATTTATACGTCTTCGTATGCAAGCTCGTTGGTATTGAGGATTCTAACAGGACCATCTCTCAATAGGTATCTGGTTTACCTGATCACGTCAAGATTCGTCACATTTATCTTTCTTACCATTCTTTCTATCCTTTCCTTTCATGTTTTTGATAATCCCAAACTTAATTAAGGCGACTCATCAGCTACCTTCCCTCCGGAGTGTCAGAAATTCTTGTTTCTATGACAAGAAGTGATCACACTGCGACATAGCCACAGAACTTAAGAAATATGTCTAAAGCGACCTTAAAGATAGATATACGTATAATGTGTGTATAAATGTGATACAATAAATAAACTGAATAAAGTGTTTTTGAGTTATTTTCGTTGGTTTCAATACTTATAAGATAAAATACAGTACTTTTAGGAAAATATTTGCAAACATTTTTCGTAATGCGTTTTACTCTCGGGAGAAATACGAAAAGGAAGAACTTAAAGTTGTCTCCATACATAATATTTATTTTCTTTTCTCAAGAGGCTCAGTTGGGGCTCCAAATGAGAAGTCACCTTAAATTATTATCGAAGTCCTGTCTCGAAAAGCTTTGTAAGACCAACCCAAGGGGAGTTAATTATTAATTCTGAAAAAACATTTTTCGGAAAATCAAATCTCATTTTTATATTTTTAATGAGATGAAATATTTTTTACCTCGACGGAGCCTTTGATATTTCAACCCCTAGGCGACAAACTTTTCACAGTATTAACTTATTTCTCATAGGTACTCCATAAAAATGTTGGAAAATCTTTTCATAAACAGGTTTTATAATCAA
The DNA here is from genome assembly GCA_031772225.1 of Eubasilissa splendida. NCBI lineage: Eukaryota > Metazoa > Arthropoda > Insecta > Trichoptera > Phryganeidae > Eubasilissa > Eubasilissa splendida. Next base: position 3,536,645 of record CM062853.1, on the reverse strand, counting down.
AATTATTTTGACCGTCATCTTTTGGAAATTGCGATATTGATTTTAAGTATTAAAAATATATAAAATCAGCAGTAGTCAGAGTACTTTTCAGATAAAATATTTCTTATTTTTACGGAAGCGTCTCTTGTCTTTCGCAATCTTAACCTTATGTCGTTGACTATATTCTACTTGAATATATAACAATTATAAACCCATTACTCTTCAAATCTAGATGAAAGATGCACTGTGCCTTGACGTAAGATCACATTTCTATATCCAAATATTGTTTGTTAATGATGTTTAGCGATGGTTTGGTATCAGAGCTGAATAGCAATGTTGCATTAGTTTCCCACAGCTTTTCATTATATTTAACATTGAGAACGTCTGAAGAAGTTTGTAGCTTACACAATTGAGTGACTTTAAAAAAATCGATATCAATAATAAATTAAACTATCAAATCACTAATATACAATCTGAAATAACAGTATTCCATCCAGTCACCCGATCAATCAATTAACTAAGTAAGCTTATAAATATAATACAAATTAAATGTATTAATTAGAAAGATATACATATAAAATCAATTTTATAGAAAAATATTGTTATTGCTACCGAGATTCGAACCTGGATCTCTTCCAATCTGGGAAACGTGCATTAACCGATTATGCTATAGCACCACATTGAATTGAAGACAAATTTTCAAACCTGTATGTTAAACTTTTCAAATGAATATATCTATCGTTCCATTATTTAATTATAATTTGTATTAAAAACATCGCAGACCTACATTCAGAATAATTACAACTTCACAATAAGAAAGTGTTTTCCTAAATATTATAAATATAATCTTATATTTTTTTCGAAACACCAGTAACATCGTTTGTCGAAAAAGCTACTATGCGCTCTGCTCTAAAATATGTCATAATTGGGTAGGGAGGTGCAGCACATACAAAAGGCTATAATAATAGTAATACTCAAAATGCCAATTCCAATGAGTTCAAAATGAATATTCAATAAATTTAAAGATTTGATAATATTACAGATATATACAAAAATTTTCTAATCCATAAACACAGCAGCCCACGAGACAGCAAAAAATCCAAAATACCGTATATAAAAACTATATTTGGGCAGAGAACCTTTAAATATTAATTACTCCACAAAATTATACAACAAAGGAAGTAAAAAATACAACAAATTGAGCAATATTTAAAAATTAATTATGCAATGGATTAAAGAATTAGGCAACGAAATGACAAAAAAAGGGAACTAACGACTACCTACATAAAAACATAAAATAAATAAGTCATAGAATTTGCTCACAAAAATAATAAAATACTCAAATAACCCGGGAACATCCTAGTGAGGTGGCTTTAACATTGGTGGAATAGCTTCAATTAAAAATTCTTAAACATTAATAAAAAAAAAAGTAAAATTATAATACGATAAATAAATTTTTCAGAGAGACGGAATATTCTGAGACTTATATACTTTTACTAGAATATTGTAAATTAAATTTGATCAAAATTTACAATTAAAATTATTATTATGAATTTTTTCAGAACATGGTTCTGTGATTTTTTAATACAAATTGAAGGTATCAATGAGAAAGATATACGGACAAAATAAATTAATCGCAACAATATTTTTGTTGCTACCGGGATTTTATCTGATATCTTATTTATATATTTTATTTGATTTTATCTGTATATCTTTCTCATTGGTACATAAAATTTGTAATAAAATTTTTTGTTAAGAATTTAAATAAACAATTACTATAATATTATAAAACTTGACAAAAAAATCAACGTCATAAAAAGAAGATAGAGATTATTTTTCTTACTTCACCGTGAAACTCTAAGCTTAACCCTTTGAAGCGAGTACGAAAAGTGGTTCTACCGCGATTTAAGGATGTAAATGTATATATGACGTGTCATCAAAACAAACCGCGTCGTTTTATCACCCATTGTAACACATGAGAAGAAAGGGGATGAATACATTTCGCACTCGAGGAATAAATGAGACGTTGTGAAAAGCACCTGATTTTACGCATCGAACGTTCACGACTCTTCTAGAGGAGATGCGGGCATAAAGAAATTGTATCAAAATACTATAAAACATTGTTTTATTGCCCAACTTCTACTGATATTTCTTTTCAAATTGATCAAATATCTGTACTAAAAGCAATTTATTTTAAGTAGAATACAAAAAAAACAAACCAATATAATTTGTTTTCTTTACAAAAATAGTAACACAAATTAATAATTATACACAAGAACACAAATGAAAATATTAATATGTTTTTATTCTACTCGTTTAATTTCCATGAGACGCGTTTCGCCTTATGAAGGCATTATCAATCTAACCATTTTAAATTCAACTTGTATGTATATATGAAATCTATATAAATCTATAAGGTGAAATGCGTCTCATGGAGATTAAATAAGTAGAACTGAATAACGAGTATTTTAATTTTCATGTGTTATGAAACTAATTTAAATATTTATATATATTTCTATGCGCGTCACGAGACAATTGGCCGCGCACGCGTGTTGCGCAGCTCATGAAGGAGAAGGAGCAGTCACGCGCAGACAAAGGTGATGTGCAGACGCATGTTTGGTGAGGATACTTACAGCCCTCAAAAATGTAGTGATAACGCGGACAATTGCCAGACGCCGGCGCGTCTGCTACTTCAATCTCACGTTAAGTTTCACCTCGAAGAAAAATAGTTAATTCAATCTCAAGGACGCAAACTGTCGCGTTTTGTAAAGCGTTCGGGTCAGATACTCGCAACATCACAATATTCCTATCATGGCCGCGCGTGTCTCTCGAAAGCCCGCCGACCATTTGGCCAAGGATCGAACCAGCTTTCCGATGTGGTGCCGCCTTCTCGGGTAAGTCACCTAAGGACATTACATAGCATTTCTTTTTGTTAGTGGCGACCATTTTCCGTTAGCATTCCTTCGTTTGAGTATATGTTTTTTAGACCATCTGTCCGTCACGAGAAAGTCTAGTTTTTTATGTTAAGATATTTAGTTTATAAGCTCGTGATAGTATATAAGATATGATTGTTTTGGTTGATAGCCCATCGTGGTATGGATAGATGTACGCACGTTATACCCCCATGTACACAAAAGTGGTTACAAGATGGCGAGTACCTCTACACCATTGACTACTGTAGATATATAAAACCCCTTAATGTCATCTTGAAAATGAATGTAGCTATTTTTCAATAAACATCGCTAACGAGGCTTAGAAGTTACAACTCTATTTCTTTCAATTGGGTTTATTCTTTTGGTGTATAATGTTATACTACGAACCAATTTTCGCCATCTGTGACTGACCCTGCCAAGACTGTCTTGCGATGCACTCCCTGAGTGGGACCGCCGTTTTAAGGGCATCTCGTGATCGAGGTAAATTCACGAGAAAGAGGAAGTTAAATTTTTCGTAACACTATGATTATGGAATTCTACAAACTTACCTACGAAACAATAAATTTAGGGCACTACAATATTGATGCCATCAAGCAAACAAATACGTTGTTCCATAAAACGAATTATTTGTGGAATAAAATAATAAAAATTTAGAAAGGTTTGGTTAGCTTAGGCTAGGTTAGATTAGATTAGTTAGGTATTTTTAACTGAACAAACATATATTTACAATATTTTGAGTATATCCAAATCTTTGTAGGAACTAATTACTGGGTTTTATCCCCTGGGGGATTGTCATCAAGATTAAGATGTCTCACCGAGACGAAGCTATTATTTTTTATATGAGAAAGTATGGAAGTCTTGGGTATTACAGGACTTACGACCTGTCATCGGCTGGCTTAAGTGATCACTTTACACAATGTAACGTTCACCTATTTACCTATGCTACCACATCTATCAAATTTTTGAAAGTGGTATATATTAAATCAAGATGGAAAATTTCATTTATTTATTACCAATTATGCAGGTCGAAGGCCTGTAATGCCCAAGACTTCCATACTTTCTCATATAAAAAATAATAGCTTCGTCTCTGTGAGACATCTTAAACATATATTTATTTTATTTTATTTCAATATTTACAGAAAGTGTTTTTTTTTAAATATTTTTGTATTATCAACGACATATCGCATCGGCGTTGTTTCTATCGGATGATACTTGATATTGTCACGAAATTTATTAACATACCTACCTATATATTTGTTATAAAGTGCGATAATAATTCATTCAGAAAATATATGCAATTCAAATAGCATTATATGACGCTGAAAGTAATAACGTTAATTATAAATAATTTAATTACATGATACATTTTTACTCCATTAGTCAATCAATGAAACATTTTCATAAAAAGATCCCTAATGACCGTAGTGCATTATTTTCAACAGTTTTTTATTGTTTGTCAATTGAAGGTTTATGCGGTGTTTTATAATATAACGACACTGTTATGATAAATCGATCTTTTTATGGTAGATATAATTATAGCAGACATGCATATATAAACCAAAGCAGTTTAGTACCAGGTATCAGTGTGCAAAATTTTAGCGGCATTCGATATAAATTATAACAAAATGAAGTTTGTAGCTTTTGTCGTCTTTTATATATTTTGTGTGTACGGTAATAGTGCTGAAACGGTAAGACGAGTTTTTTTTTTAAATTCTTAAAATCAACGAACATGAAGCCTCAACATGACCAGTTTCCTTAATAATAAATGAAGTAAACAATACTATAATATATTAAGTATTATAATAAATTAAGTAAAATCAACAAATTATAAAATTGAATTATCATTTTTGAATAGGTATTCAAGTTTGTTATCTTTAGGGAATTTTAATTATTTTTATTAAACTATAACTTATATAGAACCTTTACATTAATGTAAAACTAATAAACTGAATGTTATTTGCCATAGTTAAGAAAACACAAGCATTTTAAGAAAGACCGCGACGATTAACTTTTTTTTTAACGTGCCATAAAATTACCATAATATTGAAAATACTTGCATATATGAAATATATTATCTTATAATCTTGAAGCCAAGATTACGGAGACAAATCTGCACTGAACCAAATTAACAAAATATTAAAAATTAATAGAGTTATAAACCATTCAATTTGCAGTACATATGATTAATTTTCGACGTTTTTAAAACACTTCGTGTTATTATAAACAAATTATTTTAAATAATTTATTATATTTACTTACATGCTTTGAGACTTCAGCTACAATTTATTTCATACTTATCGTTAAAAATATTGGGTTAATTTAGGATCAATAAAAATGAACAAATTTTTAATTGCGGACGAATTACATTTTTTTAAATCGGATTAAATCCTTTTGTTATATTATATATATTTGTCTCAATCATTTTAAAATGTTGTAATATAACTATTTCCTTAAAAAATATTGACTAATAGCCTAATTATATTTTGATAAGGTTACTTTTATTAAAAATTTGACTAAATTTCCTAAATTTGTTTAAAATAATACTGGTTATTAATTATACGATTGCTCTAAATAAGAAGAATCTGTTATAAAAAAAATATCTAATACTCTTATTTTGATCAAATGAAAAAAGTCTAGCTATTCAATAAATATCGAATTTCATATTTTCTATGTATTTTGCATTTCATCGATCATTACGTTGCATAATAGTTCTTCAATTTTAATATATTGTTTGTTTTTCATTACAGGTTGTGAACTGTAACGGGAAACACTGTATCATGAGGGCAGGACTGGTCAAGAAACAGACCGTGGAGTTTAGCGCAGCTCAGCTGGAAACGAGGCGAATCCGGGAAGCGCCCAACATAAACGGACTACCAGAGAAAATCTTACACCAGGTCGAGAGGGGCATGGTGTCTTTTGGTGACCGGGATCAGAGGGGACAGGGACAAAGCGGATATTTTCCAAGACCTCAAGAAAATGAACCACAAATGGAAACTTAAAATAACTGCCTTGTGTTGTAAAATAATTATGATTTAGTAAAAACCAACTCAATAAATACGACCATTGAATTGATCATATTCATTTAATCTTTTTATTGTTGTATTTTTTATTATAATTGTTTACTTAAATTTAGTTTCATAAAAACGTATTTTCAATCAAACATAATTAAAACATTTATTTTATACGTATCGAAGATTTTGAGTCGCGCCATCATATATGCGCGACGCGCAGCCAATAATTTTGTTTGAAATTTTACAATTGCACATGCCCGGCGTCAGCCAATCACAACAATATCGATTTCCAGCATTGACCGCAAAGCAGCCACTACCACATAACAAGAAGGTGCGCTGATTGCTTTTCGCTAATTAATTTAATTTTTATAGATATTTACTTAGAAACATATACATTTTAAAAATAGAGTGCATTAAATGTAAATCCCTACCTCCCTTTATACTTTAGAAAATATAAACATTGAACACCACTTTGAGATCCATTTATCACCTCTATCATATATCACGTTACCGAGATCCCGTAACAAGGGATCGAGGGTAGCAACAACTTTTTAAACAAAGGGGGTAGTTTGAGAAGGAAAATGATTGATGGACCAAAAACATAAATAGATTTGTGGAATTTGTAATATTTAAGATGAGGGCGGTTTAATCTCAGTATTTTGATTTATCGTTTTTTCTTGTTTAAAGTTAGACGCACAAATTGCGAGTAAATTGATTCCCCTGTATAACCCTTGATTAAAATGCTTCAGAGAAAGTCTTTATGTGATATAAAAGTTTTCTAACTGTACGATGTTGTTACCATATCTGTTGCGGAGATAAAAGGTTCGTGATTATATTACATATAATAGTCCGATGTGCTTCTGTGCGTCACGCATAGGGAAATTTGAAAGGAAACTGACACATTACATAGAATTTTTTTAAATAAAACTGATACATTACATACGTTAATTTGAAAGAAAACTTATAATCACATAAAATTTGAAAGGAAGTTTATACATTACATAGAAAAATTTAAAGGAAACTGATACATTACATGGAAATAAATAAAAGTATTAGATCGTTATATGACCTTTTATTCTGAAAGTAGATTTTAAAAATATAAAACAAACAATCTCATTTCTTTTATCAGTAATTTTATAATTATAATGCTAAAATGTTGCTGTCCTGTAGTTTTTATATTAATGAGAACATTAATGAAAATAAAGAAAGAACGGGATTCTGGAAGCAAAATTTCGTGGATTAAAAAGCTAAGAAAATGGTTTAAAAGCCAGGTATCTAAATCTCTCTTCCTGGCAATTGTACGTAAAGTCCAAACAACAGACATGATAGCAATCATCTGTAAATGAATATTACTCAAATATAACTAATTAATTCTGATTAAGAAATACGTATCGAATCAACATCTTTACAAGGCGATGGCAAAGATGTCTCTGAAATATCACGATCGTAAATTCTGAAAAATACAAATGAGATAAGAAAAGTGAATTCGACCCACACCATATTGGAGTACAACCCTTGGGGCAAGTGTTGTATGTAACTGAGAGAATGGGGCTGTTAAAGAGAATTTAAAAATTCCAGATTGTAAATTGAATGAAACACAAAAGTTGGAAAAAATTTCCACAGATGTGGTATTGTACGTTCACATTAGCATTAGCCAGTAAGATGAATCTTTTAATTAGTATGCCAGGATGCGCCAACTCACATTCGTAATTCCGTTATCTAACTTGTCACAATTCCCCACTCACAATATGCCTCGCAGAGATTAATCACTCATTTAGAAATTTCTCGATAACCATTCCAGAATATCACTTGGATAGGGCACCGCATAGTTACTTTCCGGTACAGTAACTCTAGACGTGGCAGACAACCCATTTATTTATTCATTAGAATGACTTCACACATTTTATTATTCCTGATAATTTATATTAATACTTTTATTTAATACAGTCAATTAAAAAAAAAAAAGAATTGTGCTGCATATCAAAATTTTAATAAATTGAAAAAAAGTATAACTTAATCAAAACTTATTGCTTAAATAAGAAAATTAACAGTCATAAGTCGCGTCGTTTCTGTAAGATTTGTGATATTGTTATGGTGCGTGCACAGGACTCTCGTCTCAGAGATTTACCAGTAAAGGTATATGTGTACAGTTACGCCATTCTACTCTGCGCACAAAATATGAAACATAGTGATAACAGCTTGCCACGCACTCAGCTTAGTACACTATACATTATCAGCCTTTTGAAATAAGCCTCTGAGAAAATTTCGTACGTGTACACACGCTACTACGACGTACTTCGAAGGTTTTCTGTTAAAAAATCGTGAATCACCTCTTTTTCTTTTTTATGGCCGTAAGTTTGTTAAATTTTCGCGGATCCAGTTATAACACTTCTAAGATTATCCTGTGGATTTCTAAAATGTCTCCGGAAAAGTGGAGATTTTTCAGGTATCCGCTATATGTTCCGTTTTATAACGCATATGTTACGCAGATATGACTACTTGAGCAAGTAAATAGTATATAAGATTTTTAAAGAAAAATTAGGTTAAATGTCAAAATTTTTGCTATATTTCCTGTAAACTATTGTGAAATAAATTATTTAAATAACAAATCAAATTTTAAGAAAATTTAATCAAAACAATAAGCATTGTATGAATAAAATCAAAATCAAATTTTGGATGCTTAATTATTAATTTATTAGAGTTTACTAAAATGTCCAATACCGGGGTTGTTCTTTCATTGATTGATGTTTTTTAAGCTTATTATTAATGCGCAGAAAATGATGTTTTCTAGCCATAGATCGATTTCTACAGCTTTTCAAAAAGTTACAGGAACGTTATTTGTCATCTCCCTTTTAGGTCTGTTATGCCCTTTGATGTTGTTTTCTGCTTTTTGAATACTCATCCAGAAAGATGAATAATAATAAAGTGGATGAAACAAAGCGGATGAATCTAAATATTTATTTATTTTGGATGAGAGAACTTTGAAAACTACGCAAAAGTTTAAGCTCGCCTTCTAAAATACTGAAGTAGCGAGGAGTATAGTTTATTATTGTTTCTCCATCTTATTTCTGCAGGGGGCTGTTTTCAAGCGTGAATTTTTTAAATGAGAAGAGAAATCATCCCTTGAAAGTTATCTACCAAGATATACTGTGAGAGAAGAGCAAGATGGGAGGATTTAGGAATGTGAAAAGTGAGCAAAAATGTTTATTTATAACGCATTCTTATTGCGAAGTTGTAATTATTCAGAACATAGGTCTGTGATATTTTAAATACTTATTAAATATATTAATTAGAAAGATATACATATAAAATCATTTTTATCTAAAAATATTGTTGTTGCGCTACTGGGATTTGAACCTGGATCTCTTTCCAATCCTGAGAAGGTGCATTATCCAACTAGGCTACAGCGACAGTAATTTTGTCAATACATTTTTGAACCCACATGTTACACTATTCAAATTAATACATATATCGTTCCATTATTAGTATTTAAAATATCACAGATATATGTTTCCTTAATAATATATAAGTTGTATCAATGTGTTCAAAATTTAATAAAAATAAATTGTTAATTTTGGCGTCTGCTATTGGTTTACTCAAAGGTATTTGAGATTCCGTAAAAATAAAGTAGACGGCTTTCAAATAAGTTATTCACCCATTAAGTCAACGGATAGTCGAGCTAGATAATTGAGATAAATTGTTGAGTGACGTAACGTTGAGTAGTTTGATATTATGTATATTATCAGAAGAAGAATCCTAAATATCAGATTGTTCCCAAAATAATGGCCGATTTTTAACTTCAAATTAAAATTCAGTTGGATTACAATTCAATATTTTTTTAACGCATTTTCTGTTGTTTCTCTATTACTGAATTGTTTGCCGTAAATAGTTATCGATGTGCATGAAAAGGTATACATTGTTGTGAAACAAGATAAGTCTTCCATTGTTAGTTAATCAATGCTTGTCGCTTATTTTCTTCCACTACTTACATACTTATCATTGCGCAGTTTCTCCAAAAGGGTAGGCAGAGCAATATAGAGCCCCACACTCTTCTGTCCTGATGCACAACTCTCACCCCTTCCACATTCATATATCTCAAATGCATATGTTCTCCTACTAAATATTTCAATTAATCATTTTCAGCAGTAGAAGGACGTCTTCACCTTCAACAAATTAATGTCCAACTCAATGAATAATTACATAATTAATTAGAGAATTAACAGAAAAATTTGGGTGAGTTGCTAGGACAGATAGTCAGCCTGGAGACATTAATGAAACGTATAAGTATGAAGGACGAGAAGTCGATCTCCAATAATATGAAGAGTGGAGGTAAACATTTCGCGCTGTGAAAGCATACTAGAAAACCACGATGCTCAGTCATGAGCATATCGACCGAGAGAGATTATAAATTAGTTATCATCTTATCAGAAGGTTGTCAAGTGTTGTTAAAAAAAATAACCTATTAACAATATAAATACACCACAACACTACTTCAAGAGTCTGCCTTATCACATGGACTATCCTTTTTCCTAATCTACCACCATCGTAAAATGACCCCAAAGTGACGTACCACCCACGAATATTTATTTTTAACTGTAGGGGATTTAAAATCTCCCCTGCCTGCACGAATGTGAAAAATAACGTTTATAAAATGCAAAAAATCTAATTAAATGCTTGATTTATTCATGACTAGCGTTTGCAGTATTTGCTCACGACTCCGCGTGAAATACTAAAAGTGCTCAAATTAAATCTAAGGGTTGACAACCCTGCCTTATGAGTAAATATATTAAACACAGTGAAATTTTTTAAATTCTGGTACAACAAAACAAAAGTATTAAAATATGTAAAATTCTGGTACATTAAAGACAAGATAACATTAATGTTGTAAAACTAATTTTGCATTCCAAACAGAATTTTAAAATACCCGCGGATAGTCGGGTGTTAAAATTATTATAATATTATTAACATGAAAAAAAGTGATGTTTTTTGTGACACAAATAAAAATTAATGTTAATATTTAACTTTGACCACTACACAAAAATCTCTTCTCGTTATTTAATTATAGTTCACTGACATTGTGCCAAATGTGTCGAGTGCAGTTCGATTTGATAATACTTAATTTAGTTTTTAGTCCCAAAAGTTTTGTGGGTTTATTGATGCAGACCCGCTACTTCTTCCAAAATACAGATAGAGAAAACGAGCTCTCAAATCGGGTCAGTGCGCAGACCGATTCACTTGGCCATGGAGCGGGAATAATCGATTTGGCAACATTTGTTTTTAAATCATAATTTTCTGCCTGCCTGCATATTTAAATAAATTAGATTCTTCATTTGCAAAGTCTATCAAGAAATATATATAGTCATCACCAGGTACTTGAATTCGGATCTTCTATTCCCGATCAACAGCTTTAACCAATTAAGCTATAGTGACAGTATACAATAATCTATGAATCGTCTAATAATTAGCAACACCGAGTATCTCATTTTTGTGACAATTTGAGATTAATATACAGTTTAGTTTGTATTTTCGCACTAATTTAGTAAAAAAACATAACTCTGCACTAGCGTTAGTTCCAAGTATAAAAAATGTAAGTAAAAGAAGAACAGAGTAATACTGAAAGTAGATAATATAAAGTTTTTTAGTTCTTTAGAAATATTAAAAATTTTGAGTTACACAGTGTTGCTAAATAATTACTCGACGATATATTACCTTATTTGTGAAACATCTATTTCTTCCCGTTGGATGTTGTACACAGATAAAATGTGATATCATTAAAATTGATATTATATTGTGTGTGATTGTAGGAAAGGATTTTTTTTAAATATATTCTATATACTCGTAATTTGACCCTTTTTTATAAATTTGGTACCTAAGTCTATCCTAGAATCTAAAACACATGCTATTGAACATTCCGACCAAAATATTCATAGTATTTATACTTTTGAATTGTTTACATGCGCGAAGACGAAACCTAAGCTGTAGCGACCATTAAATCAATGTGTTTGTCGAGAGAAAGTTTATAGTCTAGAGAAACAGCAAGATCCTTGGCCTCTGTTTTAATACTCAATGGGAACTCGTATACCACAGAGCAAAGATCTTTTTATTATTTATTTAGACTATGATCTTCCTGTATTCTGAGATAGCCATCAACGAAATGGAAAGCGCATCTTCAGATCATCTACATATAATAAATTATGTGAATTAAAAAAACACTTTCCGATATAATTAATATAATTTTTTTTTAATAATTAGCCTTGAAGGACAACAAAGGGAATTCCAACAAAATTATATTACGCGTACAATATCACATATTCATATCTTCACATATTATAAATTCTTCGGTGACCCATACAATTACGTTAATTAACCCAGGCATACGTGTCACGTGTAGACCCAGGTAAACTGAAACTGATCCAAAATTCTAGACGGTAAGAAATAAAGATTCTAATGAAAAAATCTGTTTACATTCGGAGTCTTGTGATTGCCATTGTTTGATTAAAATATATAAATATTACATCATAAAGAAGAAAAGCGATAGCATACTATTTCTAGATTTTAAGATCTCTTTTTTGACAGCAGTCTATGCAATAAGTCAGTCAATAAGTCCATACTTATTTCAAGACTATTCCGAATGGTTAATACGAATAAACTTAGGAATATTCGATTATATGAACGAAGGCAAAAAAACAATATTTCATAATAAGTCTACTCCTACTGATATTTACAAATATTTATAGTAATTTAAGTTGGCATGGATACCTCATGAAACTAGTGTAGGTATGCTAATTTGCCGTACGACATTTTGTATTAATTTTGAACTCTTGTGACCAAAATGTATTAAAAATGCGTAAAAAGTACTCACTAAACTCCATCTTCTAATACTTTTTGTGTTCAACATATTAAAAAAATGATTAACGACACCAAACTCTTATACCTCTGACGCAGTCGGAACATTACACACACAGTTTAATATTTTCTATTTAAATTTTGAAAATGTATCCCTTACTGAAATATTGTAGACTAAATATGTTACTCTGTTAGTATATATTGTATAAACCTACAAATTTTAATAACGGCCATGCCTGCCACTCCGGTGGAATACCAGCATGTCACATGTTGCGTGGCAATTAGGAATTGTTCTAATGGAAACATGATATGACTCGCAAACAGCCGCACCCAATTCTTCATTTCCCGACAAATACTTAGTTTTTCCAGGAAACGCGTACATATTAAAATCGAACCAGAAAATGATTAAATACCTGACACGGACATTTTCTGCGAATTTGACCATCTCCATCATTGATAACCATATTTAATCATGCTAAGTAAAACACAATCACAAAAATGTGAAAAATTACGTAAATTTCTGTATGAAGTTATACAGTTTTTTATTTTTTATTACGCTGTCATAAAGAAAGCACTTTCAAAGAACGATTTACGAAACCTGTCTATTACTTCAATATTCTAGAGCTACATAGTTCTTCTTACAACTAAGTGAAAGTATACAATATTCACTGACAATAAGAAAGAGTTTTTAAAATAATGTATTATATCATACATACAGTATGTTTTATGAAGATTATAAAGAAACTTTGAAAAGGGAAAAAATACCACCGAACTAAACATATTACGATTTTAATATTTCAGAAAATTTGTGATATAAAAGATCATCTTAACTTTTGATAAAGGAAATAGCTATTAGCTGTCATTTCTTTAATCTCCAAGTTAGCTACAGGAGCGCGCACCATTCTCCACCAGGTACTGTTGCAGGTGTGGAGTGACTAGCTACATTATTTTATGACAATTTGAGATTTACTGAACGGATTTGAAAAATTGACCACAAATCAACTTTATTTTAAATTCGCGAAATGTTTTATTTTTCTTTGTTGTTTATTTTAATGTGATAATGTCGGTATAATAATATATTCATATATAAACCAATTGAACTCTACGAATATCTTTATTTAGGTTTAAAATTGGTCTGGGTACTTAGAGATAATTTGTATGTAATCATCGTGTATTTTTCATGAATTACCAAAATAGATTAATGATTTTACGTATTATTTATTTAATGTAATAAATGAATTTGTATATGTTTTATACATATTACACAAAACAAATGCATGTATTTATTTATTATTGATTTGAAATATCTCAGGGTGCATCGGTTAGAATAAATTTTAATAAAAAGCGATAAACGAAATCTTGTTACAGTCTTGTTACTCTCGCCAATTGTGTCCCACAGTACACATTGCATTCACGGCTCAAAGTTGTACAGTAGCATGTGTTTATCGGTCGCGCCGATCACATGTTCGTCTGACAGAGTGACTGCGAGAGTAACGGCCAAATATTTCATCGTTAATAACTTGCACTATTTCTTATTAATGAAGACGAAAGTTCCACGCTTTTGGACTTGTCACAGCTAACGCCAAAACGTTGTCCTTTGTTAGGCTTCATAACTTTTCGTGTGACTATAAATCTAACGCGAGAGTTTGATGCTTACTATTTATATTTTATGTATTGCAAAGCTCTAGAAGATACAAATTATATTAATCAGTACTATACGAAAACAAGAAACGGGTCAATTCTATTCAAGTAAAATAATGTAATGCGCGGTATTGTACAAATCTAAATATTATTGGCATTCAGTATAAATTGAGGTCTATCCAAGTAATAGATCGCCATCAGAAATATTACTAAAAAAAGCTTTCACGCAGGACTCTAAAGTTATCTATCTACTAAGGGTGTTGGAATCTTTATTTGAATAGTGAATAGATAATTAAATGTCAATAAGATCAAAATATACGATATTGATATACATCATTCTCGACAATATACAAATTGGATCAGTTTACATTTGTATATTTAAAATATTATATACCACTTAATATCAAATCACAGGATACAAAGTGTAAATTACTTGGCGACCAAATGTACGGCGAATGTTTAGGTCAAGTTTTGTATACGTTAGGTATACAAGTAGAAGTTCGAGTAATTAGTCAATGGTGAAATATTGTATACGTTATTATGATATTCACGTGGAAGTGGGAAAATAATTAAATTAAAAATTATAACTGAATGTTTAAATTTAATACTGTTGTATTCCGTAATAACTTTGTGGTAATTCATTATTAATATAATTAAAAACAAACTTTGTTTAAACACCACTTTATTTATTAACTAACCGGTTTCGAAACCACCGTTCCTTTTTCAGGGTGTACAAGATACTAACTTAGCCTTACAGATTATGGGCAATTATATATTAGTGTCAGGTGTTAAAGTTGCGGTGAGCGACTAGAGTGACGGAGGGGAAGGAAAAGAGACTGATGGCATGGTGAAAGGGAACATATTTAAGATAGGACTGTAGGTTAGATTTTTTTAGTTGTTAATGATTAATGCGTTCATTATTATTTATAGACTTCTTGATTTGAAGATGTGGATGTGATGTAGAGAATATTGACTACTGTATTTTTATCTAAACTATGGTTATTTTCAATAGTGTGATTGGAAAATTCGTAAAAAGTATTATTATTTATCATCATATTATTCAGCATCTCATATGTTCCTTAATCCTAGTATCAAAATTACAACTCATTTTTCCTATATAAAATGAGGGGCAGTCCTTACATTTTAATTTATAAACACCTGAATGAGTCAGTTTATGATCCTTATCTTTAGCATTTTTTAGAAAATATCGTTATTATTTTTACAAGTAATGAATAAGAAAATTATTTAAATTTTCTTTGTTAAATTAATATACTTTTTTCAGCATCTCGGCTCAGTCGCCAAGTTCCGACCTCCGGTTTTATCATCCCCTAATATAATATTTAACAACCAGACGAGTTCGACATACTTAGAGGATTGCTTTAAAGAAATGAATTCGGAAGAACCGTTCACAACTCCGAACTTACCAAACTGCGCGCTGTGCGTCGCTCCGAAACAGAATTTATTTTGCGTTCTGCGAGAACGCTGTACACAGCTGTTTCCATAAATCAAATATTTACTTAAAATCGATACAATTGTCTGTTGCTATTCTCAATGGCGATGGCGATGAAGGGAAATATAATTGAAGTGAAAAAAAGTCCAGAACAAATTTTTTTAAAACATAGAAAATGTCTATCAGGGAGTACTTATTTCAATAAAATTTGTCACAAAAACTTCGTAAGAAATAGAATGTTGAAATATAATATTTTTATGTGCACTCACTTTTACCTAGGAGTTGCCAGGTATCGATCCAGGTGTCTCTCATATGCTTAACGAGCACTCTACTATTTTGCTACTCCCCCATTTGACTGTGGTGTCAAATTTTAATATTTGTGCGCTAATTTATTTTGTGTTAGAATATCATATAATGCATTGAATTATTTTTTTGTATTATTAACATTAAAATTTATTTTAATCCTAATAACTAATTTTATTTAGAAAACAGCCAGTATTAATAAAGATATTAAAGTAGTAGTAGTATTAATAAAGATCTAAAGATATTTCATATCTTATTTTAATTCTTTGGTAGTATACTGGTAAATACCTCCGCCACCCGAAGCTGGGGTTCTTATATAATATTTATCTCAAATCAAAAAAGCATTTTCTATGCAGGGGTGGTGTGACACATGTAACTGAGATATGTAACCAGGTATTTTTATATTATTAAAAGATTTGCGGATACCTGCGTTTAATATCTGTTTTCTTATTATGTTAAAATTCTCAACATCATAAAAATTTTATTTATTTGTAATAAAATATATTTTTTTTTACAACAAATAAAAACAATTATATTTTTATGTAATTATGTAGTTTTTGTCATGATTTAAAACTCTAGCAATTTTTTTAAATTTTCTACTTTCATACGTTGGTACGACAATTTATTTTTCTAATTGGCATTACCCTTACTGATTTCATTGAATACATTTATGAAAAATATTCTCACAACATTCAGTAGGCTGAATTCTATCTAAGTTAAGAAAAATACTCTACTTTTTAATAAATTTTAACAAAAAAGTTTATGTTCAAACCTTAGCAGAAATTTTATTTTTTTAACCCCTTCAAATCAGAATTAATTCCCTTGGATAACAAATTTTTTTCTTACTCATATTTGTATTAAAAAAGCAGGAAATATATTTTTAAAGAAGTTACATGACTGTGGATATGACGGCTTACACTCAAACTTAGTGTACATTATAATGTGCACCAGATATGAAGGGGTTAAAGAATATTTTTTCATTGGCACATTTTCATTCATATATTTACTTTGGTTTTATATATAGGTATAATATTCAATATACCTAACCTTATTATTATTTCGATTGTGGTCTAATGGCTGTTTTCAAAGAATGTCACAGAACTATTCTTAAATCATAATTGATAATTAAATATGTTCCCATGAATATACAAACATATGTTAAAAATGAAGTATCGAATTACAACTTAAGTGTTAAATTTCGTAATTATTTAAACTCCATTATGTTTAACCTTTGAAAGAAAATTGTGAGCCACGATGTTTTATGTAACAAAAATACCCAAAATAAATAATATTATTTTATAAATCTGTGAAAGTAAATTGGACACGGTTGTGCTGTTATAGAATAGAAATCAATTTTTGCATTATATATGAAGAACGTAAATAGTAGCTTTATTTGAATACTGAAATAGGCATTGTATTATGTATTGACTGCTTGTTTGTGTTCGCAGGTATTTATGGGAAAATTCCAAAAGTATTATTATACTTTCAGAAGGACATTTGAAAACTTTTTCAAAAAAATACCTTAATTTGTATAGCATTGTACCTGTCAAAATTATTCGTATTGTTATATTGTTCCATACAAGATATATTATTATGTTAAGATATTCAAAAATTACATACATAATTGACTTGAAAATTAATATATTTTATCTGGACGCGCACTTTCATTAATTAAAAATCTGAATAATTACATATTTCGATTTTTACTTTATTTTGTTACATAAAACAAGATATTTAAAAAAAAATGCGAAATAAATTATTTTAAATTTTATCGTCATGGGTGTAGTTTTGGGATAGTCAATTTTTCCATGTTTTACTCATACACATAGCATAGAATGCGATATAATTGATAGGCATTGCCCAATTGAAAATGACACATTTTTTATTGAATTAATATACTTAAAAATGAGGTTTAAGATAATACACACACGAGCCCTCGAGATACATTATAGGTACCTAGGGTATACGTCCCGTATATTGGTTGGTTCTATCTTATTGTCATATAAAATGCAAGCAGAACTTTTAAAGTAATTTTCCATTGCTACGTGTGTACTGATTTTTATTATCTTAACTTTGATATTTTTATAACATAGTCATTATTTTAGCAATATTTGAATATGTCCAAGAACACAAAAAAAATCAGATTCTCATAGTGTTGACATATATGCTATTTAAAAATTAGGAAATTAGGAAAACGTACAGTTTCAGAGTAATAAATAAAACAATTATAAATATACAGCCAAAAATTTAAGCCAATTACCTGTGTTTTTTAGATTACTATAGACTATGAGGGATATCGTCTTCATTCTGTCAGATTGCAATGATACTTGTGATGTGATGTGAATAATAATTCATCTACTTACTTGGTGCATTTAGCTACAAACGAATTGATACATAATGTTCCATTTATTTAGGAGAACACATTTTTATTGTGAAGTTGTAATTATTCAGAACAGACGGTCTGTGATATTTTAAATATGAATTAAATATATTAATTATAAAGATATACATATAAAATCAATTTTATCGAAAAATATTGTTTACAAAAATTTAATAAAAATAAATTGATAATTCTGGCGTCTGCTATCAGTTTACTCAAAGGTATTTGAGATTCTGTAAAAATAAGGTAGATGGCTCTGTCAAATGATGGAACGATTAAATGTATTAATATCAAAAAGGTAACATATATGGTCGAAAATTGTCGCTAAAACTAATGTCGCTGTAGCTTAGTTGGATAAAGCTCCTTCCCCGGTTAGGAAAGTTTGTGTGGTAATTAATATACAAAACATAAGAGCCAAAACTGAATGAAAACATAGTTACAGATAATAACCAACAAAGTTAAAATTAAACTATTGTTCTTAGTATAATTAGTATAATATGAAGTTTTTCATAGAGAATTAATGACACGATGAATTAAAGATCCATAAATGACGATGGTATAGTGGTGCTCTAAGCTAGTCTACATACTAACATATAAGCAACTTTAAATTTTTTTTGAAGTTATATAAGCCAGCCGAAGACAGGTCGTAAGCTCTGTAATTTCTCCATTCTTCCATATATTTTCCATTCAAATATAATAAAAAATAGTTTTGTCTCTATGAGATATCTAATATTTATTTAATAATCATTATTGTTTGTCAATAGCTATATGTTCAACATTAATGTATTTCCTATTAGCTGATATTCTTACCACAGTAAAGTCAGATTTTAATTAACTTGTATATTCTTCCTACAATCTGAGTTTAGAATAAATCCATACCGCCATATACATCCAGTTACTATTTTCAACACATTATCTTGCCTGGTATAAAAATAATGATATTTTTTTTTTCAATATAAAAGAACATTAAATGTTCATTTGGATAAAATACTGATTATTATTTTATGATTAAAAAATATATCGAAACGGAGAGTCGTGCATAGTGAAATAAATAAGGAATAATAAAAAGAAGTGCTATGGAAAGTAAGCAAATTTAGTTGAAGGTTAAAAATATTTTACAAAATGTCGATTTACCTAAATATATTTCCATCTATTTTTGGGTATATAATTGTTGTAATCAAGCAGGAAAACCCTCAACGTACACAAATTTTAGAAGCATTCATCTACACACGTACTTATCTCTTGAAGTTAATAAATTAAGAACTTTATTTCATTTTTATAAATATTTTATTGTATAGTAAATATACAATTCAGAATTTGGTAGAGAAAATTTAGAAGAAAAACAATTCTCAAAAAAAAAACTGACAATTAATTATAAAAGATCGTATTTATTTTGTGCTTCCCTCGGATACACAGAAATATAAACCTGTACATATATATTGTTTGTACGCAACTGACAAACAAAATAAGATGTGCTTGTGTGTTTTCGCCTTGGGGAGATTTTTCCCATAAAAACTTGAATTTCTCGCATAGAAAAGCATTAAAAACGGCTTATCATAGTATTGTGTTTTCTGATAGAAATGAAAGCACTAATAAATCAGGCAAAATGTCAAGAATTAAGACAGGCCGTATTCCATTTTGAATTCGCTATCTTCTTGTTTTTGGCTCAATTTTCAATCTGTGGGGCCGCACTTAATGGAACCAAAAATCGATATACGCATTGTTAGTGTTCGCAAAATATAATGATTCATTCATAAAAAAAATACCACTTTCGACGATTTTAATCATTGATTTATTGTTTTGTAATGTCTTCTGCAAGAATTGTAAGTGCACAAGTTTGTTTTAATGTATTTTTTCAACTTTAATCTACGTGCTTAATATATAGGA
Organism: Eubasilissa splendida; assembly: GCA_031772225.1. NCBI lineage: Eukaryota > Metazoa > Arthropoda > Insecta > Trichoptera > Phryganeidae > Eubasilissa > Eubasilissa splendida. Next base: position 3,516,215 of record CM062853.1, on the reverse strand, counting down.
TAAACTCTCTAGATTGACGGTGTGATAACTGTGCAATTAACAGGTGGCAGGTGAAATAAAATCAAATCAATAATTTTATTTTGACTACTTTAACACAGACAAAAGTCAAAAGGCAAAGTACCAGGACAAGACTGAATGTCTACCGGAGATAATACCGAGTACATCACTTACAAATGTATCATTTGTAATCTAAAATGGCAATTTATCTCTAATAGTTGTATGATTATTTGATTAAATTATTGTTATTGTTGTTCACCTCTCGCGTAAAACACCAAAAAAATGTTATCTTATCTTATTATACTGTTGTTGCCTGAAAGAGTTTATCTTATGGGTTGTTTTTCAAGTGAATGGGCTATTTCCCCAACCTCTGCTTGTATTCTGATTAAAGTTATTAGATGGATACAATTTTCGATGGATACGGCCACTTACTAGTGCTATCCCACGAATAGCCTCATCCCTGTGATAAGATTTATTTATCTTACGATCAAGAATAAAAATTATAAGATGTGAATTACCATCGAATAAATGTATTCAAGAGAATAAAATAAATTCATAAATATCCTTTATTTGATTTTAAAAATAAATAAAGTATTTTTTGTGGTTTGATTTAATGCAACAGGCTAATATTGTAAGTACAAATTAACAGATATTACGTAATTCGATTTAAATTCTATTAAAAAATGTATTATACACCATTGAAATTAATGCCTGGTTAATAATAGTTCTATTTATATCTCAGAAATTGCATTTTTTTTTAATTACGTATATCTGAAAAGAAAAAGAATGAAACAAAACATAAATAATATGGCGCCTGCCAAGTAAAAAGCGGAGGCGAGCAACTCAGATTTAAAATAAACCAGGTCGCAGGCATGATTGCTGACCGAAATTTATGGCGGCATAATACCCACAAAATAATCGATTACTCCATTCCTGCGTAGTACACGTAAAAGGACTCTAGACATGTTTGAAAGAAAAATTCTCCGTAGAATTTACGGCCCCGTAAATGACAGTGGTGTATGAAAGGAAAGGTATAATGTGGTACTCTACAACTCGTATGGAGATGCCAGTGTCGTCTAATCAACTAAAACTTGGTGATTAAGCTGGCTGGTGCAAGTGCGTCGCGTGGAACAGCAGGAACATGAATAGCGAATAACGCCTTGTACAGCCGTCTGTAAGGTGTGAGAATGCATAAAATAACCTTAAGAACCGATTGTGCTCGGCTGCCGTCGGGCGTTCATAATTTTGTATACACTCGGATTTTGTCAGATCTAATTGCTCGATCCGACATTAAAATGAAAAATTTAATGATTCGGAACTATCGATAATATTTAAATTTTTACATGTATACAATATTAATACATTTTACTGCTGCATGTTTATTGCATGCATCTATGTTTACATGCACGAACATACTATGTTTTCATGCATGTATGTTTATATGCATGTTTATTGAATCTAAAATAGCGAACAGGAGCTGTAATTGAAATACAAGGGACATCATGAGCTGGAGTTGCATTTGTGAGAACCCTATGAACCGGAGCTATATTTGTGAGAATCCCTTAACCGGATTATCCTATTTATGGATTTATAGATTTTTACGCCTACTGTTACATCAATCACACCATCGAACCGTGTCGCTACGGATATAAACACGTTCCATGGAAGCTAAATTTAGCTGAGCGTTAATGTAGGGTTATTATCATATATCCTTAGCTAAGGCGTATTTTTACACCCTCATGAAAACAAACCCGGTAGGTATATATCTATTAGTTATGTAATCTGTATAAACTGAAATTTTAGCTTTACATTAATGATAATTGTAATAATAATCGATCTATTTAATAATTTAGGGTACTAATTGTAATCTTAGAAATCTTCATATTTTTTAATTTGGAAATAAACATGAAAATCTGATAGAGCATGAAGAACAATGATCGAATATATGCAACATTCGGTTATTTTTCGTTAAAATAATATTGTCATTTTATTCGTCAATAAAAAGTTCTTCTCGTACCAGGTAAAGAATCGTTACCAAAAAATACAAAGGCAGTTATTAAGAAAAAACTTAAATATCCGATACATAAAAATCTTTTGGATTTTTTTCTGATGTAAAATCAAATTGCTTGAGTATTACAATGATCCTTTTAATCCTCTTAATTTTGCCAATAGATGATTTTAAGCGATGCAACTGTAAATGCTATCGTAGTTACCAGAACCGGGTGAAACTTATATCTCTAAACTCACGTAACCTTAGCCAGCAGGTACGTACAGCGTTAGTGTGAAGTGAGCTATCACACGTTGTATATTATATTTTGTATCTAGAACTTAACATGCTCTTACAATTACACTAAATAGAATTTACGTAATACCGGAACTTGTGACTATGTTAATGGGAGATTTATTATTTGAAAACTATAAGAAATCCAAAACTAAATACACACAAATAAAACTCATTATATTATTTCAATTTCAATTATAAATTATATTTCTTCAAAGACTTGATGTGCCAAATAAGTATAGAAAATAAAATTAAGCGGTTGTTTCGTTCTACTGGATTAGGGTACAAAAATAGAGTTTACATTTTAAAGAACTTATTTTCTATTCAAATATAAAAATATATATTTAACCCAATGAATAGATATTTTGTAAATAAGTATTGCTCAGGGGCGTGCACTACATATAATCGAAAAAGAAGTCTACAACCTTTGTAAAATAAATCTAAATTACATATTATTTGGTTTTAGTTGTTTTAAACGGGTGTGTATGTTCAAGTTCACGCACAAATATTATGTTATTTCAGTGTTAACAAGAATTGTCTAGCGGAAAAATTTATAAATAACACAAAGATGTGCATGATTTTGCGCAAAATGTATCTCAAATATGGGCGAACTAAATTGACATGTACTTAATTTGCGCGCGCGAGACAAGTACATATTGCACGCCAGTAACTTAACGTCTTTTCTTGAACTGACGTGTTTCGAAATGTTTTCAAATACAGAGCGCAAATATATATTTGAAGTAGACTTAAATGTATGCATTTTATGACTAAATTTATATTTTTTTACCGCTATAAAGATTGTTCAATATTACTATTAATCGTGGTATTAATTTATTTTATAATATGCCTACTTAGTATTTTGAAGAATTTAAAAAAAATAATAGTAATAAATATTAGTAAAAAACAGAAAATTATTCCCACTTTATGTAAATTATCGGGAAATAAAAATTTACTTGTCGAATTTGTCGGAATTTAATAGCAGTACTTTTATTTAATTTTCGCCTGAAAATATATTATACATTACATCTGAAAATTATACGATTTTTTAAAGAATTCCTTCATAAACTTCCAAAAATAGTCGCAAAGCTGTAAACCCATTTCCGGTGTCCCTCAATTCTTTTCCCGCTTTTTGTTGAAAAACTTTGCAACCAATTTTACGTAATTACGGGGGGAATAGTGTTCACATTTTTATTATTATTATTATTTTATTACTGTTACTGTGGAGATAAGGATGCCAATTACGTGTATATAATACTTTTAAAAATATGTAATTAAAAGTACCCATTCCAAAATTCTATTTGCATAAATTTTTTTTATTTGTCGCAAAATACACAGACTAAAGTTATATTAAAGCTCATATAGAAATTAAAATATTTTATTTTATATCTTTATTATTGATTCTCTACATAAAAAGTTTATTTGAAGTAAAAAAATGTCGTTTATTTCTTGACTTATTTATTAACTTGAGAAGTAGCTTGAGACATCACTAAGTAATGTGGCTTAGTGCATTATTGATAATAATAATGGTCAATTGAAATGTCGACATTAAAATCATTTGTTTAAAATATTATTTTCAGAGGTTTTTTATATCTTACTTCGTAATAAATTGTTTGCTTTTGTTAAAAAAAATATTTTATTTCCACATTATAAAACAATTTAATTATTGTCGTATTAAGAATGTAAATTATGACTTCAAATTATTATAATTTTTTAAGAACACAAACCATGCCTATTTTGGTGGCAATTTAAATTATATTTCATCATTGAAAGATCTAATAAGTTATGATATTTTTCCAAAAATTTAATGTAGGTAATGTAATATTAATTCTGTTTCTTGTGAGAAAATATATTTTAAAGTAATATGTTAAGTATACAGGACTCATTCAATCAATTCATTTATCAAATTTTAAACGGAAAGTTTATTTAATTCGCACGATAATGTGTAGATAATTATTACATTTGATTTATTAGGACGTAACAGGTGTTTTAATAATAGTAGCTCTTTAAGTGTCTATATAAAATTAAAAATGCAACTTTTAATGCTGATGATTCAAATAGTGTTTCTACATCCTAGTTTATATCTTTCAAAATCAATATACTTTGTACAGAACCACACTAAAAGATACATTTTAGAAAATTTCTGCATTGACTCCTGGCCAAGTCAATTTTTCGAAAGTTTCATGAGAAAATGTAACTTAAACTTTTAACTGCGGCTTTAAAATGTAAAAATTGTAGATTTTCTTCCTTTTATGTGAATTCGCGAATTAAAATATAGAGTCATGAACTACTTTAGCCTTTTTTGAACATTCTCGTTAGCCTCATTTCTTTATCTTGATAGTGGGTTCCTACTTTTAGGTACACATTTTTAGAACTCTAATTTTAGAACGCTGTGAATAAATTTTACCTGCAAAAATCTCTTGTTATGTAAATCGTAATATATGATATATATATATAATGTATAAAAAATTATGTAATACAGAGTATTGCTGAATATATGTTATAAGCATTCTTCTTTTCTACTAACAACAAAAGTACATTAATTAAGTAAGTTTGATAATAAATTTTAATTAGATTTATAAATAAAATACATTACTTACATTGTTTTATTCATGCAGTGCTCCACAAATGATGAGAAATAATATATTTACATACATAAATATATATATATATATATATATATATAAATATATCTCTTCTATCGATTTTTGAGTGTTTAGACTTAAAAATTAAGTACTACATAAAAACTGAAATCTACACACATTAGAAAAATATGAAGAATCTTTGTGAATCGAACTCATCACCCCTTGGCTGAGAGTTCAGTCGTACTCCTATCTATCCCGCCGGGAAATTTTTTATTTACTAATAAAATTCTCTGAATTAATGTAAATTGCTTATGATAAAACATAACATTTTAATTAAAATATATGATTAATTGTAATTTAAAAAAAATATATTATTTTATAAATCTTACGAAAAGTTGTAAGTTACTAAAATAATGAATGACGTTAATTTTAATGTCGGTTATTTTTAATTATAATTAATTTATAAAGTTTAATTAGGTGCTAAATATCTCGTAGTAGCGTGTTAAAAATCTATTTATGATACATTAAAAGTTTTTTAAATAATTAAATAATTGTCAACAGGTGGCATAAAAAGAACTAACCTTATGATTGTTTCCAGAAGTCCTAAAAATGGTCACAGCAAGGAACGAACAAAACTTTTCGATCACAAATCGGAGAGTGATTTTTTTTCAAAATTGTCAAATGAATTAATGCCGACAGCAAAAATAAATATGAAATAAATGAAAAAAACAAATTAATAAAAAGTTGTAAACGGTCGTGCTACAGCGACGCGATACAATTTAATTTATTTTTTTCAAATCACATTTCATTCGGGCCAAGAGAATCGGGGGTGACTTTATTTAGTTTCAGTTTTCTCGGGTAGTGCTGCCGCCGCGGCGCTTCCTGACGGACTGAAGGCGGTCGGGCGCCTCCCCCAGCCGGGCCTGCGCCCTGGCCCCGCCCACGCGCGCCACCCTCACCCCTATCCACCGCGACGCCGCCCCGCCGCCCCGCCGCCGACCCCTCCGGCGCCCGGAGTCGCGAAAGGTGAAAGGTTGCAGATTCATCCCCCACAACTGCTCCTCCGTGGCGGCTCGGCCGGCAGCCGAAAAGGTAATAGGCAAATGAAATCGGGCTTGAATAAAAAGTTACGTTCTTCGGTGCAACATCTCGGGTCATAAATACAATATTTATTAAATATATCAATAGCATAAATTGAATAGATATACCGTATACACATTCATTAATGAAATTCGTAGTTTTAGTCGATTGTACAATTACGTGCGTTTGGCCTGTTAACAATAATACGAGTAATAATAATATTAGATCATTTTTACAGCACCAATTCGTACAAAATTTTACCACACGAATGCTTTGCACATAATCTTTGAATTAAATTTTAAATTGTTATTAGAACTTATGGAAATGATTTTTTTTGAAAATGCGTGCGTTTTTAGTATCTTTTTAAATAAAGTCTCTGATGCACTGTTTTGTATGACGACGGGAAAATAGTTCCACACTTTTGAGCCTGTCATCGCAAATATCTTTAGATTTCTGGCAACGGCTAGTCGGTTCTATAATCCTTCCTGAGACTGAAGCAGAGGCTGACCTTAAAGTTTGACGTCTACTATTCAAATTGTCCGGAATGCAAAGCTCTTGAAGATACAGTGCCGCTATGTTATGTGTCGCCTTGTACATCAACCAGCACAATTTAAATTTAACTCTTTCAAGAAAATGGAACCAATTAGTTCACTTAAAAGGGATGTTATGTGAAAGAATTTACATACTCCATATATTTTATTATCCGCGCTGCTGCATTTAGAATGGGTTATAATCTAACCAGCTGAAACATTAACAGGCCAGCATAAATACTGTTACAAAAGTCCTCACCCGACAATATAAATGCATTTAAGAGTAGACGGGCTCCCTCAGGGGGAAGATGTCTCCGAATACTTGCAATCTGTCTCGGTTGATAAAAGCATGCATTTATAGTTTTGTTCATTAAAAGATAATGAAGATACAAAGTTTTGGATGGATTCAATGTTTAGTGTCATCCACTCGCCTATTTTCTTGACGCATCTTGTAATTTTTCCTTTTCCTATCCTGGTCATTAATTAAAAAGCAGATTTAAAATAATGTTATTTTTAAGTTTAGACCTTAACATTAATACTTATGTCCTAGTATTTAAATCTAACATAATCTCCAAGGGATAATTTTTAACAATTGTGTTAAAACCCGCAAATATACAATACATCCGCAAAACCAGCAAAAAGTTACTAACGTCAAACAATGAACCCAAACCATCAGTAGCAGTGTGTCTGTCGTAATCGTCACAAATTCTAATAGGGAAATAATTTTACCTTAATAATATTCACAAGAGGTAAAAATATCACCCCATATATTATTATATTATTATAAGTGTTCAACATGTGAAATATAAGGTGCGATTTTTATCCTTTTAAATGCCATGAGCGCGTTAACATGCCAAACTTTGTGTCAAGCAAAACTATATGCGTGTTAACACGCACTTTTGAACCTTGCAAACTTGCAGGGATTAAATTCATATTTTTAAATCCATTTATGGACGACAGATCCCAGCTTTTGATAGATAAGTCAAGACCCTTAAAGCCTAGTTTTACTTTTTGTAGTGCCTTCCATTTCAAATAGTATTGGCAGTTAAAAAAATAATAGAAATAAAAATGCTTGGAAAATAAAAAAGGTAATTAATTATAAAATAAATCTCTTTCGATACTGGCTGTCCAAAAATAATAGATCAGGATGGTTAACGAACTTAGCCAAGATATAAAATCAGTATGTATCTACCAAATTTTCAGATTTTTTTAACAGAAAGCTGTCAAAAATTATGTGAGTTATTGTATCCACAAAAACCGCTATATCACACAAATAAATATATATACGTATATAGAGATTGAATTTTTTTGGACATTGAGTGATAAAACCCAATTTCTATCGATATCGACTTAAAAACACTAATTTTATCGGTGAGATTTTTTTACAATGTCTTCCTTATATAATATGAAAAAAAATTCATATAGTTAACAATTTACTTAAATTACTTTAATTTTATTTAAAAAATCTGGAGGGTGGCAAGATATAGCATGCCTAAAGCTATGTTGTTACACCTTGTCGGTAATGGATGAAAATGATGACTATGATAACTAAAAATAACAACACGCATTAGATGAATAAATAATTAAGAATTCTTTATGAGCTACCTGACATTGTATTTTTTTGATTTCTGTTTTCAATAATTCTTTAAACGTAATAAAATGATTCATACAAAAGTTAATTATATATATATATCTTTAAGGAGAACACAGTTGCGTATTCAGAATATAGTTAAAGCAATATAAAGTTTTTTAAGGAGAACACATTATTATTGTGAAGTTACAGTTTTTTCAAAATATAGTTCTGTGGTATTATAATACAAATTAAATGTATCAACTAGAAAGATATACAGAAAAAATCATTGTATTGAAAAAATATTTTGGTTGCTACCAGGATTCGAACCTGGATCTTTTCCTATCCGGGCAAACGCGTTAGCAACTAAAAAAAAATTATAAATCGGTTATGTATATCTTTCTATTTGATGCATTTAATTTGAATCAATATAAAGTTTTAAATATGAATTAAATATATTAATTATAAAGATATACATATAAAATCAATTTTATCGAAAAATATTGTTGTTGCGCTACCGGGATTCGAACCTGGATCTCTTCCCTAACCGGGGGAGGTGCTTTATCCAACTAAGCTACAGCGGCACTATTTTTAGCGACAATTTTTCGACCCTATATGTTACCTTTTTGAAATCAATACATTTAATCGTTCCATCATTTGACAGAGCCATCTACCTTATTTTTACAGAATCTCAAATACCTTTAAGTAAATCTGATAGTAGACGCCAGAATTATCAATTCATTTTTATTAAATTTTGGACACATTGATACAACTTTATTATTTTTTAGGAGAACACATTCTTATTGTGAAGTTGTAATTATTCAGAACATAGGTATGTGAATTAAAATATCACCTCCTAAAAAAAAAACAATATAAAGTTGATTGCTTTTAAAAATGGAATAATAGATGTATCAATTGTAAAGGTTACATAATATTAGTTCAAAATTTGTCGAAAATGTATTCGATTGCTGTAGTGAAATTGTGAACGCGCTTCCACGGATAGGAAGAGGTTCAAGTTTGAAATCCGGTAGCAACTAAATATTTTTTCGATAGATAGATTTTTTCTGTATACCTTTCTTGTTGGTTCATTTAATTTGTATTAAGTTAATTATAGTTGTTAGTGCGTATTCGGTTCATGTACGAATTTCGAGCTGAGTTTGTATTAGGATACCTTTAGTGATGTTAACTTATATGCTGAGGTTGTTTGCCTTGTTGAAGTCGAGCCTCGGGTACCTCTGAAAAATAAAACTAATAATTAACCAATTTGATAAAGAATATTGCACGTAGCACATAATATCTCATTCTGAGATTTTAATTGATTTTTTATAAACAATGAAATGAAAAGAATTATTATTTTCAAAGTTACGACGAATGTTCTCTAAAATAAATTCACTAGATGACATCAGATTTTTTTTTTGTATCATAAATAGTACATATGAAAAAATAAAGGTTATTATTTTATTAGACGTGGTCTGTTCTAAAGCAATTATCTGTACAATTTTTAAAAGTTAATTGTTTAGATGTAAGTAAGTATAATGTTAAGTAAGTTATAAAAGGTTGTAAGGTGGAAAAGTACAATCTGAAATTATTATAAATTATGAATTCAAAAAAAGTTATAAAAATATTATTGTCTGTAATATACAATAGTTGGAGACAAAAATATGTAAGTAGTTAGGTTAGCACAAATGAAAAATTAGATTAATTTTGCTTTCTACCCACATCAAGCAACCACTTTGATATTTTTGGTTTGAAGTCGTTAATCACTTTAGACCCTTTAAGGGCTAGTGGCAATTTGTTAAATATTCGCAGAGCACAATATAAAAAAGTTCGTTGAGCGTATTTGGTATTAAAATTTGGCTTAATGAAGGTTTTGCTTCTTGTTTCCTTTGAATCAGATAAAGGAATTAAAGTTTTTTTTTTTTTAAATTACTTAATTATTAGTAGATTTTTCTATTTACTTATCTAGAGTCTACGATACTCTACTTGAGTAGAGAATTTTACTTTAGAACTCCATTATACATAAATTGGAAGGTTGAAAAGTTGTATCGATAACAAATTTTTACTGTTATATAATATAATAATATAAAATAATGTAATAAAAGAAAAATAGAAAACATATTTTATTTACAATTTCTATTCGTTTAATATAGTCTAGTTTAGGAACATATGCTGTATTGACTGTGCTGCCTTATTCTAGAATAAAAACTAAAATAATTGTACACTACAGTTTCTTATTTATTAATTTATGTAAGAGTAATAGCAGATTTCGTATAATTATTATTTATTATAACATTCATGTTATTTATAAGGGTACCGTTTCATATTTGCGACTAAGGACTAAGAAAAATACTATTTATGTAAGAGTGTATAGTTACGCTCAGTAAATAATATAACAGAGTTTCCCGGCAAGGAAAAGTTCCATTCATATCCCGGTAGTAACCAAATATTTTTTTAATTGATATTTATTTTAAATCATACATCTTTCTAATTGATTTATCTAATTTGTATTATTTTATTATTATTATTTTATTTTTATATATATACATATAAAACAACAATAGTATTATGCACCCCCAAATAAGAAAGATCTTGAATTATAGGGGTAGCTATCTACATTTATATAAAACAAGATCAAGATTCATCATTATTCTTATACACATTCAAACAAATTATATGAATCACTTATATATATTTATAATATCTCATTACTAATTCGATCATTTTTGGTCTTCCCATACATTTTGTGTGTTTTATCATTCCTCTATTATTTTTGTTTAGTTGTCTGCCTAGTGCAAATACTAAAAATTCATAATTTGTTTGGACGTATATTTGAGTCCATTTCAGTAAAAATTAACATATGTTAAGTTTCACTGGAATGCTTTACAGTGTTCTTATATATTACGTTATATATCGTTAGACCCAAATCGTCTTCCAAATTATTAAAACCTGAGGCATAATATTTATATAATCGACATACGCATAAATAATTAAACGTTGGAAAATTTTTTTACTTCCTCCCGTGTACATAGTATAAGAGATAACTTTTTTTTACTATTTTTAAACTAGATCTATGATGACTGTTTACGCGCGTTTTGATCCCTTCGACTGGCATCCCTGGGGTTTTTTGTCATGGTATGCTTATTTATGTCACCGCTTTTTGCGACTGGCGCCAATTGCGGTCAGTAGCTCGTCGGAAAAGGATATTTTAACAAGCGGCGCTCCGGGAGTAAATTATTTCAATCGGTTGAAATAATACTCGGATGTCGATCCGAGCACATACAACAAACAATGGAGAGCTATGTACAACCAACAGCGGAGGACCAAGGCAACCATCAGTCTAGGTTAGTGGTGATCTTTCTTACAGTATAGATGGTCATATTATGAATAAAAAGAACGGGCACAACACAAACCATCGTAGGAATTCACGAGAACAATGACAATGGTAATATGGTTGACTTGTGATCAACCTTTTAATAATGATCTACTCCCACTCTATTGATAGTATAAACAAGTATAAAAATGTCACATTTTTGGAAAGAATTGACTCAAATTACATCCTCGTGACAAACAGAAGGATATTTTGATTTAAAAAATATATAAATCAAACTACTTTTATTTAACGTCCCTCTTATCCAATAGAAAATAAAACAGTCAAACAGTCGACTCCATCAATCATAAATCATCACTCAAGTTGAATATTGACTTTGAAAATGTATGCAGATGGTTCAAGAGAAAGCTGAAAACCTTGTCTGCCAAGAACTCAATATCGCGCAAATATATAATACATACATATGGAAAAGGCGTATCCTGGGACTAGGGGATGACGCCCAACTTTAAGCATTTGAAGAAATCCAGTGTTTTGTACAAGTTTATCTTCATGTTCAGTATTGTCACGACAAAAAAAATGTGTTTAGAAATAAATTTGAATTTTGAGTTGAGTCTATAAAATAAAAAGAAAATAACAACTTTAAATTTAAAAAGTTAATAGCACGTCAGTAAGTAGAAATATTAAATAAATATATTTTTTAATATTAAACATTCTATTATAGATCATTTATAAAAAAAAATACCGTTATACCAATAATGTATTATTTATTATTCTCACATTCCAAAATCTTGCAGGTTTACTAATATTTTTAAAAAGTTTATTATTTTTCAATAAAATAAATGCCGTAATTTTTTTAAACTGATTAAACTGTTATTAGGTTACTTTACCGCGCATATTTAGACTAATCTGCCAGAAATATCAGCTAAAAGCAGACCTTAAAGAAAACCTTTCAAACATGTTCAAATCGACAATCAAACCTTGCCCGTATAGTAAATAAAATTAAAATCATTTCTATATCATATTCCAAGATAAATCCATGTTTTCGGATTTATCCTTTTTTATACCTAATGAATCAGATACAAGACGATGTTCATTTCTCGAGATTGTTTGATCCGTTGCGCCACAAAGAGATTAAAGATTAATTTGGAGATGGTTTTTCCTTTGATCGCTTATTTTACTTCTGATATGTACGTTTACGTATATATAGTAATGATCAAAAGTATATGCAATTATGTAAGATGTTGGTCCAATTTTATGTTTTAGGCTTTCATCCATATTTGAGTTTTTATTTATTATTATGTTCATTTCAACATGGCTTGTGTTTAATTGCTTACAAAATTTAATAAAAGTATGCATTCAAAAAATACTTTCGTTTTTTGAAAATAGTAAAGTTCACCAAATTTTAGATTTAATATAAAAATAATTCCTAGCTTATTACTTATTGTTACTTCATTATATTATTTTTCACTAAAAAACTTTTTGTTTTTGTGTTAACCTAATCCTACTAAACGTTTATAAACGTAATTCCTAAGATATTTTGGACGATTGTATGTACCATTTAGCTAATCAGTCTTATTCTATGGTAATTCTAATCTCACTCGCTAAAATGTTGTTTACTGTACTTATCGAATGTTTCCCAGTGTCATGTATATTATTTAGCCACAGTCAATATACTCGTGTTCTAAATTATTTGATCATAAATTACTAAATCTTCATAAAAAAAACATTTATTTTGTATAAAACATGCCATCATTACGATATAAATAACCTAGAATTAATAAAAAAATAAAATTACCATTTTTAAATAACTTCAAAATTGACTTCGAGTAAATATTAATATTTCGCGCAATTTCGTCATAAAAATCCGTTTAAAATCGCGCGTACACAGGAAGTAGATTCTAAAAATAAACTATTCAAGGACACACGTGCTGTTTCAACAAAACCAGGATAAGCGCGTCACGAGTTCTGGCTGTACGGAAGTCTCTGCCTAATCTTTCCTATTTTAAAGGTGTTCTGTAGTTCTCGTTTTTCCCCCTCTTTAAATTTGCTGAACACCGTTGCTAGGAGAGGACCATATAAGCGACCCTCCCTTAGTCTCTCCAGCAGAAAAAAATCAACATCTATACGACCTAGAGGCGCGCGTCCGAGAGATCATCGGTTCGCGATCTTTTCCGGTCCTTTCTTGTAAAATGTATCAGTCGCGGTAAAACCATCTATCTCGAGAATATTTTTTAACAGTTGTAATATTCTTAACTATGTGAGATAATAAGTTACTCGGCATGTCACAGTGAACTTTTCAAAATCTCAAAGTGGTGACCTCGACCTATCGCGTTTGTAATATACAAAACCTTATAGAAATTTTTCCGTATTAAACTACCAAAAAATTCACATTCATTTGAACAAATTTGACGTGGCTTTGTGAACACCGCCGTAATACCTAGATTCTAGATACATTTTCTACTACTTTCTCCATCGCCTAACTTCTCCGGAAGACCTAGCATTCACCAAGAAGTCATCCCCTATGCCTTCCATCAGCTTCATCTAAGAAGATCGCCTCTGCCCACCTGACGACTCCAGGCTCCGCGTATCATTAGATACGTCGTCACCATGTTTCTCATTTAAAACTAAGGTACCGTGTGCCCTCCGGTGTTCAGCATTTACATAAACCTACAACTCTTCGAAATTTATATTCTGAACATTCCCGCTCTCGCCGAAAGTGATCCCTCCAGTTTTCTCCGTTTGAAACTCAACTGACAGTGTAAAGTTATCCTCGACCACCGTATAGATTATAATATCCTCGAATTACTACATCCAACTTTATTTGTCTTGTAATACATTTCATTTCTATCGTAAATCTTGGTTATGTATAAATATTTGTCGCTTTACCTTTCCATAACATTTAATTATTAAAATTATTTATAAACCGGAGTACTTACCAACAAGCAAGTTTTAATCAAACTTGCCCACATAATAAAACCGTACCCGACCAGCTCTAGTTAAACAAACATCTCGTTCCGTTACTTCTTGATAAGCCAAGCCTCAATTTACAAGAATAATTAGACTCAGTCAAGTATGGTCTTAATATCTATTCGGTGTCTCCGCAGTATCCATGTACAGAATTAATCTTGTATAAATCAGTCGTCGATTATGAGAAGTTAAAAAAAAGTTATTACTCTGTCTAGATACATTATAATTTGTTAAGTGTGATGTGACGGCCTTAATATCGCACACGCAGAAGTACCAAGTCTTTCTATTGTATTTTATATATTACGATATGTGATCTTCCCATGTAAACCTTTTATGCTGTCTTTGTTCTCTTCAAAACTTTTTAACTGAATATATGTCATTCCGTACTAAATGTACATAAACCTTTTATTTCGATACCCTGACCACAAAAGCATATATTGAGTCGAACCTCGAGCAAACCTTGAGACGAAAGAGAAGTATTCTATCCGCAGAGCTGGCATCTATCAACTATCAACTATCAACTACCAACTTCAACTTCAATTTCAAAGGTAAACCAACATTGATGAACCTAATCAAGGTCTTTTTACTGTTAATAACATACATTTATACATTTAAAAACCAACTAAAAGTCTTAGTTACACCAGGTGTTGTCGTAAATTTCATATTTCAATGCATCACCATCTGGAATTATGTAACACCGCTTCAGTTCAAAGATTAATTCGAAAAACATTTAATTTTATCCCTTTCAATATACTTGTACTTTGGTTGCAGTGAAGGATGGAAGAAATTGAGTCAGGGGCGCGAACAAATAATGTACTTACTTGAGAACAATTGATTTATTCAATGCAGGTTGTAATATAGGTTAATGAAATTGAGAATTATAATTTACGAGTTGTAAAATTCTATTGAAAGCTGTTGTCGGACCTTGGTAGAGCCCCTGCGAAGGCGGAATCTCCCACTTCTCGGCATTCTGCGCGTGTCCCTGTCGTCGGTCGCCATCTGGTGCTAGACGTGTATTCATGCTAACAGCCTCAACACAAATAATGCACCCAATATAAAAACGTGAAACAATTACAATTTAACAATGTTTAAAGGGTGCAGCGTTCTAGGTTCCAGCCTCCCTGGTGGTAAATAGTGCGATGTCAATACATCATTCTTAAATGGTTTTCGTGAGAATTTGAATATTAAACACAGCGTTTTCCCCGTGGGAAATATACTAAATGTACTTTTGTAAATTAATTGTACTCTTGAAGCCCACATTACGCCGGTAAAATACTTAATTAATAAGTTACGTAGCACTATACAAAGTATATTTATAACTCACATAAACAGTTCAACATAACAGACCAAACAAATTTGTAAAATGTTGACTAAACTAGCAAAATTGGTCTTGGAGCTCTATTATATAATTAAATTCATTATCGTCAGCTGTGTAGTATTATTATTTTGTTTTTTTGTATCTTTTCTGATCTGAATACAGTGAATATGATTAAAAACGCGTTGCCTAAGGATATAGCTCCGATAATCCGATATAAGGAGAGGTTGGTTATTCTTTCATATCGGACTCTCATGAATCTGCATGAACTCTTGTATTCTTGATATATTTCTCTACTTTTCTCGGCATTTCATAAATCTGAGTGCAGAGATCAGATGAGAGAAATGCTTATTTATTTATTTTACTTCGGTCGGTCCAACGGATCCCCTTATTTTCCGTCCATTGGTAATTAGATCTTGTCACTCTAGTAAAACAGATCGCCACTAACGTAAACAGTTGGCTGATCTCCCAGATATGCAATCAAGACTGCCAGCTGATTTCTGATGTATGTTCTTGGTCTGTCTACAAAAATTCCGAAAAACCTTCATATAGAGTTTTTGATAGCGGACCGATTCAGACTGCGGCTGGATACTTTCTGTCTAGTTAAGTGGCGCTCCGCAAGTACAGAGCAAAACAAGTATACCACAAATATAAAAATCCAGGGCTACCAATCGAAGGATATCAAATACGCGCAAATAGACGGATTCGCCTCAAGTAAATGATTGTATGTTCAACGTTGGAGAATTAAGACATTTGTACTTCTCGTATTCGCAGCATGTATTTCCAAAACTATTTCAAAAATAATGTTCTTAAATATATTAATCCCTGGCTCCAATGCAGCCACCAAAGACTCAGAGGCAGAAATAAGAAATATAGTTTAGCAGATCAAATACTAGTGTTAATAGCATCAGAAATAGAGGTGTCCCCGAAAGTTCTATTAGAAATCTTAATAATCTCTGAGCATGTTAGATACGATATAAGAATGTGGACGAGATTAATACAAAAATGTGAATAACAAAAAAATTCGGAACTCTACTTTGATGATGATTTGAAATGGCGTGATTATTGGATCCTATTGAAAGTGACCGTCGTTTTAATTACAATGTTTTTCAAAAACCTTTGAGTGAAATCTACTAGGTGGCGCCCAAACTTTCAGTCTATTTTATTAACATGAAACGAAAAAATAGATGTATGCAATCTCCGGAATGCAGATCCCGCGGAGGGAATACGGGGAATATAGGGAAAATTGGGAGATGGGTATAGAAAGGTTACTGAGGGAAATTACTCTATCAATCTATGTACTTGGTCTTGCGTAACCAGGATTTGAAAGGATCGCTCATTTTACCTCAAATACGACGTTTTCTAACTCCTGTAGTCGCCGCCAAAACTATGCGCGAGTATGTCCAATTATCTCCGCTCCTGATTATCCGTTGACCTTATCCAAGGCATATGCAATTCACAAATCCAAATCGAAACACGAAATACAGTGCACCACAACACCGGAAAGAATGGTCCTCAACGCGAAGAATATAGGCGTTGACGGGTCTAATTCTAATTTTGACTTAGTGACCGCACGATAGGGTCGGGATCAAAAATCCATCCTGGGCAGTCAAACATTAGGAATGAATCGGAGATGGGAATATGTACGCGGGTATGTGACAATAATATTTTTGTATCGATATCGTAGCTCGCCCCGCAGGTGTGTTACTGTATCTCTCTAATAAAGTAACATATGCGAATGGAATCTGACGATATTGTATAATGTTATTATAGATTAATCGGTTAATGCCATGCTATCTAATGCGGTTAATAGATGTTTTAGGGTTTGTGTTTCAGTGGTGACTATATTTTTTGATACACATATTTTTTCTTAATATCTTTCAAAAGTGAGTCATCTAATTTATTTTAATACCATTCGTGTTCTAAAAAAATACAATTTCAGAAAGAATTTTTTTTTTTAAATAAATAAAATGACAGGACTAACCAAATGCGTCGGATGAATATTAAAATACTTTCATATACTTACTAATTGTAGATGATTTCAATACATATACGTGCACTGATCGACTATCATCGTTATTAAAAAAATGTACCTTTGAGTAATTTTCCATAAACCAATTTAAAGTTTCCCGTGGTGCAATATGACACCAAATTAAATTCCCCATATTTCTGGGGGTGTAAACCTGTGAAAATGCGGTGGCTCACCTTTCTATATTAATGGAAGGCTGTATAATTTGACACCTCGCGCAGGAAACGGCGTTCTCTGTTGTGATTTCCTAATCATGCTGTCTTCGTGTTAATGCCATGAGCCACGCACACGAGAAACCATTTTACGTTACCCCAACTCTACCTTTAGTTCGTTAATTAATGTAATACTATATCTGTACATATAAGAGAACATGTTTTTTATAAGACTCTTTGTCTTCCTTAACCATAACCAGTAAATATTATAATAATAAAATTATACAATTTTAAAAAAGTAATTGTTGGCAAATAAACACAGAGAAACAATATATTATGCAAACCACTCATATATTTGTCCCCTTTTTCCCTTCAAACAAAATATTCTATCAATTGTATGGAGAAGTTTGAAGGCAAAACATTTCGCCTTCGGTTACTCAAGTAAAAATGTTCGCTATTCCTATGGAAATAACAGTTTATTCTGGGTACAGGAATTAAATAATAAAGAAATGGATTCGTAATATTTCACATTTCAACGGTTTTTAAACGAAAGCAGTCTTTCTGTTAAACATTTTCAGCGATATTTTCAATTATCCAAAATAATGTAATTTTCGTGTCAAATCCATGTGACTGTGGCCTTGAATACTGATTGAAATTACTATACTGTGGCTAAATTTTAATATATTATATATATAAGGGCGTATAAATATTTACATATGTATGCACTATATTAAAAATAAATAAATATAAAGAAGCTTCACTTTAACAGTTTTGTTAAAATATTCAGTACCAGCTTAATTCAAATAGGTAGCTTCTTATTCATGTTATGTTATGTATTTTGGACAATATTTGACAATACATAGCCTGTTTTTAGAAGTAAATGCCCAAACTTTGCACCTAGCATTCCAATTTTCCAAGCCGTCCCTGGGTTTCATGAACATATTATGATGTGATGTGAATATCAACAACTCAAGGACATTAAATAAATAATCAGATTACGCGAATTAACGTAAATGTTACTAGAAATTTATATTTTATTGTACACCACTTTCCACATAAATTGCAGGGGCGGAACAGTGTAGGCGTTTTGGCGCCTGGGGCAGCTAAAAAATATGCCCCTTACGTAATACAAAATGTGTATCTTCTTTATGAAAAAGAACTATATAAAGCTATGGGTTGTGTATGTTCAAAAATTATACAAGAATATGTGCCTTTTTATGAGCTAGTATGTGAAAAATAATACGGAAAATGAACATTAAATGTATCCTCACTTTGAACAAATTGGTTAGAAATATGTGCACGCATTATTGCTTTTTATAGTCAAGTTGGTGCAATAACAATTGTATTATGAACGATACTGATTACCCCTGGCTTCACCCCTGAGGGTTTATATTATATTTAATAAATAAAATACCCACTAACTCGGTTAAATATAGAGGCAATTTTCTGTTTCGAATATTGAATTATTGCAACTCATGTTTCTCACACAAAATTTAAATACGGTGTATTAAAAAAAAGAGTTGAAAGCATGAGCCCTTTCTATAAAATGTTTAGCTTTAATCAGTTTATCTAGTAGACACGTCCGACACACTCTTAGCATGAACTTTGATGTCATCCTGGATTCAAAACTAATGTGACGCAATCACTTTTATAATAATATCTGCGTCTTATGTACTGTCAGCAATGTATCCTATGATGGATAGAAACAAACACCCCATCTGTAAGACCATAATTAGGTATATTTATTAATGCAGCCCTCATCTGCGACCATACTGCAAAATCACATAAAAATACTGCAAATTTTTCAAAACAAAGCTATCCGAGTTGCCCTGGATGCGCCCAAGTGGATCAGAATTACACAGCTTCACAACTCGGGTATTTCTACCGTAAAGGAATACATTAAACACCTGAGAGAGCATTTTTATGTTGAGATCCGGCCACACGAAAATTCCTCAATTAACATTCTCCCTAACTATGACGTAGACTCATTCAAAACACAAACGACCAAATATGTCGTCCACAACGAGTAAACCTCTGTCCCATCGTCGCAGAAACTGTTTTAACCTAACACCCACATGATTAAATTTTCAATCTTAATTCTAATTCTACACCGTTATGAAGGCGCAAGGGGTCCATTGACTCGGTACTTTATTAGCCAGGAGTTATAAGTCAAGTCAAGCTGTTCATTTTTAAACTGCCAAAAATCCCTGAACATCCTAATGATATTCAAGGGATTCGTTGGAAAAGAGGTTCCATTCAAGACCGGAATACGAAATAATCGAGAACTAATTCATCATATCCTGGTAGTCGTGAAAGTTTACATAATGTTTTCTATGTATTTACTTATATTATATAATTATCGATGACTCATAATGTCACGAGTCTATTTTTATTACTGTACTTTCCCGACAAAATATACTTTAAACCTATTTAGTACGTAGCCGCACGGATTGCAAAAAAGCGCTCCTCTCCCAAGGTCCGATTCCGACCGCATCCCTGCTCTCAGATCAGACTCGTTTAGACCCCAGACCTGGTAACTTGTGCTCTGACACGACATTTCTATAACTGTCCGACCCCATTTCTAGGGCCGTTTAAGAAAATAAATATCCGTCGTTAAACCTTTATATTGATGTAACATCATTTCAAATACTCGTCTCTCGATATGTCATGTGTTTACGAAGTCTACAGTAACTGTTTGTACTTTAAATTCTCGATGTGCAAGGGACGCCGTCCATTAAAACATTCTGAAAGTGCACGCCGTGGAACATTTTAAATCATTTAATATTTTTATTTATTATCTTTGTTTTATTAACCACTAAAATGAGTTTAAATACATCTACCGGTTTCGAAAAATACCATTTTCTTCTTCAGGATGTCATAACTAACTAAAACATATATTATTTCTTTGACAGAATCTAAATTTAACTACGAGTCCCATTCTAAATTTTTTTCCTAAAAATTATTCGAGTAAATTTGTATTAAGTAATGATTTAAGTTAGGTACTAAAATTTTTTTTTTTTTTTTAAAAAATAGATTCTGTCAAAGAAACAATATATGTTTTAGTTAGTTATGACATCTTGAAGAAGATAATGGTATTTTTCGAAACCGGTAGATGTATTTAAACTCATTTTAGTGGTTAATAAAACAAAGATAATAAATAAAAATATGAATCTTAACCACAAAGATAACATTGCTGATTTTAAAAGTACATTTTATATTTGCTGAGATTTCTTGCCACGTCGAATTTTTACCGATACAAGTACATATTTTAAACAACTGCATATTATATATAATTATTATTTATCATTCAAATTAAAAAACTAATATTCTTTATAACTACGAGGTGATCTGTAATTTAATCTACCAGGGATATCTTGTCTCGAGAATGCAGGGTAAAAAATCGAGGACCGAATAAAAATTGGTATGGCTAATTCTGGGATAACGAAACTGACCAAAAATTTGAAAGAACCGTTCCAGCTTCGTATTCTCCATATCACTGTTTGTAGTAAAAACATGGACATGGTAAAAAAAAGATAAAAAATAAATATGCTTAATGCCTTTGAGATGTGATTTTGTAGTATGCTGCGTTCGTCATGGACTATGAGACGAACGAATGCCTTTATTCTTCAAGAACTCTGTGCTGAAGAAATGATATCCGCATCATGCGTGTAATTAATTGCATACTTTGGGTATATTGCTAGAATAGTTGGAGATAGTCTAAAGTTAGCTTCGCTACACGTCGATCTAAAGACGGCCCAAGATCGCGAAGAGTGAAAGCAAGTAATTTGTACTTAGGAGCATGTCAACTCAGACAAGATAGAGAGAGAGAGAGAGAGAGAGAGAGAGAGAGAGATAGAGACCTTAGACACAGAAAATATAACATATAAAATTGCCACAGAAACCGCATACTGAATAAATAAAATAAAATTACTAAGTATAAAATTCGTAGGTACTTACTTAAACAAATTTGATATATATAATTTCATAAAAAAATATTTATTACCGTTTAACAAATTGGTAATAGTTGTTTTTATTTAAAATTTAAAAATTCTATGTATTATATTGCAGTGGTTTGGCTGACAAGCTAAAAATCAAATTTGTTTTGAACTTTTTCAGAACAAATATTATCACATTATCACGTTTTTTTACAAACGCAAACCTTGCTGTGTAGTAAAGATTAAAACCGCACATATTATTTTTTTACTCGTCACCCAACAAACGTTTTAATTTATTCATATTTACTTTGACGTCCGATACACACAACATTCGAAAATTTTAAAATTATAAATTCTACTTTACGAGCTCAATGGGTATTTTTTATATGTATCTTCAAAAAAAGTGTTAGTCCTTTACAGTATCTATAATTATAAATGATCTAAAAATGATATGTCAATAAGATGGGTAATTAATATTTTTGGTGACCTTAATTTTTTTTTAATCAACGAATATAAAAAACATTACACAATAATCCCACACTTGGTGGAAGCAGATCTTTGTTTCTTTATGTTGCCAATACAATTTGATCAGCTGTTCGATTTATATTGCTATGCAATACTGTTTGAGACATATGATATAAGAAAATTATATATGTAGGATAATTGTGCACAGGGTGTATACTTTTTTTATTAATATATTTAAAAGTTATATAAATATTTAAATTAATAAAAGTATGAATTTTGAACCAAATATATACGAGTATAATATATACTCAACTGTAGGAGACTTATATCTACTGCGAACAAGTACGATTGTACCTTTGCCACGCCTTAACAATGGTACATGTTACCATGCCGAAACGTCGGCCTAGATTTCCTTAAGGAAATCATCTGGAAAAACGCGGTTGAACCTATATATATATGTATGTATGTTATGTATTGGGTAATGTACTCGGATGATATACAGTGAAGTTTTTAACCTATTTATTAATTAAAACTCGTCATCTTTTAAGAAACTCCTGCAAACAATTTTTAGTCAATTTCATAATACAATTAGCAGAAACAATTCACAAAGCGATTTTCGCTCTCTAATTATGTTTGATTTTCATGTTTTATTGAATATGACCCAAGAGATACCTATAAATATTTTTATAATGTTAATCCCCCTACTTATATACTTATATTATCCTTTTTTGTTCGAGGTTAAGTTTTATAAGATAAATTTGCGTATCTCCTGCATAAACTAAGTTCTGACATCTTTATATCATAAATATAATGTCGTTTAAATAATTATCGGTACATTGAGGAAGTAACTATATCTTTATTACAATTTTAATGGCGTTCCATGAGTAGAAGAAATTCGGTCAGCATTAATTTATTTCATGTAGTTTAATAGTACGTGAACCTATTATTAATGATAAATATAATGTCATTCTATGTTATTTTTCTTTCATAATTTTGTATGTCTAATAAACTTTAATCGCCAGAGGGTGTAACAGGAAGAAGTAATTAGGAAAGTTCAGATTTACATACAACCCGCAAAATAGCAACCACGTAGGAAGGATATATTACAGTTAAGGTATGAAATCCAATACATAATTTCCCTAAATATTGAGATTTTATATAAATGATTTAGTTGAATGATTCGTATACCTATTCATTAGTATCTAATACTATATTATTTTTACTATATAAAATTGGAATATGAATAGCTTAACGTTTCTGATACTGCCTGGTGTACTTCTGACATGTCTCCTGGGTCAGGATACATTTTACAGGTATCCGCAAGATTTTTCCGTACTCACATCAGCATGACTTCTTTACAACGTATTTATAAATCAAATATGCACACTGACTGTGATTCATATTTTTCCATACTTTCTGAAAACGTTAAAATAAGACTTTTCTATTGTAGGGTCTACCACAGGTTTTTTTCTAACTGATGATACTATAGGCGGACACTTTGTCTAGTGGATACTCTATGTGCGATCTCCGGGTCGCACTTCCCGTGGAATGGATTACGATAACTCCGGCTTTAAGTCGGAATTACTGTACGGTGGGGAAGGGAAAGAGAATTTTTAAAGTACCAGCGATCTCGGGAACCGGGATTTAGGACTGCTCGCCTTACCTCAAGTATGACGCCTCCGAAATTTCTGGTGGCGCCGCCGAAATCGCACTCTACGTCTACGAGAATAGTCACCGACCTCCGCTCCCGAGTGAAGACGTTGATGTCATAACTCACTCACAGTACACACAAACAATAAAATAGTTACACAAAATAGTGCTCCACTGCACGGGAGGTAACTGTCCATACCGCGAATGGTATTGCGATGTCGAGATCAAACAAACAATATTGATCAAGTGATGTCTGATGGCGTCGGACATTCAATTCACACTGATGGCAAGCAGTAGGATGGGTCATGGGTAGGAATTTGGACACGGATATGTGTCAATAATATTATTCGAAGCCGATATTAAAGGCACCAAAAGTATATTTTTACGAATGCGAAACACTATTCAAGAATATTATTTGTCCTTTCATTACTATCTACGCCATGATCCACGCTCTAACCCATATGTTTTTTTTGTCTTTTCTAGTTATTCTTTGAATAATTATTTCTATACTACACTGCGTTACCTGGAACTTCTGAGTTTTCTGAGAACTTTAATAATATTCAGAGTCCAGATCTCATTACCATATTTAATAATTGAAGAAATTCATTCATCAGCGACTATTTTATTATGTCGCTAAAGGCATGTTATTATTTCATCAAAGTCACTCATTTGGGGATATAACTTGTTTTAGATTGAGTATACCAATTCTAAATTGCAACCATACACCAAAATATTTTTCATGCCCATGGTGCAAAGCAACGTATTGTGACTTAATTTTTCTTGAAATTCATTTTGAATCCAGCAATTTCCAAAGTACTGTCCAGATTATTTAAGCAAGATTAGGGGTGTGGGGGGGGGGGCAAATGATTATAATATAATCTTCAAATCTGAACTGCAAAAAATGTATCACATTTAAACTATCTTATAAAAGGGATTTTTTTTTAAACTTTGTTGTAACAATAAGTAGTTAATGAAATAAAGTTAATAAATAAAAATAATGAATTTTAACCACAATGTTAATTTTGCTAATTTCAAAAAGGAATAATTTTGTTAATATGTATCCTGATCCTCTTTCGCTTCCAGGATATTCAGGGATGTTCACAGGGATGGCAACAGTATACACCTCACAATCACACTCCAAAGATAAAGATGTTAATATAATATATTTTTCCTTTGACTTATTTATTATATAAATGATGTTTCACCGATTCCTGTATATTTATTCACCTTATGACATTCTAAGGATAAATTTATTACTTGAATAAGATACATTATTTAATAAATATATAAAATACCACTATATGACACATATTTTATCAATACCTTTACTTTTTTTATATCTCCAAAATTTTAACAGGTCTTAGAATAATTTGTGTCATTTATTATTGATTTATAACAGAGATAATCCATGTCAGTAATTATAGATACAAATGTGCTTATTATGAAAGTGGTGTATGTCATGTTTCTTTCGTTCCGAGATATTTAAAAGTTTGCGTTTGAATTGAATAAAAAATATTTTTATATTACACAACACAATGTTTCAAAATTTATTTAGTTTAATAGATTTACAATTAGTTTCGACATATAATGTTGTATCAAGCTTATTATATAATAACATTTTTAAAGTTGAAATGATTTACTCTAATATCAAAATAAACACTAACAGAATACCGTTAAACTTCGTAACAATACACTGAATATAATGCTTCAATTTTTTAATTTCTTGACTTAGACCACTTTCATAATAATAGGCACATATATGATATACCTACACTATTTAACAACTAACTATTTACTAGTCTTTGTGTTTAATTAATGTTTTAATTAATGTTAAAGAACGTATGGTTCTTATTCGCTAGGAGACGCCAGAAATTTTTCAATTTCATTTTATTACATTTTTGAATATACCTTAATACAACTCAGCGAATATTCCTCAAAGGTATTCACAATAAAAAGATGATAGCTTTTACATAAATGAAATGTAAGATGAATCAATTTGAAATAGCTGATGGATTTAATTTGTTTTAAAATAAAATGTTGTTTTGAGCTCGGCCTCAAGTCCATTTGTTTTGAGGTCGGCTCCAAGTCTACTCTAAGAATGAAACTGCAACATAAGCAGATTTCCTCGCATACATATTTTGTAATGCACCTAAACTGGGTGCCGTATGAAACTTGTGCAATTTACTCCCACACATTCTTGGAATTATTATGTCGCTAGCATAACTCAGCCTGGAGCCCGCGACTAACAAAGTGTGGGTTACGTGCAAAGTTCAACCCTTAAAATGACAACGGATTGTATTTACCAGGGTAAAATCGAAAAACCAAATCTATTCGTGTGCACGCCGCATTACCACAGCATTTTTGGGCGACCGCAAGGGCTATAAATCGTTACCGGGTTCTAAAAGGGTTAAAGAATACCAGGTGAATTTGTGGGTTACCGCTTTCCGTGTACTTATGGAATAATGTGTGAAAGGTTCAACTAGTAAATTTCAAACTTTAAAGCTTGCGATAATCTATATTCATGTCCAGAGGCATTTCAAGAATAAAAGATACCCGAAGCAAATTGGTAATGTGTGGTTAAGTAAGCCACGCGTAAGTAGGATTTCACATATTATTACTATTTACTTTGTATTCATATTTACTAGTAAAAACTTCATTCTTTTTTTTTTAAATACAGACGGTATTCATTTTATAAAACTCCATTGTCAATCAACACAACAATTTTTGTGTGCTATATTAAATTTTTAGAAATAATTGGACAATCGTTTCGGCTGTCTAGACTATTATCAACTGATAAAACATAGAACAGTATGGTGAGCTTATATACTAATTTAGTTACAAAGTTGGGTACTGCTTAGTATGTATCAGCTGAAAATGGGTTAGATGGCCGAAACGATCATCCAATTATTTGGAAAAATTAAATATAGAACCCAAAATATTGTGTTTGATTTATTGTGTTAATTAAAAACTTAATTAATTATCATTTAAAAGGGGGGACTTTTATGAGGTTTATCACACTACAATCAAGCTTAACTAATCAACGCTAACAAATACCCAATCTGGCATTAAAATTCACGTACCGTTCTGGCGGTGACACTACAAACGTGTGCCACGTAAAAAAACCGACTGTCGATGCCACCTGGAGACAGATTGTATGAACTACAGCGCGTCCATATGCTTAAGAATATAAAACTAATACTATCTGAAAACATTACTTTTCTTTTATCTTAGATTGTTTGTTCGCACGTTTTTTCTCGTAATGTACATTTAGTCTAGCTGCATTTTATTTTGGTTTAATTGTTAGTAAAGATGTAAACAAACATAGCGGATAAATATAAAGCATTAGAAAATAGCAAGCTCTTCCTTCAATTGACATTCTATGTACCTAGAGACATTCATGCAAATATATTAATTTAAAACAAGTTACCACTGTGACTGTAAATATAGGGTGGGCCAACTTGAGCTTTATAACTTTCGTGGGGTTTATTTTTAATTATATAGTTTTTTGCAGATAATAAAAAATTTATTAAAGTTTATAATGATTACATACCACCCAGTATAAGAGCGCGTTAAAATTAATGAATTTTATTATGTTTCGCGACGATCTATTTTCGGTGACCGGGTAATTTAAAAAAATTCGGTTTGTTTGGCCTCCCCGTCCCCTAGATTTGACAGCGTCTGATTTCTTTTTATAGAGCTACTTAAAAGGCTGAGTTAACATGAACAAATCAGCAACAATTCGGAAGTTTAAATAAAATATTCGTGGAGAAATAATAAATTTTGCGACAGAAACTCTGCGTTATGTAATGTAAAATACTTTAGAAAGAGCAATTACTTGTCAACAAGAAAATGGAGGTCATTTAAATGGATTAAAAAGTACACTTTCATGTAATAATATATTTTTTTAAATAAATATTAAAACAACAAAAGTTACATGCATTTTACATCAGTTAGTCCAAGTTGGCCCACTCTGTACAATCATCTCGCAAACTGCTAGCGCAATGAATTGTGTAGGCCTGTGATCTGTGTATGTATTTTAAATTATACATTTTTATTTCAAATTCATGTGATAGTGACCTTTGACCGATTCAATTTACTGTGCCCAGGCTGAAGAAATTATGTTCTAATGTAATATTGTTACGCTTTCATGTATTCAAATATACTTATACTGTAACATCTCATTTTCATATACTTGTATTTCATTGTTAATGTAATACAAGTATATAAATTCAATATTCATACTCACTGTTGCACTATAAAGCGGCGGTGGGTAGTCACATTATAATGAATGCACGTGATGAGTATTTTTAAGCGGTTCAATAACTATATTTTTAATATAGATAATTTATTCTGACCTATGTTGTAACATTGAACTGTAAATGCTCTGTATAAAATAAAATAAATTAATGTTGTAAAATCGTTGGATCGGGAGTGGATTATATATTTCATACATACAAAAATATTTTTTTGTTATTTTGCAGCCATATCTATTCTCTGATTTCGGAGCCAGGATTTAAACTCCTTCTAGCCGTAATCCAATGTGTCGCGTAACAATACTACATTTTGATTACATAGATGACACCGGATGATAATTTATGATATTTTTATTCACAGAATTTATATTTACCGGAATGGTTTAATACAACTGTTTCGGTAATATAAAAACTCAATTACAATAACAGATGATTTTACATTGGTAACGTCCACGTAAAACGGTACGTTGTTTCAGTATTAGAATATAAAATACAATACTATATAATAAGATACCTCGCCAATAACATGAAAATTATTATTTAAATTTTACGTATAAATAATAGAAGTCTTAGATGAGATAATTTAGAAAAATTAAAAAACTCTAAATATAATTAATTAAATCTAATAAATTATCCGCTATTTTATATTCCCCAGTTTAGTAATGTCGCAATCTATTCCTCCATTCCCAAAACTGTGGCCACGCTAATATCCGATAATTGATTTCTTAGCATATTTTATTTTATGGATTAATTAGTGTGCGTCCTGACTAACAGATGTTAAATTAATTAAAGTGGTTGATGCAAAATTTCGTTTTTATAAAATAAATAATTGAAAATATATTTAGTTTGTATGTAACATAGTTCATACAGAATAATATTGGATCATCCAAGATCAATTATACAAAAATTTAAACGCAACCTCGGGAATCTATTTTATAAGAATGAACTGTACCGTTGAGCTTTTAGAAGATTCTGCAATGCCAAAGTATAATAAGATTTCGGAAATAATCGGAATCCGAAGGTCATTATTTTCGCGCTCCACATTTCATTCATAAAAGCGCGTAGCGCAAGGGACCTTAAAAAAATAAAAAAGTAAAACCTATTCGCCTCTCCCTTCCCCGTTATTTCCCGCCTGCCGCAGCCTACCATCCCTCAACCCCTCCCCACTTCCAGAACCACCCGAATCGCCTCATAGCGAAGAGGGGCTCGGCACTGCGTAGGGCTGCTGATTTATGCGGGATGGTATGTTAGCAATTTTTATTTTATAAAATATTTTATTTTCGTTGAGTGTAGCTATTTAATAATAATAAAATTAAATACACAAGTATACTATGAAAAAATTAAATGTATCAATTTGAAAGATATACAGGAAAATTCAAATTATTAAAAAAATATTTTTATTGCTCTCCGGATTCCCGGTAGCAACAAGAGGAATATAAACTGAATAATGAACAAAAAGAAATAAAAATGTGTAACTTAGTAAGCTTGTAATAGAATTGACTAAAACATATATAGTAATTGTAAGCAGAGAGTAAGTGTTAATATATATGAGATAAACTTCAAACTGCAAAATGTAAAAAAGTTCTCAGTTCTCAGTTCGTCAGTTTCTCTATCTCGAAGAAGTCCAAGTTTGAATTCCGGTTGCAACTAAATATTTTTTTCGATAGATAGATTTTTTTGTATATCTATCTAGCTGATTAATTTAATTTGTATTAAAATACCATAGAACTATGTTCTGAAAATGCAACTTTACAACAAAATCTTTCTTTTTCTAAATATCTATTGGAAAGTTTTTTCGGGCATGCATTATTTTTGTAGATACAAACAAGATAGAAATATGTAAAAAAAAAAAAACATATTCTATGGAGGAATGAAATGATGGTTTGTCTCCGTGTTTGCTGATTAATTTATTGAGAAAAATTCCCCTAAGCTTCTCCATTGAAACTCTAGCTGTGTTTCATCTATCATATCCAATCATACCACCCTAGTCTCGTCCAATTTATTTTGTTGTACATTCCTAATCGTGTCATGTTTTGCTGGTGCATCCAACACTCACTCTTGTACTTATCTTCACCATCCTCTTCTCATTCATTAACTTAACATGCTTAAACCATCTTAGCGACACTCTTATAATATTTAAAACTACGCCCTAATTAGTTATATTCGTTTTCAATTTGTGATCAGAATGGCTTGTAAGACATACTCGTATAAAAGAGTAACACCCGCTGACGTCATTTGATTCGGTCTTCCATTCATGTTCTGTACAAGGTTGTACATCCATGTGTAAGTGTATAGAGCAGAAGAATTTCTGTAAGCTGTACAACCATATACATATTATACATGCGTTTGTATAGGGGTAAGATTTATTATATCAATGTGTGAGAGAGGGAGCGCTGTATTTTGGATTTATTTCGTATTTATCCACGACAGATATTCTCTGTTCGCAGCTCTGCCCCTATATCCTTTGAAAGTGGAATAGCTTACATAATATATATATTAAAATTACGCTCCAAATGATGTTCTACTCATGTTTTCAATACGTTACACTTTGGAACTTTAAAAAAAAATTCAAATTTGTTCTTGCTGATATATTTTAAAATCATTTAGATACATAACCATTATTAAAAAAAAAACGTAATAATTGTATGATCGTGTGGCACATTTTTTTATTTTGTTCGACAGTTATAAAATACGTGTATTCTTCTTCTTCTTCTTTCAAATAGGCAATCCACCCTTCAAGAGTGATTTGTGCTATTAAACAAGTTCAAACATTATTTCATAGAAAGCAGTAAAACAATATTATTGAATAGGAAATATTGCATTACAAGTTAATACCATTGACATTCAAGAAATTTGCTATTATATAGCTTAAATGTGGCGAGTTGAGGGAAAGAAGATGACACAAGTTAACCGGGAGTTAAAAATTACCATTGACAAGATTATTGTAAAAAAAACCTGTGATTCGCAATGGACAGGCAAAAAAGACATAGCCAAGGGTTTCCTCCTCGGCACCACATTCACACATTGGGGAGTCTATTATGTTCATTCTGAACAAATGTGAGGCCACCTGGCAATGCCCAATTCTCATTCTAGAGATATTTGCTACTGTTCTTTTTGAGACTTTCCTATTGGAGAACCAAGGGGAGCGGGGAATATATCTTTGGATTATTTTAAGACGATTACCCTTGTGATTGTTTGGATCCATCCATTGTGCAGACCAGATAGAATACGTATGTTTTTTTACAATATTAATGTATACTCGTATTATGTCTCGTGAAATTTTGTAATTAATAACCAATAAATTCCGTTAGAAAACACATATATATATATATTATATATTATGTCATACATAATGTAATAATAAATAAAGCATATTAAAATCACATTTATCTGTTAAAATATATAGATAACACCAGGACACGAACTCGAAACTTTCTCCTGACGGAAGAATGAGTTATCAATTCCTGTGTTAATCTTTTTCTTTCACGTCAAACTTTATTTTATTTGATGGAGACATCTATTTCCTATAAATAATTTTATGATAGGTAGATAAATTTTTTCTATGAATTTTCTTAGTTATTTGTCTAAATTATTTAATTTAACTTACGTTTTTTTTTACAACGAATTACATTATTAACGTGGATAACGAGTGAGTTCACTGTTAAAGGAAAAACCGTTAAGTATATTTATTAATACTTAATTATTGTTTAGTTAGTAAAAAAATATCATTATTACACGAGTTTTATGTATACCTACTAGTGGGTAGGTACATTATTGAATTTATATTTTTATTTTATTTTTATTCTGTATCATTTTATAAAAAAATCATATATGTATTTTTTGGCAATTTTTATGTTTGTACCTAACCTCTCTGGTCAATGTTACGCGGAATATTTTGAATTCCCGTGAAATTTGAGAATGTTGTAAATTCAATCTTAAACTAGTGAAATTGCATTAATGTTAATATGTTATATTAATTCATTCATTTAGTACGTATTTCTATTTTCTACGTTTAAACATTCATCTTCCACTTAGAGTCAAAGAGAATTTAACAGAGTATTCTTGCTATTTTCATCAGATAATAAAATACTATAGGAGCAATACTTCATAGTACTATATTGGTTTTGAGGCGCCGTATACTGTTCAAGAGCCACACCGCCTACAACTTGTGCAGGCTCTTCGCGGTAATGACAAACGAATGTTGGATTTTGTCAACAAATGCTTGAAAAAACGGAAGATGTCAATCTTCTCCGGCGTTTAAGTTTTAGCGACGAAGCTACGTTCCTCCGCAGCGGGAAAGTAAATAGACACAACGTTCGCATATGGGGTTTACAAAATCCCCATAAAACACTGCAACATGAGAGAGACTTATCGATGGTTAATGTGTTTTATACCGTATCGCAAACAAAGGTATATGGATTATTCTTATTTGCTTTTTTGCGGAAAACACGGTTACTGGGGTAACGTATCACGACATCCCGGAAAACTGACTTCTTCCGCAATTAAATGAATACTTCATCTTTCAACACGACGGAACTCCACCTCATTGGCACCGGGTTGTTTTGAATGAATCTCTACCTCAACGATGGATAGGCTCTTCAGTTCTGGCCCCCGAGATCTCCTGATCTCACACCCGGTGACTTTTTCTTGTGGGGGTTCGCAAAAGCGTAAAAGAAGCCGTTTATGTACCATCTCTATAAATAACTCTGGCAGACCTGCGGAACCGTATTACAGCTGCGGTGAACTCAGTAACACAAGACATGCTTCATCGGGTGTGGAACGACTTCAGCTACCGATTAGATGTTTGCTGTGCCGCCAAAAGAGGTCACATAGAGCATAAACTGTATTTGTAAACTTAATTGTGAGTATTATCAAATGTATTATTTTTTTATTCAATATTCGTGTCAAAGAACATCTTAAATGTTTCTCAGAATTTCCCAGCCATATTATTGAAAAATACCATTATTTTAATAATATTACAGAGGTAATATTATCATATAATATTATCATATATTATTATATAATATCCTCCATAAAAACGGGTTTGACCTTCTGTTGGAAGCCCTTGAAATAAAAAAGGCAATAAATAGTGGTACGCCAATTCTTAAAAATCAAATTAATTCATTCATCAACACTATATTTTTCCCTCCCTTAATGTTTCGTCTATCTGTATATGTATTGTGTCTCTCTCTTTCGCATATAATTTTATATTCTGTCTTTCTTAATATTCTATTTAACTATATATGTATTTTGTCTCTCTCTTTCACATGTAATTTTATATTCTATCTCCCTCTTTATATATATATAAGTGGTCTTTTTGTATTTATGATTAGTTTTAAATACGTCTTGATAAAGTTTGAGATAAGCGAAACCGGATGACGTATAATAAATTACGTGGTTTCATACAAAATGATTGTTATTTTATTTAATATAAAAATGTAATTTACTTCAAACGAAATTGAGTCCATCATTTTAAATAACCCTGTATAATAACATAAACATATTATATGCATAAAGTTAACATTGTTTAATTTATATGTACATAGATATGTATTTAATTATTTTGTTTGAAAAGATCTATAAAATATAAAAGGCCTGTAAAATAGAAAAACATATTATGAATAACATAAAATATTTTTTGCGAGAATTCTGGTAAATTATTCTTGATTACACGTAATAATTATTCAAAAATTCTTTTATATTATACGTAATATATACAATTCACAGCACATAAGTACTAGAAAGCCTTCAGATAACGTCTATACAACCACGTAGAAATTCTTTTTATCACGTGAAATCCGAATATCATTTGATTAAATTATCCAGCGTTATGAGTGGCTCCTGTCTTTCCAAATAGAGTGTACCGTCCATAAAATTTTATAGCATCAAGATTCGATGAGTTCATGTGTAACAACTTGGAGATAAAAAAAAACGACTCCAATAAAGACACGTCCAGAATGGAACCAAAAATAGAACTCATTTGTAAACAGAACACATTTATTTGTATATTGTAAGAATGAATAACTTTCGGGATATAACAGGGTTATGTATGTGTTGTTCTCTCTTATTTACTGGGTTTGGGGAGTCTCGTCATGAAATATATTGATTATTCAAATGTCTCCAGCTCTGCTGCTGAGGCAAGAGATGGAGACCACGAATGTTCCACTTTTATGTTGTGACGTAGTGGAGAAATGCTCAG
The DNA here is from genome assembly GCA_031772225.1 of Eubasilissa splendida. Lineage (NCBI taxonomy): Eukaryota > Metazoa > Arthropoda > Insecta > Trichoptera > Phryganeidae > Eubasilissa > Eubasilissa splendida. Next base: position 3,481,882 of record CM062853.1, on the reverse strand, counting down.
TCGGTATGACAGCATCATTTACAATTATCTCCTATTCGTATATTGTAATCAAACATTTCAAGATACATGATCAATCCGTTTTATCTTTACATTTCATCAGCTCATGCAATTGAATTTATTGTAGTAGAATTTAAAACGTACATGTAATGCAAACATCACATTCACCAAACATTATTATATGCTACAATATTCAATTATTTATCTCGTTTGGTTATTTTAAATAAAACAAATAAAATTAATTAATTAGAAAGATGTACCTACAGACACAATATTTGATTACCGCGACAAATTTTAGACAGACACATGTATGTAGTCTTTTCTAAATGAGACACTGTTATTTTATTTAAAAGTAACTATTTTGACTTAAACTTTTTTTTTTGGAAAATCTCTTATTTTGAACAATATTTTTACATTTAAATTATCGGGTCTTACAATATATACATCAGAGTTGTTATTAAAAATATTTTTTTAATATAGTTTCAATGGTAATAATTGTGATATCATTGTCGTCGTTGACAAGTGGTCAATGATAAAAAAGGAGTCCAATATATCCTTCGATTTTGTCCTGATTCGCGATCCTCTTTTAGTTTAAAATTTTTATAAATATACAGAATATTTATATTTTGATAACAGAACATAAATAACTAATGAAATGTTACAATAGAAATATTGATCTACATATTTACAAATGCTCACCACATGTCTGAGAATTTTGACAACCATCATCCAACATTCACAATATGACAACCCACTAACAGTCTTCTACATTAGGTACAAATTGTACATTACATATAAAATAAAGTTTTATGTTAAAGTCCGAAAACTTATGATTACTTAAGAAACATTGTTAGGTAATTTCTTCCTCCTTCCTCAGCTTCATGTTCAGGGGGGAGGCATCTAGCCTAACTGGTTCTTTTTTTAAATATTAACAAGTCAAATGGTTATGAAATGAAAGAATATTTTTTTTATAAGAATATTTATAATCTATATTTTAAGATACTTGCATGTGTTAAAAGTGGAAAATGAGCAATTTACTTTAATACTTATAAATAAGGCTATTCAAAAATAATTACAATAAAATTAACATTAAATATTTGTGTTCATCATGCCATCATTAATTTCTCTGCCAAATTGTCTACGTTGACGCTTGTCTGATGTAGATTATTCAGGTCCCTCACGTAAGGGATTACCTCTTAGGATGGTCCTGGATCCTGGACGTGAAGTGTGGTCAGCTTCTTGTGGTGCCAGCGTAGGGTGACGGAGTTCAGGCTTGTAGTTGATGACAAGACGATGCCCAATTATCCAGGCAACCGGGACTCTGAACGCAATATTCTTATGCTATAGCGACAGTCTGTTCTCGCTACACCGATTATATTTATCAACTTTTTATAGATCCAGCGGGACCTTTTTTGATATTTTCACATTTATGATTAAACGCAGAGAACATCACAATCTAAACATAAACTCAAAGCGCACAGTTTAAATTTTCCCCGGAATTACAATCTATAAAGCACTTACTTGATACTTTTAGAGATGATATAGATTTTATTTTGTGATTGAAAATAAAATCTCGTCTTAGGTGGAGCCACTTATCCCGGCGGAGAATATCAGAAGACTGGCCGCTTATGGTGATGCATCCCTTAAAGTGCATTTGCCTACGTGACTCTAGTCACGTTTTCCGCATTACCGCCACTGTATTCGCCGCTGTACCCAAGCTGTGTCGGTCCACCTGCGTCTAACAATCCCGAGTTTTTATTACCGTCCGTCCCTTACTTCGGCTAAGTGCTTTTGTATCATTGAAAAAAATATTGTTTTGGGTAATTTCGCATTCTAACAACATAATACATAAAAAAAAAGTTTCGTAAAAAAATGTCATAGTTTATGGTTTTTTGTAGGTACTTATCTAAATAATACATTGTAAAATATGACAAATTCATTTTTAATGCCAATAATATTGTATAACCTATATATTCATAAATCGGGGTTATGGTGTGCAATATTATAAGTCTTATTATTATCTGAGTATTTGATAAAATTACAAATATTTGAAAAGATTTATATTGAATACTAAATTATTACTATTATTATAGTGTGCAGGATGATGAAAACTATATTTTAACTTACCTGTTAAAAAGATATATATATAAATTCAATAAATAAAAGAAAATAAAAAATACATATTGCATTTGCGACATTCCATACATTCTTATTAAACCTTTGATGAATTTTGATTTATTTGTTAGAAATCTAAGTAATTAAAAAATAAAGAGATTGATGTTTTCAACATGTGATAGGTATATAAATATAAACATTTTTAAAAATGAAATACATACCTACCCATTGTAAGTATATGACTTTACTGAAAGAATTCACTAAAAATAAAACAGTGATGGACTGATCCCTAACCCGACATATGAGGGTATATGCTGTGGATACTTTTTGGTATTTTTTTAAATGAAATTAAAAAAAATCTAATTTTAATCAATATTTTTATTGAGTTCTGCTAGTTTGCGTAAAGCATTACTTAAATATTATAGCTGTTTCGGCGGTTATGATCAGTTTGAAAATGGCCTTAACCGCCGAAACAGCTGTAATATTTTAATAATGTTTTACGTAAACTACCAGAACTCAATAATAATATTTATTAAAATTTCATTAAAAACTAAACATGAAGTTCTACAAACAAAATACAATAACAATAAATAAATACAACTTTTGGGCATAGTTACGCCACTGGTTAAGATATCTCCTAGGTCAACTATTTAGCAATGTTTGATCAAAATCTGATGGGAGTTACGGAATAAATTTTCCGTAAGTTGCGTCATGAGACCCAGCACTAGATACTAATTTTATAAAATTCTGCCAAAAATGATAGATGAGGATAGGAAGGTGTGGCGCTCTATGGAGTTCTCCCTATTCTTGGAAATGTAACTTTATGGTAAGTATGTAGAATAATACTGTTGATACCTTAATAATGTTAGTATAATATTATTTTTATTTTACTTGGAACGTTAATTGGAACATGCCAAGATTTTTTATTGGCTTTGTCGGTATTTTCTAGAATCATTAATCATACAGTAACATATAAATATTCCAGGCAGATTATTACATTGAAATCACTTTTACATGACAATCTGGAAAATTCGCTGAGAATTAGGCATATTGCATTATGGGAAATAATATTTTATTTTCCGATTTGTTGATATTTTTCGTGCTACGTGCTTTGGAATATTTTTGTTTATGGAGGTGCCAGTAATTAATTGTCCAAAAAATTGAAAATTTTATTACATTATGCATATGTAAATTACGATCGAAAAATTATATTTCTTATAATAGACTTATAATTAGATATCTATAGGGTGTCTCAACAAGAGTTTAATATTTTAATGTAAACGACGCTGAAAATTTCATTGGTGTCAACATATCGCGATTAGTACCCATGAAACACTATATGAATGAACATTTATCAATTAAGTGTTGGAAAACTAAGAAGTAGGTTATAATTTTACGAAGAAAATCAAGTTTAGCGAGGAGGTGCACGTTCAACGAAATGGGCACGTGATTAAACAAAACCGTCAGATTTGGTGCACAGAGAATCCTGGAGTGATTCTAAATAAGTTATGGCATGCATCGCGAGTCACTATTTAATGCAGATTTTGGGATGGCAGAGTGATTGTACCGTACTTTTTCAAAAATTCGACCAGCAATGCACTCACAGAGTAGAGCGGTATACTATGGTAATGCGATAATGGAATTTGTTGTTTTAATTGGATGGTATGGAGATCCAACAGGACGGTGCAATCTGAAACACTGCGCTTTGAGTTGTTGCAAGAAAACAATCCCGGTTGTGTAATCTCACGCGATGGTGACCAGGATTAGATACCGTTTGAATTATTGAGTTTTGTGAGTCTCGCGTCTAGACCAACAAATCAACAACGACTGTTGAGCTCAAGAAGGTTCTACACGCCATTGATGATATGAACAGCAATTATATAAAATATGAATTAAATATATTAATTATAAAGATATACATATAAAATCAATTTTATCGAAAAATATTATTGTTGCGCCACCGGGATTCGAACCTGGATCTCTTTCCTAACCGGGGAAGGTGCTTTATCCAACTAAGCTACAGCGACAATATTTTTAGCGACAATTTTCGACCCTATATGTTACCTTTTTGATATTAATACATTTAATCGTTCCATCATTTTGACAGAGTCATCTACCTTATTTTTTAATAATAATAATTATAATAATAAGAGTGTGCCAACAAATACGTAGAGGACATATGATTTATTCTTTATTTGTCAATAAATCGTTATTTAACTATTTTATACAAAAATAAAAATATCGGTATTATTCGAAAAAATTATATGTTTTATAAAAATAAATCATTCTTGTCGGGACACTCTATATAATGTACAATGAAAATGAGTCAAAAAAGAACATTTAAACATAACATAAATATGAAAACTCCTGTACGAATTTACTGAAAATAAAATAACAAAGATCCATATGTACCTACCTATAAAAGATGCCTATATAATGTAGTCTCGCCCGCTATCATTGAACTTTGTTCTTTTATATTCAAAGTTTTGTATTGAATTTCCAACCCCTACCCTCATCCCGTGAACAACCAAGCTTCGGCTAATGAAAACAAATGTCCATCGCGAATTATTTATAAGATATTAATAAAATCGCAAAGTTGTTGCAAATTTAAACATCGCCGTGATATATAGCTGGAGGGATGTCACATTCAGTTTGCAACCTATTTTTCAGGAAGATAAATCCGACCGCTTACACACACACACACACACACACACACACGCGCACGCGTTTACTCGGCAGGGCATCGGCGGTAATTTCCAAGAGTGAGCCAAGTATTTGTCTCCCTCGAATACCTTTGGGAAAATATCGGAAAACGTGAAAAACATACCGGTTCACACTGTAAATACTGCCAACACATTTACATAAATTTCAGTTATGCGCTTCTACGCTCTCGGTTACTGAAAACGCGTTCAACAATATAATTAAAAAAGTTCTCATATAAAAATATAAAGTTTATAATTTCAAGAATAATCGACAATACAACACCAAAAATTATATTTAAGTAAAAAAACTACCCAGAAAAATAACGTATGAAACGAGTCGTTTTATCCAAACGAAATAAAACAGAATTTCACTGCAATTTTTCCTGTGACATTTGTTTCTGGAAAAGGCTTTGTGATGTCGCGTAACAAGTTGATTAACTATCTGGTTAGTAGAGCGGATGTTTTGGGTATCAACCAATTACAACCAGATTTTTTTCTAAACGCGCAATGAATTTCCTACGAAAGCCAAATAATAGGTATTGACTTTACCTATAAAATGAATAAAATAATAATCACTTCAATATTAGCAAAATTACTTTATGGCCTCATTTTATATTAATAATTAGACAAAATACTTTGTTTACACTACAATTTATTGATAATTCAACATGTTTCGATACCTATGGTATCTTCTTCGGGAAACAATGTACACTGAAATTAAAAATATAACCATAAATAAAAACAAAACTATAAAATGGTGAATAAGCAAGAACTAATATGAAAACAACTTGAAAAAGTAACTATTTGCGAAGAGGATTTGGTTATTTATAATATTTAGATTGCTATTAACACTTTTTCTTATTTCTTAAATTTGTATTATAATATTGTAAAGCCATAGTATTTTCATGTATAATTTCTAAACCCTTGTTAATATCAAAATTCTGTTTTTTTTCCAAAAAGTGATTGGAAAATTCTGAATTCAGGAGCACTTGAGATGCCTAAGTAGCAACAACTATTCTAATTAAGTCTAATTATTTATTTAATATAATAATCAGTTCATAAAGGTAACTATTTTGGTTTTGCAAATATTTGTCAAATCGCATTTAGTAGTCGATTATAATTTATTATGGAGCATCTAACGCCTCAATAATATTCTGAAGTCGTTAAAATATTTTATCTAAATAATAATGGCAATGCTGTAACCATTAACAGTAATCGCTATCGTCACATGTTGGAAAACTTCTTGATGGCCGAATTGGGTCGATTGGGCCTACAACACATGTGGTTTTAACTGGACAATATCACCTCATACACAGCTCGAGTTACACTTGAAATAATATCAAATATGCGGCCGCATAATATCAAAAAGTGGTGATATCGACTGGTCTCCTCGATCACCTGATTTGACGGCTCCTGATTATTTTCTGTAAAGGTACTTGAAAAAAAAAGTCTACGCCAATAATCCAAAATTAATTACACCGCTACAGAAATAATACGCGAAGTGTGCGAGAATTTCATAAAAAATATGGTTAAAAGAGCTTGCACCGCTGCCAGAGGCAGCCATTTGACCAATTTCATATTTTGTACATAATTGTAATAAATCAAATAATTTATTAATAGACACTAAATTTAAAGAATGTTTTTTTTATAGTTATTAAAAAACATCATCGACCTGGAACATAATATTCACCTATACCTGGGATAGATTTTTATTTTCTAAAAAATATTTTTTTTTTTTTATGCATGTACGTTACGTAACAACGTTGTATAGGAAAATGATGTTACGTATATTTTAAATGAAGATTGATGTTATTGGAATCAGTTTTTATTATGTTCGCAATGCCATAGTTAAATTATTTCAAAAATATTTTTAATTAGTTTTAACTTATAATATTATTGTACTAAATGTCTATTCAAAATTCAAAGCCATTAAAGCTTCATATTAAAGTTTCAAAAACAAAATATTATATTAATTCACCAATACAAAGTCTTCACAGGTATAATTTAGTTTCGTCGATATATTTTTTTTCATGTCTAAATTTAAGTATAATACTTTTTTATGATATCAATATAGATCGAAACAATAATATAATTTCAAACGGCATTAAAGCCGTTATGTGTTTAATATATTTTTTAAAGTCATTAGTACTTGTATATATATATATATATGTTGAAGTTAACAATTAGTGAGTGACATTAAGTAGTAGTGAAATGAATATTGATCAAAAACTTGTCAAAAATGGTATTAGTAATTAAACTATACGTACGAGTAATCTATATAAATGAGTATATATAAGATGTTCAGCGGAAAATTTTCAAGTTTAATATTAAATAATAAAAAAACTACAAAGTTACTTTCATTATTTACTATACAAAATGGAGTTTAACAATGCGGATTTTACATTTTATAAACAATATCGTCTAAATGCCGTCCATTTCACTCAAGACACTCTTGCAATCGGATTTAAATTTGCGAACACGCGAGAGCAAAGGGTTGGTTCAATGGCAGCAACTTCACGGCGGATATTTTCTTGTAGGGCCTGAATTGTTCAAGAATTGTTGCTGTAAACTCTTGACTTAAGGTGTTCCCTCAAAAAAAGTCGCACCGTGTAAGGTCCGGTGACCGAGATGTCCAGGGTATGTCTCCGTGCTAGTTGATTAATTTATTGTAAAAATTCCCCTCAGCTTCTCCATTGAAACTCTAGCTGTGTGAAGTGGCCCCGTCATTCTGAAATTATACTCTGTTATTGAACCCAAGAAACAGCTGCAGTTGCGGTACCAAAAACTCTTCGATCATTCGGCAATACACGTCAGCAGTGACTGTCTCTCGCTGGTTAAAAAAATAAGGGCCAATTATCCCTCGGGCAGAAATTGCACACCGCACTGTCGTTTTTGGACAATGCAAACATTTTTGATGGCGTCCCCTTGGTTTGTCGGGGTTATATCTTATATTTTGTTTATTAACATAGCCATCGATATTAAAATGTGCTTTGTCAGTAATCCAAGCGTTCGTGCTGTTCCAAAACGTTGCAGAATCGTTCTCGCTAAGGTTTCACGTAAATAGTAGTCATTTTCGTCGAGAAACTGCACGATTTGTAGTTTGTATGGGTGAAACTGTAGTTTTTTTTTCAAAATAACGTGCACTGTTGATTTTTTTATTCCAATACAGGCTGATTGATCGATTTACGCGAATTGCGCATAATTTCACGTCGAACCTGAGTCACATGTTCTGGCGTCGCTGCTAACGTTGATGCATGTATGTATATTTATATTAAATCAAATCAATTTTGTGGAATAATAAAATATCTTTACGTCAACTTATCATTGCGTTTCAATATTTTAGTATTTATTTCTTATCGATAGAAAGAGGGAGGTGCTTAGACAGAGACATGAGCGATAAGAATACCTTAACTCAGATGGGAAGCACTGAGTTTGTTATATTACTTTATAATTGTAAAACATAACACAACAAACTCAGTTATAATTCATTGAATTATTTAAGCCCGTAATATTTATGCGGTAAAATGCAAATAGAGGCTGGAGCGAAATGCTGTCAATCGGTTCAAGAGCGCTACAGAACGCTCAATTGGCCAAAAACCAAATATCTTAGTTGAAAAAACTAAGATAGGCTAGACATGTTGTTATACGTGACGAGTGACTACACCTTAGTACCTACTCCGCAAGGTGTACGAGGGAACGCAAACGGAAACTCGACTCTTATGACGCCTAAGAATGACATGGGCGTATAACATTCGAAAGGACGCAGCCAAAGGAGATGAATTCTTTGTTTTGGGGCTCTGACAGGCAGTTGTGCGGTCGGCTTGGGACCAAAAAGGTCCTTAGAGTCTTAAAATAATAAAATATCTACTGCGGGTTTTGGGAGTCTTCCTCATTTTTTAATATATTTTCGTTTAAATATCAGGACCCTTTGAAAGCGCAAGTGTACGATATTTGAGAATGTTAATAATCTAAATCTAAATTTTATTTTTAAAGAAATGTAAAATTGTCCACATAATTGTGTACAAATATATTCACTAACCATTTTTTTTATAATATGTAAGTGCAACCTTTCTATAGAAAATACAATCTTGCGCTTAGAGAGGGAGATCGTTTAAAATTTTGAAGTATACATTGTAAAAATACTATTGATAATCTTTCATCTATAACTCTTTTTAAAATAAAGGAACTTATAAATAAAATATAGAAAAAAGTTACAATAAAACCGAGAAAAACGTATATCATAAAATATATATCAATACATAATGTATGAAATACTATAGAATACTACAAGTATAAGTAAAATGTTGCTCACAAGAATAATAGATGTTACATAATATTCAAAGTAATAAATATGTAGAATTTAGAAAATAATTATAAAAACAAAAGTATTATGTACCTACCTACTGTATTTAATATATCTTTTATTACAAATATTCCTAAGATCAGCTCAAAAAATATTTAATATGTGGGAATATTTTAAAACATTATTTGTGATTTAACGCACGGACGCGTCATTAAAGAAGCCACTGTCGTTATTGGTAAAAAAAAATACTAAAATAGCTATATCAAGCTTCGGGCTCATTTTCCGGGTAGTAAATCGAACGATACATATATTTGGTTATCTTTATAAGTACATATTATCAAACATGTTACGAAATTTACTTTAATAATCTATTCTTTAATAACTTTTCTTACAACACGACCACGTATTATCCTTTATTACTAAAATGGATATTCTTTACATAACGTAAGCGTTTATGAGACAAATTCCTAGTTTGTTAAATATAGTTTCAACGAGCGATTTTAAAAATCAATAGTGAAAGGATTTTGATATTTTATTTGTAATCACACCGTCTATTGTCTATTTTTTTATTTTTGATCACACCATCTATCATCTTATATTATATTTTTAATCACACCATCTACTGTCTTATTTTTTAATAAAATATTTTTTTTTATACATATTCATAATGATAAGGACTGATATTAATCGCGGAGCTCAATTTGGCAAATCCGCTACGATTCTATTTAATAATAATAACATTGGATAATTTTTAGAACGCCATTTTCATGAAAAAATTCACATCAAAGTCATTTTACATACAAACTGTTTTCTTCTATACTATTATTGTATTTAAAATTTAAAATTCTTATTTAAACTTATGGATATAAGTTTTTGAAATGGTGCGTTTTTAGTATGATATATTTTAAAATAAAGGCTCTGATGCACTGTTCCTTATGACGGAAGGCAAAAATGTTTATGCTTTTAGGCCTGCCACTGCAAATACCCGTTCACTAAACTTCTGGTATCGGCTGATTGGTTCTACAACTTTTCCTGCAGCTGAAGTAGTGTGTTTGTACACATCCACTTTTTCAACAAAAAATCTTGACTTTTCGCATAATTTCGGTTCTATTTCGACAATCGAATCTTATTCTTAAGCTGTGAAATTGTAAAGAAAAAAAGCCTAGTGGCGTGATAACGCACAATTTTGGTGCGAAATTTTGGTAGCTAAATCGAGAGATGAGAAACCCCGGAAACTTTGCGTGCAATAACAGTACTGTGTCTCATTGTGTAGCAGATTACATTTTCTTACTGAAACTATATGTCTTCTTAACCCTTCCTAAACCATGCAGTAACACAGGTCTACCATCATAATTAAACCTGTCATATTTTGGTAAATACATGCATCATAAAATTTATATTTTAGATAATCCTGAAGAAAATATTAGCGCTCAGAAATGACTTGTGAAAAACCAATTTTGAAAAGGGAATCGTACAAAAACAATTATTTTTTCCATTCAATCCGTTGTAAAATTAATACATTAGTAAGAATACAATTTGTGATATGAAAGACAGAGATCACACACTATTTTCACAGTGAAAATAACAACAAACATACAAATATAATTATCTCTTTCTTACTAATTAAATGAAGAGGGATAAGAAGGATGGACACTGTATAGGATTTAATGAATGCTCTAAATTATGTTATTAATCATTTTTTTAAAATTGAATGCTCAATATTTATAGTAAATTCGTGCCATTAAAGCCATTTAAGCTAATAAAAACTTTTTTTCTAACAGTTATTTACGGTAACACGAGTTGACAGCATGGCTGCGTTCGGGTATTTTATATCATGGTATGGTAAAGGTTAATTGATACCGTCCGATTCATCTCGCAAAAAGTTTTCTGTTATGTCGAGATAACGTAAACCATTGGAACTTAACGTGGCTTCAGCAGCATTTATAAAGTACGCAGTCATACATAGTCACAGCTTTCAATCGTTGACATTATGTTTTCAAGGCACTAGTCACTATTCTAAGTTGAAAAGATGTCTCTGCATCTGAGCCGACACGTCAGAATTTTTGAATTAAATAAACAATTACGATTGACGACAATGAAATGTTTACCGACGTTTCGGATCCCATTGCAGGGTTCATCATCAGGGATGATGTTATGTGTGACTGATGGTGTTGTGATTAAGTAATGGCTAGCAGTACCGTGTCAAAAACAGGTGTTATGTGAAACGAGTAGTGTTATGTTACGTGTAAGTTCTATCTACTGTGGGATCACTATCTGTGCAGATTCTTCGACTCCTTTGGCTTCAAGCGCAGGATACCAAGAGGTATTTAATTTTACGCTGTGAACTCCCTCGAAAACCAGAGTACCATTGGAGTAACCATCTACCGTGCTTTACCCTCACACCCCCTTCCGCAACTCCCCTCCCCCCCCAACCCCTGCTACTCAACCCATCCCATCATCCCTATTCTCCTCCTCATCGCCCTCAAAAAAAAAAAAAAAAAAAAAAAAAACACCAAATACAATAACCCGCCACCACCATCCCCATTGCACAACCCACCCCTCCTCACATCCAATATACCCAAGCCACACCCTCAGAACACCTATACCGAAACCTAACTACCCCCACACAACTCCACCCCTCTCTGCCCCCCCCCGCCTCAGCACAGACTCCCACTCAACACCTATCACTCCCCTCACCACACCATATATCCCCTCACGAAACCCCCCCCACCCGTCCCCCCCCCATTCCGTAACCCTCTCAACACACTCCACCTACGCTCCCCACCACCGCGATCATCACCCCCCCCCACCACAACAAAAGAGCCCCCCCAACAACCCACAACAGAAACCCTCCCAATCACCACCACACTTGTCCAATCCCCCCCTCCGCAGACCCAACAAAGTAAAACCAACCACCCACTCACCTCCCACACCCCCACCCCCCCCCACCCCCCCCCCCCCCCCACAAAAACCCCCTAACCCACCACAACAACAACCCATATAAATACAAACCACCAAACCCATATTCACTACTTCCCCCTAACAACCCACTCCCAACCCCACCCAAATCACCACCACAAACACCAACCCCCCTTCCCCACAAAACCCCAAACATTTATAAATCCAAACATCCCCCCCAACCCCCCCCACAAACCCTCCAAACATATCTTACCACCCCCACCCACCTACTTACCCCCTCCTCCCATACCCTATAACAAAAACTAACATAAAAACCCACTCCAACACCAACACAACACTCTTACTCCCAACACCAAATTTATATATATAAATTAACAAACACAGAATAGATGCACTATTCTCTACACCAGCGCTCTCCACTTCTCACTCCACCCACTCCCTAAATTCATATAACAACCCCACACGTTTATTCAACCTCTAAATTAATACTTGGTTTCACAACTCTCTCTCTCTTGAGAATTCTTGATTATTTAAAAATGTTAAATTCAAACATCTTATTGTGCACCACATTCCATTTAAATTGATGTTTATCTCATAGACACTGTCTTTTTTGTAGGTTCCCTGTTATCCCGAATTTCTCCCAGTCTAGATTTATGTTTGTGTCACTTCAATGAAAATGGAAAAGTCATATAAGTTTCATTCGCATATTTTGAATCTCGGTTTGATTGTAGGGACAAAACATAAACATAAAGTCTCAACATTTAGCAATAATTTTAAAAAAATCTTGTTTAGAGCAATTAAAACTCCATACAATTTATATTTCAAATAAAATTTACACGTAACTTCGATTCAAAGTTTCCTTTGAAACCCTACAAAAAAACTTTAGACATAAAGTTGAATTTCCATGAACATTTTTAGTATTAAATTTATTCACGTATTATATGTTATGTTAGTGTTGAATTAAGTATGTAGGTTTAACGATCTATAAAATCTTTTATTTAATATCGTACACAAAATGTGAAATCTGCAGGTCTGATGATTGCTTTTTGGTTTTATAACATTTAAATGTAACTGTAAAATTATCCTGAGTATAACTTTAGGGATAAAAGACCTAGAATAATACATAAAGTGGTATAAGTCAATAAATTGAAAAAATTAGTACATCAATTATTTCGTAACACATTGTTTTACATTAATATCATATGATGCAAATTTAAACAATTATGAAAATTTTGAAGCGTTGTATTCTATGTATATTGTTATGACGTTCAACGGTATTTCTCTAGTGTTTATTTTGATAATAGAATAAGTCATTTCAACCTTAATTTTTTATAAGCTAACTGCAAAATTTATATGTCTAATGAAATGATAAATCTAGTAGACTAATTAAATTTGGAAACGTTGTGTTGTATGAAAATATTTTTTTATCAATTCAAACGCAGATCTTTAAGTATCTCGAAACGAAAGGAACGTGACTTAGACCGCATTCATAATAATGGGCACACATGTGTTGCATCTAGCTGGAGAAATCCTGGAGTAAGCTGCGAGGATGGCCCAGGACCGATTCTTATAGAAATTACTAGCCGTGAAATTTCATATGACTGAGACCATTGAATCAAAAGTCAAAACAATAGTATAAATGTCAACCAATTATACCATTAGTCTAATCAGTAGATTTTTTATTATTATAAAATAATGTTTAATTTCCAATATTGTCCACGTGCTGATTTGTAATATTGATGTGTGAGTGTCGTTGAATCCACAATAATAATCACTACAAAACCCAATCAGCTGTCAAATTTAATAAGCATACCTGCACTCGAATTATATTTGCCAATTTTCAAAATTTCCCAAGTAATATTTTCTTTTTGCACATAACAGTGAAATGCACGGTATTGGCTACTCACCATTGATTTATACAAAATAACAAGGAACATAATTAGATAATAACATATCATTCGCGTTATACATTATACATTATACATCATTATAGGCCATAGATGTGAACGTGTGCGGTTATTACGTCAAATAAATTTAATAATTTTACTTATTACATTTTATCTATAGTTAAATTATTTAAGGTTATAAAAACATTTATTTACCACCATTATTGATGATACCTTTGTACATACGCTTATTGGGGGCGTATGTACGGAATACATCCTTCAATATTAAGAATAAATTTTCCACAAAGCAAAACTATTCTACTAAAATAATCTAACTGATAAGATAACCGGATTGTTAGTTTAAAAATCAAACCTCCAATCACTCGGTCATTAGACGAAATTTTAAACCATAATAATATGCGGAACGATATTATGACGTAAGTCACTAGGTTAGACCAAACAAGCGCGATATATATTATAAAACATAATATAAAACACGATAATTTATGGAATCATTAGAATAAAAAATAATTTAACTAGTAAGGTAATTATAGAAATTATATTTTATAAGAAGAACACATTCTTATTGTGAAGTTGTAATTATTCAGAACAGACGGTCTGTGATATTTTAAATATTAATTAGAAAGATATACATATAAAATCAATTTTATCGAAAAATATTGTTGCGTCACCGGAATTCGAACCTGGATCTCTTTCGAAACCGGGTAAGGTGCATTATCCAACTACGCTACAGCGATATTATTTTTTGACGATAAAACAAAGTAGATGGTTCTTTCAAATAATCGAACGATAAATGTATTAATTTGAAAAAAATAACATATGGGTTCGAAAATTTGTCGTCAAAAAATAAAGTCGCCGTAGCATAGTTGGATAATACACCTTCCCCGGTTTGGAAAGAGATCCATGTTCGAATCTCGGTGGCGCATCAACAATATTTTTAGATAAAATTGATTTTATATGTATATCATTCTAATTAATTCATTTAATTAATATTTGTTATTTTATCTATAGACATGATGTTAGATAACTTTACAATTATATAAAGTTTTACAATGTTTTAGAATAAATGTGAAAGTTTTATGCAAATGAAACAATAAAAAGATTATCAAAACTATGAACTTTATGCGGAGTTTGCAGTGTGTAACGCTTCATAGTGCATTTCTGAATCTAATTTTCCACTAAGGGTTTTAAACTTTTGCACAAATGCAACTTTTACAATGTAATAAATTCGACCCATTCAAAGACGCGGATTGTAACATTTTATTTTTATTATTTAAAAACATATAATTATTTGAACATATATTTTCTTTATCTATTTATTCTTTGAATAATATTATGATAAACTTATTAAGTATTTGAATTTTATGACCGACATTTGAAGTTCGACGAACGACATGCGTGATGTGAGATGCGACACGGTGAACTCTGAGACTTGGTGAATTACAAAAACCGAGAGTATCTTCAAAGAATCTTCCTGTCGCAGAGATTATCTCGTTTAAAAACCTCATCCCTGGATATGGGCCGTTATAGTTTATGATTTTATTTACCCTTTGCGTGTAGCGCAACGTTTCGAAAATATTAAAGTAAATACTCACACGAGAATCGTCTCTTTGCCCATTCGCAAAATGTCGACAAATTTAACATCTCGATTTCGAGTGGGATATTTTTGCAGATAGCTTTGAATGTTTTCGAAGAGCACATCGCAAACCACTGCAATTTTTCGCCCACGCAACCCGAAATAAAGAATAAGTACGTATCGACCGGGCAGAGGCGAGCGCGGCGAGAAATCTCCCGCCCTCGCAGCGTCCCTAGTATTAAGGAATTTACAAATGGCGATTGTTATTTCTTCAGACATTATCAATAGGCGATAAAACAGGACGGGAGGGGGAAGCGTTTGGCATTGGATAGGATCACTTAGTCAAAACGCGTGGGGTAGATGGCGCCCCGGTCGCAACCCCCGTTTTATTTTCCCCGACAACTTTCGTCTCACGCACTGGCGAGATAATCCAACCCCAGTGAAATAATAATATTTTTGGCATCAACAGTTTTAATCGCGGTGAAAATAATAAATTATACGTCACGACTACGAGGCAGATTAATGCGTGAACTTTCATGATACCATAACCTTACGTGTCTCGGCTCATCTTACGTATTGCAGAGTTTGTATTCATGGCGTTTTTGATTTAGATAATGGTCTCCAGACTAGTTGGAAGCGAAGCCGGTAAATTGGTCATTAACTAATATTAACATCGCTGTGAGAAAAAAAATAGTTTGATAGAGAATTTCATAAAAATGTCTTATTTAAAAATTAATGAATTAAAAGACCGATAAAATAATAACAATACAATTTGTACAATGTAAAAATGCATGAACGGGCTAACTCTACAACTTCCAACTATAATATTTTGGCTGTGCCAAGAAAAGAGGAAATGAAATCAGTTTTTAAAAATAATTATCTTGGTGGCTGTGGACATGAGCGCGGGTGTGGGTGTGGGTGTTGCAGTGGGTGGATACCTACACATTTAATGATAACAAGGTCGAGAGTGCGATCTCAATATCCACACATTTTCACATTTGAAGGCAAAGATTGAGTTAAATATTTTTTTTAAATTTGTTACGAAATATCATAATGTACTTCTTTCTCCCCGTTTGGACAGTACAAAAGAGCTGGTGTTCCAATTTGTTTGATTATATTATCGCCACCAGCCCGGTTGTCCGCGACAAAAATAAAACCCGTTAAATATATCCAAACTTACGTCATGGAAATCGGAGATGAGTCAAGTAGAATACTGTCTACCCTGTAACGCATCCCACTTGAAAAATATTCGCTCATCCCCATTTTCGTGCCCCCACAGACATATTACACAATGAGAGCACACAAGTTGTGAAATCGTAGACGAAAGGTCGTATCGACTCTCGTGTATTGGCCATCTTATTTATTAAACTCACAGAGATCTATTAATTTAATTATTTGTCATAAGTAACCACAAATTTAAATACAAATTAAATGTATCAACTAGAAAGATATACACAAAAAAACAATTTATTTAAAAAATTGTTTAGAATAGAAAAATAATTCGAACCTGGATCTTTTCCTAACCGGAGAAATGCGTTATCAGTTACACCACGCAAACCGAGTAAGTTGACATCAAATATACTTATATGCTGCAGCTCTTTCAAATTGATAATCTTTGATACAATATAAAAATTTAAAAAATATTTTTTCGATATATTGTTTTTTCTGTGTATCTTTCTAGTTGATACATTTAATTTATATATATTAAATTGCCACAGAACTATGTTTGTAAAAAACTGCAACTTTACAATAATAATGTATTCTCCTTAAAAATTTAAAAAAAACAAATTTTAATATTTATATCATCTTCTTCATTGACATGTGGTCAGCCATTAGTATTAACTTAGTTACATATATATGTAGTCCTGATTGTAAGATAATTCTACGCCACTTTGTAACAAAGTCGTAGTTTCAAAGAGTTACTAGGGAATAGATTAGCAATGTTAATAATATTAACATGTATGTTAATCAGATCTCCCTTCGTAAGTTTCAACATCCTTTAATATATCTTCCTCTCACACAGAATCGTAACAAATAAAATATATTGCGTCGTAGCGCCGTATAACATGAGATCGGTGTCAGGTAAGTATAAAAAAAAATTCCGGCGAATATTAACGAAGTTTAGTTTTTTTTTTAAATTTTATCAGCTACCGTATTGAAACAAAATTGCGAATTAGTCAAGCTGAATGATAGCCAAAATATATCCAAGGTCATATTTTCGGAAAAATTTTAGTTGAGTCATCCAACCTTCTGCAATAGTATTTCTTTCGAAATCAACCTAAGACGATTTTTATTATTCTCATTCAGTTTGATAGTTCGATGAAAGAAAAAGAATGGATTTGATTATTCCAACATTGATCGCTAAAATTCCCGATAGTCAGGTAGGAGATGACAGCACGCTACGTGCGCTCGTAGCGAAAAATGCATTTCACTTAGTAGAACAGAACAGAGAAAGAGGAACATCTGACATCTACATCATACCTATTTATAATCTGATCAATTTTCCAACATTTTTATATATTGTTAATTTTTATATTGTATTATTATAGATTTATATATATATATTACCTTTTTTCATTTGTTATAATCAAATTCTAGTTTATATTAATCTTGTATTATATAAATGTTGAAAACCACCCCCATAATTCAAGATCTTTCTTATTTGGGGGTGCATAACTCTACTATTGTTTTTTTAAATTATCAAATATATAAATAAATCACTTAGTTTTGAAATTACGTACTGTTATATCTAATAATATGATTCTTTATGTAAAAGCCCACAAGGGCGTTGTTGGTAATAAAATAAAAAATAAATAAAATCAAATCAAAATCAATAACCTAACGCACTTTCAAATTAGAGGAAAATAAATTAAAATCGTTATAAAAAGATGTGTAAGCCCGTTTTGTATTTGCTGTATGTAGCTGAATGTTGGTCTCTGAGAAACAACTTCTCCAAACTACAGAGATACACATTCTCCGGCAGTCATTAGCCATCGCCAGATTGTTCAGAATCAAGATGGCACCGATAGTAATCTTCTCTGTTAATGGAAACTGCGAACCTACAATTCCCCTAGGTACATAAGTGAACCGAACCTGCATAGGTGCCGGAGTAGATCGAAGAAGATACTGAATTATAAACTAATGAAGGACATGTTCCAACTTTGCTTCCTATTCACCGATTATCACAATCGGTAGAGATGGAAATTGGGTGTCCAAATCGCTAACTCTAAAAGCAAGAATAAAAAAAATTATTCTTCCTATGAAATATGACTGTGGTACAGGTAATATTACAGTCACATGATCATGAAAATTTTCCTGAAAAGACGAATTCCTTTATCGTTTCGAGCGTTAACTTTGATAATTTTCATAATTCCGTTTATACATAGAAGAAGCGATGAAATATTTTGAGTTTCATAAGTCGGTATTTAAGAGACTTAAGGTGCTCTCGGGATGACTTACGTACAGCCCCAGAGGGGTGGATTGACACCTTGAAGTCACCGAAAGTACATAAAAATATGTTTATTTAATCATTTTTAATTGAGACAAGATTTATTTTTTAGGTATAATTTAATTGAAACAAATTGAAAATATAAATAAATATTGTCATTAAGAAATTAAAGAAATGTATTCGATAAAATTAAGAAAAAAATGTATGCGTAATTAGTTACTCCCTTCATTTAAAACAGATAAAGCCTTAACTATATTAATAACCTAGGTGAAAATTATTATAAAATAGTATCTATATTTAACTTTGTTTAAACCACTGTATTTTTTTTACATCAACCGGTTTCGATATTAACATATCTTCGTACGTTATACGCCGGTTAACGTAAAAACAACCCAGTGGTTTAAACAAAGTTAAATATATATACAGTTTTAAATTATGTCTAACCACAAAGTTAACACTACAAACATCATTTATATAAAATTACTATTTTTATCAAATATAGGTTCAAATGTGTTAAGACCACAAGCCTTGATAAACCCATATAAACTTGTCATACGCTTGCATTTGACAAAGGTCAAAAGTTAAACGAAATTAATTTATAATTTCCTCCCAGTCGCGGCACTTTTGCGGGAATAAACATTTTAATATTATTATTTAGAATACGTCGTCATAAATATTATTTTCAGTTTAACTGGATTTTGTCTGAAATATTTTATCATGTATTTATATATATAGTCATTTTTCAATTATTTTCAAATTAAATTAATCAACTAGAAATATATATACAAAAAAAAATCTATCCATCGAAAAAATATTTTGTTGCTACCGGGATAATCTAATTTGTATTCAATACCATAGAGCTATGTTCTGAAAATGCAACTTTATAACAAAAATGTGTTTTCCTTAATTAAATTATTTTCAATTTTTAAACTAAAACACTTGGCAATAAGCCAATAATCACAAGAGACCAAGCTTTTGGACTGGTCGAATAGTTGAATTATCTGGAAATGAATGTGACAAGAAACAATGATATGAAACAAAAAAACAATGGCCATTGTAACAAATTAAAAATAAGTGCCGCTTGTTACTTTCCTGTGGGTAAATTACTATTGAGGTTGTTATCACAGAACTTAACATTTTACCACTTTATGCTGATACTGTATATTGCCCTATACGAATATGAAATTTAGTTTCTCACTATGGAGCACGAAACCAGGTTACAGGTAAAATATTCAAAAGCAAAGTCTGAACCCTGATCTTATAATTTGCGACCCAATACGTGATAATCTAGCTGAAGAATTGAGGAAGTTAAAGAACTTGGAAGTTTTAGAACGGTATTACGCCATAGATATATATATATATATATATATAGAAGAAGAAGAATGTACATATTATACGTCGGATAAATTTATGTACAGTTGTTGTATTTTTTATTAAATATTTTCTTCCTACTAGATAAGTAAATATAATTTTAAATAATTTTTGATACTAGATAAATCATCATTCATGTCGATCCCTCATGACCATTCCAAGATCTCGAGCCATCTGCTCCCAGTCCTCGGGTGCTCCACACAAATTCAGCGTTTCCTGAAGGTAATCCTCGTACCGTTTCTTCTATCTCCGAGCACTTCGCTCGCTTACGTTCTCCCCGTATATAACACGTTTCGGAAATCAAAGTAAGTTAGTTTGTATAGTAAATTATTAATATCTAAAGCAACCTGTAGACACTGCGTACCCATAATTTAATTTGTTTTAGAAAATCTTATATAACATATTATATATACAATCCCAGGTTTCACAAAGTATGCTTAAAATTAATTGACATGTTATAACTTTTTAACGGTTACAACTATTCTTGTATGCGATTAACAGTTATTGTTTATGAGATTTAGTATTAAAATATTGTTTCAAAGTGAGCAAAATTATCAAAAAAGATGGACTAATTATTGTTTCTAATGCTGCAGTGATGAAAGTCTGTATAAATGTTTATTTATTAGTGATTAAAGAAATAGTTTATTCAATTATTTTATCACTCAAAAACAAATATTAATAAATCGCTAAAAAAAGATACATAGAAAAATCTATTTATCGAAAAAATATATTCACCACTGAGGATAAAATATTTTTTAGATTGACATATCTGTATGCGTATCTTTCTAAGTTATTTGTGTAAATTTATTGATTTTTGTATATAACTTATAACTATGTGTAAATAAAATGTAATAATAAAATTAATTCATTTATTCCGCGAACCTGAACCGTCTAATTTGACATTTCTATATATTTCATACATTATTTATATTAATATCTATACACATAAAATATACATACATACTCGTATAGTTCTATATTCATTTATTGATATGATCTTACCTACCTTATCTTTATAAATTGATAAATGCATAAGTATATGTACAAGTAATAATTATATTTTATTTAAGTACGCATTTGTCTAACTTGTCTATATTTGTTAATATGTGCGGCTAATAAGTTTCCAGTCTCACTATTGTGGTCGATCGATGTTCCTAGACCTATCTTTAAAACTCGGTCTAGCCGATTTAAAAGCAGAATGGTATCATTTTCTAAATACTCACTGAAAGATACATACCTCAACTGGTTTTACTTTATGCCATTTTAGTAACTATTTTGTATATGAAATAATAGCTGGGAAACACATTATTTTATATAATAAATAATAAAATACTTTTCCATATTTAAAAAAATATAAAAAGCATTATGCACTTTACTTGATCAAGAGAAATATTATAGTTAAGTGAATGTGTGAGCGAATACGGTGAGAATGAAAATATTAAAGTTAAAATAATGCACTTTCGCATTTTACAGTGCACTTACGTGTAGGATAGATTTATGCAAAGTAACAAAAAAAGTACAAAATACGGTGCATAAAAAAGTAAAGAATAGAAAATTGTATATTTATAGAAACGTTATGGATAAAAAAAAATTATTTCATAATATACTGACATTAAAAACTAATAGTGTAATTAACCATTAATGGGTAGGTAGATATATATATATTTTTTTTTTTATGACATGGCGAAAATAATACAAAATATTAGTTATCATTATAAATAATAAAAATATTTTGAAAATACCATACATAATGAATCACTCCAATTATTTCGATAAAATTGAATATCCATAAGTTGTTGCGAGTATGTCTTAAAATGATGTTGATTTTATTTCAATATTAAACAAAGCAAATAGACTATGACTATTTAAAAAAAAATATCCACTGCATGTACTCATGCATGCACTCCGTACTTGTATTTTAAATAAGTGACTATTTAAATTAATTATAAATGTTGAAAAATATATTCCAATAAAATATATCTTGAATTTAGTGATTCTTTATTTTTTCATACTAAATTTATTTGCATCTTTCAAACTATTAAAAATTGTTAATTTAATCAATAGAATTATATTTTTATTTATTATCTTTATTTTATTAACCACTTAATTGAATTTAAATACATCTACCGGTTTCGAAAAATATCATTTTCTTCATCGGAAATAATAAAAAATATCATAACTAACTAAAACATATATTATTGTTTCTTTACCAGAATCTATTTTTAAAATCTATTTAAAAAAAAACAATTAATTAAAAAAAAAAAATTTAGTACCTAACTCAAATTGTTACTTAATACAAATTTACTCGAATAATTTTTAGGAAAAAAATTTAGAATGGGACTCAAAGATAATAAATAAAAATATGAATTTTAACCACAAAGTCAATATTGCTAATTTTAAAAGTACAATAGAATTATGCCAGTTTCGATCGTTATCTACTATTTTGCTGTTCAGGAGCTCCAACACCGTCCATCGGCCAGGAGTATACAGGCTGATTTGTGCTGGAATAGCCATGAACACTCGCCTTAGCGCGCGAACTTACTGTTTAAAGGGTCGCCACTCTATATAGTTACTAGAATTTAAAAATCTATTCATCGCATGATATTAAAGTCTGTATTTACTATAAACATATATCTATTTGGGTGAAAATATGAGGAGGAAAAGGAAGGAAGGCACTTACTTTTTTCGTCACAGTTCACACTGACAAGACGAGCATTAGGAAATATATGGATTGGAATTTGGATGCAGAATTGTGTCAATAACAACGATTGCGGCTGATTCGAAAGATGCGCCGATAATGAATGTATGTAACAAATAAAATAAAAATGATAATATCAGTAATATCCGAGTAGACCAAGTTAGCAAATTTAGAAATCTCCGGTCAGACAGTTTAATTAAATTTAATTAGCCATGACACACACCATTTTAATGTTATTTGGAATAAGATAATAAATCCCTTGTTTCATCCATGCACCTATAATCAAAAATATATCATAATAGTCTGGTAATTACATGTAGGTATATGTAGACATAATTATTATTTAAAATGAATTTATATGATCCGTTTTCACAGTTTATTGAAGCTTGTGATGTACCTACGCATAAAACACTTAAAAAATATGGGGCATTAAAATTGAAGGTGTGAATGTGCATAAATGGGTTTACGACCTATTCCGTCTGTCAAGCACCCCGGAGTCCATTAACGTCTACTGTAGGTAACAGGTTTACTACTCTATTTGAAACAATACGGGTATATTATATTTAATATTAGAGCTTAGTAATAAAACAAAAGACTAGTGTAGCAGACAGATAAATGATACTTTGCTACCAAAACCATCAGTAACGATTTATTGATTTGTGTACGTATCTCTGTATATAAGGGTTGTCAACTTTATTAAATTTACTCTAAAAATATTCATTATTTTTAATATCCGATGGAAGCTAGACACTATTTTCCCGTCTCAGTACAGATTGTTCTAGCACACTCCAAACACTATTATACAAGGGTTATTCAATAAATGTGATTGAATTCCAATACAATTAGTTGCCAGGTTTATTAATTTTTTGACATCTTTCTTTGTCATCTTTATTCAGTATATTATTCCATTTTATCGTGGATTATTTCACATTGGAACAACGTTTACAAGTTATAAAAAATGTTATTTAAACTAAGACGATCGATTTATTGAAAACAACATTAAACGATTCAATTATTTCTAGAATGTCTGTCAATTGGCCGCCCAGATAATGTGATATCTCTCCGTTAGAATATTTTCTGTGGGGATATGTAGTCACTTGTTTATGCTGATACACCAACAATAATTGAACAGTTAAAAAACAACACTACTCGTATTATTGGTCAAATAGCACCGAATGTATGTGAAAGAGTGGCTGAAAATTGGATTCAAATAATGCATTGTATCAAATTCTATGTATTATATTGTTAAATGGCATCGAGTGATCTTTCAAATAAATAAAAAATCATTGATATTATTTACACGAGAGGGTGAGGAATATAAGGGTCGGGGCAGGAAAGGTGGAAAGAATTCAGAAGAAAGACAGGGGTTGGCTGAAGGATCATCAAAACCAGAAAACACTTCTGGTAATTGGCAAAACTATTTCCTACGTTAAAAATAATTATTTCCTTTAGTTATTACATTAAGGATTTTTAAACAATAAATTAATCATTTTCAGTCATAGAAAGTGTTCTTAAAAACGTCCATACGTTTTTTATATTGATTTTTATATAAGCAAAAAGGTATTATTTTACGTTAAGACTTAAACTTTAAAAACACTTAATAGTACTGTGAAATTACAAATAAATACATGGAAGGGTCGTATAAACGACAGATTTGTTTTTTCTAAAGACGTTGGTTAAACGAAAGTACATATATTGTATTACATATATGATTTTATAATATCATTGGTAACAGCATAACCTAAATCTTTACCTACTGCATGCCACTGGTTATAGTCATCAGTCAAATAAGAAGAAATACATCTTATTATGTTCACTGACATAGACTGACATTAGTATTCCTGAAATTATATAAGAAATTGTTAAATACGATTATATGTAAAAAAAAATTTTACGCCTATGTAATTTTAGAGATATACTATATAAATTACACATGTTGCGCATACCATGGATGACGTGACGCATAAACGTCTTCATTTTGCAGGAACTGAATATGAAGGAAAGACTCTCAACTATTTGCCTTTGACAAATTCTTCAATTTTTTGGGCCTCTTCTGAGAAGGGAAGATAGTTTAGAAACGCTTGTCGTGGTAAGCCACGTAAAAGGGCGAAGAGGAAGAAAAAAATCAACCGACCAAGTAGAAAAAGCAACAGGCACTTCTCTGGTGACAGCCCTAAGGCCTGCAGGATGCCGATAAAAGTGGAAGAACATAATCAAGAGATCGCAATTCTCAGTTATGAGGGACCGATGCGAATGATGATCTAAATGTATTAATTAATAATGCTGTTATAATTTACATTTCTAAAATGTAAAACAAATAATTTGCCAATTATTTTTATGCAAAACAATTTAAAATTCACTAAAATATAACACACCAAGTAAATTTTTGTTGTAACATGCTCAGCTTGACGTTTCAACTTTTTCTCGCTATAATGAGATACTAGCGAGGAAGATGTTCCGCTGTTCGCTCCGTAGGTGGTAGCTTTCGTTTGCGGACGAGAAACTGCGGGGGGTGCTTTATACGGGGTTGGCATTTCACGACCTTAGCTCAAATCTAATTGAAAAACTGAACATCTTATATAACATTATATATTTGGATATCCACCTCCGTACACATTCTATAAAAAAGTGTCGTAAGTCAACAAAAGTTAATTTTACAGTAAGGCGGAAAATAAATTTTACAGAAAAGAGGCGAAAACAAAAATGATCAATTTTTTAAATTAAATTTTATCGTAGTCTTAATTTGTTTTATACAAATAGTGAATTTGGTATACTTTTAAATGAAAATAACACGTGTTACTATAAGGGTCGCTAATGCTATTTTTATCTTGGGGAATGATGAACAGGCGGTCCTGTCGAAAAGCAGTCGCTCGCGTAATACTAGGTAAACTAACTTCAATACGGTTTTCATGGAGCATAAAGAATTTTATATACTTTATAATTATAAAATAAATCATAAAAAAATGATTTTCCGCATTTTTCTACCGTACACGGGTGTATTTAATCATTTTTTATTTTTTAAAATTTATTTATTAATCTGATAAGTACAATGATAAAATACAATTAAAAAAATCATGCTACACTTCTCTTGATAGCATATGCTTGTGCAGGAAGTGGAAATATGAAAGAAGTGTTATAAAAGCATGTTATGGTTTTCAATATAATATGTAGACAATTTCAATGTACTTGAAAACAAATGTATTTTTGGATTGATATAAAAAAAACAATGTTATAATTCTACTTGAGTTTATTAGCACTACTCGATGAGAGTTACTAAAATATTTTTAGTTCCCTAGAAGCGCTTATTGCTGATTTCTTAGGTGACTAAGCGAACGTCTCTGCAACGATCTGCATACTGTCAGTAAGCTGGCTATTCGTCTCTTCGAACCAATTAGTTTACAGGCTTCTTACCTGTTTGATGACCGAGCATCTGAAATTGTTGAATGAAGGCTTCTTTTACATTTATTCAAATTGTCATAATTCATTTAAAAAAAACACACGCTGTACAGTGGAAAGTTTTGTGTTCATTTTGTGTAACCTGGAACAATAATAACAATGAATCCAAAGTAGCTAACTAGATTTCTTCTCCCACTAATCTCTAAAATAGGTTCCCCAATTAAGAAATTATTTTATTTATTAAATTACAATATGGTATAACACATTTTCTCGTCCTTTCACACTTTGGTTGTGGTCAGTGCACTCTTGGTTCCATCCGACAACCGGCTTGAATGATTGTGATGAGGGTCAGTATTAATCTTATTAGTTATAATAATAATAATAATAATAAAAATAATAAAATAATAATGTGTTTATTCCAGCCTGATCATTTTTTAACCCGATTCGCCATAAAGATAATACATATAATGTTATACGTTAAAGGTTATGAAATAAATATAATGCTATGAAAAAGAAAACCAAGGAAAATATTAACAAATAAAATAAAAATTATAAAAGTTAATAAAAAGTAAAAAGTTCACACATATATACACACAAAATATAAATATTACATATATAACTACTTCAGTCATGGTCATTGTTGTATATGTAGCTATTCTTACACGTTACTTTTTGTCAATTGGTAACATTTTTAAAACATCGAACATCTTTTATTGATCGATTATCTACTTGAAATGATGTAGACTAAATGAGTCGCATAGATGCAGATGAATATTCTCCCACTTATAAATATATTTAAGCCGCCACTGAACTCTTCTTATGAACTATTCTTTCTGAGAACCTACATTCCTGTAGCCTTGTTCTTCTCCTTTCATGTCCAATTTGGCTAGAAATCTTTGATCTCTCCTACCATATCTGAGTCAGTATATTATTGTCTGTATCAGTAAAATTGAATTGTGGAGTTGAACTTTAATTATACCTTTGTTTCCATTATAACAGTTGATTAACAATTACCAAGAATTGTTATTAAGAGTACAGTCACGGCAGAGTAGTTATCGAATGAGAACTACATACAAGCTTCGTACATTACGAGTGCTTGCATCATGAATTCCGATCACGAAATCACGATAGGTAATTTTCCTAGAAGGCTAGGCTACCCAAGTCATTTATGTTCTTGTACGTACCCTTTGAAAACACCAGAAGAATAATTATTTCAATAATTGGATGATAAGGATTATTTTTGACATTTCAAAAAATGACAACATTTTTATATTTATTTATAAAAATTGAAATACAGATAGACAGCCGAGACAATTTCACTTGGTCTATCAAATATGTTATTTTTAAAGTTTATTTTCAGCAGTATAGAAAAGGTAAAAACATAACTTAATATTTTGATTCACTAGCACCTCGTGTTGTACTGGTTCTGTGCCAAATCTTTTATGTAAAATTCTCTGTAATATTCTGCTGTGTTTTACCAACATGGCCAACATTTCGGATCCCATTTCAGAGTCTCTCATTAAGACTGCTGTCATCGACAGTCTCTATCCAGAATAATTATCTGCCTTGATTTTGGTAGGCGTGAGAAACACGAGATAAAAAAATCAAATTATAGTTTTACAAATTCTTAAAACAGGTTCAGAAAATTGAGAAACGTTAAACATTGCTTAATTTTTTTCGCTCCTTTTTGATTTACTCTGTTTATAGTAATTTTTTAAGATGTCGAAGGCTAACCAGGAGATTTAAAAGTTAATAAGTATTTTAAATATGAATTAAATATATCTTTCTAATTAATATATTTAATTCATATTTAAAATATCACAGACCTATGTTCTGAATAATTACAACTTCACAATAAGAATGTGTTCTCCTAAAAAAATAGTTAATAAGTATACCTGTATGTCAAAATTAAATAACAGTTCAGATATCTGAATACTTTCTAAGATATTAAAATTTAATGTTGTCGATTCATTATACTCTCTACGCAGTTAGTAAAAGACAAGATTTAAATAAATGACTCATAATATGTAGGTACTGATATTTACCTCCAATTTCTGTGTATATCGCGAATACGTACCAAATAACTCATTAATATTGATATTAATAATTAACGATATTTATTCACGAGACTATCAAATAAATAAACGTGAACAAATTTCTTGTTCCAAAATTTTCATTTTGGTGGCACCCACATGATCATGCAATCGAAGAGCTCCACAACTTTTTTAAAAAATATGATTCCGTTGGAACGAAAATTTAAACGCTGACAATATAATATGCATTAATGTTAAAAATACATCTTATTACACAAAGGTTTAATTTTTGAAGAGTTAATACTTTTACTATTGCGTAAATGTGTCATAATCTATCGGATTTATGTTTCGTTCGACATGTGTGCAATAAAAATATAACTCCACAAAAAAATGTTTTATTTTATGTACAAAAGTCGTATTTTTTCTTCCATTCTGCAGGTGCTGAAAATCAAGGGCAGATTCTCAAACATTTGGTTGAGACGAACTTTTAATTTTTTGGGCTACTTGCGAGAAGAGAAGATAGCTTGAATAGGCTTTTTGCGATGGACCACGTCGAAGGACGAAAAGAAAAAATAAGATCACCCATACGTTGAACCGACCAAGTGGAAGAGGCAGCAGGCACTTCTGAAGTGAAGGAACATAGTCAAGTGGGCGAGAGTTCATGAATATTACAACCCTCAGTCATGGGAAACTGACGAATATGATATATTTTTTCGTCCAATAAATTATGCAGGTTTCTATGTATATATGTAATAATATTATATGTATTTACATATATAATATTAACTACCTATATTAAATTCGGAACAAATTCGCCATTTTATTTGTTTGGATTAAAAATGTCCTTAGAGGTCCCGAAAGATAGGATAGATCTCTAAAGAAGAATCAGGAATTATCCTTCTCGCAATCTTTGCTTTTTACTGATTAAGCGCTGAAGCTTAAGAGAGAACATTTACATTAACGCCTGTGATGTAGAGCTTCTAAGACATCATCTGGCATACAGGATCGGGATTATTTTTGAAGGTATGTTTAGTTTTTCAAATATAACTTTCATGAATATATTTTTAATTTTCACCCAAAGACCTACTTTATCTCACAACTTAATTAATTACATTTATCAGGATGCTATTGAAAAAAAGCAATGTAAGAAATCAAAAATGAGAAAAATGGGCTAACTCAGTCATTAAAACTTACATTTTAATGTGAACACATTCTTATTGTGAACAGACCTATGTTCTGAAAAATTGCAACTTCACAATAAGAATGTGTTCTCTTTAAAAATATTCAAGTTGTATTAATGTATCAAACAAAAATAATAAAAATGAATAATTAATTGATTCTGGCGTCTCCTATCGGATTTAATTAAAGGTGTTTGAGATTCCGTAAATATAAAGAAGATGGCTTTCAAATAATGAAACGACAGATGTATTAATTTGAATATGCAACACATAAGTTCGAAAATTTGTCGTAATCTTATTATGTTGGTGTAGCGTAATCGGTTAAAAGTGATAATTCATCAGATTCCTAGTGTTTAAAACTTATCCTGGAGCGGGAACATGGGACGGTTTCGTAGTTTAAAAATTCTAGCAATGTCTTTAAGTAGTTCGTAATTCGTAGATATGATAGTTTATTGCTTCCATGATGGCGATGTGTAGACTCTTTACTGATATCACATTATTGGTTAAAAACGTCACACTTAGGCCATAGCCTTAAAACGTTAAGAAAATAGTTTAACATTTTAACTTTGAGAGAAAAATTAATCGACCCATTGTCCTGAGTAGGAGACACATCAGTGTCATACAGTGTACGCGATGACCATACAGAACCAATCCTCAGTAATGTCACTACCGTAGTCACTACAGTAATGTCACTACCGTACCGTGTCATTACCAAATTTGAGGAAAAGTTGATTAGAAATATCTACCTATAAAAAATATTATATATCAAAAATATCATTTAAAAACGTTATTTTGAACTACGAAAACGTATCGTGGGAATAATACACAATTAACTTAATAAAAACATGTATATATGTATTACATTACATTATGTTAATTTAACATTAAGTGTAGCTTGTACTTCTTTCATTCTAGGAAATAGACATCTTGAGATAAACCGAACCATGTGTTTATCGCCATCTAATTTGATACCATCGCATAGAGCTAAAATATTTCCCAGCCATCGCATGAACTTGGTAATTTTAACAGCTTGGTTTATGGGATTATAACAAACACAAACCGAATAAACAAGTGATTTTGGTAATTCAACTTGAGCAGAACTATATTATTGTATTCCAGGAATTATTAACATGGCCTCACCAACTAGTTCTAGGAATATTGAACTAAATTTTGCACAGCACTATGCATAGCAGATTTATCTTGACAAGATAAATGTTCAATAACGCTTGTGAATTTTCAATTTGCAATAACAAATTTTCATCCTTGTATACCATGAATCGTTGTAATATATTAGATTGTTAGTTTTAATTCTTGAGATTTTGTTGTCAGACATCTTTGTAGATTTGTATTTATGTAACTACGACACCGTACCTGTATTAATAAATGTATAATTGGATTCAATCAAACATTAATTTTCACGTTGTTCAGTACTGCTCGAAAATTCATACAACACAAACACAATGTCAGTGAGAGAAAAAACTGGTTTCTAGAGTGAAAAACTATATTACTGATAAGAACGAGTATATTTGTATAGTTCGAATAATTGTATTTGCCACTTACTGCAAATAAATATATCTACCCGTATAAATGCATACTATATTATAAAACTGTAATAATTATACAAGGTGAATATGTTATGTTCCAGGCCGATTTTGTTTTTGAATAACTAGGAAATGAAACACAATTTTTTAATTTGGTTTTTAGTTATAAATTATTTAGTTTATTACAATTATGTATCAAACATGACATCGGCTATGTGGCTGCCCCTGGCAGCGACACAAATTCGTGCACTTTTAACCATCTATTTCAAAATATTCTCGCACACTTCGCGCGTTATTTCAGCAATTTCGTTTCGAATATTGTCCTGTAGCTTTTTCCTATCGAGTACGCCCGCAAAAAATAGTCGGTAGAATTGTCAAATCAGGCCAGTCGATTTCACTACTTTTACTTTTTGACATTATGCGGCCGAGAAAAATTTCGAACATAGCTCAGGCTGAGGTGAGGTGACACCATCCTGTTGAAGCCACATGTGTTGCAAGCCCTATCGGCCACCAAGAAGTCTTCCAACACGTGACTATAGCGATCACCGTTAATGGTTATAACATTGCCATTATTATTTAAATAAAATGTTTTAATGACTTAAACACGTTGTTGAGGCGCTAAATGCTCCATAATAAATTATAATCAAGTATTATCTACGACTACTACATGCAAACTGATAAATGTTTACCAAACCAAAATGGCGGCCAAATAAAATCGGCCTGGAACATAATATTCACTTGTACATAAGATGAATTTCATTTAAAACATATCTACAATTAATTATGTTGAATGAGAATATATTGTATTAAAATGTTACAGAAACCCGTTTTCATTTACAACTTTGAATAAATTATAATTACATTACATCAAATCTCAATAATATGAAACACTGTATTAATTAATGATTGACATTTCGCTTACATTAAAAAATTCTACTTAGTGTGATTTTTAACACAAAAATTATGTTACGTCGTAGTTTTTCGACATATTTTGGAATGTTTGACATAATTTATCATCAAAAATACGACTTTGAAAATATGTAAAAATGATGAGCTAAACTCTTATTTTAATTGTATTTGTGAAATTTAACACAACAACGGTTTAACTCATTACAAATTTATAGATAATCTTATGATAACTTATACCTTTGACAATTTATAATAAAAAATGGACAATGGTTTCAGTGAAAAAAACTTATAATTTTAGTAATTACATAACGTAGCATTAAAGTATTCTAATTTTCAAATTTTTGACATTAGAAATAGAGTTGTTTTTATTTTAAAAATGTTCCTTCAAAACTTATATATCCAACTATTCCATATATTATATTTCTTTTCAAATTTTTCTGAACATATTCACAAAAGGATATTTAATATTTATTTATTTCCTTCAACGCCCTTGTTGGCTTTTACATAAGAATCCATTTAAGTAAATTACAAATATAACAGTATATTTTTAAATGACATTTAAATATAACAGTTTAAATATAAAATAAAAACTAAGTATAATTTACATATAAATATTTCTTCAGCTCAAGTGTACTCCTGCAACGAAACTCAATTTGTTACCAAGCCGATGCATCCCGCGATATTGGCGAGTTAACAGCATAATTATTTCTATGTGTACCTACAACGAACTCTTCATGTTATCTCGTTTGAGTTGGTACTTTATACGAAACCATTTGTTTCAATTCAGGGCAGTTCAACATGCTATTGATCATTTTATATAGATATACTATATCGCTCACATCCCTTCTCCAGGCTAATTTTTTCAAATGAAGAAGACTCATTAAATAATCGTAATT
This sequence comes from Eubasilissa splendida, assembly GCA_031772225.1. Lineage (NCBI taxonomy): Eukaryota > Metazoa > Arthropoda > Insecta > Trichoptera > Phryganeidae > Eubasilissa > Eubasilissa splendida. Next base: position 3,448,893 of record CM062853.1, on the reverse strand, counting down.
TATATTTTCTATCAGAATATGCAATTTAAAATTGATAAATCTTAGATGCTGCATTCTTTCGATTTTTATAATATGTTGGCCATAGTAGGAGGACCACAGGGTGGAGTTAAATTCTAGCGTACTTCTTACAATAAATGTATATAAAATTGTTAGAGAGCGGAGCGAGTTAAAGTTTTCGGCTGTCCTTAACACAAATCCTAAAGATTTCATCGCCTTGTTGCAAATTTTGTTGTAATGTTAATTTATTATTATATATAAGATAATATGAATAAATTAAATATCGAGAAAAAATGTTATCTTGAAACGAAATGTAAATAAAACAAATAGTTCATGATTTAACTTGAAACAAAATGGTAAATATAACAAATACTTAGCAATATTTGAATATGTCTAAGAAGAAGTGATATAATATAAATCTTATAGTGATGATAAATCAAATTTGGTCCATAGATGGCGATGGTGTAGTGGTACTCGAAGTGAGTCCACATACTAACATAAATACAACTTTCAAAAATTTGATAAATGTGGAGATTGAGGGGTGAGAATTGGTGAACGTTATATATATAAAGTGATCACTTACGCCAGCCGATGACAGGTCGTAAGTCCTGTAATTACCCCATACTTCCATTTTTCCGCCATTAAAATGTAATTAAAAAATAGCTTTATCTCTATGAGATATCTAATATTTATTTAACAAATGCTTTGTTCGTAATTTAACTTGAAACAAAATGATAAATAAAACAAAAAGTCATGATTAAAATCTCCCTGCACCAATTCTAAATTCGACCCATTCATTAATTTGATTATAAATTGGTCACATGTCATGTTCTGTCAGTCTGTAGGTCATTGTATATGTGTGTGAGTCTGTTATCCAATGTTCGAAAAAAGTTTGGATATTTTTAGAAATCCTGTCTGTCTAGTACATTTCATGGTCTACGAATTTTCTTTTACGTGTTTACATAATATTATACATTAGTGTTACATTACATTATGTATTTATTTATTTATTAATTTATATTTATTTTGTATTTTTATTAACATTATAAATAGTTAGTTGATTTCATTCGACAAGTTAGATAGAATTTTTTTCCGTTTATTACATATTTGTAATTTATATTCGTATTCAACGGTATTTGTAAATAAAAATATATTGAAGATCTTCTATAGTTAAAAATTACGTAGTTAAGTTGAAATAATACAACGTAATTTTTTGAATGACCGAGTAATAAAATAAGAGGATAAGTTTCGAAACATCCGAACTTATATACAAATATTAGGTTAGATTTAAAAGTATGAAAGATACCATAAATGTAATTCTTTTATGTCCGCCAGTGCTACGTAGCAACACAAAACAAACATATGTTATATGTCCGATCGCGTGGCAATAAAAAACAAACAAGATTTATAGTCAATTCTATCACGTGATAGTATGCGGGTATAACGTCAAATAAGACCAACTATTTCACTTTTGTTTAATAAATAATATAAATGAAGATTAATATAATAATATGATGCAAGTATGTACCTGTGAAAATGATATATAGCTTAAAATAGTAGAAACCAAAGATCTGAAAATACTAACCTAGTAAGCGCTACAGGAAAAAAATAATTATATATGTACATTAATGCATATCTCGTACTGAACCCAGAGTCTACCAATTAATATGGTTATAAGACATAAAAGTGAACTGAAAAATATCAGCCATCCAGTAAAAAATATCATTTCGAGGCAAGAGAAATATAACATATACATATTTATTTATATATTTCGGACACAAACAGAAAATACTAAGAAGTAAAACGTATGGTGTAGGATCTTAAAGAAAGATAAAGAAATAATCAATCGAAATTAAGAAAATATTTTATTGTGAAGTTGAATTTTCAGAACATAGTTCTGTGGTATTTAAATACAAATTAAATAAATCAACTAGAAATATATACAGAAAAAATCTATGTAACGAAAAATAAATTTTTAAGCATACATAAGCATAGCCCTACATTATGTATGTTTCCTTAAATATCCTTCAACATTGTACTTTCTCTTCCCTTGATGTTCTATCTAAATGTATATGTATTCTGTCTCTCACTCTATTTATATACATATAAGTGCACTCCTTTTGTATTTATTGTTAGTTTTAAATAAGCCCTGACAAAGCTTGAGCTAAGCGAGATCGGCTGGCGTTTAATTATATTTGTGGTTCTATTCAAAGTGATCGTGTTTTATTTATCAGCGAAAAAAACCTGTGGCATGCTACCCAAGGAAGGAAAAAAGACGATGCATGAAGGGACAATGGCATAAAGGAACTTGTGAAAGAAAATAAGAATGCGTGGCGCTATTTTTAGACAGTAAATAGAGATGAATACACGAGATCAAAAGACCTGTACAATGTCTCTAAGAAGAAGTGAAAAAAGAAAAATCTGGTGTGAAAGAAAGGAAAGAGTAGCTGAAAAGAGAGGAAGGGGTGAAAATGACTGATAATTTTCAGGATAAAATAAAATTCCTCTGGAAGGCGGTCAAAAAATCCCGATGTGGTGCTGAAAGCAGTAGTATGAAAGCTGTTAAGTCAGTAAATGGAGAGATATTAACAAATGAGTATGAAATAAAATATAGATGGATGAAATATTTCCAGGAAACGTATGAGAGTAGAGAGAATGCAAATGAGGAATCACCTGAGAGACTCTCTGGGGTAAGTGTGAATAAAGAAAACTATATAAATGCAATAAGTATGGAAGAAATAAAGTGTGCAATAAAACATATGAAGAATAGTAAGGCTATGGGGTATGATAACGTTGCTGCTGAGTATATCAAGGCTGGTGGCCCTTTAGTTATCTTATGGCTTCATACGCTCTTCAATAAATGTTTGAAAGAGAGACACACCCCGTTAAATTGGAGGAGGGCTGTCATTATGCCTCTTTACAAGGTCGAAAATAGAATGTGGTAACTATAGGGATATTAGTTTACTGAGCTAGGTTTATGGAAGAATTTTAATAGAATTAGCAAGAACAGTGACGAAAGAAAAAGTGTAGTAAGGCATATGATAGAGTTATAAGATAAAGGTTATGGAATGTGCTCTCTGATTACGGGGTGAATAGTAAACTTATACACGCAATCGCATCCTTATATGAAAGAAGTTCTGCGTGTGTAAGAATTAACGGAAAATTCACATCATGGTTTGACAGGTGTCAATCAAAGTTGTATAATATCTCCATTGTTGTTCAACTTGTATATGGATAAATGTGTGAAAGAACTGGAAAGTATGAATGTAGGAGCAAAAATGGACGATTAGATTATATGTTGTTTATTGTACACCGATGATGCAGTAATAATGGCGAATAATAAACAAGAACTACAGAGTCCAGTGAGTAGAATGTACGATGTATGCTAGGAAAGCGACCTCATGGTGAATGTTAACAAGTCGAAAGTGATGGTATTTGAGAAGGAGGAAAGCAGTGCAAAATATCTGTAGGTAATGAATGTTTGGAACAAGTAGATGTGTTTGTGTATTTGGGAAGTATGTTTGATAGAAATGGAAAGGCTGAGAATGATATCGAAAAGAGGATGACTGCAGGAAATAAAGTGAACGGCGCTTTGAATGGAATTATATCTATCGGGAAATAATCAACCGAGGTAAGACTAGCGGTGCACAATGAAGTCCTGGTACCGACACTAATGTATGGAATTGAGGCTTGGAACTAGCAGAAGAAGAACGAAAGTAGACTGAATGCAGTAGAAATGTATGATGATCCACATATAACCAACTGATAAAAAATACGAATTCCGCGAAATTTCTAGGACGGTCGGCCGGAATGAGAAGGTAGCGGGTCGGGGGGTTGGAAACGCTTCTCTAGACAGTCGGTTTCGGGAGGGTGAGGGGGTCGCACGTGTGGGAGTCGATTTTAAACCGGGAAAAGGGGCGGATACGTGTGGTCGTTTAAAAGGTGTAGTTAAGAGGGTTGCTGGATTCGCGGGGGTCGTGTTCTAATTCAAATCGCGAGTGTAATGACTCCAGGTTCCGGAGGGCAGACCAGGATCGGCGCCGACGCTGAGGACCAGATCCGCCAAAATACTAAGTTTATCTTTTGAATGCTTGTATACATAATTAAAACCGCTAACAAATACCGTAGTGTGATTCGGATCATCACGTGATTACTCATTCATAAAAGGGGCTGGCGTGATCGCTAGACTACTTGATATTTGACTTTATTTAATTACTGACCCTTTTATGTTAATTGGGAACACCCACCTATAAGTTTTAGTTACATTTATCTCATCGTTTGGGACTATTTATTAGCTACTTACTGTCCATGTAATAATCATGTACCTATGTACGTTAATATTTATGTAATTACTTATCTTAAATATGAATTAAATATTTAATTATAAAGATTATTAAAGATATACATATAAAATCAATTTTATCGAAAAATATTGTTGTTGCGCCACTGGGATTCGAACCTGAATCTCTTTTCTAACCGGGGAGGTGCTTTATCCAACTAAGCTACAGCGACATTATTTTTAGCGACAATTTTCGACCCTATATGTTACCTTTTTGATATTAATACATTTAATCGTTCCATCATTTGACAGAGCCATCTACCTTATTTTTACAGAATCTCAAATACCTTTGAGTAAACTGATAGCAGACGCCAGAATTATCAATTCATTTTTATTAAATTTTTGGACACATTGATACAACTTCACAATAAGAATGTGTTCTCCTAAATATTTACTTATCCGCGGAAATCTAGTAAAATCTCCTAAATCCTATTATATGCCTCTGGTACACGCTGCCGGCACCGTGAAACTCACAACCTCTACGTAGGCATTGTAGGGCACATTATAAAAATTACATTTTTGATCAGAAGCAACGGCTAGTAAGTAGAAATGATAGAATTTATCCAAGAACCTTTGTGTGTTTATGTACTTTGAAGACGCACGATTGCACGCGTATGGATATCATACTGACCTTATTATTGACATTGTGCTAACAACTTACTGAACGTTTTACTTTACGACACATCTCACAAGTAAGACTCATTTATTCCTACATTATGTATGCAATTATCCTTTCGGTTATCAAGCTGAAACCAGATGTTTCATTCTACCACCTTTCAATGCCTATGTGTATCGTAATTTTCCTAAGATGATTTGATTGGAAGGAAAATGTGCTTTTGGAGGCTGAACAGAGTCATTCGGTGGCATGAAGTGTGGACGGGCTAGCTAGGTTATGTTGGTTTGGTAGTGATAGTCAAAATAAAAGGGTTATTGAACATCATCGGTCTGCGTAGGGTGCACAAAGCTACAGGCTAACCCAACGTATGTTTACCGTTCATGAGCTTTTTTCCAATATATAACCTGGCATAAACAGTTTAGTCCGCACAGGGTTGCATCGAGGTGGTTCCTGTGTGGTCGCCGCGGTACTCGTACTTCAGCTGTATGAGGAGGATGATAGTAGGATCTCTAGAGGTTAATACCCAGAGACAGTGTTCCTGAAACGATCTACAATTAAGCCGACACGTCGGCAATCCACACACACTTAAAATGTTATTTTAAATATGAATTAAATATATTAATTATAAAGATATACATATAAAATCAATTTTATTGAAAAAAAATATTGTTGTTGCGCCACCGGGATTCGAACCTGGATCTCTTCCCTAACCGGGGGAGGTGCTTTATCCAACTAAGCTACAGCGACATTATTTTTAGCAACAATTTTTCGACCTTATATGTTACCTTTTTGATATTAATACATTTAATCGTTCCATCATTTGACAGAGCCATCTATCTTATTAACCCCGGTTGGGGAAGAGATCCAGGTTCGAATCCCGGTGGCGCAACAACAATTTTTTTTTCGATAAAATTGATTTTATATGTATATCTTTATAATTAATATATTTAATTCATATTTAAAATATCACAGACCTATGTTCTGAATAATTACAACTTCACAATAAGAATGTGTTCTCCTAAAAAAAAAAAATGTTATGTTTAATTTTTAATTTCACTCTATGAAACTCGAATGAGATCAACGTGCTTTTCGACATTGCGCCAGATTATTGCCATTTCTATGTTCCAGCTTCCTTCCGTTTTCTCTTCATCTCTTCGACTATCATAACAGATTAAATATTATACATAGATAATGTAAATAAAATTTAATTTCCTGTGTACCATTTTAAAACAAAAACCAACATCAAGCATTAGAAAGCTATCCCAATTTCTATGCGGCGGGCGGCGGGTCAACGTGGGCGATACTAACACGGGGCTCGGATTCTCGTATCGTAATTAAGTGGTTATTGTAAAAAGGGCCATTCTCTGCGAAATTGCTTTCATAATTAGGAAAGATGGCCGTAGCGTGTCCGCCCACCCCTTGCGTGGGTGGCCCCTACAGCGTCGGCGAGCAACTCGGAGTACACCACCAGAGGCGGTTCAAGGCATTAACCAATGAAGCGAGGGCATTTTATTTTTTCTAATTAAAAAATAAATATGTGTCCATATTTTTGCTATCTTAACTAAAAATATTGCTATCTCAGTTTTAAAATTGATCTTTAAAATATAACTAACTTTTTTTTTCACGCCTCGGTTTTATATTATTACATAAGCTATTTTTATATTAAACCACATTAATATTATGAGAAAACACAATTTACAGTGTTTTTTCTGTTTTTAATTATTTTTTATATTATTTATTTGAACTATTATTTGTATCATAAAAATAACAAAAATGTACACAAAGCAAAACACAATTTACAGTTATTTTTCTGTTTTTTAATTATTTTTTATATTATTTATTTTAACTATTATTTGTATCATAAAAATAACAAAAATGAACAGAAAATATCTCAAAATGTCACGTGACATTTTGGGCGGATTTTTTTTAATGAGCGAGGAATATTCATCCTTTTATAGATCATAATATCTTCGCATATTATGGAAGAATTATGATTATTGTTGTTTTTTAAAAATCTTATAGAAATTTCATTAACTGTAGTGGACGACTTATGGAATTAATAAATATTACAATGAAAAATATTATTAATATAATTTGAACGAATACTCCAGCCCTTTCTGTTTCTAGCCGATGTTTGTGGCTGAAACACATAACAGAAATCAAGAAAGTTTTGGATCAGAACACCGGTTTATTAATGCAAATATCAAATTATAATACGAACTATTTGATTTAATTAATGTATTTCTGTAAAAACAATATTGAATAATTACAAAACAAGAATTGGGATATACGAAAATGAATGATTTGCTTAATCTTTATTAACTAACTAATCGATTAAGTTAACATCGCTCAGTGGAGGTCTATCGCCTCCACAATCAGCAACACCGCCGACAGCTCCTGAACGCACCTTGCAGATACATGGGTGTAAATGTAAAACTAGACTCTCATCAGCCTTAAAAATACGCCCGGTACCCATGACAATAATGTACGCCGGCAGCCGCCCGGAGAGCCGGTCCCTTCGCGCTACCTTTCTTAAGGCCGTCTTCCCAATAAGATCACTAGCGAACGCTCCTCGTTGTAGATTTTTTAATGCATACACTTCTAACCGTAACTTTGCAACAATCATCAATAAACATCAGTCAACCGCAAGTAGTATTTCTTGTTTAACATGCCCCGGCCACACACACACACGCACATACATACACACAATCGGCGATCATAATCAAAAGGACATATTTATGTTTTTATTCCAACCACATTTCGTACATAATATAACTTTTTTTTTCCTAACTGCACAGCAGATTTGCAGCAAGGATTGCCATTAAATTATAGTAAATAACATAGCGAATAAAATCAAATGTACTTAAAAAAAACATAATAATTTTAATAATTAAGTAACATCGTAAAGTAAACTAAAATTTTATCTATAACAAAAAATTTGGTGTAATTTATAGAGGTACCAGGCGCGTACACAGGTAACCTTCATTAATCATTTTAATCAATCAATTAAATAATCACTTCTTCAATATTAGCAAAATTACTTTGTGCCACTATTTATTAATTATTTAATACGTTTCGATACGTATGGTATCTTCTTCGGGAAAGAATGTTCACTGAAATTAAAAATACAAGCATAGATAAAAACAAAACTATAAAGTGGTGGGTAACTAAGTAGGAACTAATATGAAAACAAATTTAAAAGGGTTGTTTATAATATTTAGTTTGCTGTTAACACTTTTTCTTATATCTAAAATTTCTAATTTATCTAACTGTAAACCCCTAGTATCTTTTAAATTGGTTTTCATATTAGTTCTACCTTATTCACTACTTTATAGTTTTGTTTTTATCTATACTTGTATTTTTAATTTCAGCATACATTGTTTCCTAAAGAAGATACCATAGGTATCGAAACATGTTGAATAATCAATAAATAGTGGTTTAAACAAAGTATTTTGACTAATTTATTCATAATTAATTAATCATTCTAACCGCATCTTCTCTCATATCCTGAATGTTCTGCTTCCCAGCAGAAATAGGAGAGTGGATATTCACATTTTATTCACTCTCCTTACTCCTGCGTTTAGACTATTCCCACTGTCTCCAAGACACCTAAAAAATCTACTCTAATATTTATGTTAAATATTATTTTCAAATCCCACGCAAGAGATCATTAACTATTTAAGTCTAATAATATTACCGAGTACCAAGACTCAGGATCGTATACAATCAGCCTGTTAGAAAAATTTAAAAGGCCTGAAGAGTTCCCGTCTTCGCCTCTTGAAATCTACATAATAATGCGTACAATGACGTCAGTCTCTTCAAGATTTGGAGAGCTCAATGCCTTCTGCAAAATACTTGAAAAATCTCTATAGCTAAAAGTAAATATATAAATACATTTTTTTAAATATATGTTCGAACATCTTTTAAGACCCTGCGCAAAACATAGACCCCTTCCCCCAGGCTACTACACTCTCTCCCCACAATTTAATGTATATTATATTGAATTCCATCCTCGAAACCTTGGGAGGTGCAATATGAATCACCTGATTAAACTACATAAGCACAAGCTATGCCACTGAATTCCGCAGTGGTATGTATTTATTGCCTTGGTGAGACTTCACCATTCAGTATTGAAATGCTGTCGATAACAGTTTCGCTGTTTACTGATTAGCCATATAACATTTGCTCCCTATAATCCTCCATCCTTCTATTTACTATTTACTCAAACTATATTTAGTTTTTTTTTATATCTATTTTTATTTCTGTCGAATCTTTATCTTAAATAGCACCAAAACAGCACAAAAAAAATTGGCTACTTTAACAAAGACTTCAGTCTAGCAAAGTAGCCAGGACTACGCTGTATATATCAGAGGTGGAGTCTATTCCATCCCACACAATAATCTAAGAGTATTTAATTGCAATATAATTGTATCTTATGTTTATCATGTTATATTATAATATATTCACCTCTGTTACAACAAAAATATGTATGTCGATAAAGTCTAAATAAATAAATAAAAATAAAATATCTTAACACGAGATGGCGCTTTATGTGTGGATTAATATGAAAAAAAAATTATCGAAACTGAAACAAGAATGTTTTAGCATCATATTTGTTTTTTTGTATAATTATGACATTCGTTTTCAATTTAATTTAATATTTGAAATAATTCCACTTTTTCACTGTTACGTTGTATTTCACATCGGATTTGTTTTGATCGGTTACTTCTGTTTAGTAATCTGCGAAAGGCTATATTCATATTTCAGTAAATTTCTTGAAAGCCATTCTTAAAAAAAACATTTTGAAATTTTTAAATCCCACATATTTGAATTATTTATTTATGAATACGTTATTATTATAAGAAAAATATATTCATAAATTAAATTCAATTAATAAAATCTCCCCGGAAGACAAGCCGGCATAGCCACTGCACTACCGACGGATACGAATAAGACTTGAAAACAGATGTTTATAAATTTATCGGTGCGATGAAGAAATATATCAACTAGAAAGATATACGGAAATAAATCAACTTATCGAAAAAATATTTTAGTTGCTACCGGGATTCGAAACTGGATCTTTTCCTATCAGCGAGCGTTACCACGCCAACCGAGTAAGTTAACGACAAATTTTCGATCTTATATGCTACAGCTCTTTCAAATTGATACATCTGTTATTAGTTTTTTTTTTAAACTATCACCTTGGTTTGCTCATATATCAAAATCAGACTTCTAGTTGATACATTTAATTTGTATTAAAATACTACAGAACTATGTTCTGAATAAAACTGCAACTTTACAATAATAAAATAAAAACGTTTATATTAGAGCATATATGAATTTATATACGATTAAGAATAAATAAATATCTCCAACACTTTATTAGTTAGCTCTTTAATAACTTACACCTACTTAATAATATATACAAATATATTTTTATTTATTTTCTTTGTTTTATTAACCACTAAAATGAGTTTAAATACATCTACCGGTTTCGAAAAATACCATTTTCTTCTTCAGGATGTCATAACTAACTAAAACATATATTGTTTCTTTGACAGAATCTATTTTTAAAAATTTTTTTTTTTTTTAGTACCTAACTCAAATCATTACTTAATACAAATTTACTCGAATAATTTTTAGGAAAAAATTTTTTTCCTAAAAAATCTTAACCACAAAGATAACATTGCTGATTTTAAAAGTATATATACAAAGTTCACCGGGTGTGACTATTTTTAAAATAATATTCTATATTATTTTTGAAAAATTATATATTTTTTTGCAATAATATTCATTATTTATGATAATTTAAGAATGTGTAAATAATATTTCATTAAATTTTGATACAAAATAATTTCAAAAATATATCTATTTATATGACAATTTGATATGGTATCTATGAATAAATAATAATAAAAGGGAGGAATAGAAAGATGGTGCTCGCTTAGCGGGATTGATGCACCATAAAACCTTTTGATTTCAAAAATGTTTTTGAGGCGCCTATTATCATTCCCGATACTGAAAAATGTGATAATTAAACAAAAAATTATCTAAAAATGTTAAACACGTTCTTCGTTAAAAAAAAACTTTTACTACAAGAAAATTATTATATGGAGGGTATCCAAGTAGGATTATATTTTGTATCTCAAAGATCGCATCCTTTACTACGTTCAAATTCCTAATTTAATATTGTATATATTTTCTGAGAGGTTATTAAAATATACCTACCTCCTGACGTTCCAATACTTCTCCAAGAACACAACGCAACAGTCAACGTTCAAACGTTTCAATTGACCGTGCTCAAAGGTTGAAAATTTCTTTGACTGGCAATTGAGTTCGCTTTTAAAATATCCTAAAGATAAAATCAGTTACAGATTTCCAAGACTTATAAATTGAATTTCTTTCAAGGGTTTCTAAGGTGCAGAGCAAAATATTTATTTTGTTCGAAATGTAGGAAAATACTCCGGATAATTAAATTTTTTAAATAAATATTAAATACTTCTTCAATATTAGCAACATTACTTTGTGGCCACATATTATATAAATAATAAGATAAAACAGTTTGTTTAAACCACTTTTTATTGATAAATCAACATTAGTTACCCACAATTTATACTTCTATAGTGTTGTTTTTATCTATGCTTGCATTTTCAATTTGAGTATACATTGTTTCCTGAATAAATATCGAAACATGTTGATTTATCAATAAGTAGTGGTTTGAATTTAAATATGAAATAACTTATTAGTAATGTTTTTAGCGTTAACTCTGTGTGTGTGAGGTGGCACCGATCGACCCAATTCGGTCACTAAGAAGTTTTACATTATGTGACGATAGCGATCACCATTAATGGTTACAGTATTGTCATTATTATTTAGTTGAAATATTTTAATGACTTCAACACGTTGTCGAAGTGTTAAATGCTCCATAATAAATTATAATCAACTACTCTCTACGACTACTAAATGCGAACTGACACATGTCTGCCAAACTAAAAAAAATAATTAAATAACGAGATGATCATCGGATTAACTCCCATCGCTAAAATAGCGGGATATTGAATGATTAATTGTCCTATACTGCAACTTTCAAAGTATAAATGTGACAGATAACTTTTGAAACAGCTGTGAAGAGTCCACCTTATTTAACCAACGATTTTCAGTTTTAATCATCCGATATTCGAGAGTAATATTAGTTAACCATTGCATTCACCAACGATCAAACAATCCGTTTTCGCAAAAAAATGTAACTTGTTTTACCATAGTAAAAAGTTACCAATGATCACACAACCTGCCCATAGAAAGGCATCACAGGAAAAAATTATCGAAAAAATATACACTTAACACCAGCACATAAACCCGGAAATTTATCTAGCTGGAAGAACACGTTAATCAATGGTAACCTTATACTTTCAAGTGAAATTTGTTGGTCTGAACTTTAAGTGAAATCTTATCCTGGCACTCGTTTTAATAAAGGCACAATTAAAACAGCAGATGAGTAATGTATCTACTTATCAAATTTCACGGATTAATGAAGAAATGCGGTGAGTGATAAAAAGAGAGAAACCCATAGTATGATGTTTCAGCAAAAATACGTGATTTCGAAACAAACTAATGTAATGTACGAGGCATCATTTTTCATTGTTACAACACTTTACTTTCTTCGGATGCTACACATCTTCAAACTATTTCTCAACATAGTCGCCACCATTATTAAAGCACTTGTCATAATGAAGCGCCAATTTTTGTATATCTTCGTCATACATCGACGTTGCATGGGATTAAAACCATGTCTGTACTCCGTCTTTGAGTTGATCATCATCATCAAAACGCTTGCCACCAAGGAACAACTTCAATTGAAAGAAAATATGAAAATCACTTGACGATGAATGTCAGCTGGTTTAATGTTTCGTGCATTCAAAAAACGAATCACGGACGGCAGTCGCACAGTCGGCAGGCTGATCTATTGTCTTGAACATTTCAATCACTCACTACAAGATGGCCACACTATGTGAATGTGGTGAGTCAACAGGTGAAGGAAACCATTGAGCATGCCCAACATCGCAACCGCAACGCTACACCGGGAATATCCGGCAACGGTACTTACTTATAAAACGCTCTTCGTATATGGTTTTAGTTAATTTATTTGACATTTATTTAATTTTCGTATTTTCCGAACCAGGTTGGTGTATTAAATTTGTCTTATAAAGTCGTTTAAAACAAAGTTTTAAATAATTTATATTAAAATGAATTAAAACTACAATATAAAATTTACTGTAAATATTAAATATTATAAATATATATATATGTGTGTGTGTGTGTGTGTGTGTATAAAATATATCTAAATAAAGAGATTTATGTAATTGTTTAAAAAAATATGTAGAATATATGTGTATAAAAAGAACAATATAATTAAAGCACATAAGAAAAAAATTATTTATAAATTGTCAATTTTTTTTTTTAAATAGTATATGAAGCATTTACATAAAACAACGCTAGCAACCTGATACTTAGCGCGGGAATATAGTACAAAATCAAATCAGTTAAAAAAGGGTGTCTAGCATGCCGTTTAGAAGTCATAAGAGTTTGAAGTCAATAAACCTTAAAAATTTACCATGAATCCTTTCTAATTTTAATCGATCCATTTTGTAGAATGGAGACCAAATTGTCGAGATTATTCTAGTTTTAGCAGTTCCATTTAGCAGCATTTCTAGAGGATCTTGATCCTTCGCTGATCTTAGCACGTCCTTCAGTTTAGAGTTTATTTCAAATTCCATCATAATATCGTGGATTCTCGGAGATCAAACAATTCTATCCCTTCGTTTCTTACAAAAGAGAAAAACGCTAAGCTTTTAAACTCTGTTTTAGTATGCTTTTCATCAAACTATCATTTGTTTCTATTGACCAACCAATAATACTAGTTCCGATGACGGGCCTGGCAAACAGATTCGAAACGTTTACTAAACAAGAAAACTGTAAATATTGATGAGCTAACCGTTATTCTAACCATGATTGTGACTGGTAAAGTGAGATTTGTGTTCGATTGTAAAGATGATTGGTAACTGATTATTTATAATTAAGCTTGCAATCACTAACACTCAAAAAACTAAAGCTCCAACAGTAAAATGTCAGTTACCAATCGTCGTTACGATTTAATACCAATCATATAAACCTAGTCACAATAACGGATAAGCTTGTCACTACTGGTGATGGTAAACAGTTATGTGACTGATTGTGATGATGATTGGTAACTGAGATTTAACGACGAATGTTAATTAAGATTTAACAATTGCAGGTTTGCTTTTTAGTATACTAGTTATTGTTTGAATAATGACGAATAATCAATTACCAATTATCATTATAATCGAATATAGTCGAATAGTCAAAATAATGATTTAACCATCACTAATCATTACGTAGTTGTTAATACATTGCAAATACTTATAAACTGATTACATAAACTTAAATACAATATTTGATTACAAACTTTATTGTAACAATGTTATTAAAACTTTGCAGTATAATCCTTTTCTTAATTTTTGTACCTAGAATGTTCTCAGAATTAAAAATTAGTCTCGAGCTGTATATAACATTTTCATGACCTTTATAGTTTAAATTTACGACTTTGACTGTGAAATGTCGCCGAGATAACCTCCCGCGAGCTGCCGTAAGTTGATCCTTAAACATTATGCTCAAGACGTACTGTGATCCCTTTTACTCAGTTTAGAATTCTCGTTTATATCAGAGTAAGTCATGGTGAATTAATTCAGGCTCGTGTTACTGCAGGGGTTTTTCATGAGTCGCTGGTTATCATAACTAAGCGTATTAAGTTTCAATCGATACTCAAATCCAGGTACCATAGTTGTGGCATCCAATACCATCAGTATTCCTGTACTAACTGTATTGGTTACCGCTTAAATCAAAACAGATCAATATTCAATTCAATTACCTAATAAATGTCAATTCGATGTTTATTCTGTAAAACAAAAGATATGAATAAATACGTGTATATAGGATATATAAGAAGAATTTACTTAATCGTTTGAAAAAAAATGTGTACATATCTTAAGTATTACTTGTGTGGAATAAAGAAGTGTAATTTTTAATATTGATGGATGAGAAGAATGTACTTTAGCGTGGGTAAATGAATGTCTCATTATATTTCACCCATTCACTCACATATTCGTTTTTCTTACAGCAGTTGGATAATGAGCTTGTCTAGAAGGCTACTGCGAGAGAAATGACACTGTAGAGCCGGCACCAGTGATATATTTGCTCGGACTCAAAATTCTATTTGGCGGACAAACTAGTTCGCTAAGTCCGTGTCTCCGTAGATTTCCTAAGTTGCACCTTCAAAGTGAATAAATATAGTATGCAAGTATACAGTAATACCAGATAAACGTCTTAATATATCTTAGTATATATTTCACGACAATAGTTCTTACTGAACGTATTTTAATGTACGTTCTTTGGTTTTAGCTTCAGATCATCAAAACCCTCGAAAAAAAGCATATAAAGCGGTTAGGAGGGGTCAATGCACGGGCGGCGGTAGGGGGAAGCAGGTGCGTGGTCTCTCTCTGTTTCGTCGGTGACCTCATTTCAGTAGAAAACATGATTTGAATCGGAAAACACCCGATGTGTGATCGCGACGCATAGAGCTTCTTTCAGTAGCGATGAGGCACATTTTCACTTCAGTGTAACTGTGAATAAGCAAAATTTTAGGATTTGAGCTGAATTATTCACAAAAGACCGCTACATTCCCCTAAAATAACGGTGCGTTGTGCCGAATCACCATTTGGCTGGACGGGGCCAGTACTTCTTCGAGGAGGAAGGCGTGACAATGACCGTGAATTCCGAATGTTATGTCTCAATGTTGCAAAATTATCCGCAGCCTAGAATGGAAGAGAAAATGAAAATGTTTAGTAAACAACTGTATATCAAAATTAATATGTAGGTAAAATATTTCAATTCTAATTTTTTAAATATGATAAGACCCCCCCCCCCCTTGCCGCTCCGCCCCCCCCAAGACAAGTCATCACGAAACTATATTTGGTTTAGTTATCATTTGAAATCACACTAATATTTGTAGACAAAATGAAAAAAAAGATTCGTTAATTCTGATGAGCTCACAATTTCTCTTCTATTTTAGACTATTTTTTTCTATTTCACCACTGTTACTTACTGTCAAAATAAATGCTATTGATTGACCCTCAGAGTATTATATTATTTAATGTTACAGTTGTGATGATCCACATATAACAAAATGATTAAAAAATACGAATTCTACGAAATCTCTAGAGCGGGTCGGTTAGGGGCGAGAGTAGCGGGGCGGGGGATGAGAGGAGTATGAGCGGGGGTGGCGAACGCTTCTCCAGACAGTCGGTTTCGGGAGGGTTAGGGGGTTGTACGTGTGAGAGTCGCTTTTGAATCGGGAAATCTAAGTGCGCGAGAAACGGGACTAGATAGCCTGAAACGGACTCGGACGGTTGAGTTTACGCGGCCGCGAGGATTGTCGGAGTTGATCTAATGTGTTAAAGTGTTAATCAAGGACCTTACGATCGTCGCGAAAGTGTTGGCGGACCATTTATTCGGTCCGGATATTATCGCGAGAGACGTGTGTTGGTGCCCAGAAGGACGTCAGCAGCGAGGACCTGCTTGGATCTTGATGAGTTTCTTTTGCATGCCTTTGTTGATTATCATACTATTTTATCGCATTTGTAATATATGTTTTGACTCTTTATGATTACTTAAAATTATAATTGAACGGTAACCACCTTGGTTGCTGCAGAACTCGGTCTTGAAATAAGATAAGCTGATATAATCATGGAGAATCAAAGTACCAATATGTATTTTAGCCATTTGTTATATTATATATTGCACGATTAACCCACAAAAGGAATTAACCAGCTACTACCATTGTTGAATGACTTCGGAGATATTACACACCACAAAATGAGGAGCTGCATTTATATATTTATTTATTTACTTCCTTCGGCCAGCGAGCTGAACCGAATATTTTGATATGTAAGCCTGCTTGAAGGATTTCGAACGTGAGCGAAAGGGTTTAGGCTGACCTTCAGGACGTCTGGTACCGATGGTGAAGTATAGTTTGGCACTGATATATGGGCGAGTCGCGTTGATTTCGCGACCAATCGCTGAGAGAATTTAGATCCGCTACTATGCCTTGTCGTCACCTACAAGAGGCTACAGGCTAAGGTGACGATTCCGCGGCGGTTTCGGTTCTCTCAACATACGTCATGTGCGCCACAAACTGTATGTAGCTTACGAGCGTATCAGGTGGGTTTCTGTAGGATTTTCCGAACACCCCGTACCTCAGTATAGTTGAAGAGGATGATAGTAGGATCTCTAGTGGTTAATACCCAGAGACAGTGTTCCTGAAACGAGCTACAATTACGCAAATACACACACACACACACGCACCAGCATGCAGAGATAACAATTCTAACTATTTGTTCCTGGCTCTATTCGAGATGCATTGTTCGAGACACCGAGGATCATCCTGCAGATTAACTAAACTATTCATCACTGTCACATGTCGTATGCCCTCAGACGCACCTAAAGGATGGTAATTTTCCTGAGAATCGTACTGACATGTCACAATCAATCACAATTAATTACCTTCAGTGGTGGACGCGGCCACGGATTGGCCATTTTCCTACCGATACTGAACAGCAGCATATTGGAGATATAAGGACCTCGGCCATGCATCTTGAATGAGTCATAACAAATGATATTGTTCACTGAGACACCGGCCGAATCTAAATTTTGGATCATCATCATCATCATTACCTTTTGAACGTGTTGGGTGAGAGGGCTCGGGGTTAAGCACCCGTCGTCTACCGCGAATAGGCACCAGGCGTACGGGTATCTTAATCTGGGGATAGGGGAGCCGAGCGAGCGCAACAGACCGGTGTCTAGAGAACTTATCATAATCACGGAACATATTTGCCAAGCGAGGCATTTAGCATGTCGCATGTTGTTTCACATGTCCACATAATTTATGAACAGCTAGGCGACGCCGCGAGGCGGCCACAGTCACGAGGATAAATCTACGACAAGGTTGGTGTCCTATATATAATTCCTTCCACACTCTTATATTTCAGAATTAGGGGTAATAAATTGAAGACTAGTAGAATTAATGCCATAACGAGTGCGTTCGAGTATCATACCGCATAATCAGAGATTTCCGTTATTTAATCGCGTACTATAAGATAATCGGTATATTTATTTTAACAATTGCTCTATAGGTATTTGAACGGCTATAATATTTTGATATTTGTAAACTTTGGATATTTGATAATTGAAAACGCGGGTTAAAAGAATTAGGATTATTACGGACATGACTTGGGGTATTCGCAACCATTAGATGATCATTTGGCCAAATTAATATTAAGGTTCGTAGGAGACGTCTACGTTCAACGTCGATCTTAGAAGACGAAGTAGAGATTTCAGGATCCTCTACACTGGTACAGAATATGACAACGAAACAACGGAGAAACGGGATCTCTTACACAGTAAACAGAGAAAATATAAGAAAGATTTTGTACGAGTCAAGACTATGTGGTCTCAGAACTTTTGGTGCCAGAATAGACGCATATACACATATCAACGATTTATAGTCATAAAAATATTCTTATTTTTATAAAATAAATGATAAAAAAATTAAATGATTATACAGGATGTAACAGATCTAGTCCACAATATTTTACTGGTCAATACATGACTAAATTTCTAGTCGAAAATTTTCAAGGAATATGTGCAAATTCTGCACCGTTACGGAATATATTATTGTTTGAATTTTTTACAAAATCATGTTAAGCTTTCAATTTACGTACTTTGAAATAAATATTTGCGAAATGTAACAATTTTGCTTCAGGCCCTATATCATCTAACAAAAAATAGTCTGGTGTCTCAAAATTCAATAACTTTTATTTTTTTTATATTCAATATATAATTTGGAATCATTACAATATTTTAAATAATCGAATTACTTTTTTTTTAATGCTCATATCTCTGACATGGTTGACATTAGGCACATATCTCTTGAACATTTTGGACTAATAATTTAGTCAGTACCACCCATAAAATATTGTAGATTAGGTCTGTTAATAATAATAAAAAACACTTTGTTTAAAATAGTAACTTTTTAAATTTGTTTCACAATATTTCCTAATTACTTATCTACCACTTTTTATAGGTTTGTTTTGTCTATGCTTGCATTTTTAATTTTTAGTATACCTTGTTTCCTGAAAAAGGGACCATAGGTTTTGAAATAGGTTGATGTATCAATAAAAAGTGGTTTTAAACGAAGTATTTTTTATTATTATTTATATAATATATTGCCACAATATAATTTTGAAAATATTGAAGAAGTGAAATGATTATATGTTTAAAACGTAGTCGAAGCAAATTTTTGCATATAAATCTTAGCGATAATTTGCAACATTTTCTTATTTTCTTCCTCTTCACCTAGAGGTCCATTACACCGAGGTGCTGAACAGCACTGTAAAGGTGCTGACGCCACCTGAATTAGATAAACCACCCCCGTAGAAACTTTCGCGGTAACGAGCAAACAAGTCTAGTGCATGCGGGAGGACCGGGAATAATAGGGTGGTAGCCTGGGAGAGTGGGAATTTTAAGGGGATGCACTAGAACAAATTTGTGATAGCCGATGTGCCTTTCTACAGAATCTGTTTATCTGTGAAATGCTTAGATTGTGAAATAGTTTAGTGTTTTATGAACAGAAAAATATTTTAGTTACACTGTTAAAATTACAACTCTGTTTTTCACATTAAATCTATTTAAAAGTGTAAGTTCAGCTAAATTAAAGTACGTTTTAGTATAATACAGACAAAAGCCTTAAACAATTAACCTCAAACAGACTTCAAACAATTAGCATATACTCAAATATCCATTTTTAAAATAATTCATAGAAATCCGAATAGTTTTCTTCAGACTCATCGCTTTTTGAGCTAATAAAACTTGATTCCTCTCTTGTCACGATAACGTGGGGTTTCATCAGTATCCATCGTATGACTATCTGATGAGAGCAAAAGAGAATATATTACCAATAAACTCAAAATGAGAACCAGCTTTGGTCAATACTTGCACGGGTTTAAGTTATTCAAAGCTTCCAACATTTTGCCAAATTATGTGAAACATTTCTCGATGAGGAGCAACTTGAAATATCTAAAAAAAACTGTATATTGAATGGTGGCAAAAAATGACTCGAGTAATTCACTAGCTTAAAGACAGAACAGAGTAATGTAAATAACTCGATGCAGTGAATATAAAAGAGCGCCATGGGTATAGCGGTGAGTTGTCGTAGTAGTTTTTAAAACTAAGCAATTAAAATCTCTACCGGTACACAGATGGTGCTAATTGTAAAATAATATTTTTGTTTATGTTAATTCAATTAATTAATTTATATTTGTTTCCCAGAATTTTTAGTAATGAGCAGCTTTTTTGCTTGTAATTGAAATTATAATTTTCGACTTGTATTTATTAGGAAAATACGGATAACCTGGTCGGACACCAGAATAGTTAATAAGACAGAACATATGTAAAAATATTATAAATTCCTTAAAACTTGCAAACTATTGATAATTAAACAAAGATACCACACATTAAATTAATTAGTTATAAAGATATATACAATTAAATCAAACTATCGAAAGAATATGTGGTTGCTACCGTGTAGCAATAAAATAGATTTTTTCTGTATTTCTTTCAAGTTCATTTCATTTGTGTTAAAAATATCAATGTTCTGAAATTATAACTTCACAACAAAAATGTGCTTTTAATTTTTAAAAAAAATATGTCTATGATAAGACACACCCATTGAGTAAGTTCTGACTTATAAGAATTTAAAATTAGTAATATATTTCATTTCTACTAGATAGGAATATGTTGCTCTATTCACAATGTTTAAATGGAATATATTTAATGATAACTCGGTAATCTCTATTTTAATTTGCAAAGCTTATTGCAATGAGAATATCGTGGCAAGCAAGTACGAACCTCCTCCTAGCTATATGGGATCATTTTATGGGTCCATAAAAGTTTTGCGGCTATCCGTAAAACATTCATATCCCCGCGACTTCTATGCTTTTAAATAATATTCAATTTTATGTGGATCAAAAAAGTAAGAAACGTTTGCTAGCGAAATTCATCATTTTCTATTTGACTTGGACGTAACGAATATTGTTTAACGCAGCACTTTTACAAAGTATTGCCAGCAAGTTACGCGTTCTCCATTTTGATTAAATATCGCCTAATTTCAACATTTCAATATATCAGTTGTTTGGGACATATATTTATGCTTGAACGAAGATAATGTACTGTGCATTCTACCCCCCCTCCCCCCTTCCTCACCTGCCACCGTGTCAGTCGATCGGCGACCCTGAACCGGAGCGGTAACAAGTAAATTTCGCAGTATAACAAACGAGTGAGACATGTGTCTATGTGTCTATCCTGTGCAATCTGAAGGAATCAAGACGCTGAACGGAGATAATGTTACAAAATCTAAAGTTACAGTCCACCTTGGAGGTGCCGGAAGAACGAGACTGTGGTGAGTGGAACTTCCTTCCGAAAATCCTGTTTCTTCCGGCATCTATGCTTTTACGCAACATCAGTAATTAATAATTAATATTAATTAAGTATTCATATTAGAGAGGCAAGTGTCAAGCAAACTACCACAAAGGCGATATGAAGGGATGGATGTTGCTCTATCATAATATTACTGCGGCCATAAACTTCCGAGCTCCATGAGGCCGCTTAAGAAGAACCATAGCAACGTTAACACGTAAACAAAATAAAGAAATTATTCCATCACGCCAACATAACACTTATACAGTTTATAATCGTGGAAACGTTGACATCTATATTACTGATATTTTATAATAGCTTTATTTTTCCATCATTATGTTTGAAACACTGGATAATAGATGGCACTAGTAAGATATATTTTTCTAAATTTGGTGACAGTTTTGTAAGATCGTACGATTGGTATGGCGTTAACAAACTTGACTATTTTTTTAAATGTGTGAATTGATCAGGTATTTTCTGTTTTATATTGAAGATATTTCAATATATAGAATTACCACTATTTATTTTATTCTTAACATAGTGCATACATAAGCACTTTTTATATGTGCTCTGATATATACAAGATTAAAGTATTTTATTTTACTAAAACTTATATTTTATATATTTAGTCAGTTTCATTTTAAATCTATTCAATTTTTCTTATTTTCTTATGTTTTCTGGCATTTCATTAAAAATTTCATCGCACTATACATCATCGATTTCTGAGATTTAGCCTTCTTCCTTAATAGCAGTCTGTCTTGCCCTTGTACGATGCTCGTGCTCATGTTGATTTGCATCAATTCTTCGTGTGAATTCCGCTGATATTTTTTTATCGATGATTTTGTAAATAAATATATTTTCTGCTTAAAGGTCATCATATTCAAATCGTTCAGCATTGCACTGATCAGAGTATATCTATTTTTCTAAGTATTATTCTCATAGATTTATTTATTTTCTTCTTCGTTAGCCAAAAACAAAATGCTGCTGTAGTAGTTGATATGAGGAATAATAACAGAGTTGTAAACTATTTTACAAGACTCAGTACTAATAAGTCTTCTGATCCTTCCTAGAAGTAAGATTTTCTTAGCAATCTTTTTAGTCAGGTATTTTGTATTTTGCGATAAATTCAATTTTGAATCTGTTATGACTCACAAATATTTTATTTCAGTCACTTCTTTCAGATTTTCACCATCTATGATAATTTTAGGTGTGATTGGTATTTTTTTATTTCCAATGTTCATGAATTGTATTTTGTTTACATTTAGTTTTAATTTATTTTTCTTCAGCCATATTGATATATTGTTTATGTCATAGTTTAATTATTTCCGTATAGTTGCATAATTGTCTTCCGCTATATATATATGAGTGCTTTCGTCTGCAAATAATCTTATTTTGGAATGTTTTAACATTTTTACGATGTCGTCTATATAGATAATAAAAAGGATAGGTCCAATAACTGACCCTTGTGGTACTCCTAATGATATAAGGAGGGGATAAGATATTAAGTCACCTACTTTAGTGGTTTGGTGTCTATTACTTAGGTATTCCTTAAACCATTTCAAAGGTGTTCCCCTTATTCTGAGTTTCCAAAGATTTTTTATTATTATATCTCTGTCGATGGTTTGAAAAGCTCTTTTAAAATCCAGAAAAACTGTAATATATTTTCCTTTATCAAAATCGTCTTTCCAATCTTCCAGTATAAGATTGAGAGCCATTTCATATGAGTGATTATTTTTAAAACCACATTGTTATTCACATAGTATTTTCTATTTTTCTAAAAAGACTACAAGTTGTTCTTTTATGATATATTCAAGAATTTGTTCATATTTAGGTAGTGTATTGACTGGTCTAAATTCTTCACATTTATTAGTACTTTTAATTTTTGGTATTAGATTTACCCTGGATATCTTACATGATTGTGGAAACTCTCCTAAAGTGACGGACTCATTTATTATGTTTAAGAAGTATTATCCAATGACCAGTAAAGATTCTTTGATTAACTTGATTGTAATTCCATCATATTTGGAATATATGTCTGTTATTTTAGGAGAACACATTCTTATTGTGAAGTTGTAATTATTCAGAACATAGGTCTGTGATATTTTAAATATGAATTAAATATATTCATTATAAAGATATACATATAAAATCAATTTTATCGAAAAATATTGTTGTTGCGCCAAATAAGGTAGATGGCTCTGTCAAATGATGGAACGATTAAATGTATTAATATTAAAAAGGTAACATATATGGTCGAAAATTGTCGCTAAAAATAATGTCGCTGTAGCTTAGTTGGATAAATCACCTTCCCCGGTTAGGAAAGAGATCCAGGTTTGAATCCCGGTGGCGCAACAACAATATTTTTCAATAAAATTGATTTTATATGTATATCTTTATAATTAATATATTTAATTCATATTTAAAATATTTCTGTTACTTTACCCGCTCTGCGTTTTGTTTGACAATTTTTAGTTTAGTTTTTTAATTTTTATTAGTTTACTAGACCAGTCTACTCTAGCATCACATCATTTTAAGACAAAAAGATATAGCGCTCTAACCTCTATATTAACAGGTGTAATGGTAAGTGAAGTAATGAGTAAGTTAAATGCTAAATAGTTATTCACTTCAGCTTTATAAGTGTTGTCATCTTCACAAACAAATGTTCTCCGTATTTCCGACTCACGTCATCCAGCAAACAAAATAAAATCAATACTTATGACTCATGAATTAAAAGTCGTAACGCTTGCTCCGTAAAATTTAATCACTGTTTTGCAAAGTTTTTTTTTAAGAGTTTCATCAGCTTTATCCGCAAATTTATCGTCTCCGTCCACAAAAAAAAAACGTGGTATCTAGATCTTTCGAAAGACTAAAAAATATGAAGTACAACTGTGTTTATTATCTATTAAACTTGAAAATTTAATACGTTTTAATTTAGACATCTCCGTAGCATTGTATGGAATGGAAACATGAACATTAGGAAAGAAGCAAAGGAACTTAAAGATATAAGACAATTATATGTGCTGAATATACTAACTAACTTTCATAGGAAAATAAGCGCTCCATCTGTGAGGTCTGAAAAATATTATCCCACAAGAGCAAATGAGCTTAAAATAGTTCCAAGAATGAAAACTATTTTTGGTCAAAGATTATTCACCTTTTGAGGTCCCAGAATATATAATCAAATTGCAAATAAAATTAGAACTTTAACTGACATTAAGGCTTTTAAAAGGGATGTTTCAAATTGGTTGTTAAATTAGGAAAAGCAGATACTGAGGCTAAACTTTTTTATATATTTTTTTTATTTACAATTATTCTTCTTCAATTATTAGTTGATTCGTTAGTTCTCCGTGAGATGAGTCAGACAAGTATTATATTTTCAATATGAATTGAGTATATTAATCAGAAAGATATACATATAAAATCAATTTTATCGAAAAATATTGTTGTTGCGCCACCGGGATTCGAACCTGGATCTCTTTCCTAACCGGGGAAGGTGCATTATCTAACTATGCTACAGCGACAATATTAAAAAAAATAATAACAATAATAATATTGTCGCTGAAGCGTAGTTGGATAATGCACCTTTCCCGGTTAGGAAAAAGATCCAGGTTCGAATCGTGGTGGCGCAACAACAATATTTTTCGATAAAATTGATTTTATTTGTATATCTTTCTAATTAATATATTTAATTCATATTTTAAATATCACAGACCGTCTGTTCTGAATAATTACAACTTCACAATAAGAATGTGTTTACTAATAATATTATATTATCAATTCAAACAAATAAGTGTTGTAAATTAGAAGAAGACATTTGTTTGATCTCACTCATTTTTAAATGTAATAAAATTAATGGAATAAGTGTCTTCCTTTATTCAACACTTCAAGATTTTCTCCTTCTTACAATACTTTTTTATGAATCGAAATAACTGTAATTATCTACCCTCGGGTCAAAACCCAACAACTTTTTTTTTGTAAAAAAATACATTTTCAATTATTGAACTTTGATAACATTGGGAAGAATTCCGGGGGAGCGAAGCGCTCCACAGGTTAACAGGGGTGGTTAATTATTGAAGCCTTCGGTCTAACAGCCCCAGCGTGAAAAGCTTGCAGGAGGCGTAGCGGCTAAATGAGCAACGTTTAGGTCGGTGAATACAATACCGCACAAACGCGTTGACTGCGTGAATGAGAACGGGAGTGAGTTCATTCAAACCATGAAAAACGAAAAGGGAAAATTATACGTTTATACAATTACGCTGAAGTTACACTAGAAGGTAGAGGACATTTTTAAATTCTGAAAATTATAACATAAATGTGACGTAAAAATATGTACGTTTAACTAACTTACCAATACCTATTTTTTTCTATGATTGAGAGCCACACTCCTGTCGATTGTTGAGGTTTTCAGTATCGGATTTACTTGGTCACTTCTAATTATTCTGGTTTATCTGCACCGTTCCCATTCGCTTCTCATATCTCAGTCACTAACGTTGATAAGAAAAAGAAAGCGGGCATAAAAGGTGTCCACACTTAATTTTATAAAAATACGGTTTTAATTTCAAAGCTATAGGGTGAATATTATGTTCCAGGTCAATTTTTTTTGGCCGCCATTTTGGTTTGACGGGTATTTGTTAATTCGGATTTGGTTATCGTTGATTACCATTTATTATTAGTATGGTTATCGTTGATTACCATTTATTATGAAATAACGCCGCAAACAAACACAAACTCAACTTTTGGAAAAAAATCATCTTGTTAATAAACAAAATAGCCATTATTGGGGCACTGAAAATCCTAAATTGATACACCAATAATCTTTACACCCACGCAGAGTTACTATATGGTGCGCCATGTGGGCCAGCGGAATCATTGGGCTCTATTTCTTTCAGGATGCCAGAAGCAATGCTGTAAAAACTTCTTGGTGGCCGAATTGGATAAACTGAGCCTGCAACATATGTGATATCAAAAGGACGGTGCCACCTCCTCATACACAGCTCGAGCTACGTTTGAAATTTTGATGAATGAAACAACATCGGCCTGAATCATAATATTCACCCTGTAGTTGTAAATGTTAAGAATCTATAAATCGAATATTCGGATGTAGTCACATAAAATAATCTTATTTTGCAAGTACAAAATGACACATACATTTACATCATATACTTCATAGAAGACGCTATCTTATGTCATGGTTCGACCTATTTCATATTTTAAGGTTCTACGTGAGAGAACATATATTATATATTACGATTATATACTATTTTACCAAAAAGATACAAGATTGAAAAATTATGCGTGAGCAGCAATGTAAATCACTATAAAATTAAAATAGCTAGGTGTATTTTAAGAACTTAAACATTTTTATTTGTTATATGGTGAGTTGGACACGAACGGCATCTGTGAAAATAAAGTCAAACTGACAGCGCCGCGCGTCGCTAGAGCGCGAAACGCCGAGTATCACTGGCGCCACGAGCGGAATAGCAAGGCGCTTTATTGGGCGAGCTGCTAGGCGCGTCACTTCTCCACCGAGCTCCATCTAGACTACAATTTTACTTACAGTGCTACATCTCATTCTTAACATTGTAACATGCATTTAATTAATCTGAATAATATCGTATGTAAACAAATATCAAATATCTCAAAGAGACAAAGCTATATATATAGATCGTAAGCCCTGTAATTATCCCATACTTCCATATTTTTTCCATTAAATATAATAAAAAATAACTTTGTCTCAATGAGATATCTGATATTTGATTAATAACAGTACCTTTGTAGGTAAAAATTCAGTAATTGTGTGTTCTTGGACATATTCAAATATTGCTAAAACCGTAAGTGATATATTTTTTTTATTAAAATGGAATGGAATATATGTCACATCGACATTCTTACTATTTTCAAACTAGGTGAAACGCTTGTACTATGAGAATAGGACTTGCTGGTCTTTTGTTACCAGGCGCAAACCCCCGACCACTAGATCTCTAAGCCAGCATCATTACCACTATACCAACAAGCTACTCACACACTTTTGCCAATGAAATATTTGAACACGAATTATAAGGCGAATAATAATTGCATATCTTTCCGATCATAACCTCTATATATTAATTACTTTTGCATCTCTATATATGTATAGTACATTTAAAATTTGTATTATTATGTGTATTAAATATAAATTCTTAGTTCAATTTTCATTTTCAAGGAACTATTTTACATTACCAAAATTAATACAGAAATATTTACTTTCATAGGAACGTATCAAATAAGCATTCTTGTAAGTGTAGTTTAAAGCAAAATACTTTAATTGAGATATTCGCAAGAAGCACTTATTATATGTGTAAGCAATGTTCAATGCCTGAGTGAAAGTATATCAAATTAAATAACTACGAGTATTATATTTTTGTTAACTGGGTTATTGAATCTACAAAAGCTCTATGGATGTGTAATCCTAGGAATATATTTTCCTTAATCTGAGCATTTGAAACTAGACTTCATGCAATGCATAAATTATAATTTCCACGTATTGATGAATATTATTTATTAAAGATAAGTGAAGCGAAAATTCATAATCAAAGAAAGTTTGCAAAAAGACACAATCAATGAAGTTTTGTGGTTGGAAATTGGATTTTTAACACAGACCAGTAAATGAATAAACTTGAAATAAAGTGAACATATAGGAGAAGGGTTTCGAACATTAGTTACAGGTCGAAAGACATTCTACACACGTTCTTGGTGGAAACATAAATCCGATAGTTTATGACACATTTATGCAACAGTAAAAGTATTTACTCTTCGAAAATTAAATCTTTGCGTAAACCAGGCGTATTTTTTTCATTAATGCATATTATACTGTCAACGTTTAATTTTTCATTCATATTTTTTAAAAAAGTTGCGGAGCTATTTGATTGTTTGCTACTTAAGTGATCACGTGGGTGATACCAAAATAAAAATATTGAGATAAGGAATTTGCGTTTTTTGTTATTTTAAGATAACATTTTAAAAGGAAATGAATATGAATTTTGGATGATTGGTTGGAAGAATTTTTTAAATATCAAAATATGATTTTTTGAAGTTTTCCAGCATTGTTATCCATGGTAGCGCTATCTGACATGTCGTATCTTTACTGTTCTTACTAAATTAATGAGAAGGCTTTTGATACAAATTGTAATCTACCACATTTGACTGTAAATTATTAGTGAACAAGTTATAATCCTTTAGGCTTCTAAAGCTAATTAAATGCACAAATGGGATTGAAGCAGTCACCCTCGAGTGAATGAGGATTGCCTCAAACAACAGAACACGTCGTGGAGGCACGGAGGTGCCCATCTACACATTCCCGGGGGGCATTTCAGAAACCACAAAGCAACCCCAAAGGCGCTGGGGTAGCTGAGAGACCTGTCAGTGTCATTGCCAACCATTACTGACATACGGAAAAAAATAAGTTAAATAATTGATTATTTTAGATTTCGAAGTACTGTACAAAAAAACTATATAAATCATAATAATACACAACCTGTTCGTAATCAAATTAACATACGTTTTATAAATATTATCCCTTCTTATTAAGGAGAACACATTCTTATTGTGAAATTGTAATTATTCAGAACATATGTCTGTGATATTTTTGATACAAATTAAATGATATTTATATAAAATCAATTTTATCGAAAAATATTGTTGTTGCTACCGGGATTCGAACCTGGATCTCTTCCAATCCGGGGAACGTTCATTAACATGTTTCTGTCCAGTCTCTAATTTTAAGGCATGAAATGTATTAAAAAAATAAAATAATGATTTATTTTATATTATAAAAATTCCACAATATATACTAACTTATTATATTTTTTTTATCAAGGCAAGTTTGCATAATTATATTTTTTAAAAATGTAGCCTTAGTTTGTATCGTAGTAGACAGAATGACGAAAGCATCGCCGAAATGAAATGTAGAACGTATGACATGAAGCTAAAGAAAAAAAAAATATATATATATATATATTAGGCAAGTTTTGAAGACCACGGAAACAAAGAGCATTTATGAAATACCTGCAATGGTCAGATAAACCAAATATTGGAGAATGGTCTTGTCAAAAACTTCAACAATCGTCGAGTATGCATGAGGACTTGTATGAAATTGAACGAGGCAAGAACAGTTTGCCATGACAGAAAAATGTACTGTAATGTTTGCTACCCCTGCTGGGAAACGGCGTGATGCTAACGTAGTTAGTTCATATTATTTAATTGCTTCAAAAATATTTCATTAAAATACCTACATCCATTCCGATACATTTCCGTATTGAAAAGACAAAATTTACATCCATTTCAAAAAGTTTGTTAAATAATACGTTTATTTATTTTCCCAAAAAATTAACAACGTTTCAAGTAGATGTATTTCGTTAAATTAATTTACTTTTTAATTAATTAGTTAAATTAATTAAATTACTTTTTCTTCATATGAAAATTTAAATCAAATATGAATTATTTTTATTTAATTTTCCACCAGGTAAAAACGTACTTTGAACTCAGGTGAAATAAAATTATTCTACTAATATTTAACTTCAAAAGGTAATTCTAATGTTATTGACCTAGACTCACATCCTGTATTCAAGAGTCGATAACCTGTTAATCTGCAGATGATATTACTGATGATGTTATCTTACGAGAAGGGAAGATATCCTGGAGAAACTTGTTGTAGTGGATTATCTCGAACGACAGAGAGAACGAGGAAGATCCCCCACCCGTTGGACCGACCGAGTGTAAAAAGCAACAGGCACATCTCTGGTGACTGCCCTTAGATCTGAAGGGAGTCTTCTCCATCTTTCTCGGCCAGAACTACAAAAGGGCGAAAGTTGATGGAGATCACGAACCTCAGTCACGAGGGACCGACATGAATGATATTAAGTATTGAAGTATTTATTTGTATTCTTTGCTAGTTATATATGTAAAAAAAATTCCTTGTCTCATTACACCATAATTGGAAACAAAACTGGATTAAAACATTTTAAATCAATATAATGATTTGCGATAATCCCTTTCAAAACTACAAAAGTAATGATATAGTTAAAAATACGTCATCGCTTAATTTATATTAAGATTATAATTTCCATATACAATTACATACAGACAATTTTATTCACTACTCTCACTTTTTGAATTCAGATCAATATTTTTATTTTATAGGTTATGTTTTGAACTTATACATAGTCTATAGGTTATGGTTTGAACTTATACAATAATATATTGTATATCGAGTTGATTTAGAATTTTGAAGTTTACTTTAGTTTTTTTGTCAATTTTAATGTGACGGCAAAATGTACGTATTTATTATTTCATGATTTAATTAAAAAGTGTTATTTATATTATTTTGCGTAACATATTGATAGCAATATTTGAATATGTCTAAGAACACACAATTACTGGATTTTCACCTATTTGGATTGATTAATGGGTGAGAATGGTGAACGTTATATTTATATAAAGTGATCACTTAAGCCAACTGAATATAGGTCGTAAGCCCTGTAATCAACTGTATGAGATATCTGTTATTTGTTTAATATATTGATCTTTACACAAAAACAAGTGACATTAGAATAAATTGTATCAGACTCGTCAATGACATGTTTAAAGATCCTCTATATTTGCTTCACATCTTTCTGAAAACTTAATTGTTCCTATGATGCCAAATCACCTACCTAGTACTTACCTAGAAATTTTCAGGTTCAGATTTTTTTTTCAAATACAATGCGGTGTGTCAATACAAGAAGAAATCTGGTATCGGATCGCACAAAAACCATTTAGAGGGAACCTAGCAAGAAACGCATTCAAAAATTTCATAACAAAAACAAGGGCAGAAGAAATATTTTTGTTACCGTGAAAATGTAACTGCTTTTTCAATATCTGCACACGGAAGATGTTAAGGGTCCTTCCAAATCCTAACGAGAGGCGTTAATCGTCTAATTTTTAATATTATCAATGTTACTTTAATGCTAAGATGTTTTCAATATTTAATTTAAAAGGAAGTCCCTCTCGACGGTACTCATATTAGTTTTAGTCCCTTAATAATTTTAAATGGGATTAACCGAGATTCATTTCGGACCCCAAAATATTAAATTTTAGAATAATTTTTAAAGCCTATTTAAATATTTCAAAAAACGTTTGTACGAGTATGTTTGTATTTTATCAAAACAGATTAAGGTTTATATTTTGCAGGTGCATATAAAATGTTTAAATACTGTAAGAATTTTTTTTAAAGGTTGTTACTACCGACCTTACTATATGTTTAAAAGTTAATGACTCATATATGTATTTTTATTTAGTCTTAATATTAATAGTACGTAATTGACGTAACCTCTGTTAGTTATCTGTTAAATTTAATGGTAGTTAGACATCCCAAGGTTAAATAATTTCAATTATCCCTTGTAATTCCGCAGGACGGAAACGTTTCTCAGAGGCGTATGACGGGAAGCTGTAACAAGTTGGAAGGCTTCAGAGGAGATTACTTCAAAGGTCATGTTGACATTTTCGATCCGGAATCTCTTCCATCCCTAGCGTCTTTATAACATAAACTTAATATGTAATATGTGCCTAGCGATATGGTTTCTCAATTTTGTGTAACAATTTTATTAACTTAATAAAAAAATATATTTTTAAATTTGTTATTCTAATCAAATTCATATTACATCGTAAGGATATTGAACCAAATTATTTTATTCATATTCAAAATTATTCTCGAATATATAATACATAGTGGTGGAAATATGAAGAAGAAAGGAAGACACTTACATTTTCGTCTACCGGATGCTGGTTCATTTGTTAATACCTTCTCCACCACAAGAACAAGCATCGCGGGAGGTCTATAATGTCAAAACTCGCGATTAGAATTATTAAATATATGTATATAAGCAGGATTAAGGTAATATTATTAACTAAAAAGCAGAGTGAAGCGACGGTAGTGTTTCCGTATAAAGTTCTAAGAGCACTGAACTTGCTGCAGTTGGAACAATTTCTATTACTGCGACATCTTCTTTCTTCCTTGTTCTTAAGGATAGGTTAGGAAAGAAAAGGGTGGAGATACGTAGGTTAAATTTTGGTAAATGTGTGTGGTTGTATGCATGAGTGAGGCAACAAGTCAAACGCCAAAAAACTTAATAAAATTTAATTTATTTTAAACGGCGCTAATACTTAGGTACTTACATAAACTAATCTATAATTTTTTTTAATGATTTACTTGTACTTCAGTGCAGTGATAGAGAAATCCGGATTAAGTGTCAAATTAAAAATGTTTTTAAACTGTATACAGACCCACTTAAATACATGGTCACCAAATATAAATTCTTATGGAAAAAATGCTGAAATATGTTATCTTAGGAAAGTAGCAGATGTAACATGAAACCTCTGCTTCTACAAATGTAAAAATTTCAATTAAGGTGGCTTGGACACGTCGTGTGAACGCCAGAGAAACAACTACCAAGACTCATATTGGCAAATCCGGAGGGAAGGTGGCCGGTGAGTCAAGGAATAAACAGTGACAAAGTCTGTATGAACACTGACTGGGTCTTGATTGGCTAACAAATACTGAAACGACGTAAAAAAGGAGCAGATGAAAGCTCCTTGTTAAAAATGTGTGCCCCAAGCCCGTTTTCCGACGAAAATGATAACGAATATATATTTTATTTTAAATTGTATTTCCAACTATCAGTGTCAATTAAAATTATGCGTATTTCTACTCTTTTCTTCATCATTTTATATATTATTTTATTGATAAATTAATAAATCTGTTTAAATATAATATTAAATGTATCAATTAGAAAGATATAATCAACTTATCGAAAAAATATTTAAATTACCACCAGGATCAAGAACCATGTTCTGAAAAATTTCAACTTCACAGTAATAATACACTAACTAACTTACTTTCACGCCGCTTCCCGCAGGGATAGACAGAGAGGATAGAGTGCCACACTATTTTGTCCTGACACACAATTTTCGTTTCATCCACATTTATACATATTTTCATACAAGCTCGTCGATTATTGAAGCTTCTAATAAGACCATCATCCAGGTTACCTGGTCGTGCAAAGTTTTCCGCGGACATCCTTTGTCTGGTGCCATCAACACTTGCGTTATATATTTTCCTTACCAATTTCTCCTCATTCATCCGTTCCATATGACCAAACCACCTCAGAAATCTTTTCTTAATCGTATTCACTATACTTACATCATATTTAAATTCTTTCCTTATTTCTTCATCCTTTACTCTGCTATAAATGGATCTGCCACACATACTTTAATTTATAAACTTGCATCCATATTTAACACCTCAAATCGTAGTACCAGTGTTAATGTGCTTTATCCATTGATATTGATACTACTCACTCTACTACTGCTGTCCTCACTAATAATACTGATATCACCACGATTATTTTATTTTAATTTTTCCCAAAATTTAGGTTATAACTATAACCTATATTCAGGTACTTGTAAATTTCATTCCATGAATATAGAATAATTCCCCACGGTATATCAATCTCATCTTAATTATCTTAAGGTTGATGTAAACTTTAGTTTTTGGGATCCAAAGACTTACACTTTACCAGAAGTGTGGCCCGCTCAAAATAATTTCAATCCAAAGATTAATTAACCTCTCTTAAGTATTTAATAAATATTTGTTAATCAAAATATAAAAGTTTTATAACATTTAATTAAGACGTTGTTAGACTTCCTGTATATTTTACAATATTTAAGTATTTCACAATAAGTATTAATTATTTATACCTATATTTAATAGGATAGTATAACTCTAGTATTACTCATGCTAGTAGGCTCAGAATTATGTGCCATATATGTATTGTTCAATACTTTGGACATCTCGTTAGAAGAAATGACAGCCTAGAATAGGTTGTGCCGGTCGGCAATGTGAGAGGATACAGAAAAAGATGTAGATACGCACCAAGTGAAGACCGCTTGTAGTGCTGAGAGCTGCAAAGTTCCGAGAAGAATTTTATTAGAAGGGTAATTGGAAAATCGCGATCATCAATCTAAAGAAAACGATTTGGAAATGAAGAAGGAATAGACATTCTGAAGTCCACCTGCTGGATTAACCTGATGAAGACCGCAACAGGTGCTAGTCTTGTAGCAGCGCTGAGAATTATGGAACCGGGCCGAGAAGAATGAAGGAAAAGAATTAGAATTAGAATTAGAAGAACCATCAAAAGATCGCGTTTTTCAGTAATGACGAAACGACCTGGAACAAAAAGAAGGAACAGAACTTCCGAGGCCATCCTGTAAAATATCACTGTAATGATACTGCGTTAAAAATGCATCACATTAATTATAAGGTTAGTTTTATAGAAAATTGGTGAGTGGGATATAATTTTAAAAACGTTGCTACAGATATTTAGTACCTCTCTAGATATTTTCACAAAACGAAAGATCACCATCTGAATTTGAAATAAAATTCAGACGAGATTTAAAGAGATGTATGATTTATTCAAAATTATTTTCCTAAATAAACAGAAGCTTTTTTGATATGCGCATTTTCATTCCGTGGGCTTAATTTAAAAACCGGATAAGGTCAGAGTATATTTCCCGCACGCTTCTTGCTTATGAGCCGAGATATCATCAATCCGTATAAATAAGGTGCTGCTCCGACGGCCACAAAGCAGTTATCTCCTCCACTCGATCGTAAATACTTCCTTCCAAGTAAACGGACCGCTAAGTTGGAAACTTTTCAATTATCCGTGAGCTTAAAAAAACGCTGATACAGGAGATAGTTTTGCTTCACCATAAATAAATCCTGCATATTTTATAAGATACAGAACAAAATGTACGGTAATTTTTTGATATAACATATATTTTAAAAACAATTTTTTGTAATACTTAAACACAGAATGTTACATGCGTACGTATACATAAATAATAAACAAATAGATGTATGCTTTAAATTATTCTATGCAGTGCTATTTTTGTATAAAAAATAAGATATGTATAGTTATATAGTTAAGATATGTATAGTTCTTACTTCAATACTATTATTCCGCAAGATTTATGTGATTATTAGAATTGATTTAATAAGTAACTAATATACTTCTCGTCGTTTCTCTGGGGGTAGGCAGAGAGAATTCAACTATGCACTATTCTATCTTAGCCGGTCACCCTTGTCCACTCTCATACAACTTCTCATACGCACTGGTAGATTATTTAAAAACCATCTCCCATCGCTCGATTTATTTCGTGTCAAACGTTTTCCTTATTTTCTTCTACTCACTCAAAATCAACAACTTACAAGATGCTTTTAATCATATGAATAAAAACAAGAAAGTTACACATTATGGGACAACCAGAAAAGTATCAAATCCTAGATCTTATAATTCAAGGAAAGATTGCTAGACAGCATAGCCCCGGAAAACGCCGAGCTTCATGCCTGAAAAATCTACGACAATGATTTGGATAGACGGCGGTACAGCTTTTCCGGACAGCTTCTAAGAAATATCTGACGTATCCAATATGACAGCCAACGTACGGTAAACCGGATACGGCAAGAAAAGAAGAAACCTTATTCGCAGGTTTCACGTTCCCAAACCATCTTAGTGACACTTTCTTAATTTTGTGAAATCATACTTAAACACTAATAACATCAAATTATCTTTCCAATAAATCCAATGCTAGGGTTATCTATTGCCACGATTTTTATTTCATTTTAAAGTTCAATACCTCTAAAAAAAACACATTTTAAATAGACATGAACTAACGCAAATTCCTTATCAATTTTGTGTCACTCACGTGATCACTTTGATACTACTTACGCAATCAAATAGCTCCGCGACTTTTTAAAAATATAATATATCACTCGATTGGAATGAAAATTTAAACGCTGACAATATAATATGTATTAATTAATGTAAAAAATACGTCTTGTTTACACAAAGATGTAAATTACGAAGAGTAAATACTTTTACTGTTACATAAATGTGTCATAAACTATCGGATTTATATTTCCACAAATAATGTGTGTAGACTGCCCTTTGTCCCGCAACTAATGTTCCAAACCCCTCTCCTATATGTACACTTTATTTCATGTCTATTCATTTACTGGTCTGTGGTTCAAACACTGTCCTATAGGTGCAGAAATACTACACAACTGAATCACATATATTTTTTGGATTCAAAGCTACCTACCCTGCATTTGGTTGTGTTTACCCTGGAGCAGCCACTTGTTGGTCGGCCGGGCGAGGGGTGCGCGGAAGCGGGGCCGAGGGGGCGCATGCGTGCTCCTCCCCCCGGGTGGCGCAGGTAGAGCCAGGTGAGGCGCCCATACAAGCCAGATATTGATCCCATGCAGGAAAAACAATGAAAACACTATAACACTTTATGCCGCAAAAACACTACCTAGCTAAAAATAATACACTTTATCCTGAAACGGATTGTATATTCTTTATGAAATCTAAATATCTATTAACAACACAGACTACCAATTATATAGACATGTACTGACGCAAATTCCTTGTTTTAATATTTGCATTTTGGTGTTACCCACGTGGTCATTTTGGTACCACTTACGCAATCAAATAGCTCCGAGACTGTTTTTAAATATATGATTCGATTGGAATGAAAAATTTAAACGCTAACAATATAACTAACTTACCATCACGCTGTTTCCTCGCGTGGGTAGACAGAGAGGATAAAGCGCCGCACGCTTCTGTCTTGACACCAGAGTTCTCGCCTCATTCACATTCATGCATATTCTCAAACGAAGCTTCTAACAGAACCATCCTCCAGTAATCTGGTTTACCTGGTCGTGCCAAGTCTTCCGCTGACGTCCTCTATTTCTGGTGCCATCAACACTAACGTCATATATCTTCCTTACCATACTCTCCTCATTCATCCCTTCCATATGACCAAACCGCCTTAGTGATCCTTTCTTAATCATACTCACTATACTAAGATCAGCTTTACATTCTTTCTTTATTTCTTTATTCTATACTTTATTATAAATGGATAATATAATATGCGTTAATGTAAAAAATACGTCTTGTTTACACAAAGATTTAATTTTCAAGGATAATAAATACTTTTACTATTGCATAAATGTGTCAAAACTATCGGATTTATGTTTCCACAAATGCCTCTAAAAAAACACATTTTAAATAGACATGAACTGACGCAAATTCTTTATCAATTTGGTGTCACTCACGTGATCACTTTGATACTACTTACGCAATCAAATAGCTCCGCGGCTTTTAAAAAATATAATATATGACTCGATTGGAATGAAAATTTAAACGCTGACAATATAATATGTATTAATTAATGTAAAAAATACGCCTTGTTTACACAAAGATGTAAATTACGAAGAGTAAATACTTTTACTGTTACATAAATGTGTCATAAACTATCGGATTAATATTTCCACAAATAATGTGTGTAGACTGCCCTTCGTCTCGCAACTAATGTTCCAAATCCCTCTCCTTTATGTACACTTTATATCATGTCTATTCATTTACTGGTGTGTGATTAACAATCACAGTACTATTGGTGTAACGCATAGCAGAATATCCATTTGCTCTTATAAATATCAACGTGGTCGCTCCCAATTTCTTAAACCAGTCTTATACGCAATGTCAATATCATCAGCATCCTTAGCCGTTTTATATTCACTGCTGGATGAAAGCCCCTCCGTATGTCTCCTACTTTACTGTGTCCGTTATTTTTCGCTGCGACAGAGTGGCACGTTTTTCTACAAATTTTTAGTGAATAATAATTCAAT
Organism: Eubasilissa splendida; assembly: GCA_031772225.1. NCBI lineage: Eukaryota > Metazoa > Arthropoda > Insecta > Trichoptera > Phryganeidae > Eubasilissa > Eubasilissa splendida. The sequence continues at coordinate 3,410,574 of CM062853.1, read as the reverse complement.
CTACTATATTGTTTTAAAATCATGTTAAATTATCTAGATCTTCTATACATCTTAACTCTTTTCTGCCATATTATTATGTTTTTTTTTGTTTTCTCCCTATAAGCCATTCTACAAAGTAGCCGACATTGCAGCAGAAATAACGCGAAATTTAATTCGCAACTAGCACTACAATAAACTACTGTGAAAGTCTTCACCAGGTGAATTTAGAACGAGTAGGGTCCTGTCTCTTTACCTTGAAATACTCAATCGAGGTCGGGTTCGAGTCTTGAGTTTGAGTTTAACTGTTTCCCGTAGGGACTCGATGTGATGATAAATTAGCTAGTTATAACATTTGTACAGTACTCAGACTCACGCAAAAGCGTAATTCGTTATTATTTTGAGTAAGAACTATCACATTTATATGTGTGTGTCAGATGAGTGGTGGGGGTCATGGGATATAAGAGGCCGTCACTGGGGAAACAGGGCTCTTTCTCATCGCTATAAGCAATATCAGAGTTATATTATTGTATATTACTGTAATTATATTATTATAATAAGTGAAGTGTTGTTACACGTATTCGCAATAAGCAATTTGAGTATACAAAGTAAGGAAATAAACCAAAGGAATCTGGTGGTATTTCCAAAGGCACCACACTGGTGTAGTCAAATTGGAAAGTTACTATATTTTATTTCATACATTGTTTTGTATATTTTAGTATTGATGCGAGACAGAATACGAGAAACACCCTGATTCGGTCTGTCTTTTCAATATTTCTTTGTGGTGTTAAAACATGGATTATGAGAGAACAGGAATACAACTAATTTTGGAAATATGGTATTGGCGACGCTTGTTACGCATTCCGTAAATAGTCCGCAGAATGAATGCCTGGACCATAGAAATATTAAACATCGAGCAGCTATTCTATCCTCAATTACGCGACACCGGATCTTGACATATTTTTACAATGTTGCCAGACATGGGGACACCATGAAAACATTGGTGATCCATGAAAGAGTCGAAGGAATCAGGTCTTGTGGTTGGATCAACTCGGTCATAACTTCGATGCAGAACCTACTCCTGCAATGTGCAAAAAATTCCACGGACTGACATCCAAAATAATTAGTCGCAATTTCATAATCACTACTACTCTCAATAAAAGCATGACGAAGAAGAGGAAAAAATCTTTACAAAAAAAATCTTAATAAATATATACTTAATTTATATTTTAGAGCGTTAGTTTCAAACTTTTTCATCTGAACTAAATCTAAAAACTAGAGTGAGTGACTGGCATTCTCTTAAAAATAATTATTTGATTTTAGATGAAAATAAAGATTAATCACAGAAATGCAAAGTAATCCTCAAGTTTCGACCTTTTATTGAATTAAAGATCATCTTACACGGAGTACTTCAAAGTCAGAAGTGTTTGTGACATTACAATTTCACTAACAGCACTTCAAAGTAAACGTAAATACATCCCCCGAGGGCTGTCCTGTAAAGATTGACCTTTAAGGTTTAATTATAAGTATTGGCATTATGACCCAATCAGCTTAGAGTTTTTCTAATGGCTGAAGGGTGAATAGCTCAAATGATGAGATAGATCTTTAGATTTTTTTATTTTCAATTCATGGGCTACATAAGCCGCGAGTTCATAGATAAAATCGAGTTTCAGACATTGGTGGAGATAAATTTCATATTTACAAATATTTTCTCTCTAATTGATCATCTCAATACAGACGTTCGTGACCTCTAAGTTGTAACCTCTTGATGTTCTTCACTATTCTCCTACATCTTTCTCTACAGCCTTCTGTTTGGAAAACCGTTACGATGGCGTCATTGATCTGATTGATAGGAGTTGAAGATCACCATCTTCATTTCTGGCCTTCAATTATTCTAATTACTTTATCTTACAGAAATTATCATCTGTGAGACACAAACAGATCAAGAATACGCCATCTTGGATCCTCAATTGTTCCAAGCTTAAGGTATTGCTATTTAAAGCGTTTGGAACTTATATATATATATATATATATATATATTTTTTTTTATAGCATAAATAGTAAATATTAAAAATAAAGGTAATTGCTTTACTAAACGTAGTCTGTTCTTACTTGTACAGTTTTTAAAAGCTGTAAATGTTAAGAGGTAGGTAATTATCACACTAAGTGAGTTATAAAAATATATTGAAAAAACTTTTAAAAATATTGTCAATAATATAAAATAGTCGGTGTCAAAAATGTGTTAGGTTAGCACAAATGACAAATTGGTTTCATTTTGCTTTCTACCAACATCGTCATATTTATATATGATATAACTTGAACTAATGTTCAGTGGATGCCCACCCCTTCCCTCCCCGACCTTGAATCGGAACGATTAAGCGCTCTTATCAACCTCGAAGGCTCCATGAGTATATATGTCGACTTTTGGTAAAATAGTGATATAATTCCATACAGTCCACTGCATCCGGAGGTGACCGAAAGACTCAGGAGAAACGGAATTCGGTGAGTCTCTTTTCCCTGTTCCTGTGTTTCTGGCACCTATTGTGCGATTTCACTACAAAGGTTTCAAATCATTTGATTCTAACATCACATTTCAAAAGCGTCAAGTTTACCTTTGTTGCGTACAAGCATAGATGCCGGAAAAATTCAGATACGGAAGGAGTTTAGCACTCACCACAATCCGGATTCTGCTGGTATCTCCAAAATGTGGACTATATGTTTAAATCACTATTTTGTAAAAAGTTCCTTTAGACGACGACGAGTTCCAACACTGCATAGACGCCAAGTCTCAAATTAGTATAATATTGTAATCGTTTAGGTAAAAATATACCGCACTGGCTCAAGGTCGCCAATCGACTGGTCGGCGACGAGACCGGAAAAGAACTGGAAGGGGGGGAAGCCACAGTGTATTATTTTCGTTCAAGAATAAATGTGTATTTATACAAATAAATATATGTTCCAAATAACCTTCAAATTATGTTTTTTACTTTGCAGAGGCAGCCTAACTAAACAAAGATTTCACAAAACGCTATCCAATGATCTAATTTTGAAAAACTAATTACTATATTCATTCCAAACTAAACGATGTGCCATGAATGCTAGAACCCCGGACCACTAGATCATTAGGCGAGTGTCGTAACCACTAGACCAACAAGTACGTTTGACCTCGCAATCACCATTGACGAACCAAATGAAGTCATATTAATCTTACTGCGCACATTATTTGTCGGTAGTCTCGGTCGAGTGCTCGAGTGAAACTCTATAGCGCTGTTCCTATATTTAATAAATATTTCGTAATTACAATTAATTAATAAATGTCTTAAAATATATATTAAATGAACTAAGTATCGATTAGGTGTCTGATGGCACAGTTCATTAGCCTTCGTGACGACTTACCCAAATCTCCCTAATCTATATTTCTCCCCTTGAATATATCGATTTAATAATGCTGTACCTGTTGTTATTTTTTGTTCCTATTTTGAATATTGTTGATTCTTGTGACTGCAATATTAAATAAACTTATTTTCGTATGCTGGTGTAAAAAAATGAACACTGATAAGCGATTATCGAACATAGCATACGACTGGTATTATGAAATGGACTATTTTGCACCATCAGATGCACGCGCGTCAAAAAAAAAATACATAAAAAACTGGCTGTTAAGAAAAATGTCAGTCACAAGCTGATAAATGTTGAACGTAAAAATATTATATATAGTGCTAAAACGTATTTGTCTAATATACACGGTAACATATTCACATCTCGCAACACTAGCCATGGCATAGCTGTTAAGGTTTCTGACTAGATTCTCTCTAGGACCGTATTGACTGCGTTTGGCGTTCTTTAAAACTTTATTTTCACATAATTAATTTCAATAATATTATATAATTATACACGTGTTTTCCCTTAAAATATATAAGTTGTATTAAAGTTTATCCAAATGTTATAAAAATTTATTGATTTAATCTCTGGCGTCTCCTAGCGTATATTACTCAAAAGTTTTGTCGCAATAAAAGGTGATAGCTTAAAAAAAAATAATGTTCCCATTTTTTCGATAAATTGATTTTATCTGTATATCTTTCTAATCGATACATTTAATTTGTATTAATTATTACAACTTTTTCAATATTAGCAAAATTACTTTGTGGCCTCATTTTATATAAATAATTAGACAGAATTATTTGTTTAAACCTCTATTTATTGATTATTCAAGATGTTTCGATACCTATGGTATCCTATATGTTGAAATTAAAAATATAAGCATAGATAAAAACAAAACAAAACTATAAAGTAGTGAATATGAAAACAAATTTAAAAGGTGAAAAGAATTTGGTTATTTATAATATTTAGCATGCTATCGATACTTTTTCTGATTTATAAAATTTCAAATTTATCTATCTGTAAACCCCTAGTACATTAATACATCTTCTCATACAAGTTCGTTGATTATTGAGGCTTCTAATAGAACGATCCTCCAGCGTCTGATTAATCTGATCGTGCCAAGTCTTCTTTATTTCTGGTAAAATCTTTACATTTATCAAAGACACAAACAGATTTATTGATATTTCAAATTATTCGCCCTGTCCTGTCGAGATGCTTAAGAGAAGCCCATATATACATATATATAATATTACACGGCTTATGACCTGTCTTCGGCACATATTAACATATAAACAACTTTAAAAATTTTGAGAAATGTGGAGATGGGAGGGGTGAGAATTGGTGAACGTTATATTTTTATAAAGTTATCACTTAAATCAGCCGAAGACAGGTCTTAAGTTCTGTAATTACCCCATAATTCCGTATACTTTCCATTAAATATAATGAAAAATAGCTTTGTCTTTATGAGATATCTGATATTGATTAAAAAAAAAAATTATAATTGAATTTGTTATATAATAGTTTTCTGACTTTGTACTATGTAATGGTTTTAATTTAAGTTGTGGTTATAGGGAAATTTTTTATCTTAGAATTGTATGCCTATGGTGGAGCGGACATACGATGACGGCACATGTTACTTCGGTGGAAGTAAGAGAGACACACGGACGCCAGGGGTCAGTCGCCATGCGGGACCGCCGAGGCTACGCAATCACTTGTCTGCCGAATCCGAGCCTTTCCATATCGTTCGCTTCAACTTTGCACTTTAATTTCTGCTTCGTAATATGTCATATCGTGCAATCTATCGCAAGTCTTTGGTTAATGTATTCAGTGTACAAATACATATTCCTAACTACCAAACCGATGTGAATATTTAAGTTATTTGAACACGAATGATGGACCAACTATGAAGGCGGTGCATCCTCAGTAAAATTCTTGCGATTTATCACAAATACGTATCATTTTACCACTAATGTTTTTTTTTAAAATGAGTTCTTTGCTGTGTGCTCAATTTTCGGCCGACGGACCTCATATGATCGCACGCGGGAAATCAGGAAACGGGGGTAGGAACATTTGTAAGGAGTTAGGGACAACAACAGGGACCAATCAGATACCAGGAAGAAACACAACCCACCTGAGTTGCTTCTTTAGGTATTTGAATTTCTTCTTCCACTGGAGCCACAGATCTTCCAGATTTTAGAACAACGAAATACTCTCGAACTCACACTTCGTTGATAGCTTGAAGTGTAAATTTTTTTTTTACTTTCTCGAGAATATATTTTCTGTAGTATATTGGTAGTACAGTAGATACTTTGTTCTTATTTTACGGCCTACAACAAAACGATATATATTCCTTGATTTCTTCGAAGTGGTTGTCATCTATAGGGCATTCGCCTACAAATTTAAAGTCTAGGTTTGCATTATCTGATCATCTACGCCTCAGTCTTCCCCTCGATCTTGATTTTTATTCTCTTGGCTTATGCAAGAGGACTTTATGCGAGTTACGGGACTCATCTACTCTCTGCATATCTCGCGAAAGCAATCTCTTTGCTTTCATCTTTTAAAAATATCTGGGGCGTTATTTAAATACAGTCATACAAAAAATATGCATTAATTATAAATGACTGAATTATTAGTAACGGTTTTTTTTATTATGATTTGATGTCAATTACGATGCAATGGAAAATACTTTTCCGAATACGTTATGTTTATGTACACAAACATTACTTGATCTTCAATAATAAATAAGCATGAAAATCAAAAAACGAAGCAATTTTTCATCTTCTTATTTACTCAACCAAGATACGTCAACGATGGAAATATATTAAAACAGTAATCACGCATATCATTTGTATGCGTAATTGAGTAAATAAATTGAAGAATCTAAGTGGAAGAAGAAGTTCAGTTAGATGGCGGTAAGGTGTAAAAAACAGTTGACGGCTACAGTCACAGACACAAAACTGTGGAACAAATTTCAGACGTTAAGGCTAAAATCATATAAATCTCTTAAACAAACAAGAAATACACAAAAATAAGAATATCAGGCAACACTGAGTTTGTATAGAAGTATATACACTTAGGTCAACTGGAGAAGTAGAATTAAAAAGACGATATAAAAAGGCATACGAGTCTGGGTTGAACAGCATTTGGAAAGTCAGAGCATACCCTCAAAACTAAAATACCACAATTTCCAAATACAAAATCCAGTGCGTGCTTACAATACTCACATTCGGAGCCGAGACGTGGACCCTCATCGTCAATGTCAAACTAAAAGATACCCAAATAGCAATGGAAAGGCTTATACTCGGAATGTATGTGCGACATCGAGTACCCAACGTTCAAATCCACAAGAGATATGAGGTAACAGATATTACCCAAAAAAATTATGTCCTCAAGTGGCAACATGCTGGACATATTTGTCGAAGAGATGATGGACAATAAAGAAGTTGTTGTTGTGATAGAAAAAGTATTGGCCACCCTAAGGCTCGATGGAGCGACGACATCAACAGAGTAGTGGGTAACAGATGGCAAAACAACTGAAGACAGAAAGAATTAGCGATCCTTGGTTGTGGCCTTTATTATTTATGGTATAAGTTTCAAATATCTTCAAGAACAATTTATATTTTGAGTACATGACATGTCTTGTTCTATATAAAGAATTTATTCAGATATGGGTGACACGATGGAGCTCCTTAGGTAGGTAGCTAGGTCAACCTGCGTGGGTGGGAAGTATCCTCACCTACGAATTTATCCTTCCTCTCTCTCTCCATACCTCGTGTTTTGCAACTCCGTTAGTCTGTCCGTGTAAGTGTGACTCAAACCATTTTGTGTCTCGTCCACTGTACCTTTTTTGGGAGTGTTTTTAATAGTGATGGAAAACTGTTACGTGACTGTGATTGTGTTAATGATTGGTAACTGAGATTTAATGATGATTGGTAACTAAGATTTAACTGTTGGGAGTTTACTTTTTAGTGTACCAGTCATTGCTTGAAGAATTACGTCAATCAATTAACAATCATCGTTACAATCGAACACAATCACAATAACGGTTTAAATAACGATTTTACCATCAATAGTTTTTAATAACTGGATCCCCGAGCATCTGCCTTGTACTACTACACCTTGATTTACCATCTATATGTAATCTATCCATGTATGTAAGGGACGCCGAAAGATCTAAATTAAACTTTTGCGAAAATTGCTAACAATCTTTTTTTTTTGTTTTACATACTGCATATACTTTTTAAATATGTTATTAAATTAAAGTCGCGTATGAATGGGACCGACAAGGGAGTCCTAGCTTCTAAACCGGTCCCGGGAAAGGGTGGCCTCCTCCAGCTGTCCTTTTATAATACACGATGGCCACATCCTGCCATTAACTGCAACGAACTGTACTGCCTGAAAATAACTAACTTAATTTATATGTATCGGTGTTATAATACGGACCTGTATCATTTACATGAATATAATATACTAACGAATTTTAATTAGAACGATACGCAGCAAAGAAAGCCTATTTAATTAAGGCACACACTAACATTAATGTTTATACGTTATGTAGCGTTCTAATTTGTTAGTCTCAGGGTTGCTAACCAGAAAAATGGTATCGGTTCCGTTTCGAGCCTAATTTTGTGCAAAACAGCATTAAATTAAACAACAAAAACAACAACAGTGAAATAACAACCGTAATATTTTAATCTCACAGATTTACTATAAGCCAAAAATTAGATTGTAAACATCCTAAAAAGACTTGTTTCACGATCGTTTTAGAGCGCCACTCCACCGATAAATCATCCCATGAAGATGGGTAATGAGATTTATTTAATTGATGAAACGTTGAGATAACAATGATCTGATATAAGGACTGAATAAAAAATACTCGTAATAACGAGATTACATAGTGATTATAAACATCAATTAAATTTCAATAAATTGTGGCGATAAATATTAACGAAACACAGTCGTTCCCTAACCGATGAAACCTCTATTCGTGAGCAATAAATCAGTAATAAATATTAACGAAACACAGTCGTTCCCTAACCGATGAAACCTCTATTCGTGAGCAATAAATCAGTAATAAATATTAACGAAACACAGTCGTTCCCTAACCGATGAAACCTCTATTCGTGAGCAATAAATTAGTAATAAATATTAACGAAACACAGTCGTTCCCTAACCGATGAAACCTCTATTCAAAATCAGTGATTTTTACATGATTTGATTGATTTGATTGATTTGAAGATTGGAAAGGCGATACATACCTGGCGTACCTACTCGGGACCTTTAACTGAAGTATTTCTAGCACTTTACAAATGTAAAACTTGCCGTTAATTATTTTAAACATAAACTCGCAGTCTTTCTAGTACGTAAAGAAAATTTTATCGTTATACTTAAATTAAAAATTCAGCTGACGTCAATAATTTAATTGTTCAGCAGACATACATAATTTGAATACACGCTTAGCAATTATATATATATATATATTGAATCTCTACATTATTTTATCGATCAAAACAAAATTTTGCATAGATATCTACTATATAGAACCCTGCGCAAAATATAGACATCCTCCCCTTGAGCCAACTCAAACCATCCTTACAATATAAATATATATTATATAAAATGTTATCCGTTCCAAATTTTGCTCGGCATTAGCTCTTGAACTCTAGGATCCCGACGAAAATATTGTCAACCCAATCCACCCCACCACATTCTATTTTTCTTCTTCCTGGATTCTTTTTACTTATCGTTACTCTTTATGGCCTTTGCAAAACAAAGCTAATACCCTCCTCTAACCGTCCACTTTAAATTACAAATAGATCTTAATCCCGGGTAATGTCGGAAACGAATCACCAGTTGTAAACAATAAAATTATTTATTTAGGAGAACACCTTCTTATGGTGAAGTTGTAATTATTCAGAACATAGGTCTGTGATATTTTAAATACTAATAAATGTATCAATTAAAAAAATAAACATAAAATAAATTTTATCGAAAAATATTGTTATTGCTACCGGGATTCCGGTATTTTTAGATATTTATGTGTAAATATATGGAGTGAGATTTGAGCAATGGATTTTGTATTATCAACTTGAACGTTAAAAATGAGAACAAGACATTTCGCTACTTTTATAGTTTCAAAATTTATAAATAAAAAACGAGTTCAAATTTGTTGTATTTCGTTAGATGAAAAAATAAAATTTTTAACATAAACTTGTCAAGAAAACCGCGTTAGAAATACCAGCTGCTGCAAACAAACTAATAATCGCCAACGTTCTATAATCGGACAAGTAGAAGAAAAAGAAAATTTTGTAACATTTTATGTACTTACTCTTATTTTTGCCTTAAGTTTTATTTGTATCTTTACCGTTACCAGGATCGATACCAAGCGTCTATAAAACCTTTTGTAAATCAGATTTTTGGAGGTGAATATTCCTAATAGATTATGGTGTCAAATTATCATATAAGTAAATAATGCTGATTATTTTAGAGCTAGAATTGAATGCATCCGTTTATATTTTTAACATACGTACTATATTATTAAGTAACACTAAAAATCTATAATCTCGTAAAACACTTTAAAATTTGACAATATTTTTTTTCTTATCTCATCAAATATTAATACGTTTTTAAATTTTATTCGTAAATATTTGCTACCCTTGCTGATCTTTATAATAAAATAATATAAAAAATATTTATAAACGGTTTTGTTCGTATTTTTTAGTAGTGCAATGGTTAGCATCCTCACTTTTAGGTTTTCTGCCAGGGATATTTTAATTTTATTAATTTAGAAATATTTTTCAGAAATATCAGAAAATCAAATTTTATACAAATGAAATTTATACCTTGAATCAAATTGTCACTAAAATTATGTGTTATGATATTTTAGATTCGGGAATCAATTTGGTTCACGTTAGATCGGGCTCGGGTGGCAACCCTGGGCGTGGGGCTCACGGTGTGTGGTTAGAGTAACGAGTTTTGACTGTAATAAAGGGCTGCTGAATCACGTAATGTCCTAACTAATGAACAAACAAAAGGGCTATTTTTGGACATGACAGTTCGTGTGTTTGGTTAAAGCTTAGATACATGTCCACAAATTGTTTTTTTTTTTTCATATATATACTTGTTACATAATTTGGGTGGGTACTCTAAGAACAGATTTCATGTTTACATAATATTGCGTGATGAGGTATTTAAATTCGGTCAGGTTTAATGTGTGTTATTTTATTATGGCACTCGTAAAAATAGCTACTCAAGGAAAAGCAATTCGCTTTTTGGCACAAAATAATTCTTATAAAGGTATGTGTTAAAGTATTTTTAAATGCTCTTGAAAAATATTGTATTACTAAAATATTGGGGAATCATACGGAAACATTCTTTTTGTGCGCGATTTTTATTAATTTTATTTTATTTTGTACAGGTGAATAATATTTTTCAGGCCGATGTTTTTTTTAAATAACTAAAAAATGAAACACATTTCTTTAATTTAGTTTTTAATTGTCAATTATTTGGTTTATTATAAACTATGAATGAAATATGGTATCGGCCAAATGGCCACCTCTTGCAGCAGCACAAATGCATGCTTTTTAACTATATTTTTCATAACATTATTATTTCAGCAACTTCGTTTCGACTAATGTCCTGGGCATTAAAATTATTGGCCTAGATCATTCCTTTTAAGTATCTCCACAGTAAATAGTCTAGAGCTGCCATATCAGGTGATCAAGGAGGCCACTTTTTGACATTATTCGGCCGGGAAAAATTTCTCGTAAAATTTCAAACGTAGCTGGGGCTGTGTGTGAGGTAGCACCGTTCTATTGAAACCACATGTGTTGCAGGCCCAATTGATCCAATTTGGTAAAGATAGCGATCACAAATAATGGTTACAGCATTGCCATTATTAATTGGATAAAATGTTTTAATGACTTCAATACGTTGTTGAGGCGTTAAATTCTCCATAATAAATTGTAATCAACTTATTTTTATGACTACTAAATTCTAACAGACAAATATCTGCCAAATCAAAACAGCGGCTAAACAAAATAGGCCTGGAACATAATATTCACACTGTATTAACTAGAAGACCGCTATTATTTAGGTCATTTTACAAACTCATCAAAACCTGTAGGTATCAAATATGAATCTTCACTAAGAGATCTTTCGAAGATTCAAGCAGCTAAAATTAAGTTTTTAAGGATAGTGGCGAAAAAGGCATTATAAAACCGAGTGAAAAACTTCACAATTAGTGAGTACCTTGGTACAGAATATCTGCATAACTTTATAAAGAGAATAACTGGTCAGGATATGTAATAAGTATGCCAATGAATTAATTATACAGCATGATTTCTCTCGGTGATCCCCGAAAGATCGCAGTTGGCTAACCTATAAAATACAGGTATAGAACCTGTATGGAAAGAGTTGACATACAGAGGTCTGCAGTCACCGAAACAGCGATGACAGAAGATGCCTCGTTGAGACGACGAACTCCTGACCATCATAGAAAATGAAATTAAACAAGACAGTTAGAAGAACACTAATCAAATTAAATTTTAAAATAAATCTCAAAACGCATACTCAATTTATGGTAGAAAATATTTCTTTATTATATCTCCCACTTATTCCATCTTGGACAAGACACGTCCAATGTCCGGATTGTACTTGCAACCTCTCCTCGAACAACCGAGTGCATAGTTGAAGATGTATGAAGTCTTCCTTCTACTTCTGTGGATAACATTATTAACATTAACTACTATCTTATTTGGCATTTCATGGATGATTTTAGACCCGATTAGTTCTCGATAAATACAAATTATCGCACTAGAGACCGTAATGTACAGCGGCAAGGATTCTGTTTGGTCCTGGTTCTCACGAACAGTCTCGCTCTTCACTCAGAAATCATTTATATTTCATAAAAATAATAAATAATTACATGTACTTGTAAAAAATCACAATAATCATAAAAAAACACAACAAAAATATTTTTTTTATTTATTTGAGATAATTTTTTTATACATCAGAAGTGAATATAACACTTATTAGTTGACTGTGTGGGATGCAGGTGAAATCTACCTCTGATATATAAAGCATTGTCCTGGTTACTTTGCTAGACTACCGTCTGTGTTAAAGTAGACAGATTTACCCGTGTTATTGCGGTGTTATTTAATTAAAATTTTAAAAAAAGAGTACGATTCGACAGAGATATATAAAAAAAATACAGACAATAAAAAAATGTAGTGAATGTGTTGTAAATGTAAAGTGAATCATTAATTTATTTTATTATGATTAAGCTGGAATGTTGAACAGTGATGTTTCTGACTGATCTCTACCTAATTTAATCATGTATTGAGTCCAAATTGCAAATATTTTTTAAGTGAACAATTTCCAGTCAGTGTTAAGTGTGTTGTGCAGTTGCGGAGCTAAAAACACATAGAAACGTTGAAATAATGTCGTCATTGCTCTCGGAACATGTGTGATATACAGAAAAATATTGTGGTTAGTCATTTTCAATAAAATTATACAATAAGTAGTGTATAATTATATTAAATGGCTATTTCTTCATCACGTATTTCAAAGTTGAATTAAAGACCAGTGATGATCGAATCTACTAATTATTGGAAAGTAATAGCACTTAAGACAGTGTGCTAACTATCGCAAAACTGAAGCGAGACTACGCCAGAGACATAACGAGAAAACAGATGAATGTTGAATGAATGGAAGAAGGAATTCTAAAATCTTGCCATAGCGTCCATGGCTAGGCTAGAGAAGTAGAGGTATGTCGACATTAATAGTATCGGTTGCATTTGTTCAAGGAGAACCGTACAAACTCTAGAATTGTAGAAAACTATGAGAGGGTTTTATGTTTAGCAATGGACACAGACACGCTACAAAAAAAAACGAAGATGAAAATTACTTAGCTGAAATAGATTAAACATCGAGACTGCATCACTTCAGGAATATCAACTGTCGTAACCAGTTACTTCAGCTAGTTGATCAAATGTTTTAAATTACATTTAACTGAACATTTTTCAGGAATAATAACACAAGTATGTCTCCTATATACTTTTACCGCCTTGGGGTGAAAATCGAATTGAATTCCATTCTGCGACCATCGGAATCATATTAGAATTCTGTTCAATCTCATTTTCGACATAATTCTCCACCGATTCAATTGACTTGGAGATTGGATTCGCTAGAAGTCATTAGCGATTTTGAGCTATATGTTACAACAGATGCTTTATGCTGCTTTTTTGAAAAAAGCAATACAGAATAGAAATTATATTTTTTAAATAAAGCCAACTCACATAGGAAACATTTTATATTATTACATGGACTTGAGTCATTAGAAAATTCAATATTCAAATTTTCGTAATTTTGAATTTCGTAAAAGACCTCATAATTATAATAATAATTCTAGTACCAGATTTTATGATACACTATACTCCTAAAAGGCAGTAAAAAAATATCACAGTAATTAGTATTACGTTCAGTTTTTCCCTTATATATATTTTTTTCACTTTTTTAAATAATTTTTTTTAATAAATATTTGAAATATAATTGCCTATGTCCACAGATGAAATTTCTCGATCCGAGTGCGCATATAGAACAGTACAGAATTCAACATTAAGTGGTCTATGAATCATCACCGCGTATGTTTTGCTCGTGGATTAAAAAGACGTATATCCTTTACTGACTCAGAGAGAAAAGGTCTCATAGAGAGATTATCGTGGACACGGACTACTGTGTATCAAACCATGATCCTACTTTTCTTCAAAAATTGCATAAATTTTTTATATCTAATTTTAAAATTTCATATAATTTTGTTAAATTATACATCATAGATTATTTTCTAAATGAACCGTGAATGAAAGTACATTGGTTCAATATTTCTAAAACTACAAAATGCCCTTTTTAAGGACTTTTATTGTAATTTTTTCAGAACATAGTCATGTGGTATTTTAATACAAATTAAATATATTAACTAGAAATCTATTTATCTTATCTTAAATTATTTTAGTTGCTACCTGGAGTTGAACCTGGATCTTTTCCTATCCGTGAAAATGAATTACCGTTACACCATGCCAGCCGAGTAAGTTGACGACAAATTTTCAAACCTATATTCAAATTGATACATTTATTATTCCATTTTTAAAAAGCTATCACCTTTATATTGCCACAAATCTCAAATACATATGAGTAATATACGCTAGGAGATGTCAAAAATTGAATTTGAACTTTGATACAACTTTTAAGGATTATTATTATGAAGTTGCAGTTTTTTCAAAACTAAAATGTCTTTTCGATAAATTGATCTTTCTAGTTTTTACATTTAATTAGTAAATAAGTCCTGACTGGAAACGATTTGGGCGATTAATAAATTTAGAGATGATTAATACCGTAAACGATTATTTAGAGGAGAAGCTGGATAAACGTTGGACCAAGTGTGTTGAGTATCGAGGGGATTATGTTTTAAAATAAAATGTAATTTTAATCAAATTAATTTTATTTTCACTGTTTTCCCGGATACTTTTCAATTTATCCTCGTAGCGTGAGTACAATTCTTTATTTTTAAAGTAATATATGAAAACTGTCATTGTTATATAGTCATTCTGGGTAACATTGAACCACTTTCAGATGTTTTTAGTGATATTTTTTCGGAAATAGGTACAGCTATTAGTATCTTTTAAATGCTTTTAGTGAAATTAGCACTTTCAGATGTTTTTAGTGATTTTTTTTGGAAATAGCTGCAGCTATTTAGATTATTAGATGTTTTTACAACTTCATTTAATTAATTTTGGCCACAATATCGACGAAAATACAGGAAAATATGACTAAAGCCCTGTTTTCATGGGTGGTTCTATCTTGATAGTTGGGTAACATTGGACTAGATTTGGTCATTGCTCATTTGACATTGGTCGGAGCAACGTGGATAGATGTAGTCAATTGAATTGTATCCAGAGCTTCTTGCAATGATTATACTGGTCAACAAAAAAATGTTTCTGACTTGAAAATGCTCATATCTTATTGATTTTCGTATGATAAAACCGAATATGATATTTATAATGCTTAGTTAACTCTTACTTCCGAGACATAGCCCATATGTGATGTTTATAAAATGAAGCGTGTGGCTTTCCGAAGCGCGCAGTAAGGTAGTACGTAAAGGAAATATGAGGGTTAGCAAAGCCTTATATTTCCTTTATATATTGTTGTTAGGAATAAAGAGTCACTGTAAACCGTATTTTGTTGATTGTATGTTTACAGCTTGCTTAGAGTGAAGGTTTGAGTGGTGTTTTTTTCATTGTTCGGAGTTTTGTTTTGTGGTCACACTTAACTTGACAAGCCAGGAAGCCACGTAACTGTATCAATAAATCTGACTATTTCTGTTATATTTATGGTAATGTAACATTTGCCGTCAAGAAACATCCAATTATTTACATTATTTTGGTATAAGATGAGGGGATCAAGTTAAAACGTGGCCACCTCATATCTGCTGCAATACGTGTTTTGTGAATCTACGTGGATGGATCCATAAAAACGAACATTCAATGCCTTTTGGCATTTCTAAGATTTGAAAAAAGCCGACAAATAACTGTTATTTCTACACGGTACTACTTATTACGCACAATACATCCAGAAAGAAGAAGTTGAACATAAAATACCTCAATATCCCGTCAGCTATCCGACCAGTGTCACGTGGGGACGACCTGCCTATGCCTACCCCTCCATAGGAGTACAGTCTGCACTCAGATGAAGATTAAGATAGTACCGAGGTGACATAAGACCCATACCTCAAGGTTTCGGTATCACATGATCCTGATTTCGCAGTCATTAGGTGAGTCACACAGACTTATCCAAAATAAACTAAGTGGTTTAATTCGAGACCTTAAAAATGTCGAGCCTTTAAGAGTGTTGTGCGTGGCTCATTGGGTAACCGAAGAGCTAAAAATTATGTTGAGCTTGTAAGCAACCTTCTAGACAAGTATCAACAATTAGGCCGCAACATGTATCAAAGTGCACTTTTTCCACTCTCATCTAGATTTCTTCCCAGTGAAGTGCGGTGCAGGAGCGATGAGTAAGGTGAACGGTTCCACGAAGACATTTCAACAATGGAACGAAGATATCAGGATCGGTGGAATTTATTTATTTATTTTGTAGCATAAATAGAACACATGAAAAATAAAGGTAATTTCTTTGCTAGATGTAGTTTGTTCTAAAGCAATTACTTGTACAGTTTTTAAAAGTTGTAAATGTTAGAAGGTAAGTATAATGAGTGAGATATAAAAAGTTATGTGAAAAAAAGTATAATCAGAAGTTATAAAAATATATTGAAAAAATATTATTGTCAGTAATATACAATAGTCGATGACAAGAATGAATTCTGCAATGCTTGCGGATTACTGTTGGATATTGCCTAGAGATGTCTCAGAACAGGATTATAGGCGAGAAGCAAAGGCCACTATTTCAGTATTTCATGCAGCAAATTCAATTCCTGCATGTTTTTGTTATTTTGTGTTGTTTGCTATTGATTTAATAGAAATTAATTTAATTTATATTGTAGTTGTATGATAATATGACATTGATGAAATTTTACTTTTCACTATTATACATAAAATAACAAGTAGTATATCTTCAAAACTAGAGCTAATAAAAAAAAATTATTATCAGATTAGTTTTTTTCTCGCCGAAGTTAGTAATGTTTGACTATTTTTTCAGGATTCTTTTTAAAAAATAATTGTTGTTTATATCATATTTTCTTTTTCCGGGTAAAGACAACAAAGACTTTCTCGGCGTATTAAAATCTTGGAAACAGTATTATAAACATAAGGTTCTGATTATTAAGGAACATTAATTTATTTAGTTCTTAAATAATAAATAAGTATAATTGTGATATTAAAAGATACCCAGAATAACCAAACATTTATAAGATATAATTTTTCCGGTGACTTTAGACATATCCAATGTCACCCTGAATGAGGTGTTATTGTAAGATAGTCGCAATTAAACACGTTTTTTTCTTAAGAACAGCATAATTTAATGATATTTTTGCTTGGAAACTAATTGTGAAGTTTATAATTATACTTTCGAATAAAATTTACCTTCTTGGGATACTAAATATATACTAGATGATGAATTGAAAATAACCTTGAAATACATAAATGCTGCTCTTGTCTTTTTTATGTTCATTTTAAAATAGTTCCACATATCAAAAGTATATTTTTCTGTTTAATACAGATAGCAGCTAAATTAGGCTTGCTATTAACATCAATTTCCATAATACTTCTTATCACAAGACAACAGAAAATAAAGCACTTACTCAGGTTTTGTCCAATGTTACATTGAATTCCAATGTTACCCGAAATGACTGTAGCTTTACTGCGATGATATTACATACACGTGAATATTTTGTTAAAAATACTCTGCATCAGGCGTTTTTATGGGGAAACATTAACATAAATTCATATTTAGCACATTTCTCATTTTTTGTAATTCCATTTTATTAAATCTCCACACGAGTTCATAATGAAAATATCGTGTTTGCTCAAAGTAATATATGGCGACAACATTAACCACAAAAGAAAACATAAACACAAAGAACGTATTAAAACAGATATGAAATGCGCATCGTTCGCACACTCATTTCTGAAAATTTAAAATAATGGCTTGTGTAGTTGTTGGTTGGGTAATAGATCCCGTTAGGCTTGCATTATAATGTGACCATATCCATGCACATAACAAACGCCTTTGACTAATACTTTTTTTTGTGTTTTACCATATCCCTGCCGAGTTGTGCAAGATATTCTAAAACAGCTAAAATATTAAAACGAATTTAAATAAATCACTTACGTACACAGAAATAATCCAGAATGGACATATCTCGCTTACCAAATGTATTTAGATAAAATTTTGTGACTTTTGCATAGATCATCGTAGCTTAATCGGTTAAAGCTCTCTTCCAGCATAGGAAGTTTCAAATTCGAATTCCGATGATAACATTTTAGATAGATAGACTTTTCTATGTATTTTGCTAAGTGATTTATCTAATATGATTGAGTGTAATTTATGTTATCGACAGACAATAAATTCCTAAAGTTTGCCCGCCAGTTCTCCAGACATTCCAAGTCAGGCCCGGTCTTCTGTATCGCTCTTATGATTCATTATTGAAACGTTGTTTTTTTTGGAGATCAGGTCCGAGGAGCGGTGACGTCATATATTTTCCACACAATCTTGATGAATGAATTTCATACTTAATTAACAAGCTGAAAATTTGTGTAATATTATATTTTTCCAAGCCTACACTTTGGTATATATATATATTTACTTTAAGGTTTCCGCTAGCACTAGTGTATGGAACTGGTGTTTCTTTTAGGCTAGATCATGTTTTTTGTAGATAGTTTCTTTGGTGAAACCTAGGCCGACATTTCAAATGTGAGATATTTATATTTCAGCGTTATATCGTAACTTTTAAGGCATAACCTTGACGGTGGCACGTGTTACCGTACCAAAACGTGGGTATAGATTTCCTCAAGCAAACCATCTACAAAAAATGTGATCTAGCTTAGAAAGGATACCTGTTTCGTATAAACTCTTATATACTTTTCTTGCATAATAAATTCTGAACGTCAAGAAGTCTTTAAAAAAATTGAACTATTTCCTTGGACCTTCTAAATCTGTGGGAAAATAATCAGTCGAAAGACGCATTTATAAGATTTTCCTACATAAAGGGTGAACTATAATAACAAATATAATATATTAAATGTGAAGATTCTTCTATATATAATAATTTTTAGGTTATTAAAAATAAATAACGTATCAATTTATTTTTATGTGGTATGTTGTTGATATTATCTTTGATAGAGTCTTGTCCTGACTACTTTGCTAGGATAAACGATAATAACGTAAAATTAAATAAATATGATCAATACTAAACGTTTAAACGTTCACTCATATACTCTAGCAATAATTAAGTTTAAAACGGAAGAAAGTTTATTTTAATGTTGCAATGAATTGAATTTTTTTCGTCTCAACCCAGGTTCTGTCGAATCCGAAGATTCTAGGAGTCACGTCACCCCCACTCTACCATTATTAGATTGGTCGGCGCTTTTAAAATAAAGTAACAAAATTATAAATCTCATTAAACTTTTCGGTGGCACTTTTTTTGTTCGTTTATTCACTTAGCCAGCCGAGCCTTTGGGCTGGAGACCGGTGGCTGGTAACTGGAAACTGGAAACTGGAAACTCTCGCTGTAAAAATTTCAGATATTGGCAAATTTATTATTCTCGAAAAAATGTAATTTTATTTTAATGCTACATTTCTTTTGACGGACGAATTGGTATCGACATTTCGCTAAATTTTCACCCGGGATTCTGTTTGCGAATGTCTCGAAGCAGGGCTGAAGGAAAATTATCTTTAAAGAAAACTATTGCCGTTTTTCGTTTAATGCTGAATCACTTTGCATCAAAAATATCATGTACTATTCATTAAAAATGTTCTATTTTAATGGCTTTTTTTAAAATTAATATTAAAAATGACAAACCAATTTTTTTCATCACAATACAAAATTAAATTATTTTTATTTTGCCATTCATTCGCATTAAAATATTTTGTATATTAAAATAATGTATGAATATAATAATACCACAAATGCAATATAAAAAAGAATAAGATAGATTTTATGTGTGCGAGTGTGTATATTCTTTAAATTTTTCTCTCCAGGTTCAATTTAACAAATTACATTTTTTAGGTTTTTGAATAGCCGTCATTTTAAATCAAGACGGTTGGTTGATCAAGCTGGCAATAAACTAAGATAAGATCTACGGTATGTATCGTGTTTTTATCAAAATCCATTATATCCCATAATTTATATTGCTAAAGGAATTTTATTTATCTTTGAAATATCCATTGCTAAAAGCAGGTAAAAGAGTTTTAGGAATGAATTAATAGGCCAGTCCCGCTGGCCACAATCCCTAGACCGAGATATTTAAAACGTAATTAAATATCAACATTTCTTACCACTAGACCATCAAGCATGTCTTAAGTAATTAATTTGTATTTTATTTAATACAGGCTTGATATTCTAGTAGTGAAACACTTGCCTAATGAGCTAGTGGTCGAAGGTCCGACTCTGTCCCGAGACTAAGTCAATATATTTTCATAGCACAGGTTATGTGTACTTATCTCTATTTTTTAAATTCATGTATAGTCCTATTTGGACCCTAATACGACACGGCGTGAAAACACGCATCACGGCCAAAGACTCGCTGAGTCTAAAACACCTTAATAATAAAAAAATATAAAATTACGTATCGGGTACTAGCTGGATGTTGGGTACTGCCGTCGGCTATTAAAGATATTATATACACATTTAATTTTCGATAATAACTTCAATTTGGGCTAAACAATTGCAATACCTACATAAATTTGGGGTAGAAAAAATACCGGAATCTTAGAGGAGTACAATTGAGCGATTCCTAGAATGTGAGCAGGTAAAAAATATGTTTTTGTAGCACTCTAATTGTATAATTCTCTCCCTAAATACATAAAAAATATTGAGCAACACAGACAGTTCAAAGGCGCAATAAAATTCTGGCTAAAAAACTAAAAACGAACGTATGTTCATAGCATGGTCACCCCTTAAATATGAACACATACAGAGTCAAGACTTCAGACCCAACACAGATGAGTGAGCAGCCTGCGCATGCGTGTGTGTGTGTTAAATTAAATTGTACTGTATTATTAAAACTTGTTAAAATATGTATTATCCTTCAAGTAGGTTACAAATTTCTCAATATTAAATATTGCATCATATTTTGTTACTTACACTTATCACTTTTTTCTTATTTTTCTTCTTTATTATCTTAATTTATAGTTTATAAACTAATTATGTACCTATAATACAATTTTTGATTAAAAATGTTAAATGTTTGCCTCAGCACGGGCGAAGTCCAGTGAGGCAGATATTAAAATACGAAATGTACTTACAACATATGATATTAAATAGATAAATAAAATAAAATAAATTACCTGTATAATTTTTGCAGCTAAAACAAGAAAATACTATTACGACTGCAATTGTATTTTAATAATTGCATAGTTTACTAAAAAAAAAGTCCTAATTTTTAAAATCGAATTGCTAGTACAATACATTAATTATTTATATATGTAACTCTTTATGCTCAAGTGCGCTACTTACTTCACCGAATCAATGCTATCAACTGAAGTAAGTAAAACGAGACGAATCAGTAGAAATTCAGCCAGTTCAAGAATATAAGTTGAGAGTGACGTGAGCCCTCCGTTTCTGATTTTCGATACCAATCAATAGCTCAAATTTGGGTTAAAGCACTTAGAACAATATGCTTATTGTGGCAAGATTCGTATTATTATATTTTTCTAATAGAGTCCAAGCAGTGCCGTTATACCGAAATAAGAATCGGCCTATCCAGTCTAGCATTCGGTAATCGATCAAAGATGAATTACTGAAAATTAAATTATTAAAAATGCATCTGGGTGTTCCGATTGTTTTCAGATTGCTTATTGTTTATTCATTAAAGTTAAATTCCTGAAAAATAAATAATACTTGTATCTCTACTTTCAACAAATTTATATATAATGTACCGGAATAGTAAAATAATTAAATGTATTAATTAGAAAGATATACATATAAAAACAAATTTTATCGAAAAATATTGTCGTTGCCCTACCGAGATTCGAACCTGTATCTCTTTCCAAACTGGTTAAGGTGCATTATCCAACTATGCTGCAGCGACAGTACTTTTGATGACAAATTTTCGAACCTTTTTCAAATTAATACACCTATCGTTCCATTATTTGAAACCCATCTACTTTTACTACTTTTTACGGAATCTCAAATACTTTTTGAGTAAACCAATAGCAGACAACAATATTTTTATAAAATTGATTTTATATGTATATCTGTCTAATAATTATAATTAATTAGTATTTAAAATATCAGACCTATGTTCTGAATAATTACAACTTCACAATGAGAATGTGTTCTCCTTAATAGTAAATTAATTAAATCTAATATCTTTAACTCTTGTTAGTCCATGAAAATACCAACATTGTTGACAAAGCAATACGAAAACTCTCTCAACGTTTTATGTTGAAGGATGTAATCCAAATAGCTAGACTAATTTAAACTATTAAATAACAGTACCAACTATTTAAATAATTTGAACCGTTTGAATTGTTAAATCTACTATTACGTGTATATTGTTCTAAATTGTTGGCATATTTCCAATGGTTTTTGTATTTTATTTTAGTCTTTGAATTGTTAAACTTTTTTGTATGTAATTACATAGATAAATTGAGAAAATTCTAAAATGATTTTGCAGATTGTTAAAAATACAACGTGTCTATAATAATGCCTGATCTACTCGTACTTTTATAAATGCGTCAGTATTATCCAAAAACCACTTTCTACTGACGACCTTATTAAATTATTAATATGAAATGAAAAGATAAAAAAATATTGCATTCTCTATAGCTGACTCTCTATATGCAGATTCTCTGACAAGTTCGATTAAAAAAAACAAATTAAAGAAAAAGTTTCTGAAAGTTTAATAAGTATCCCAAAATAGATGAAAAGCAATGAATATTATATATGTAATGCTGCTGGATGCTGATATATAGTAATTTTAATTTTAAATTAATAAACCCCGAATATTAAAAAAACTGAAATTTTCTGAAAAAATAAGGATTAAAAATGAAAATAATGCCATAGACTCGGATATGATCCAAGCAGGGGATCAAACACCATATGATGAGTATCGAGACCAACAAAAAAGCAACACGGATAGTTGCATCAATAATGCAGCCCAACATAGAATAGCGGACCAAAGTTAATAAGAGTAGTCAACCCTGTATGAACGGATAAAGCGTGGATATAGAAAAAAATAAGAATAAATTACTATTTTACTAATATAGTAAAATATAGAAAAAGAAATAGAAAAAATATTTTTTTAAATACTAATTAAATGTATTAATCATAAAAAATCATTTTTTCGAAAAATATTATTGTTGCGCAACTGGGATTCGAACCTGGATCTCTTTTCCAATCCGGGGAAGGTGCATTACCAACTATGCTACGGCGACATTATTTTTGACGACAAATTTTCGAACCCATATACATCGATATATATCGAACGCAAACATTGTAGATGCACTACAATAACGCGCCAATATTCTGAATGAGTTGTTGTACTGAATTCAGAGATGATTGTACGTCACTTGCTTGTATTTCAATCAGAGCTCGCAAGTATACATGCTGGTGAAGAACGATTTAAACAAGATTTGAACAAATATTTAATTAAAATATAATATAATTTAGCTGTAGGTATAATCGAGAAGTTGTGACAAAGTATTAACGTCCAATAATATAAACCATTATAGGACGTCCAGTAGTAATGATAGCTATTTTTACTTTTTATTTACTATTTTAAAGGTATGTACCTAATAGTATTTTTTTAATATATTAAAATATTATAAAACATATGACTTAATTTTATCTTTTTTAAATGTGAAAAGACATAAGTCTTTGGGGGAGGGGGGGGGGTCGAGGCCAGGTATTCATGTTTTCCTACTGGAAGCAACGGAGAAAGCAAAAAATAATAATTTAAAATGGTGTCTAGAAACAAGTAAACAAGTACAAGAAACAGTAAACAAAAATATAGGCAGCTCGGCTGCCATCGTATGCATAACTTTGGCTCAGAAGCTCTTGTTTGATCGACTCAAGGCGCTAATTCAATTGTTATTGGTAGTTCACGTTGTGTTGGAATGTTATCATTTTGGGGACCCCCTGTCTCAAGACTTGGGCCCAAAATGTCCAGTAAGACAGGCCCCCGAATATGTACGATTTCTTCACAATATTGTATACCGTATTTCGTTCCATTTTCAAACATTATTTGAGTTATTAAATTTTGTACAGCAAGCGACCATTAACACAAAACATATCTGAATGCTTGTCGGAGAGGAGGAGATCAGTCATCGTCAGCAGTTGTCTCCTACGGAATATCTGAGCACTAAATATATTAAGTTTTATGTTCATCTCGGATTGCTCACTTAGCGGAGACCGAAAGCTCTATCTAAAAGGAAACAGGGGTTGAAAATATGCAGAAATATTAAAAAAAAAAAATGATCAAATCAACCCTTCCCTGCAGTAACTACTTAGATTCTGGAGCATTACGAACAATCGTTGAACGATAGGAGTCATTCAACTGTATCCGAGAAAAATCAAAAAACCAATAGACCGTCTTAAACTCCGCTGGACTCATGAAATTATCAAACCCTGTGAAAATACGTAGTAGCGAATAACAGTAAAAAACAGAGAAAAGCAGTAAATACTCAGAGAAGCCTTCTCTAACAGAGGCTGGAAAATAGCTGATAATGGTGATGATACTATCCAGTTACCATAAATAAGATACAAATATATCCACTCAGATAAATAAACATTGCTCATATAATTGTATAATTACAGACCACCTCGACATGTTTTTAAACTACAAATATAAGATAAAGACAATTGTTATTCAATAAAACGTTTGCTAAGACGAACATATTCACAAGAAATATGCACAATACTAAATCATTAATTATCGTGTAATTTTTAGTAATGTCTAATAATATAAAACGATAAAGTACAGAATATTGTATGCATTCGTAAACTGTAACGTGATTGTAATTCTGTTTTAATAATTTAACTTTTTCAAAGTAGACACAAGCAGTCTTAGGAATATATTAAATAAGAATAGGAACAATATGTTGCCATATCATGGTGTTATTCTAACTACGTTTAGGAAAGATTAAACATATTGTCACAGAATTGTAAGTACTTAGAAGTTCCGAGGAAGTGAGGGTAGGAATTGATAGAATGTGCTATAAAGTCTTTACATATTTAGTGTTTATAAAATCTATGTATCAGTGTAGCGATTGTTGTTTTGACAGCCAGAAGTTATACATTAGTATTACTAGTGATGCAAGAAAGATCAGAAATATACGAAAATATATGCTGCCTCAGATTCCGTTTAAAAGGACCAGTAGTTTAATGAATTTAACGTTCGAAACTGATATATTATATAAAAAACTGAATTGTTCATATAAAATATCCACTGTATGGTATATTAGGTATTAATATGAAATGCGCCGCACATATTCCCGTTCCGCTGGTCTATCCAGCGACCTTTTTTATTTAAGATATTCAAACTGTCATATCTCTCCAGAATTACATTATTTAACCATGCCAATATTGCAAGTGGATATAAGTGATATACATTATTTATTTAGTGTTAATGTTAAAATTAATTATAAATGTATTAAATGATACTAAAAAATATATAATGCCGCAGACAAAAAAATATGAAGCAAAAATAAAATTTTGGGTGGAGGTCATTAATCTCTAAGATAAACTGACTAGGGTATTTGGTGTGAACACCATATTCTTCATAAATAGATAAAGTAGAAAAATATCAGAATTTGGATTAGAGTCCAACATTGGACAGGAGTGCTAAATATAAGAGTGCATATTTCAGATTTTTTTTTAATTTATGTAAAATTTACCTAATATTTCGCCCGGCATTTAGCACCCCTGCGCACTCAGTACCCTTAAAAAGCTCTCTCATCCCCCCACATACGCGGAATACCAAGCATACAGCCAGCCCCATACAGCCAGCCCCATTCAAGGAGCGCCACGACTGCATTAACATTCCGGACAAACACTACAAATTGCGGCGATATTTTCAATCAAACTGTGCATTTTGTAACGGCAATTCTAGTTCACAATGATGGGTTACGATTCGAGAAGAAAACATATTTATTACTAGAAAGATCCTTTCAAATAAATGCTCTTCAAATAAAATTCCATTCGAACAAACTCTCTGAATCTCTGAACAAGTTAACCTCGAAAAAATCGAAGAAACTAGCAACAAACTGAAAAATATTTACGTAAAAATCATTTATCAATCAGAATATTCATGTTCGTGAATTACCAAAAATACGTTTTTGTTACGGAATCGTTCATTTATGTTTTTAGAAAAAGTAATAAAATCGGTGTTCCTCTTTTGATACCACAGGGTGGGCCATAAGTTCTTGCACTTTTTAACCTTTCCCAAACCATGCAGTAACACAGGTCTACCATCATTATTAAACCTGTAATATTTCGGTAAATATATGCAACATAAAATTCATATTTTAAATAATCCTAAAAAAAATATTAGCGCTTAGGAATGACTAGTAAAAAAACAATTATGAAAAGGGAATAGTACAAAAACAATTATCTTTCCATTCAATCCGTTGTAAAAATAATACGTTGGTAAAAATACCATTTGTGATATGAAAGACAGAGATCACACACTATTTTCACAGTGAAAAGAACAACAAACATATAAATATAATTGTCTCTTTCTTACTAATTAAATGAAGAGAGATAAGAAGGAAAGATACATTGCATAGGACTTAATGAATGCTCTAAATTATGTTATTAATCATTTTTTCAAAATTTAATGCTCAATATTTAGAGAAAATTCGTGCCATGAAAGTCATTTAAGCTAATAATTTATTTTTTCTAACTGTTATTTACGGTAACACGAGTTGACAGCATGGCTGCGTAAGGGTATTTTATATCATGGTATAGTAAAGGTTAAATCGCTTCCGCACGGGCACTGTAGGCGACAACACGCGGGAGCTTGGTCAAAAAACAACAATTCTTATGTGATTGATTATTCGGCATAAATTTTAATTTCATTTAATTTTTTTAAATTTTAATTTTAATTTAATTTAAAAAATTACTGGACGTATGATAATAAATGTTTATTTCACTGAAAGAGCACAATTGTGAAAATCATCTGTTAAAAATAATGTCGTCTAAATATCAACCATCCCGCCGCTGGCATTCCACGAATCTGTGACCTAAATTTTGAAACAATCTCTTGACGAATATTCGCCGAATAAGTTGGGTTACTGTGGCTGTTTTATCATTTGTTATTAATTAAGTAGATCTTGGTATCGTCATAGCAGCAAAATGCTTGCGAGTCGATAAGCCCGGATCTTCTCGTACAGACTCGTTAACTTGCGCAACATTCACAGCTTCTGCTCCGTGGCAGCCCGGTTTTTTTCTTATTTAGCGTTGAACCGGTCTCTTCGAACTTACTGAGCCACTTAAATACATATACATACTTAACATATATTAAATACTCGGACATTGATTCACACAGGCGCCGAGACTGTTTTTCGCAGAACGCGCGTTGTTCCCCCGTGAAGTGACCCATTGCGACTAAATTTCCATGGACCAAACATGGTACCCGCACATAAGCGATTTAAAAAGTGCAAATGCTTATGGCTTACCCTGTATAGTATCCAACGGAAGCTTCTTATCTAGGATCATTCATTTTTCAGTCTGCACGCTTTGTTCTTCAATTTTAAAATAGTGTTTTGGATTATTTCTTATTAAAAAGTTTGATTGCATGAACTACGGTAAAAACCGACTACCGCCAACTAAAGTTCAATATGTACCCTAGTAAAATGTGTCACTAATACTGAGTTAGAAAAGTTTGTAACATTTTAATTTACTTTCACTATATATATTATAGAACACTGAATTGTAGCTAAGCGAGCTCTTCACCGTTTTAGTATTCCGATCACACCAATATTATTTCTGTTTAGCAACAAGTGCGATATAATTTTAAAAAAATTTAAAAAATCGAGTATTGCAAAGGAGAGTAATATTAAAATATTTTCTATTCGTATTATATTACATAAAATACTTTAAATGTTAACTTTTGATTAAATGTTAATTTTTTTGTGAAAATTGTTTTATTTCTTGATTTAGAGTGCTACAATATAATTGTATTATTTCGAGGTTGTTAACATGGAATTTGACAGTACGTCACTCGAACTCATGTCTGTTGGAGAAATTTCCATCTCGTCCCGCGCAAAGGTAAAAATATAATATTTTTTAAAGTTGACAAATAAAAAGGAATTTGTACTCGGGTATTAATTTGTTAAACAACATTACATTTTCTAGCGCAGCTCCTCTCCTCTCCTCTCAATATTTCCGTTACAACCACCCCTCCACCTTCAACCGGTAACTCCGCCCTCTTCCACTCCATCTGCCAGTACCTTATTACTTGTATGTCTACTACCTAAGCCTGTGTTGCCTAAGTTGTGCTAATAAACTCAAATTATATCATTTTTTCATTTATATCCATTCATTTTAATGAAACTCTACAAAGTTAACGCCGATTTTATCAATAATATATTAGAATTTACTGTAATGTGGCTAAAGAAGTCTCACTTCAAAATATTGTGTAATATATGTAATATATGATATGAAATTTTTTTTTAAATATGAAGTAAATATATTAATTAGAAAGATATACATTTAAAATCAATTTTATCGAAAAACATTATTGCTGCGCCACCGGGATTCGAACCTGGATCTCTTTTCCAATCCGGGGAAGGTGCATTACCAACTATACTACGACGACATTATTTTTGACGACAAATCGATATATATCGAACGCAAACATTATAGGTGCACTACAATAACGCGCCAATATTCTGTATGAGATGTTGTACTGAATTCGGAGACGATTGTACGTCACTTGCTTGTATTTCGACCAGAGCTCGCAAGTATACATGCCGGTGGCGCAGCAACAATGTTTTTCGATAAAATTGATTTTATATGTATATCTTTCTAATTAATATATTTAATTCATATTTAAGATATGAAAAATGTTATTAGTATTATCGTCAGCTCTTTATGGTAGGTAACTTGAATAATTTATTTTTATATAAAAATGTTTTTGCTTAAACTTAAAATAAATGGAACTTGTGCGTGTTGAAGTGAGAAACAAAATTAATTTAACAATATTTTCATTTTAAACAGTTGAGTTGCGCCATTAACATTATCTAAATATTTTATTGGATACATGCTCATGCCATAATCGTAGTTATTTCAACAGAACATTTCATATTTAAGTTTGCATTCATTTTTAATAAACAAAGTCAATCAACCTAAAGCTATCAATTCAAGTAATGTTTGCTGCTACTCGTATGTTAGAGACACTCTGATTATATGGGGTTTATTTAAATTGGAAGTCTAAATAAAGGCTTAGTTCCCGAAGGATCCAATTAAGGGTCCAAAACAAAATCACTAGAATATTTAAGTACGGACGTACAAAAACCTAAAACCTTACTTTTCCCTAAGCTAAATTTAGTTGGGTACGGCACGGGACTAGCCGAGGGTTCCAAAGTCGTTCTGGTTGAGTAATGTTTTCATAAATCTCTCAGTATGAGGACCTTTGTTTAACTCCAGCATACGGACAAAATAATCTGCAGACCAAAGAATCTACGTCTTCAAATTAGATAAAGTTAAATAAGGGACCGGAAATAATAACACCATTTTTATAATCAAAAAGCGCCATCTCTATAATTTAGACACTATCAAATATATAGATCTGTAATTCAATGTAAAAACTTGATGAATTTAATCGCCTGAAGATGACATTTCTTATCATTCTGAAAGGCATCTGCAGTGGTGAAGTATTTCTAGGGAAGAGACTGTGACTTTAAGATGGCAGTAGCGATAGCGAAAAGAGCT
Source organism: Eubasilissa splendida (assembly GCA_031772225.1). Classification (NCBI taxonomy): domain Eukaryota; kingdom Metazoa; phylum Arthropoda; class Insecta; order Trichoptera; family Phryganeidae; genus Eubasilissa; species Eubasilissa splendida. The sequence continues at coordinate 3,380,612 of CM062853.1, read as the reverse complement.
CCGAAAATAGTGGAGTCTTGTATTCATTATTAAATTATTCATCTGGGCGCAATAATTTGAGCCGGTAGCGCCGCATTTCAAGATGACATCGTGATAACTTAATATTAGCATCAATATTTTTACTATTTTTAAGTGTTTGTGTAACGATAGTATTTAAATAACTTGGATAGCCCCTACTTCTCTAAAACATAAATAACTTGAAGTGTAATAATCTGATATATGCAACTATACATTTGAAAGGAAAGTGATACATTACATCGGAATGATTTTTGATTTTTAAGCTATAAAAATTTTGTTTTTATGTATTTAAAATCATTCTAAAGTACTTTTTCACTTTCTAATGTTTTTCTTTTGCCAATCTGCCAGTCTAGTGTTAAAAATAGGTCTAACTTTTTTCGCTTTTCAAAGCTCGGGAATTGTTGACTGGAATAATTGGCAGCAAAAGCTCGAGAACAGGGGAGAAAGGGGAAGCCTACATTCAACAATGGACGGAGATTTGCAGAAGAAGAAGATTAAAAAATGTTAATGTTCAAGTCCAAGGTTTCGTCTTCCCGACAACTTGACTGATGCTTTTTTTATTAATAATTAATTATACAAAACATACATATTTACGAAATGTTAAATAATACTAATTAGAAATGTTCACCACATAAGTGAATCATAATTTTTTAATCTTGTAATATTTATATAATATAAAGAGTAAAAATTTTACACAATATATAATTATTAATAAAAAAAAATGTCACGATAAAAGCCTGATAATTAAAACACATAATTAAATTACTTATTATACTTAAAAATACGCAGAATCCTTAAGAGACATGGACCATAGATAGAATTATATATATAATAACATCATATTTTTTCATTATTTCGTGAAAGTATTTAATGCTTTTTGTACATGAATAATGTATTGAAAAATTCGTTCAACACATTTTTCATGCCACTGACATTATGTAATCTACACGTGAAATAATATTTTAGTATAGTAGATATCAATTAAGTTTCGACTAGATTATTGCCATCACTATAGAGACCCGCAAGACCAGCAATATTGAGTCTCGTGCTACGACTGCCGCAATCTGCTGCTTTTCGAACATTCGAACCGTGTACGTTTCAATATCTCTACTAAAAATGTAACTATTGCATCTTCCTCTTTATTTATATTGAAAAAACTATATTCTTATACTTGAATTTCTCACCAAACATTTCTGTCCTGGATACTAGAAGTCTTGGTCATTATTTGGTAAATATATTTTTCTTTCAGTCTTTCCACAATTTTTCCCTTAATATATTTCTGAGGTATTCCTCGTTTTACACTCTTCTCATAACCTCATTTTTTCTGCTAATTCTTTCATTATATTATTCCCATTCTCCTCCAGCACCACATTTCGAATGCTTTCAACCACTTTACCCCTCTAATTAATTAATTATCTAGGTTTTACTTCTATATAGTGCTCTGTTTCAGATGTACGTTTTGATGAATTGCTTTTTTTGTTTTTAAGTCTTTTTAAACATTACTAATCTGATTTTATTATCAAAGCATCCTAAAAGGAGTTGCTGGCTAATATCTAATAATATTGTTTAAATGTCATAAAATTTTCCATAGGAAATGATGTGTGTTTTTATATGCTATGACACTAATCCTTACTTTGTGATTTTACTTAGCGCTGAACTGCCGGCTTGAAAAGGAAATTAGATTTATGCTAAACGTTAGGATAACAATGGTCCTTCTCAGAGCCAACAGACGCGGGATAACCAAGAAACTAGAGTTAAATATACTATAAAGTATACAAAAAACTTTCTATATCTAAATCATATACTTTTTTATCTTATATAATCCAATTGAATTTAATATACTGAACATCAAACTCTAAAAATAAAGTGTGTCACGATCGCAGCCAGGGAGACGCTGCTTCAATGTAGGAATTGTAGGGCTTTCTGGTTCATCAAAGTTTATTTTGTAACGTAAAAATGTGGACGACAGAATTATATTTTTAGTGTAGAATTATGCGAGCATTCTGGCTCATGTATTCGATAATTTTATTCTCCTTTTCATGACATCAGTCATATTGCTAAATTTATTCCACGTCATACTTTTATAATGTTCTGATTTTCACAAAGCTGGATAAATAAAATTCACGGAAAATACGATTTCTTTTCATACATTATATTTGAAATTCTTTTACGTACGGAAATATTGTAATTTCAGGCAGTTTCTAAAAAAAGCATATTATTTTTTTGGACTGATCAAAAATAATGATTTAAAGATTTATGCGGTGATGACGAAAAATTCAGAATATCTAAAAAAATATGAAATGGCGTTAGATACGAGTCTTTTTTACCACATGTTCTGCCAAATAGCCTTGTCGTGTTGACTTGTAAATAATAATTTATTATTACATTTGTTAAAGTTATTATGGTGCATTTTCATGAAACGTCACGTACTGGGACATAATTTATTAATGATATGTTTACATTTTGTATGGATAAAAGGTAATATTCAATAAACTTCAAAGCGATTTAAACCGCCTCAATGTATATTGTAATCAACACAACCTACAAATCAACACCAGCAAGTGCTGCATGATACAGTTTACCAAGAACAAGAAACTCTTACTCTCTTAATAAACAACTCTTGATCAAGAAATCTGAAACTAAAGATCTTGGAATTATATTGGATTCTAAATTACTTTTCGACCTGCACATTAACCATATTACATCCAAAGCAACCAAAGTGTTAGGTTTCATCCTTCGGGTATGTAAACAATTCAACAACATAAACACCATGAAAAATGTCCTTCTCATATGTCCAAAGTATCATCGAATATATCTCCCAAGTCTGGAATCCAAGATATACCACATACATCAACAGAATCGAAAAAATACAGAACAGCTTCCTGAAATATCTTAACTTTCGTAGTTATCGAACCTTAACCAGCACTGCTGAGTCATCTATCATTTTCAAAGTTCCATCACTACAAACTCGAAGAGACATGGCCGATGTCATTTTCCTACACTAAATAGCCAACTCTAAAGTAGAATGTCTTGATTTACTCAGACGCATATCTATTCGAGTGCCAGCCAGGTCAACCAGAACTAATTTTACATTTAATCGTCCGCATTGTAACACCAATGCCAAACAAAACTTATTTTTCTACCGAGCACCCCTTTATTTCAATTCACACCTAAACGAACTAGATATTTTCAAAACTCCAGTTACCTCAATTAAATCTAAATTCAATACATAAACTTTAATGGCTTTTACTTTTTAATTTATTTTTTATCACACAGATTTTATTCTCTATCCCATTTTCCTTTTCCTTTCTCCTCACCCTCCCGTTCCCTAATTATTTTCTTTTTTATAACTTTTTTCTCTCACATTTTTCTGCATTATAGTAATTTTAAATTGTACTCAATATATAAAGTATATTGTATCTTTTGAGAAAACATATAACTGGTTTAATTATTATTTAGCTTTTGTTATGATTTTCGTATTTACTGATAATAATAAAATAAAAAATAAAATAAAATATTCAAAAAAATAACGATACCTATGCCACGTTTACTTATTCTAAGTAAAACTTTTTGTATCATCTTAAATTATATTTTCATTATTTGCACATGCCATGAAGCATTCTTATCTCAGATCACTATAAAAAGATTAATTGATGTAAATAAATGTAAAAACTATAAATTCAGATTTAGCACTTTAATCGATGGTAATCGTTTAAAAAATTATATAGGGAAGCAAAGGGTAATGAGAGCCGGCGGGTAATGGGAGCCACTACAAAATATGAACTTACTAAAGCCGGCTATACACGGTTCAGGTAAACATGACAGACTAACCAAAGCTCAACTTTGGGCATACACGTAGCGGCCAACCTGTGATAATCTCTCAGTAAACCATGGCATCGGTACAACACAACTACGATGATGCGGTAGAGCTAATAGGTCTTTTCAGCATCATACGAAAGAAAGAAAATTGCGACAAAAGTGGTATAAAAAATGGTAGTTAAAAAAGGCCAATACAGTCACGTCAATTTGATAAAGGAATGAAATGTAAATTATCAAGCTTAGTGCAATTTTTTAAAACGGGTGGTTTAGATATATACACTTCAATAAAATCTTCTGCTGCGCTTGCGAAACGCCATTTTTTTGAACTATGCATCGCGATCTTTCCGTTCGCAAAAAACGGAATGACTGAGACCTGCGCCTTGAAATAACATACACGATCAGGTTTGCCTGAAGTTAGCACTTACCCACGGGTAGAAAATATGAAATTTTCAATTGTTGTCAGGTCGCCTGTACAGGTAGGAATACCTGCCAGTTTTGTCACATACACGCACCGGTTTACCTGTACAAGCTACAACAACCCACAATGTTCAATTTTTTCGTAAATGTTCGATTAAGTCAGTCGATTACTGCCGGCTGCTTGCATATGCGTGTGACGAGTGGAAGTGTGTTTAGTACACGGCAAGTAGTTAAATTTGACATGCTTTATAGTATTTTGTGTTTGCAAAATGTGTTTTTTTAATTAATTTTTTTTTTAACTTTTTTTAAGTTGAAATCGCAATAATATTATAGCTATGTAACCATAGAACTCATTTAAAGTCATAATATTAAATGATTAGAACAATATATTCGTTTTTTCAATTTTTCTCCTTAGAAGGCTCCAATTTCCCCACACTTCCCTATTATTTAAGTATCTTGATATCTAAGAATAAAAACAAATTAACATAAAGTTTCATTAAAAATAGTAAGAGGAAAACCAGATTCAAGATGGCGCTAACTTCTTATAAAGAATTCATTATTTTTCACTAGTATACATTATAATTTTAACAATTTTCATGTAATAATTCAACTAATACTTAGGTACGTTGTAGTATTGTTTCTCTAGAATTTTATGTGGATGTATAATATTGATAGCTGTTGATATAGGTATTTGAAGTGTAATGGTTTAGGCCTGTCGCCTTCGAAATTCCATATTCTTGTATTTACGACAAAACACAAAGTCCCTCATGTGACCATCGATAAAGTGAGTATTCCAGTTAAAATACAATTTAAATTTTTAGGCATGATTTTGGACAAAACTTTCCTAGAAATACTACATAGATATGATTTTGGCTAAATGTGAAAAAAATATTAATATTCTAAGATCGGTTTGTGGAGTATGGTGGGGTTCTCACCCATCGACCATGAAACTCAGGTATCAGACCCTGGTACGAAGCCATTTAGTAGTTTTTTGTTAGATCCTCTATCAGCTTACCTCCAATCCAAGTTTGACAAAATCAAGTTAATTTGTTTGAGACTTATTTTGGGAACTATGAATTCATCTCCAATCAATTCTCTCCTAGTGGAATAAATAGAGATGCCTCTTCTCATCAGATAAATTCTTTCTAAAAAGATTCTATTTCATTTCCCACTCACTATCACAAAAGGTTTCCGCTTTCACTTCTCTGATAGATTCATGGAGATACTTATCAAATAAATCTCGCCCAAATTTATGCAATAGCTTTTTCTACTTAAAAACAAAATATCTCGATTCGACACGCTATTCTACTCTTCCAGTATATTCTACCCCCTATCGTGCTATATTTTTCTCTCCTAGCATTAATGTAATCTTTGGACTAGACAAACAACCCAGTTAAATGAAAATCATGTAAACAAGTTGTATAATAGTGTACTTGATTCGAAATGGTTTAATTATCTCCACATCTATACCGACGGTTTTAAACTTTACCCTGAGGACTATTGCGGTGCTGTAGTCTCCATGTCTCAATTAGAAATAAATGTAAAACTACGACTTCCTTCGGATTCATCGGTTCTCTCTGCAGAATGTTGGATAATTAAAGAGGCCTTGGACACCTGCGTACTCCGGAATATCGATAAGGCTGTTATATTTTTCAACTACCAAGCAGCTCTTGAATCCTTCTCTGCTAATATGAAAGTTTGGTATAGATAATGAGATAATCTGTTCCATCGGAAGATGTCTATTTAATTTAGACAGCAACAATAAACAGGTGTCATTCGTGTGGATTCCTGCATATAAAGGAATTCAAGGAAATGAATGTGCTGATAAACTGGCCAAGGAGGCCACTATTTCCGGAATTTTCCCTCATCAATTCCATATCCCGATATATGACAGACTTAATGTGATAAAAAAAGCGCACGAATTCTATCTGGACTGCACAATTGATGGATTCAAATAATCATAATGGGAATCGGCTTAAAATAATTGAAAGATCTATTTTCCGCATCCCCTGGTTCTCCAAAAGGAAAGTTTCCAAAAGAACAATATCAAATATCACTAGAATGAGAATTGGGCATTGCCAGATAGACTCACATTTATTAAAATTAAAATTAATAGATTCCCCAATGTGTGAGTGTGGTGCCGAGGAGGGAACCCTTGACCACATCTTTTTTGCCTGTCCATTGCGGATCATAGGTATTTTTTACAGTAATCTCGTCAATGGTAATTTTCAACTCCCGGTTAACTCGTGTCATCTTCTTTCCCTTAACTCGCAACATTTAATCTATATAATAGCAATTTTTTTAATGATAATGGTATTGACTTGTAATATAATATTTCTTATTCTATAATATTATTGTAATTTTTTCAATAAAATAAAGTTTTAACTTGATTAATGGCACAATTCACTCTTGAAGGGTGGATTACCTATTTAAAAATAAAAGAAAATAAGAAAATGTAGGTATATGTGTGTAACGTAACAGAAAACAATTTTAAAAATATATTTCTTAATCAACCATTATTTCTATCCACTAAGTACTTATTACAAACTAAACCATTGTTTTAACAGTGATTGTGACTTTTGTTTAATTGTAATAATGATTAGTCACTGATTATTTGTAATTCAAAAAGCAATCACTGTTACACTAAAAACTAAACCTGCAATTGTTAAATCAATCAATCACAGTAATAGTTTAGCTCATCACAGCTATGTATTATAGTAATTTGAAATGAAAAGTCCATCACTTTACGATAGGATATGAGAAGTAGCTAAAAATACCACAACCCAGCATTGTTTGATATTACGTCAGTCTTTACTTATAATTTTAATTGATCGACCTAAGAACGAACGAACTCCAATGGTTAACATGTCCGCCAATTTGTGGAACACGATAGAAGATTACAAAAATAACGAGCGAATAACGAAGAACAGCAAATATTAACATGTTTCGCTAATTTGAGATGAGTTAGAATAGATAGAAAAAAATTCAAGCTATTCACTTTTAAAGCTCTCTTGTTAAAAAAATATTTATACTTATTTTATTCTCCAAAAACATCTTTATTCCCCAATGACAATATTCTGGTTTTGCTTATGGCATGTTACACTAGTTATACAAGTAGTAGTCCAATGTATGCATTTACTAAGATTTTAGCAAAAATGTGTCTAAAAAATTCAAACATGCAGTGACTAGTAAATGCATTCATTTTCTGCGTACTGCATGTTTGACATCTTTTGAACAATGAATTTGCTGCAACACATTAGTAAGTATAATATCACGAGTCAAATTTTTTGAAGTAGGTATTTTAAAAAATGAAAACTTATAATACTTTATTTAACCTCACCTCATCCAACTATTTGCTTTAATTATTCAATTGTTTTTTTATATAATTTAACGTTCATAAACAGGCGTAACACATCCGTTTCACTATATTGTAGTACATTATAATATCTTGTATATTTTTCACTATATTGTAGTCCAATATAATATCTAGTATATTTTTCACTATATTGTAGTCCAATACAATATCTTGTATATTTTTCACTATATTGTAGTCCAATATAATATCTAGTATATTTTTCACTATATTGTAGTCCAATACAATATCTTGTATATTTTTCACTATATTGTAGTCCAATATAATATCTTGTATATTTTTCACTATATTGGAATTCAATATACCTTGTTAAAGTATGTTACATTCATGTTACTTTTTAAATATATTTTAACACTACAACAAGCCACGAGGGTCAATTATTGTAGCGAAATACATCATAAAAATACCCAGGATTGAATAAATCTCGTAGATATATTCTAACCCTACCGAGAATCAAAAGCAAAGCTCTCAGTTTGAGAAGCTCGCACCTTGCTTTACTGAACGACAAGGTTATATATTAAGTTACTATAATTAACTTATTGTAAATGATGCACGACTTTTATTTGTGCATTTTTTTAACAAATCAGGTATGAAAATGTATGCATATATCAGTTAAAGTTTAAATTTTATTTGTTTTTAATACATACATTTACTGAATAAACATATTTACTGAAGTATATACAACTACCAAAATATTGTACATACTATTATTATATTATTGAGTTAATTAAAAATGTACCTAATGCGTAGATTTTTTAAAGTTTGTATCAATTATTGTGAAACATTACCTACTGTACTTCATTGATATTTTTTTATAGACAGTAAATTTATTATGCCGCCTGGTTCTTACTTTACATTTTATCTTTATGCTAAGAGACGACTATCCATCAGTATCGTAGCCCCAAAGCAAAGCAAATGAATTTCAATGACTCAGCAAGGATATTTTGGTATCTTCCTTTCACATTTCTATTTTCACTTTGATGTATCTGACAATCAAATTTACCAGGGTAACTGGGATCCAAGTTAACCCCGACTTAACAGGGGTGGATTATGCACCAATATTTATTCAATTATTATAACTTCCTAGCCAAATATTTTCTATCACTGTCGCTGTTCTCTAGGAAGCTCCAACTATTTATTTTACGGGAAAAATTTGATTGCTTCTTCACAGATTCTTTCTTTCTTAATGTTTACGCTACAATCAAGTTAGTTCACGAGGAGACGACTTAGTTTAGAAAACTTTTTACAGCCCGTATCCATGGAATGAGACACGATATGTTAAAATTCAGAGATTTAGTAAAGATAAATTTTAGTACCGTGTATAGCATACTGCTATGATTTTGATATAGAGATAAACTCAAAGACTAGCTTGAGATTAGGAGGAAGAAACAAAAACTTAAAAACAATTTATTCCAAAAGTTAAGAAAAAAAGTCGTTAAATTACAATCATGTTTTTCGTTTAAAATACTGCTAAGGAAAAAATTCAAATTTACCTAACGGAATAGCAATGGCTAATGGATTGACATTTGACATACAACTAGCGTGAAGTGAAGCGCAAGACGGCGAATCTCTGAGACATTGTGTACACATGATGAACAACGAAAAAGAGCTGTTTCCAAATATTAACTTGGGAGAATAATCCCTGTCTTGAATTGGATTATTAAGGGTAACATATAATATATGTAAGACCTTAAGTTAAGTTATGAAAATATTTGCAGTAGGATCAAAGAAGAAAGACGTTCGCAAAGCTGAAATGGCAAGAGCAAGGAACTGACAATCATAAGAATAAAAAAATACACTGACATCCAAAACGTAGGTCAACCTCCAGCTCGCTGGACCGATGACATAATAAAGATTTCAGGAAGCAGATGGATGCTGAACAAAGAGGAATTAGATAATGGAGGTTGTTAAGAAAGATCTTTGTTCAACGGTGAACGGACATGGGCTAAAGAAGATTTTAAATAAAACACTCTAAGATACAAATCTCATCTCTATGATAGACTTCATCGTTTCAAGCTGTCAGTTTATTGTTATATGATCTATTTTTCACTGTTCGAGGGCTTAATACATTTATCAGTTATTTTAATGCAATGACATATTCATAAGTATTTTATTTTAAAAGGACCAGGGGTGATATTCGCGTACCTATATCTTTGGAATATGATTGGAAATGTGCTATATCTTAACATAAATGAGACAAGAATATAATATAATAACTATTCTTTTTTTTTATTGTAATCTAAACAGAGCATTTTTGAATTGTTAGAATTGAATACATGGAGCTTTTAATGTATTTTCTTAACAAAGTATACCCTAGAGCTTATAAAAGGATCCAGTAAAAAAAACTATATCGTATTTAAACAGATTTTATATTGATTAAAAATACAAACAATTTCACAGCCCCACATCCACCCCTGAACCTAGGAACATGGGCCCTGAATCTCTCGGCGTGTATTTTAGTAAAATGTTTTACAAATTCAAAGCATCGGCAATATAATAATTAATTGATTGAAGGTTCCTGGTCCTATTAACAAAACTATCTACATTTTGCCAGAAATAGGATTTTACATTGTTGAAGAAATTACGGAAGTTGAAAACAAGATAACGATTTTTTTAACATAGAATATATATACTCTAGTGAAATCCATCACGAAAACTATATTAGATAATTTCGTAACACGTTTACATACTTTTGTTTTGTTTTCACCTTTACCGATACAGGGATCGTTACCAGGCGGCTTCAAAACTTTTTGAAATAAAAAAAAAAATTAAGGCACCGAGTATCGTTCCCCCTACCTCTCGCGTGCTAAGTGAGTGCTCTGGCCGTCTTACTATTCCGCCTTTAGACTATGGTATACGGACTCTAATTCAAATTGTCCCAAGAACATGAAACTATATATTAAAACTTGAATTTGTAATATGGGTAGAGCCAGTATTGGTGCACTCACCCAAACATATTAACTCATACCTATATTAATTATTGCTACAAAGTGAAACTAAAATTATGTCCACTTTAAAATTGTTCTTCATATACACCTTTTATATAGTAATAAATGTAATTCTATCTACTACTTGTAATTCTAATTAATTGAACAACTGCTTGTAAACTATGCCCGTCTCGACACAGAATTTCTCTAGTGAGACGGGCACAGTCCAAACAGATTTTTACATTGTATTATATAGTTACAAAATACAGAATTTTTATAACAGATAGTCCAGAATATCCGACGAAATATTTATGACAGTTCATTAAGCCATATTTAAGACTATATTTTGAGAACGATCTATAATTTCATAGATATATGTATGTATTTGTATTCATTATTCAAACTACTTTTTTAGATTCTTCATAACTTTACGAGTAGATTCGAATATTTTATTTTTTACTATTCGATATTTGAAAGTAACGAATATTTGGAAACTCTACTATAGTATTAAATTGTCATATAAACATATAATGCTTATTTTTGTGTTAGAATTTAATAAATTGACTAATATGTTGATATAATTTATTGTTTACATATTATTATCATCAAATTTTAATATTGATATTGAATTTTAATTGAAAATAGCCACACACGATGAACTTAATTATTAAAAAGTTTGAGATATTTATAAACATATGTTTTCACGTCTCATCCGTCAGCAGTGCAGTGGTTTGTATGTCGTCTATCACGTGGAGACTGGGGTTCGGTTCTTTTTAATTTATTTATTTTAATTTTATTTATTTAACTTAATTTATGAAATTTGAAAATATTAAATAACATATTCTAAATAAGAGTTGCATAATGTATCTAAGATGTATATGTAAATAAAGTCTAAATAGCTAACATGTTATTAAATATTCCTTAGCGAATAATACTCAAAGAAGATGAGACGTCTCGAGATCTTTTTATTTTTTAAATTATTTTTTTAATTCGGCGGTTGCTTCTAAATGTAAATGACATTTATTTTATTTTAACTTTACAATTTTAGCATCATCTTGCGTATAAATAATGTTTTTTTAATTATTCTTGAATAACATCTGTACCTTTATAATGGACTTTCATATCAGATACCTCATATTTGTTTCAAACATGAAAAAAATGTATAATATATTACTAGTGTTTTTACATCGCTGCCATTCTCCAACACGTCAACAACTCTTCACTTCGTTCGTAAATTGTAATCACGCATTTCATTGTAATATGTGTTGAATAAATCGATTGTTTTCAAGTAAGTATTTTATTTGGTTCACGCCACGCCTTACTGAATTCCTTCATTCCTCATTGTAACCAAGGTGAATATTAAAATATCCGAATACGAACTATTGAGGCGGATCGCATATATTTCTGATTATAACTTGTCTCCATACTCTAATAAAATTGTAGTATGCTTATTAAATTTTTATTATTCTTAAATATTATTATCTTAAATAAATGGATAACAATAAACAAATTAAAAAAGAGATAATAGCAATAAATAAATAATTGATGTTATAATAATTAGGTGAAAGCATCCTACGTTCAAAATCATTTCAATAAAAAAAAGGCTGAATTTTTACTTTTCGGGCTAGTTTTAACAAATATCAGAATACCTATTATCAGAATTACGTATACTAGGAAATTAGTAAAATTTACCAATTTCACACAACACGTGCGTCAATACATTCTACCGAAATATTTTTTAAATATGACATGCTAAAACCATACTTTCACCAATATCCATTTCAATGACGCTTTCAATAAAACATTACATTTCTCGAAAGAATAATTTTGTTGAAAGAGTCTCTCTCTCTCTCTCTCTCTCTCTCTCTCTCTCTCTCTCTCTCTCTCTCTCTCTCTCTCTCTCTCTCTCTCTCTTTATTTCTTAGTTTATTTTACAAAATTTATTTGTAAATACTTAAATAATGCATTTTTAAACTATTGTACCCCATTAGGCTCGTGCCTATTATGAAGAACTCCGCAAATAAATTATTTAATAAAAAATTTAGCACATGAAGTGAAAATGCGATGGGTCATGGAGAATCTGTAAAATATTGAGCAAAGAATGAGAAAATTACGATTGTACATTTGTATATAGCATAAGCGATAGAGTTAAGAAATGGTCGCTGGTCGTGGATATTGGAGAATTACCGTATTTAACAAAAGCTTCGACAACCGTAGAGCCAGCATGAGAAGAATATGAAAGTGAACAAAGCTAGAGTGTGGCGTTCTACGCTCATTGCCTATCCCCGCGGGGGCGTTTTGGTAAGTAAATTAGTTATTTATTTTTAAAATAAATTAAACCATTAAGAAATTTGTTTTTTTTAATTAAAAATATTTCATTTGAGGATAATTTTGGACGAAAATGGTAAACGAGAAAGAAAATTGAAACTTCATAAACTAATTTAACACCGATTCGATGCTGTTCGGACTAAAAGAAAATAAATCAGATCTACTAATATATAAATATTTCAAAAGAGAACTAACGCAATATTCTGACAAATGTGCAAATTGAAAAAGTTTAATATTTACGAAGTGATCAATAATACACGATTAAGAAGGTGGTTTGTAGGTCAGTAGCTCGCATCTATAAATAAATATATAAAACTGAATGTCTATCTGTTCCCTATACAATCCAGCACGCTTTGATAGATCTAAACCAAATTTTTTAAATGTTCAAAATTATCTTTAGAACTCTGCATGAAAAATAAGCACCACCTCCTTTACTCCTGACCGCCCCACCCTCTCCACCAATATAAATGTGTATTAAATCGAATGGCACAAATTCAAAATTTTTCATAATTACTCTTTAGGATCCTGAACAAAATAAAGACTCTCTCCCTGGCTATCGTTTTATTTTCGATTTTAACCGTAATTAATTACTATAGTAATGAAATTAGATTTTGGTTAGTTTACCGGTGTTATCGGTAACAGTAAATGGGAATGGTCACTAATTGCTATACAATAGATAGAGAAATTTTTTCGAATTTTATTTATAATGGAAACATTTCAGTCATAATCATAAAAAAAACTTTTAAACGAAAGATTTTATCGTGAAAAAGAATAATATTTTATAATTTTGTGCCGTGAGGCGACCCTTAATACTGAAAAATAAAATCGATTACCAATCTCAGAAATCTTCTTATATATTGTGATACTGGATACAGTACCATTATTATTTAACCATCCAATGTCGTCATATCCCTGACAAAGTTGCTTGAGTGGCTTCCAAATCCTATACATCCGTAGCCGGCCCGACTTTTCAATCATATTAATATCGGCAGAACTACCTTAAATCCCCCACAGACGCAGTGTTGAAATTTTTCAGAAAATATTATACAGTTTTCCCTGGAGTTATTAAAAATTTTGGAAGAGAGAAATAATGACATTCCACTTTTAAACGTAGAATATCATTATTTTTCTTTACCTTTAAAGTAAACTGCAGACCAGTGAATGAATAGACATGAAATAAAGTGTACATATAAGAGAGGGGTTTGGAACATTAGTTACGGGACGGGGCTCATTCTACACACATTTTTTGTGGAAATATAAATCCTATAATTTATGACACATTTATGCAACAGTAAAAGTATTTACTATTCAAAAATTAAATATTTGTGTAAAAAAGACGTATTTTTTAGATTAATGCATTTTTTTTTTCATTAGTAAATACTGTTCATATTCTTAATATGCATATATAGTACCATTATTATTATTAATATATATATATTTTTTATCTAAGCCAAAAATATTAGGAATGAATTACATTTAATTATATTGTCAGCGTTTAAATTTTCGTTCCAATCGAGTCATATATTTTTAAAAAGTCGGTGAGCTATTTTATAGCGTAAGTGATACCAAAGTGATCATGTGTGTGATAATTATATATCTACATCAAAATCAACAAGGAATTTGCGTTAGTTCATGTTAATATATTTGATAGTCTGCGAGGTAAAGTATTACTACAAGATAATACACCTCCAATTTTTAAGCCAGTTAATAATTGAAATATTTTAATAAATTTAATATTAATGCACTAATAATTTTAATTAAGAATTTTGAATGGGGTAGAATGAATTGAGAACAGGGAAAGATGACTATCGATTTAACTTGATTTCATATATGTTGTCTGATTAATAACATGTCATGTAATGGAAAAAACGTTAGACCTAGTGCATTGCTTTAGAGAGAACTATGTTGAAAAGTAACGTGAACTAGATAACGAAAAAGTATGATCTGTAATTGTATTTTTTTTTTCTGTGAACTTAATTTTCATTCCTCATTCATCGTCAGTTTCTAGTTAAACTACATAATAAAATCTATCATTAAAAATAACTAGTAACATATATTTTTCTAATTACCTTATCTTCAATTGTAAAATATAATTATAGTTGCAACCTGTTTTAAACAAAACATACTGTTATTTTATACATGAATACATTATTTTTTTGATAAATGTATCGCGCATGTGAAGATTTGAAAGTTTATGGAACTTTTATGGCAAATCTCAAAGGATTATGAGAAAGAGGAAGCTAATAAATACTAAAAAATTAAATATTCAAATGACGAATACGAAAACGTTATTATATGTTTAAACTGGTACATATATATTTATTAGAAAAAATATATTCTACCAAAACTAAATTTTATATTAACAAAATTGTTTATTGTACGTTTTCTCTGAGGCAGGCTCTGAGTAAACATACAGTTGAAGGTTGCTGAACTCAAAATATAACCCTTGATTTTCCTTTACAAAAAGTAAAGGAGAAACACAAAAGAAGTATTCTTTTCAGTATTGTGAGTAATATCTGTGTTTATTTAAATCAAGCCTACGTACATATTTTATTACATAAAAACATTTCGCCGTGTTCTTCGAAAACAAAAAGCGACGCTGCGCATTTTTTAAAGTAAGTATAATATATTATTTCACGAGAAAATATATATACAGAATTTCTCCCAAACCTTGCAGACCCATTTTGCGATGCAGATATTAAAAAGGGCTGTGCTAAAAAAAATAATTTAATTTGATAGACAGAACACTCTGGTAAAATATTCTCATAGACTCGAAAGGTGAGTGAATTCAATTATAAAAGTCAAGTCTGGTTATGGATAAAGCCTTTTATTTAATATTCTTCTTTAAATAAATGAAAGAGGTCTTCAATAATAGAATGTCACGGAGCATGAAAAAATACCACTTCTCTATTACGAATATTTTTCCCCTAAAAATATCCAGTCACTATTAGTATCAGAGATGTAGATATATAATTAGTACTAAGAGTTTATATATCAAAAATACATTAAAAAATTGAAATACATTATGTCTTTATAAAGCGTGTCCAGCGGAAAATTTTCAAGTTTAATATTAAATATGCGATGCAGATTTTACGTTTTATAAACAATATCGTCTAAATGCCGTCCATTTCTCTCAACATACTCTTGCAATCGGACTCTTAAATTTGCGAACACGCGAGAGCAAAGCGTTGGTTCAATGGCAGCAACTTCACAGCGGATATTTTCTTGTAGAACCTGAATTGTTCGAGGATTGTCACTGTTAACTCTCGACTTAAGGTATCCCCACAAAAAAAAAGTCGCGCGGTTTAAGGTCCGGTAATCAAGGTGCCCAGGGTATGTCTCCATATTTGCTGATTAATTTATTGGGAAAAATTCTAGCTGAAACTGAAACTCTAGCCGTGTGTGGAGTGGCCCCGTCTTGCTGAAATTGTGTTCTGTTGTTGTTATTTTTGATGGCGTTCACTTGAGTTGTCGGGGCACTAGTATCCCATGTTCTGTTTATTAACATAGACATCGATGTGAAAATGTGCTTCGTCAGTAAACAATATGTTTCCAAACGTTCGTGCTGTTCCAAAACGTTCCAGCATCGTTCTCACTAAAGAATAGTCATTTTCGTTGAGAAACTGCACGATTTACAGGTTATATGGGTGAAACTGTAGTTTCTTTTTCAAAACAACATGCACTGTTGATTTTTTTATTCCAGTAAAGGCTGCAATATTCTTTATCGATTTACGCGGATAGCGCATAACTTCACGTCGAACTTGAGCCACATGTTCTGGCGTCGCTGCTGACGTTGATGGTCCCGGAGGAGTTTGGTTAACCATTTTCCCTTCTTGTATGAATTTTTGAACCCAACACCAGATAAGTTGCGTGCTCGGCCCATCACTTACTTGTCGAATATTAAAGTGGATACAAAAAGCGCGACGCGGAAAAACCAATGAATCACCGCACTTAAAATTGCTCAACCGCGAACGCGCGGTGTGCTCCCAACCAGTGACTTATTGCGATTGGCAAATCAGCAAATTACGGGAGCGTCGAACAATACTCCTCCCGCTTACCTCACCCTGATGGCTTATGAGCAATTATAATTTAATCTTCTGCTGGACATCCTATATCTACTCGTTATAAATATAAAAAAATTGATGGGAATTCTTGCATTTCATTGAAGAGAAGGTCAAATCGGTATATACGACCTTTTGGTTTTGAAGTATTTTTTTTTAAATAGTAAACAAAATCGTTAATTTAATAGTATATGTACTGTTGTAGTATTATCAAAAATTTGAAATTGAATTGCAACACTAATATTTCTGATACGAATATTTTGTAGGTAGGTAATAATTATTAAAAACTTTATTTTTAAAAATACGAGTATCTTGCTCAAAACGATTTTTCCGCTGGACACCCTACATTACTTAATAAATTAATTATTTAATTGGTTTTTAATAATTTTATAATACCTGCTTTTTATTAATGCAGACTATTTTTATTCAGCAGGTATTCCAGATTTGTTTATGACCAGAGTAAAGAATGAAGAAATAATTAGTAAATATAAAGCTGATCTTAGCGTAATGAGTAAGATTAAGAAATGATCTATGAGGTTGTTTGGTCATACGAAACGGATGAATGATGAGAAAATGGTAAGAAAGATATATGATGCACGTGTTGATGGCAAAGCGTGTAAAAGTCGCATTCTAAATTTTTTTCCTAAATATTATTCTAATAATTTTGTATCAAGAAACAATTAAGTTAGGTACCAAATATATTTTTTAAATAATTATTATTTTTTAAAAATACATTATATTAAAGAAATAATATAACATATGTTTTTGCTTAGTTTATGACATCCTGAAGAAGAAAATGATATTCTGTATTTAATTTCATTAAGTGGTTAATAAAACAAAGTTAACAATATAAATAATAGTAAAATATTTCACTTAGCATAATCAGAATAGGGCAATCGACGATAAAATTAATTTTAAATTCGTTGTTCAAATAATTCATTAATTTTACCTAACACATCTAGATAGTGAATGACGTAGTTGATAAATAATTTAATTTAGCTTTAGGGGTTTGTTAAAAAAAACTATGACACGGTGTACGTAAATAAGAAAAATCACATTTTACTTATTTTAAACTACCAGAAAAAATTACGACAAGCGCCGCTTGTAATCTGATTGGCTCGACACAGCGATGTGACGGAATGTGGGAGGACAGGCACTTAGGCCGCTAGCGAAATTGTCCGAACCATAAAGACAGAAAAAAAATGTTACCGCTCGCCGAACGCCGCCCTTTGCAAATATACCGCTCTGCAGCACGTGTAGACATATTCATTTGCAAGTCGCTATGTCCGTGATATCAAACTTTGTCGTGATGAAAAGTTTCATGTACATCTTTCGGAGGGCGGATTAAATCGCTCTCAAAGGGGGCAAAGGGAATCGCGGAGACAACATGTCAGATCAATAAACTTTCCAGACGTCATTTAAGTTCGCCCTCGTGATTTTGACTTACGTCTGCTTTACAGAATTTAAACTTTCCGGATGGTCGGTAAACGCTGCGTTTTGAAAAAAAAATTCAGCTGCGCCAATGTTAAGTACTCGAATTGTTTGGAACTGCAAAACACGATTCTCTGTAGTTCAGTAATGAAACACGTCAGGTGTCAATAACAATCTTTATTACAAGAATACTGTTATGATACAATATTATGCACGTAATTACGGAGATGCGAACGGCAGAGAAAGAGACCGCGCTTCCGCGCGCGTCACCTTTTAAGATCCTCCTTCACACATACACATACATCCCTTACAGGCGGATCTCGCGCGATGACATACACACATAATCGAAATCCCAAAGACATCACATTTAAAAAAAATTGTTGAATCGATTAGAAAGATATACACAAAAAAATCTATTTATCGAAAAAATATTTGTATATCACATGGATACGAATCCAGAACATTTATTTTCCTAGCAAATAATATCAGTCATATTTAAATTTACGAAAAATTTTAAACTTATAAATGAGTTGCTGATTTTCAATACCCGCTATAACACGTCATAATTTAGAAAAAATCAAGCAAAACTGACACATTATTACTTTGTTTATAAAATTTAATAATTACTTTCATCGAAAGTAAAATTATTGTGCATTTACGTTAATAATTGTATTATTGATGGTTTTGAAAGTCGCATCGCGCTATATCAGGTTTTGCTCACTCTAACATGTTACTTAATATTGTATAGCTAACAAAGCGTATTTTGAAAATGAAACATACATTTTTAAATTTTAAAAATCCAAAGATATATACAACTCAAATTTGTAAAAAAAAAATTTATACCGGGTTTTGAATTTCAGTAACACAAATAAGATATCTAGTATTTGACAACGAGACTCGACATGAACATAAGCGCCACCTATTCCTATACCTTGCCGAAAAACTCTTCTGCAGTTTATTATTATTATTAGGAGATAGATCTCGTGCTTAGAGAGGGAGATCGTTTATAATTGTGAACACAATTATTGTAATATATATATAAAATAAAATAATTTAGATTAAAATAAAGGACAATGATGATCATACTTTTTAAAAGATATTTAGTCTTTTTTTTTAATGTTACATTCATTTTGACTTAATTTGTTTTACCAAATTAAAAAACTTTTTCACTGATTTTCGTTGGCGTGTTTTTTTCCTCTCGCATGAGATGGAAAGGGTAGTTTTCTCATCACTTTTTCAGAAGATACCGTCAGAGAATTTTATCGAGTTCCCCTTTAATTTCTTTTGATTCGGAAAAGTTCTTCCCTTTTGTAATGTCTTTTGTTTCTTGCGTATGATACTCATTAGTTCTACTGGCTCTTCTTTCGGAAGCTTCTTTAAATTCCCCTCGGCCGCAACGTGTTGAATTCGTTTTTTTTTTACAAACTCTCTGAGAAATTAAACTGCACGGTTGAGCAATTTCAATGTTGGATGATAAATATCATTTTTATTTAAAGATGGACTAATATTCTCACTTGAAACTTTTAATACATTTATTCAAACTATTTACCGACTTCTTTACACGTTTCAGTTATTATATAAGCGATTAAGTCATTCAAATGTTTTAAATCAAATTTATTGTCTTTTAAATATACTAATAATCTTATACACTATGTTATACATATATTTTAAAATCTATAATGTTAAATGCTTAACAACGTAGGTTATTTTGTCATTATCGTGATATTGGTACCGTCAAGCAAGGCTTTTTTGATCAAATTTAAGAATTAATCTTGAACATCTTTATATGTTACAAAATTATGGAATTATAGACAATAAAAAAACAATTTTTATCATTTTTAAAAAACTACTAATAAATAAAAAATATCAAAATTAGACAGAAAACAAATGCAATTATGTAAAACATATTCTCAAATAATTATCATAATAATTCAAATAAATATTGAAATCATCTCAACTTTAATGTATGTTTCTTTAACATCAATACAAATAATAAAATAAACACCATTTTACGAGTACTAAAACACAAAATTTTACAAAAATCTTAAATAAACGTCAAAATTCAATATCAACTTGATAAACACAGCTAAATTATTTAATAAGTATATTCATCTACAGACCTTAGGTCCGTTAATTATTATCACAGATCATCGATTAAAGAAAACTGCACAATAAAAATTATAAACCTATATATCAAAAGTGAAAATAGTAATGGAATCAAATTAAACGTACCTTAAAAACAATAGATGTATGTTTTTAAACTGTATTTTTATTTATTAACTTTGTTTTATTAACCACTTATTGAATTAAAATACATCTACTGGTTTCAAAAAATATCATTTTCTTCTTCAGGATGTCAATAACTAATCAAAAACATATGTTATTGTTTATTTAACAAAATCTTTTTAAAAAACAAACAATAATTATTTAAAAAAATAATTTAGTACCTAACTCAAATTGTTACTCGATGATACAAAATTACTAGAAAATTTAGAATGGAACTTGTAGTTAAATTTAGTTGGTTGTTTATAATTTTTTGATTAGTTTTACACGATTTATTTATCTCCAACGATTCCAAATTATTTCATTTATAACCAACATGCAAAATTGACAATCCCCATTTTTTTTCAAACCGTCACCATTTTCTATCAAATGATTAGAAAATTCTGAAAACTCACAATTGTTCAAACATCTCAAATGCTCCTTTACTTTTATATTAAAATTTCGACCCGTTTTACCAATATAAAATGCAGCACAATCCTTGCAACTAAGTATATGGACACTCGTGTCATGTTATGTTAAAACAATGAAATATTTTTAAATAAAAAATTGGCCCAATTTGGCGGTATTTATTATTTATTATTTAATATTTAAAGTTTATTTTGATTATATACGATTCAATTCGATATAATCTTTTGTTCAAAAATGGATCATGGACCATTGTTGTACATGTAGCCATTCTGTAGGCGTTGCCATTCTCTGGTCAGGGAACCAGCATTCCGTGAGAGCGCCGCTTGCACCAGAGCAACTCGATGTCTCAGAAGCTGAACGAATCCATTTATACGGCCTTCGGTAAACATTGTAGATGCGCTGCAATAACGCGCCAATCCAGTATTATGTATGAGTTGTTGTACTGAATTCAGAGATGGTTATACGTCACTTGCTTGTATTTCGACCAATGTAATGCTTGCTAAGCTGTGCTTTTGAGTTATGCAGGTGTACGAGTAGATGTATATCAAAGATATATTATCAACATATATAAATAACAACTTACACCTATTAACAGGGGGGACAACTTACACCTATTAATAATTAGAGGTTATTAAGTAGAACACATTCTTATTGTGAAATTGTAATTATCCAGAACATAGGTCTGTGATATTTTAAATACTAATTAAATATATTAATTAGAAAGATATACATATAAAATCAATTTTATCGAAAAATATTTTTGTTGCTATCGGGATTCGAACCTGGATCTCTTCTAATCCTGGGAACGTGCATAATATCATAGACCTATGTTCTGAATAATTACAACTTCACAATACGAATGTGTTCTTTTTAATAATATTGTATCGATGTGTCCAAAATTTAATAAAACTGAATTGTCAATTCTGGCGTCTCCTATCGGTTTACTCAAAGGTATTTGAGATTCCGTAAAAAAAAAAAGTAGATGACTTTCAAATAACGGAACGATAGATAATTAATTTGAAAAATGTAACATATAGGTTAGAAAAATTGTCGTCAATCTACTGTGTTTGTATAGCTGTATAGCATAATCGCATAATACAGGATGAAGATATCCAGGTTCGATTCCCAGCAACAACAATATTTTTCGCTAAATTGATTTTATATGTACATCTTTCTAATTACTGAATTTAATTTGTATTTAATAATAAGAACTAAATGATGAAAAGACTTGAAACTACAATAAAATCGTGACAAAAATATCAGTTGTGTGCAGTACCTACAGAGTTCAAACTATATAAAAAATGTATAATCATGTAGCACCACAAATCACCTACCATTTCAATTAACTATATAAATAATTTTATTTTTGAATCAGTTAGTCAACGCATTACCACATGATCCAATTATCTTGTGTATTGTGAACAATATCTGATCATTTTTAATATATAAAATTTGTCTTACAAAACCATTGAAATAAAATTACGTAAATAATTATAGTGAAAATACCTATACCAAAATATTTACGTAGATGTATAGGCACGCCAAATTATTTAGCCCAGAGCGCTTGCTTGCCCAGCTGCTTACACCGGCTCTGCTAACTGTAATTTTATTTAAGTATAATATCCCAGATCAAGTATTGTTTTTTCTTGATTATAGTAAATATAAATTTTTTTAAGATTAATTTTAAAATACCGCTAAAACTGTTTTAAGCGTTTTGTCTGTTTTTGATTATTTTATAAAATATAATTATTCCATAAAATTCTCCGTAATTCCATTAAATCAAGCACTTTTTAAATAATCTATTAATATAATCCTTTGTTTAAAATCTTTCGTTATATATTTTATATATGAAAACGATCACATAGTTTATATGAATAGCAAATCAACTAATGAAAATGATATTTTTATTGTAAACTCAGAATGGCATATTAAACATTATCTAAGCCATTCGCTGAAATACGAAAAATCCAGTATTTTTAATAATAACAATAGTAATTATGTTCACTTTTATAAAAACAATCGAACGAATGTCTCCATTAATATCATTGATTGATTAACGCTAAGAATGTATGATACAACTAGGAGGTGATTTGAATTTAACAAATCAGTTTCTAATTTGTTTAAAAATATATCAGCTAAAATAATCATATTATTAAAACCAACCATTTTTTTGACAGCCACGATCTAAAATTATTCCACTCGGTACCATATAGGGGAATAGTAATGAGTAATCTTGATATGATAGAAATCCAGAATTTTTTTTTCGGAAAAAACATGAATGAACAATATCACATTTTTAAATACTTCACTGTCATTATCGATGTTTCTAAGAAGAAAAAAAAGCCACTCCCACCCTTACGGCCGCCATAGCCGACTACATTTAATTTAGTTCAATTTACACCTGTAAATGGGGAGGACTGCTCTTTCCGAAACTAGTCGTGATATTAACTCAAAAATTGTGTGTGTGGTACAAAGTCAATATAAAAACTATATATTTTTTTAATTAGAATGTCTCCATTCTTCGGGAACTCCGCACTAAAAAAAACTCTTGCCAATATGTAGGAAAATAATTATTTAATATTAGCAATATTTTTATATGTCCAAGAACACACAATTACTGGATTTTTACCTACAAAGGCACTGTTATTAAAAAAATATCAGATATTTCATAGAGATAAAGCTACTTTTTATTATATTTAATGGAAAATATATGGAAGTTTGGGGAAATTACAGAGCATACGACTTGTCTTCGGCTGGATTCAGATTCTTATAGTAATAACATACATGCTGTTTAAAAAAAAAAATTACATATATATAAATGTATACCATATATATAAAGGATCACTTAAACCAGTCGAAGACAGGTCGTAAGCTCTGTAATTACTCCATACTTACATATATTTTTCATTAATTATAATAAAAAATAGCTTTTTCTCTAATATCATCATAATATACAAGACTCAAGACTGTGAAGAGTGGAGATGAGCAAGTCACGCTATATCGAATATCATTCAAAGCATAATAGAGGACCATAACCACATCGACCAAGAGAAAGAGAGTAAAAATATAAAAATTATGTTTATAACTAGTTATTATGAACTCTCAATAGTTAGTATCTACTATAAGTAATGATATTCCACAAAGATTTTTCTTTGCTTTAAAAAAATAGATATATATATATATATAACGGAATACTATGGTGGATTGACAATGTTCTCAAAGACACGTCAGCCTTAGAGATGCAAAACTTGAGAGAAACGATGCACACTGGAGGAAAACTCTCGGGGAGGTCAATACCTACCGTGGGTTGTATGTTGTAAACCAATACGTTATTATATGACAATTTAATACCACAGTCTAAGGGTAGAATAGCAATATGGTAGAGCACTCTCTTAGTTTATAAGAGGTAGTAGGATCAATATTTGGCACACCAACATAATGTTGATTTCCAAAAAAGATAAAATGTTCTAAAAGGTAAAAGAGGCATTTGATATCGATCCTAGTACCAGTAAATATGAAAGTAAAATACATTTTCAAAGTGTAGACATAAATATGTTTAGAAATTTTCTGTTTCTAACGCAGTTGTTTTGACAAATTTTACCGAAGGACTCGCTAAATAAACATAATCTACAATTTTAAGAAATATAATATTATAAATAAAGAATCGACAAACGTTTATACTGTGAATAAATATTATACAGGGTGGCCACTGAAAGACTGAATGATATAAAACAAAAATAACTTTTCAAACACATGTTTTTTTAAATATTTTATTTGGAAATATAATTAATGTTATTTTTCAATATAATGTATGAAAAATATTATCCCTCAAATGACCATAATTTTCCTGCTCACAAATACAGGCTCTTTTCACAGAATTTCCCTTGATCGTATGCAAAGTTTCAGGTTTCAGGTCCTAATCGTTGAATTTTGGTTCGAATATTTTCCTTAAATTCTTGAATTTTTTGAGGTTTATTTATGTAAATTTATATTTTTAAATAGCCCAACAAAAATAAGTTTGGTACCGTCAAATCAAGTGAATGCAGAGACGAAACAAATTCATCATTTTTTTAAATTATTCGTTCATGACCGATCCAGTTCTTTAAACCGGGCAATTAGGTTCCGAATCATGTTATCGCCACGAGATACTCTGACATTAAAATTTTTCTGATTTTTCTCTGAGATTTACTTATTGCTGGACGTCATATATAGCCATTTTAATCTCCAAGACCTAGAAAAAAATAAAGTAAAAAAAAATTCAAACGAAGAAATTTCCACTTTTTCAAACACTTCAGTCTTCCAGTGAGCACCCTGTATAAATGTGGTACGTGGGTATTATAAAGGCTTTATTATCTTTTCATAATATATTTTTTAAACATTTTATTTTGTTCCTCCTTTGAAAGAAAGTTGTTCAAAGTCTCCAATTGCTTTGTTTCAAAGTGTATTTATAGAATACTGAGTAAGGTTTTTTTTAACTTTTCCATCCCTGAGATACACTTTCAAGATCAAAAAGAACAGAAACAACCCACAAGAAGAGCATTTAAAAGTCCGGTAAATGTTCCGGCTCTGGTGACGCAGGTGGAGCCACCCCCTTCCCTCAGAGGAATTTCCACTCACTAAAAGGTAAAGTTTCTACCTTTGTAATTAGGTAGATAGCTACTTAATATTCTGTGTGAAAATGCACGTTAATTTGAATAATTGATTGAAATACATTATTTTAAGATTACCTGATTTTTCAATAAAATTAATTCATTATTCACTAATAAAAAATTCACATTGCAAGTAAAACGTATTCAGTTCCAAGAAACATAAATAAATTTAAATTGATGCATGTGATGCTCATATTATTTACCATCTGTATTAAAAAACACTAAATTTAGAAGTATTAGGGGTGCCTAGTGTTACTATAGGTACGGATTGTCTATAAAAATAATAACAGTATGTTTATTCTAGCGTGGTCGGGTTTATTATGCAAGACCGTCATAAGAATAATATTTATGTTGACAAAAAGATTACGAAATACACACATAAACAAAATAATAGTTATTAGTTTCAGTTACGGCTATTATTAAATCTGTAGATATTCTGCGGTTGACGCCATTCTCTAGTCAGACAGCCACCTTTCCACGAAAGCGCCGCTTGCACTAGAATGTGTGTTTTGAGCTCCAGCTGCAATTACGTCAGCAACTCTATGTCTCAGAAGCGGAACGAACCCATGCACACAGCCTTCTACAAACATTGTAGATGCACTATAATAATGCATCAAACCAAACAATACTCTGTATGAGTTGTTAAATTAAATTTGCAGATGGTTGTACGTCACTTATTATAGTTCGATCAGAACTCGCAGGAATACATGTTGGTGAAAAATGATTTAAAAATAATGCTCTTCGCCTCCGTACTGCATCGGTAAAAACGCCATCACAGCATAATCGAATGAACACTTAACTGTCTCCTCTGCCGTTTGATGTCATCATCGTCTTTTTCATCTTCATTGAAGATATGGCCGATGCACTTGACCTTTTTTTGGACGCACCAAAGTCAAGCGGGAGGGATGTTATCTGGCCTCTTTCCACATTTGAATGACATTATAACGATTTGCTGACGTTGTATAAAATATTATGTTCACTAACATACTTATGATTATCAAATCTGTAAAAGCTTTCTTATCGCTTTTATAGATAGCGCCAGTATAACCATATCAAGGCAAAACAAGGAAGAGAAGACGGATCGATCCCTTTGAGATGTGATGCTGAAGACACATGTTACCCATACTATGGATGGCGAGACGCATGAATGTCTCCTATTTTCCATTTACCTAAGATGAATCCTTCAATTTTTTGAGCATCTTGCGAGAAGGGAGGATAGCTTGGAGAAGCTTGTTGCGGTGGGCCACGTCAAAGGATGAAAAAAAAAAGAAAGATCTCCTACCCATTGTACCGACCAAGTAGAAAATGCAACAGGCATTTCTCTGGTGATAGCCTTAAAGTCTGCAGGATGCCGAGAAAAATGGAGGATCTTAGTTAAGCGGGCTAGAGTTCACGGACAGAAGTGGATGAAGGAACTGGATTACAGAGATCAGGTTAAATTAATGGTTCGATTAATCACAGTATCTTGTCTTTAAAGGTTCACCTGGATTCCATGAGTAAGTTGAAAAGAAAACAAAGTGCTTGCTCAACTCAGAGCAACTCTTCACTCTTCACCGTCGACGATGGGACCTTTATAGCGCCGTACATTACATTTTTTTGAGTGCGCGACATGACTATACATGCTCTACTTGGATAGTCTGATACTAGATGTCGATATTCGTATGTGTTCATCATAGATATATGTACGTTGTATACTCGCTTCCTACTTTGCATACCATATCAAAATTGACAAAGCGCCTGTGGAATACAAATCTCTGATAAAACTGCTCCACAGATTACAAAAACGAATATTGGCAGGCGCAGGCCATTCAAACGTATTAAACTACCGGCTACGTATCATATATTACATCTAGACTGAATTTGTATTTAAGATTACGAAACCATGGAAAAAAATCGTATTCTGGATATCACTTACAAAAATTATGTTTGATTCTTGATTCTTAAATACAATTTTTGGACAGTTCGGAAATCTGTAAACTTTGTTTCGATTCATATTTTTTTCTGTAGTAAATTTTATATAACTGAATTTACTGATATGACAGGAAAAAATCCCTCCACTTGACATGGTTCTCTAATTTATTTAGCCAATAATGCAATGATACAATGATTGGTACGATGATTCACCGACAGAGGACTGAATAAAATGTACCCTCTACAATTTCAGATGACGCGAAGACTGCATGGACTACGAAGACAAGTGTACCCAATAGAGTACGCGTGTAATTGCCCCATGTATGAGATAAGTATACGCATTCGATGTGTGCACATTATTATAAAATTAAAATCTAATCAATGTTTATATATTTCTAATGATTCCTTAATAACCTATAAAATAATATATAAAATATTATATAAAATATCATGGCGTCTGCTATCAGATTACTCAAAGGTAGTTGAGATTCTGTAAAAATAAGGTAGATGGCTCCTTCAAATAATGGAACGATTAAATATATTAATATCAAAAAGGTAACATATAGGTTCGAAAATTTGTCGCTAAAAATATTGTCGCTGTAGCATAGTTGGATAATGCACCTTCCCCGGTTAGGAAAGAGATCCAGGTTCGAATTCCGGTGGCGCAACAACAATATTTTTCGATAAAATTGATTTTATATGTATATATTTCTAATTAATATATTTAATTCTAATTTAAAATAATATTAATCTTTTTTCTCTAAAAAAAAAGTTTTATGGATTTTTTATTATTAATTTAAATGTATAACGTGAAAACAACTACCCCACGTGACTCTATTATATACCGATACCCGATACAGTATACCTACCTATAACTTGACTAAAACCATATTTTCGTGTATAAAACCTTGATATATTTAAATGTATGTTTTATTTTCACATATTTATTCTAGTACTATTATGATCTTGAAGTTACAATCACATTTATTAAGTCTAGGGGATAGTTTCAAAGGATTCAAAAGTCTCAGATAACATCCACAGGAGACTGTCAATAAAGACTGAAGGACTTTTCTTTTGAAATATAATCTGTAGTATGTTTGTAGAAAAAATATTCTTGTTTACAAGTAATACAACTCACTGAAAACAAAATTGAAACAGAAAAATATTTGATTAAAACAATTGAGGGTTCTGGTTAGTCAATAAGTCAATAACCTCCATTTTTTTCCGTTCTGTCTTTTGATGTTCTTCTCGGGTAGGTTTAAATGCATTGTCTTAATTAATTCACATTTTAACATAGCTCTTTTCTTAGATGTAAATTGGTTATTTAAAATGTGTTAGTTGCAAAGTCAGTTGATTTTGCCAGCCGCCATTTATATTAGGATTCAACTAATATCAGTCTTCGCTACTCTGAAATTTAACTAGCCACTAGCAGTGTGGAAACTGTATTGTTTTTGAAAAAATATTTTACATTTATTTTATTTTGATTTTAAACCAGATTACGGCGTTTATCATATATGTATGCATTAATAAATATTTTGTTCTTTATATTATTCTCCGAATAAAAAAAAATAGAGGTTATTGAGATTGAATTTTTTTTATCTAGCATGCTGTAAAGTGTGACATCGACCCGACTATTTTATTATTAGGCGCTGTATCTTATCAACGAAAATATTATTTTTTTAATCATAAATGATTCCAAAAATTATATATAAATATACCTACTTACGTTCATCAGTAGTTATGGACACCGTGATAATTCCACAAATCACAACACTTAAATTCAATCACAATTTAATTTTAATTTGTTTTCCATAAATTATATTTAGGTATAGGTACGCAGTTATTTTAATGTACGTACTACTCGCCAGTGTTTCAATTTTTGAATAGACTCGTACAACCAGGATATACCGAGTATATATTTTCCATTTCCGAAGGGCTGCCGGGTTCCCAAAGGTCATGTCCCAATTCGAGATTTTCATATCACTCGAAACCGAATAACAAAGTATCCTGTCAAACCAATTGTGTTTGCTCTTCACTCTTGGTGAATTTAGGCCTTTTTAAGATAAAAAAAATCGAATTTCACTATCTGAACACATTATTAATTTATTTTTTTCAAAATGTTGTATAAGATTTAATCTTAATATTAATGGTTCGAACATTACCTTTTTAATACATTATAATATATAGTCTTATTATTTTCTCCCAGAAACGTGAAATAAACACAATTTCTGAAGTTTACTTCCCTAAACCTTTGTAAAATGTTTCATTTTCAATTCGCATTTGACCTTTCAATTGCGCTATCACAGTAGCTTTCTGCATTATTAAATCATCAAAGCACCTTTCTTTTTAAAGTACTATTTCCTTGTCAGTGTCAATCGAATCAATTATATCCAAAATAGGATGCTAATTGTATGATATTATTACTAATTTTTCTTGTTTTAATAACTTCTTCCATTTTCACAGTAAAACGTTGGCTTATCTATTCTATTCTAAAATAACATAATTATATGCTGATTTTTAGTTTTGTCCTAAATAGCTGTTCAGTAGTTCAGTGTTTCACACGGCCGTACTACTTTTCACGCGGCTTCGTCGCTAATTGCGGTAATCGACGAAATTATAAAAATAAAATTGAATTTTTAATGAAAACTCATTTTTTTGTAAGGTGCAATTTCAGTTCATGGTTATGTGATATTTTTAATACAAATTAAATTAATCAATTAAAAAGATATAGGTAGGACAGAAAAAAATAATATTGGATAATTTGTATAGCGCCATTTTCTTAAAAAATTTCACCTCAAGGGCGCTTACTAACAGGATTCGAGTATATTGATACAAAAGGACATATTGCAATTTTTTTACGTATTGTTGAAGATCTATAAAATAAATTATAATGTCATATATTCACACATAAAATATCACATTATTCGAGTTTTTGTATATTGTGATATTTAATTTAATAATTAAGTACTTATATGCTAAATACATTGGAATGTTAGATTTTTTTAAAATTTATATCTCACGTTTTGTATTTTAACTTTCTTTACTGTACGATATCGAAACTTTATAAAACTACTAAAAATCGATTATTTAATAAGACCACTCCGAGACGAGCACCCAGCAGCCATTAAAAGTATCACATCTATTGAAGGTTATATAATTAAATTCTCACCAATTCCATGACATTTAGAAAAAGTCCTACATCTCACCCAGATTTTCTTAATATATAAAGAGTGAAAAATTCAGGAAATCAAATATCGACAAATCCAACAATTTGTAGGGCATTTCATTCAGAATTATGTCTTATGGCCGGTTATGATCAGTAGGTAACTTTTTACTTTAGTAAAAAAAGTTACTTAAGTATTTTTTTTGTGCAAAAACTGGTTGTTTGATCGTACGTTTTACTCTCCAATATCCGATAGTTAAAACGAGAACCGATAGTCCGTGATAAATATGGCGGACTTTTCAAAGCTGTTCCAAAAGTCATCTGACACATTGATACTTTGGAAGTTATAGTATACGACAATTAATCATTCAATATCCCTCTATAAAAAGTGATGAGAGTTCGTTCGATGATGATTTCGTTGTTTAATGTACATTAGCACATAATAAAAAAAAATTACCACCAAAGTGACAGATTTTGAACGAGAGGCGAAAAATCAGATCACTCCTAAAATATTTGAAAAAAAAAATTACTTTACATCCACGATACGATCCAAAAGAAATTGGGAGCAAAACCTGAAAATGAATACGAAATTTAATCAACAAACTTTCTTGTTCTGCGTACCGCGTATATTTAATAAATTTCTTGATGTGGGTAGAAAGTAAAACGAAACTAATTTGTCATTTGTGCTAACCTAACTACCTACACATGTTGTCTCCAACTATATTATAGATAAAAAAAAATTATAACTCTTTTTATAATAACATTTTATAACTTCAGAACCTGTACCTTAACAATTATAAAAAAAACTTATTACTGATCACACAACCGGCCCTTAGGTTTATTAGAATTTATTATATTTAAAGTTTTGTGGTACTGAATTTTCTAGAATTATTTATTTCTCAGTTTTTATATTTATTTATAGTGAATATAATTGAAGGTCGATCTTTAGTTTTTTCCATTGACTATCATACAAGCCACCTTTTCGTCTACTGGTATTCATTACGTGTGCGCTCGTTATCGCTCCTCGAACGTGACAATCTGCGATAGCGTATCACGCGAGAATCTCACAGGGCGATTGCCGTAATATAATACATGAAGGGTTATTTTCATCCCGATTGTACCGGAAGCATAAAGGGATGAGATATTTTTTCTCTACAGGTGCCGTGAAAAGAATTGGGTCCTAATTGAGAATGTCAGGTGTGTAACAGCTTTGCTCTAAAAAAATATATTTGCAAGCGTTTTCATTTTATTTGCCCTAGTTCAAATTCTCAAGTAAAAATGCCAAAAATATGAGAATTTCTTTGTAACACATGTATTTTATCGATTATAATAATAATAATGGAACGATTATATGTATTAATATCAAAAAGATAACATATAGGTTCGAAAATTGTCGCTGTAGCATAGTTGGATAATGCACCTTCCCCGGTTAGGAAAGAGATCCAGGTTCGAATCTCGGTGGCGCAACAACAATATTTTTCGATAAAAGTATTGATGATAGAAACAGTCTTGCGAAAATGTCATAAGCGAGTTTACTCGCCAGAGCTCTTTCGACCGTGTAGACACGTTATTAAAAACGCTTTTAAATGTCATATTAGAAATCATTCTACTGTTAGTTTAACAGTTTCCGTCTTTCAATATCGTTAGCAGTACGTATGTAGAGCATGGCGCAAAATAAAGATTTAAACAAACTGAACGTAAAAGAAATGGAAGAGATTAAAATAATGTGTGGAAATTTCTGCATGTCGTTAGAAGAAATCGCAATCTTAGTAATCGCAGATGATTCAATCACAATAAAAGCTCGCTAATTATGGCATATCGGTTATTAATAAAACAAATATCATTTATTTTGGGTGTCTCAAAATTAACGCAAGATTTAAGTTTGCCGCCATTTATGCAGTAAATTGTTGGCAACCCTGGAAAAATAAATGACAGCTAAGAATGAATGAGAATGGGTTAGTAAAAATGGTGCATTACACGATACAATAACGTGTTTTCATCATTGAACAATATCTCAAAAATAATGAAAGTTTAGCGGCCGCAATTTAAAAATTTAATACAAAATATGGTCGGAATAGTGTTTTAAGTTCATCAACTGCGAAGAGTTTAATTGAAAAATTTAGAGAGACCGGATCAGTTGGAGACGCTAAACATACTGATCGTCCAACAATACACAACAACAACAATAACAAGCCCACAACCACCCGTGCATTACAGGAGGAAATTAAACGCTGCATCAACGAAATTCAGCCACATTTATGCAAAATGGTCATGGAAAATTTTGACAAAAGAGTGCGTATGTGCCAGCAAAGCCGTGGAGGCCATTTGCCCGATGTGTTATTCCATAAATAACTATATCCCATGTACTTTAATTCAAATCTTGCGTTAATTTTGGGACAGCCTTTATAGGCTTAGCTATAAACCAAACGTATAATACTCTAGTCGGATGAAATCGATTTATTAGTTTTTATTTTTGTTAAACTATTTTTAGATAATTCACTTAGAAACATACACAAAAATATATATATATTGCAAAAATGCAGTTTTATCGGTATTCGAACTCAACAGATTTACTAATTAATCTACAATTACAATACAGAAAGTCGTCAAATTTCATCTATATACGTTTTTTAAGTGAGTCATTTAATTTTATCCGTTAGAAGTAACCTTTTTTTTAATTACAAAGTTTCTAAAATCTATTGAGTATAACTTATGACACCATTTCAGTACATTTATTGACGGTAAATAATGACAAAACTGAATAATTGACCATCCAAATACTGCCAAATAGATCTACAAACTAAAATAGAACAGTGTGACTCTAATTCCATATAGTATAGTTTTAACAGTCAGATAAAATGCCAATACCCGGCAGTTATCAGACCTAACAGATATTAAAGCGGCATTAATTAAATGTTAAATAAACAACATAGAATTTCAACGTAATGGCAAAAATAATTCCGTATTTAAATTTGCTTCGTTCTAACTGGCTGAAAATGTGAATATTATACATATAAACATGAGCGTGCACTGCATACAAGCAAAAATGATGTGCATTACTAAAAAATTTGGGAAACAAATATAAATGAAATAATCCGTATTATGTTATAATTATGCTAGCGCCCACCGTGTATCGGTACAATCATTAGTTGCGTAGTTCTGGATGCCACCGCGCAACGCCACCGAAGCGCTGTAATCCTCTACTCGGTTATTCTTCATTTATTGCTACGTACTGAATTGAAAATTCCATTCGGCAGAGTCAGAAATGGATTAGCTGATTCATATTGGACGGAATCCTTACTTATGCTGTTTTTTAACAGAATGACATTTGAAAGGTTTTGAACATGGCTTAGAGCTGATCGAAGCATCTTGTTTCCATGATTATTTTATACGTTCGAGAATAATGTATTTTTATTATGATGGATTAATTTTGCCCAAAGGCGTCGATTAAACGAAAGTTTATAAATCTATGCATAATATATTATATAAACCAGTTTAATAAAATAGTTATTATTCTTTGTTTAATACAATAGTTAATTACTGAAGATGACGCAGTAAGCGTCGAAAACTTTTTATTTTTAATTAAAGTGCTGTGTGAAGTTAACAACGTTGTGTTTCATTTTATTTATTAATGAATATTTCAAAAGTTTTTTTTTAAAGTTGGACTTCCACAAAGACAATTATGAAAATGTTGAAATACATATATTTTTTAAATAATCAGTGCCTTCATGTGCCTGATAATCTCGAACGGATTTTAGTACAAAAGCTACTCGCGACAGAAAACGTTCTTTATATATTACTCTACATATTGTTCAAAATTTCACTAGGATTCAATGATTTACAAATTTCTACGGTTCGTAGTAGAAAAATATTGTATGAAAAAAAGACTCGGTCCCGTCGACTCTTAGAGCGGGCATCGAGTCCGAGTATTTTTACCTGAACCCTACACGGATATTACCTTATTTTAATATTTGCTCGTTTAATTAATATAAGTACCACCCCGTGTTATCGCAAGAGATTTCTATACATCCAGAAGATGTGGCTACGTGGCAATAAACGAGCAATGAAGAGTTTAAATAAATACAAACGACCAAAGAGACCCGCTTTACGGACGGCTTAAGCCTTTTTATAGCGCTAAATGAATTTATCCCGCACACTTGTAAAGTGAAACATCACCATCCAAGAGCCGGGCCCTGAGGACTCGGCGTCCTCGGTGGAGTAGAACTTTGCCAGGAATTGTTTTGTTTTTTCCTCCCAAATTTCAGTTCGACCATGTTATTTTTAAATTATTATTCCAGCCTGTGTGCTCAACCTTTTTATCCTTTTACAGCAAAACTGAAGAACTTTGCGAATTTTCCTTTAATAAATTCGCGAAACAACACACATTTCGCCAACGAGATTTGATAACGCCCCGCGGCAACAGGTTGAATAATTTTCCTTTACAAATTGAATGAATATTCTCAAAATATTTCTGTTTTCCTACCAAGGAAATTTTTTTTACATAAAATACACTTCTTAAACCATTTTTGTACATTCAAAAACATTTATTTTCTTAAAAATTTGTATTTATAAATACGAAGAGTTTTCAAAATAATTTGGGTAAATAATTTTATAATACATCATCTCTGATTTTTAAATTCTAATTTTGTTGCATTATATTTAGATCATACATACTCTTTTATTTATTTGTTTTTGTAGTTTTTATAGAAAAATATAATAAAATTTGAGTAAGTAAATGATGGAAGACTGAAAACATAAAAATGGTGGTACTACAATAGATTTTTTTATTTAACTGCATATAAAGGAAAAAGAATATAGACATCTTAAATTATCATATATTATATAAAGGAGAAAGGAGACGTCCTATCGACCATAGCATATCACACAAGGACTTGGAAAATACTTCGTATATATTTATGGGTACAAAAAAATGCAGATAAATCGGAATTCTTTGATGCGTTGCACATCACATGTGTTACATTAATGTTATTACTATTTTAGAACTAAGCTTAATGCTTGTGCTATGAAAATAAGGCAATCTTGGTGGTCACCTAGGACGAGGCTCGAACCCCCGACCACTTGATCACTAAACAGCACGTGACTAGACAAAGCACGTATTTTTTTTAAAGGTTTTGGTCTCGGGCCGAATTAAAAAAGTTAAAGATAAAGAACGGAGCAGATTTTGAAGCTACTTTTCATGTCCTTAAAAATAATAATTTAAACCTCAAAAATAATAATCATCAAAAATCGAAACTGCTCACTTAAGAACTTCTCAATTTCTTCATTATGCTTTTGGCAGCCTTGGCTGAGCAGTCTCGCTATGACAATGACGACACCACAACCAAAACTATCCGGCACCATCAGCTCCAGTATGCAGTATTCCTGATGGCTTCTTGAAGTGAACCATTCGTTGCAAGCTTCAAACAGATATGTTAATCTTCTTGGAGTCCGATTCAATGAAGAGCACCAGTATCTTTATTAAATCCGTTCGTCTTGTGACAAGCCCAAAGTATTTTAGTATGCAAAGTTGAACTGTGGAAGATAGATGTTATTCATTTGTTCCGTTTAAAATGGAGCTATTTATTATGTGTATTGTCTTTGGCATTCTCCGTCTGTACCATATCTCTAAGGCATGTATCTTTCAACGCTCTTGTTTTCTTAGTGTCTCTAGCTCGTACAGAACAAATAAGAAATCTAGTTATCTGACAATCTTCAACTTGAACGGTTTCTGGTGCAGGTTGAAAGTTTACTACACAACTACAAGCATACTCCGTAAACCGTGAAAGCAGTAGTTTAGCTCTTATCACAAAATGATATTAAGATAATTTATATGGTTTATTTATAATTAATAATTTCTAATACAGCCCCTAATCACCGCTGTAATCAAGAAGAAGAGGTAAACGTGTCTGAAACACGTTATGCGAATGCCTAAATGCTTGCTTTTTAAGTACACCAGTAAGAACCCGGCGTTCCGGACGCACTGCAACGACTATACATTGGTTGTACTTGGCGGAACTATAGCACGTGGGACAAACATGATTTGATACGACATAATATGCGGAAAGACTGGCGTGTACCACAGCCAATGAAGGAGTTTTATAACGCCATTAGCTCCAGCTAAAAAAACAGGAGAATGGCAGAGAAATGTGAGAAGTAGAATTAATATAATTATTTAACACAAATTAAATTAATCGACTAAACAGATATACAGAAAAAATCTACTTATCGAAAAAATATTTCGTTGCTACCGGGACTCGAACCTAAACCCTTCCTATCTGGGGAAATGTGTTTACCATTTGCATTTATGACAAATTTTTGAACTTATATTCTATGACTCTTTAAAATTGATACATCTTTTATTCCATTATAGTTGATTCATTTCATTTATATTTAAAATACTACAGAACCATGTTCTGAAACTGCACAGCAAAATGTATTTTCCTTAAAAAAATATTAGTTGCGAGGAAATATGTTCAAAAGTAATTATTTAATTTTATTTAATTAATATATTTAATTCATATTTAAAATATCACAGACCGTCTGTTCTGAATAATTACAACTTCACAATAAGAATGTGTTCTCCTAGTAATTATTTGATTAATGCGGCCCTGTAAACTGGACTGGATAATATTAAGGCACCAAGAATAGAAACAGTAAAATGAAGCCGTCAAACAAAAATGTAAATCATTTATAATATTGTCCCAACAACAAGAAAGGCTGAACAACGCAATATTCGGTTGTCCCGCCTCTGCGGTCCGTCCCTGCCGCCCCGCCCGCGTCTGGGAGGGTCTTTAGAATTCGCCGATGTGAAAAATAATCTGTATTCCAGATTATTTTTCGGGGCTTAGAAAGCGGCAGACAATTTGTCCTCTCCCGAGAATATTTTTATTGCGCCTCCAAATAAAGACTTTTGTCAGAAACGAAACATTGAATGTGATGATGGAAATGCTTATCCCACACAACACAGTCATCCGACGGTTATTTATGATTCCACGGGTTTTAATGTAATTTTTTAACCGACTCAAATCGTTTTTTTCTCTCAAAGACGTACCCGAATTAATATAACAAAAGAAAGATAGATTTTGGAATGGACCTGTCACGATGATGAACGTTATGGTTTCAAAAGGGACTACTGTTTCTTTTTTTAAATAACTTCCACCCAAATTACACGATAAGGCTGAACTGGCTGGAAATGGAAGCATCCCGTCGAGTCTTTGGGCCTCGATAATGATGATGATGATAGTCGATAATGATTTAATATTTTTTTACTAGAGATTTAGCAGTAGTTTTAATTATGTGTTAAGAAATCATTATAATCTTCATCCATTGTCGATCCACTGATTGATAAAGGCTTCCCAATGACTCATCCGATAATTCAATTATTTTATTAATAAGGAGAGCATTTTGTTGTAATTATTCAGAACATAGGTCTGTGATATTTTAAATACTAATTAAATGTATTAATGTCAAAGTTATACATAGAAAATCAATTTTATCGAAACATATTGTTGTTGCCACCGGGATTCGAACCTGGATCTCTTTCCAATCCGGGGAAAGTGCACCTTGAAAAATAAATATTGATTTTATATGTATATCTTTCTAATTAAACATTTAATTACTATTTTAAGTTATTTTATTATTGAAGAAAAAAAAGATGATTTTTTAAACATTATTTTTTATTTTCTGTCCTTATACATATGTACTTCTACTGTATTTTTCTTCTCATATAAAAATAATTTACTGAATTTTATTTTATGTACTTCTATTTTTTTATCAATTTTTAAATCTTTTGATAATTTTCTTCTCTTAGTCTAGGTTACCTTAAAAAAACCATCTACAAAAAACGCAACCTAACCTAAAAGACATGTCAATTCCATGTACATATTTACTGTAGAAGTCTATAATGGCGTATATATAAATAAACAAATAATAATTTTAATACTAGGATCAAGGATCTTATAAGATTATTTAATTAATTAATTTTTATTTTATTTTTTCCATAAAAAGATAGGAGTCAATATTCTCCACATTAATAATAAAGGTAAACGTTTGTATAACTTAGAAGCTCTAGAAATCTAGAAGTCCATAAATATATAATTAAAATATGAATTAAATATATTAATTAGAAAGATATACATATAAAATCAATTTTATCGAAAAATATTGTTATTGCGCCACCGGGATTCGAACCTGGATCTCTTTCCTAACCGGGGAAGGTGCATTATCCAACTATACTACAGCGACTAAAAATATTGTCGCTGTAGCATAGTTGGATAATGCACCTTCCCCGGTTAGGAAAGAGATCCAGGTTCGAATTCCGGTGGCGCAAAAACAATATTTTGATTTTATATGTATATCTTTCTAATTAATATATTTAATTCATATTTAAAATATCACAGACCTATGTTCTGAATAATTACAACTTCACAATAAGAATGTGTTCTCCTAATAATATATAATTAATAACCAAAAAAATCTAACTTTAAGCTATGAATAATCATTTATCAGACTTTATTAACATACATGTTTTTGTTGTAACAGAGGTGAATATATTATAATATAACATGATAAACATAAGATACAATTATATTGCAATTAAGTACGCACTTATAGTCAATTGTGTGGGATGGAGTAGACTCCACCTCTGATATATGCAGCATTGTCCTGGCTACTTTGCTAGACTACCGTCTGTGTTAAAGTAGCCAGTTTTTGTCGTGCTGTTGTGGTGTTATTTAATTCAAGAAATATAAAAATTCGATAAGAATAAAAATAAAACTAGAGACTACTACTACTATCTTAGATATGTTTCATTCACCACGCCATTTGTCTCTTTCCCTCCCCCTTGTCATCCATCCACCGCCACTTTAACACCCGACACTAATGTATGATTGTATTCTGTAATGTTAAGTTCGTATCTAGATAACCCTGAAGAAGGGACGGTGGTTCCGAAACCAGTTGGTGATATCAAAAATAACGTGGTATTAAACAAAATATTTTTTTTCTAATTTCAAGTATTATATCAAAATACAACAATATAATGAATACAACAGAATAAATAAATAATTTAGTCTATCCATCGATATTGTGGGTGTCCTCCATTGGTTACCTTTGCGTCTTGAAGTATGGGCCCGCCCATTGTCATTTACAATTTTTAGCAGTGACTATGACTTCCTTTACCTTGGTCTGCGCTCCAACGCACGTGTTTCTTTTTGCGTCACTTCTAGTGATTCCCAACATACTTTTTTTTATAATAAAATTATTAATTTATAAATTTATTTATAATTAATAATTCATTTTAACTTCAAAATTATACAAATTTAAGTAATTTAATAACATAGTAAAATAAACTAAAATTTTATCAGCAACAATTTTTTTTTAAATGTACTACAATAGAGATATCAAATAATTAAGTAATAATGTGTTTGATTTTATATTTGAGTATGTTCACTAATGTCTCTTTATTGTCCATAATGTTTAATAATTCTTTACTCCTTCTCTCCTTCTCTCCTTCTCTCACCGTACACATTGTTCACGATCGGTACTCTCACGGTTCGTCCCGAGGATCAGGTAAAATAGCTATGGTGATGATCAGAATTCATATTTACATTTTTTATCATGTCTTCTAAAATTATATTATGTGTTACTTTTTTGTCATCTGGTAAGATTTTGCGTATTGTAAATACATAATTTGTAATAGTCATCTTTATAGAAACATTTTGTTCTGTTATCTACTACAAGTTTTAAAAATCTTAATTATAACTGTTTAATTTTATTAGCACATGTTTTATATGTTAGTCCATAGCTAGTAACCAAGTCGACCACCGCAAAGTACAGTGAGAAGTGTGGCCAGAGAGGTTCATAATCTTAACATATAAAAAAACACTTAACATGGATCTCAGTTTCTTAGATATATCATCAAGATGCGGCTTCCAGCCCACTATATTATATTGCTTCAGTTTTTTCACATTTGCATTTTACTAGATTTTTATGTAAGCATTTAATTAATTCCATACCACACTGTGTCCTCTGAGTTAGCTCAGCATCCAGAGTCTGGACTTCACAGCCACATGTGTAAGGATTGAAACAAGACACTGGTCAAAGACTCTTCATTTAAGACACAGTAGCATGTTACTTTTAAAGCTCATATATCTTCCGTGCGCACTCCAGCTAAGTTTATTTATTCTTGTTAAAGTCCTTGGTTTAGAAATATGACTTGCTCTAGCTGTGTATATATATAAGGAAACCAATTCTATGTTCACACCATCCACCGTATCTAATGTTTTTTTGCTGTGCGGCCATTTTGTCGTCCACCTTTCAAAAAGGCGTATCTCGTTTTTCATTAAAACTGAGTTATGAACTAATATTACATAAAAACATTTTGACATAACCACTCTTATTTCGATGTGTCATTCTTACACATGACAATAATAAGTAATATTTATGAGATAAATACACCACACACTATTTTTAAATTTAAAAATGTCCATAGAAATCGTTCAGATGTTTTTTTTTCCTTTTTCATTTCACATAATTTATTAATATAAATTTTTTAGTTATTAAATTTTAATTACTTTTAATTGTTAACTTTGTTTAATTTACCACTTATTGAGTTTAAATACATCTACCGGTTTTGAAAAATACAATTTTCTTCTTCATGATGTCAATACTAATCAAAAACATATGTTGTTTCTTTACCAGAATCCATTTAAAAAAATAATAATTCAAATATAGTAGTTGAATAATTACAACTTCACAATAAGAATGTGTTTTTAATAATATATAAGTTATATCAATGTGTCCAAAATTTAATAAAAATGAATTATTAATTTTATCGTCTCCTATCGAACTACTCAAAGCTATTTGAGATTCCGTAAAAATAAAGTAGATAACTTTCAAATAATGGAACGATAGATGTTTTAATTTGAAAAGTGTAACATATGGGTTCGAAAATTTGTCGTCAAAAGTACTATCTGCTGTAGCATCGTTGGTTAATGCACCTTCCCCGGATTGGAAAGAGATCCAGGTTCGAGTCCCGGTAGCAACACCAATATTTTTCGATCAAATTGATTTTATATGTGTATCTTTCTAATTAATACATTTAATTAGTATTTAAAATATCCAGATCTATGTTCTGAACAATTACAACTTCCCAATAAGAATGTGTTCTCCTTAATAATTTCATATTTTTATTTAAAAACTAGCATTTAAAA
Source organism: Eubasilissa splendida (assembly GCA_031772225.1). Lineage (NCBI taxonomy): Eukaryota > Metazoa > Arthropoda > Insecta > Trichoptera > Phryganeidae > Eubasilissa > Eubasilissa splendida. The sequence continues at coordinate 3,338,614 of CM062853.1, read as the reverse complement.
CCCGCCCTGGGACGTACACTTTTTTTTTAAATGCAGCTAATGTTGTTTACATTGTTTTTTATTATCAATCTCATGCATTGTTAACATATAATATTAGATTATTATATATAATGAAGTATTTTCAACATATTATTGTGAGCTATACACACATACAGCGAATGTGCGGAGCATCTTCCTGCACGAGTAACATAGCATATCTTCCACTCTAACTCGTTTGTAAATTATAATCACAAATTTCATTGTAACCTGTATTTAATAAATCAAGCGTTTTCATGTAAGTACTATTTTGTTCATGCCAAGTCGTTGTCTCGGCTCTTTTCATTCTTGTAACCAGATTGAACGATGATCTGAAGTATCGAGGTGGATCATCATCATCACTTTATTATATCTGATAATAATCTACCAACATGTTATCATCAGTATAGTGACAGTAGCCGGTTATATATATATATATATCATTTTAAACTTTCAATCAAACATTTTTCCTGACGAAAATTTTAGTCGAATTTGTTAAAAATATTTTCCACGTGAACAGTTATAACACAATTGAAAACACGTTCGCACTACTGGAAGCGAAAAATTCAACATGTTGCCTCACGAAAATTAAATTGAATAGCTTTACGTGGTACGAACACACCCGTTTGTGTAGCCACATAAAAAAATCTGTTACTTTTACGCACCATTTTTGTAGAACCAGGCAGAGAATTAATTTCATGTACGCAGTGTTATAGCTTTTAATATTATATTTCAAATTAGATACTATGTTACAATGGTACTACTACAACCCATAAATCAAATTGTAAATTTATTATTAATAATATTTTTAAATTAAATTATTAATTATTAATCTTTGCTTGTGCCCTGATAAAAAAAATACCAAAACAAATACGTCATACTCATTACCATGGTGATTACGTATTTTACTCATAAACGTCAAACTTACGTTTTGATACGTTTTTTAGTGATTTTCATGTTCGAAAAACCCAAACGTAGGCATGTAAAAAATAATTTCATTGTGAACTCAGCACGTACATGGTACCTACCTACAATTTTTAATTAAAAAACAATACACACCAACTTCTTACCTACACAAAGTAAAATGCCACCATTTTCCAACAAATAAAATTTTGAAATATCAAAAATGTATAATTTAATACAAATTAAATGAATCAACTAAAAAGATATACAGAAAAAAATGTATCAAAAAAATATTTAGTTGCTTCCTATCCGGGAAAGCGCGTTCTTCACTTTCGCTACAGCAATCGAATTCATTTTCGGCTGATTTTTAAACATATATTCTGCAATATTTTCAATTGATACATCTACTATTAAAATTTTAAAAGCAATCAACTTTATATTACGGTGAATCTCAAGCACCTTTAAGTAAATCCGATAAGAGACTCCAGAATTTAATTAATTAATTCATTTTATTAAATTTGAAAACTTTAATACAACTTGTTAATTAACACATTTTTGTTACAGACACTATCTCACAAGCAATGTTTATACATGAGAGTAGATACAGATTGTACTAACACGATTTTTTTTAATTTTATCTTTGTCTCTTTAATACACAGCTATTTAGAAAATAAAAACCAACCGCATTAAAACATTTTAAAAATAATTCAACTAATCTCCATGAATTGGTTGGCGTGGCAAGGATGGAGATTGCGATGGGGTGCAGAGGGGTTAATGCCCGTGCAACTCCGGGTGTATCAACTGGTATAAAATAAAATATTTATAAGAAAAAGAAACTTAGGAAAGGAGTAAATACACAAATGCGATTATACGTATAGCACGACAGACAAGTAGTTAACGGCCTGAAAAGGTAAAGTAACATATTAAACTACACGAGACCGCACAGAAGATATTCTGAACAGACATGAAAATTTAAGAGCTCGGTGTATTTGGAAAAGGGTTACGTTTCCGAGAATAGTAAAAACGTAATGTGTATGATTTAAGGCAACTCAAACAACCACCGCGCCAGTGAGTAATGTTTTAAAATAACCTCTCCACACCCTGAAACGGGAATTAATTAGTTTCGGCTCCTGCCCACAAGCACCGCCCTGAATGAATTGTTATGCAGCGTGCGAACGAGACTTTATACATTCAAATAATGAAAGTGTGAACAAACATAACTTCGGCAATATTTCAAGAAGTGCCGAGAAGTGTCGTGTATTCAGAGATATTTTCATTTCTTGTGTATATTTATTAGGGATGAAACAAATATTCGGCGACTGCTCGACTTTCGGTCGAAATATTGTAACATTATTTTACGTATTTTTATTTTCAAGTTTTAATAACAATGTGCAAGGTTTCTGTTATTTTTTAAATTGGCAAAATAATGAAGAAGACTACATTTTTCATTACACGAAAATCAAATATGTATTTCTAAACATGTAAATTTTTAATGCGAGAACACGACACCTTTATGGAGGTACGAAATAATCAGAAAAATTGTAAATGGTGATTGGCTCATCAATGATGTCCAGTATACAACTCTTCATGGTTTAATAGTGAGGAAGTAACAACTAATACAGTAACATGGCGTGGATACAAGAAGGCACTTACATAAGAACAACTGATTTATTGAATACTAGTTACGTTAGGATGTGGGCTTATAAGGGGTGTTCAGCGGAAAATTTTCAAGTTTAATATTAAATAATTTTAAAAAAATACAATGTTATTCTCATATTTTATTTATAGAAAATGGAGTTTAACAATGCAGATTTTACGTTTTATAAACAATATCGTATAAATGCCGTTCATTTCTCTCAAGACACTCTTGCAATCGGACTCTTAAATTTACAAACACGGGAGAGCTAAGCGTTAGTTCAATGGCAGCAACTTCTGGGTGGATATTTTCTTGTAGGGCCTGAATTGTTCGAGGATTGTTGCTGTAAACTCTCTACTTGCATGGCATGGCTGCCAACCAAAGACTATTCACTATCCGTACAGTGCGGAAAAAAAATAAAACAGAAATAAATCAAATGCACACAACAGTAATAGATAAAATATACACACAAGAGGCACTGAGTGTTACAGCAAATAGCGATTCCTAAGTCTCTCAAGGGAACAAAACGACAATACACAAAAACAAAAAACGTTCCTTCAGGAAAAGGGAAACCAGGACCGACAGATATTAATCCTAAGGTTTTGTTTTTGAACAATAAGAGAACCCTCTTTCTAAACACCTGATTGTCTCAAAACCTCCCAGCGAGACACACGATAATTTACCTACGAAATCCTGGAAAAGTCCGAAATTCTTTTCGTTCCTCATCAGGTGATCGTTCCGAGCCGAACCATGATCTGCCACATCCAATCCCGCGACTTTATCCTTCATGGCGTCTCCCATAATCTCATAAAAGAAGAGTACAAAAGACAGCGGAGAGCTAAATATGAAGATTGATTAGAGTCCCTATCTCGATCATGTCACAAAGCTGTCATCAGCGAGCGACCTGTATCCTGAATGTAGATGTCGCTAGGGTCATTGGTCAGCTGGTAACGGCGACGATGGCGGTGAATTTAAATCGCTGTATTATATGTTGTGTGTTCATTTTTAATATTAAATTGACTAATGATATTGATAAAAATGTAGACACCCGCATTTTACGAATAGTTACATATTATATACACTTCGAATGTTTGTATCAATTTATATTTTTTTATCTTTACCTCCATAGAGACTGCTGGCAAAGATTTTCATACACATACTAAAGCTAGACCGAGTCCTAATAATTTAAAATCTTACAGAGGCAATAATACATAGTTTTTTAAGAAAACAGTAGCATAATATTTATTTATTTTATTTATACAAGATTAATTGTAAAGTTGATTGTCGACTAAGCCTCTCTTACTAAAATAATCTGTGTTTTGGCGGTTAAAGTATAAAAATAACAATTTAAAGTAATTATGTATCAAATAAGTAAAAATAAGATGTAAAAAAAATAAAGTAATGTTCGAGGATAAATTGAAAACAAGAGATTTTCTAGTATAAATTAGCATGTTAAGTTAATTACTGAAAATCAATTTGACGCAAGAAATAATTAGTATTCTGTATTTCTTTAGATAACGTCATCCATTTATTTACCTCTCAATATTTACACAGCTATAAATTTTATTAATATAACATTTTTTATCAGTAAATTATTATTATCTTAGAATCAAAAAAATTTCTAACTTTTGCCGAATTTTCGGTAATCGAATAAAAAACTATTGCTAACATCCCTAATTGTAAGCCCCGACATGGGCTGGAGTTATTCGCGGTAATCTAGAAACTGCTTCTCTCGGCCGGGATTTACGTTTTTATTCCACAATAAAGCGGTGCTGCAACTGACTTTGATGTGGCAGTGAACTTGGCGATGTTTTATTTTACCAAACAAAACTCAGAGAAAAATTTTTACTCTCCCTCCACGGAGATACGCGTCTTGAATCTTTCATAACCTCAAAGTAAAAATGAATGAGTTAGAGTTTACGTTGGCGCCTTTAAAAATTTTCAAATTAATTCCTTTAATTAAATTTTTAGAGTCGGCACATTTTATCCATTAGTTAACCGGCTAGAAATTATTAATTCGTAAGTTATATTTATACCTAATATCGGTGGCGTAACAAAAAAAATTGGGCCCCAGTGCATAATGCAAAAAAGGCATCGTGGCCTAATGCGAATTGAAAGAGCCCCATTCATATAAAGGGTGTCCAGCGGAAAATTTTCAAGTTTAATATTAATTTTTTTTAAAAACTACAATGTTATTCTCATATTTTATTTATACAGAATGAAGTTTAACGATGCTGATTTTATGTTTTATAAACAATATCGTCAGTGTTGATTTATTTATGCCAGTACAAGCTGCAATCTTTCTTATCGACTTACGCAGATTTCGCATAATTTCACGTTGAACTTGAAACACGTGTTCTGGCATCGCTGCTGACGTTAATGGTCCTGGAGAAGTTTGGTTAAACATTGTCCCTTCTTGTCTGAACTTTTGAACACAACACCAGAGAAGTTGCGTACTCGGCCCAGCACTTACTCGTCGAATATTAAAGTGAGTAGAAAAAATGCAACGCGCACGAATCAATAAATCATCGCACTTTAAATATTGCTCAACCGCGATCCTTTGATTTTATTTTATTTGATGAACAAATAAATGATAGATAAAAAGTGTCCGTTCAAACATTAACCATTTCCATTAGTAACATGAACCCTGACAGCTAGCTTCATGTACAAATTCAATGGATTCAAATGGAAAGTTCGATGCTGACCTAAACTCGGATATTTCTCTTCATAAATAGCAATGGTAGCTGCGAGAAAGAATAGAACCCAAGAACGTACAAAAGTAGATGCAGAAATCACTGTAGAAAAATCTGGGAAAAGCCATCGTCTTACTGTACTCTCGACTTAAATAGAAGAAGAAGAATTCACACAACGTATAATAACTATGTTTTAATAATATGTAGATATGATATGATAATCAAGAAATACGTGAAAATTTTATAACATACATTTCTGAAAGTTACGAACACTAGCAAACAGATGTCTGACAATTATTGTTATTCTTCTACGCTGTTTAATGTGTACTCCACAGACTACCAAATATATAGGCATGAACTAACGCAATTTTTCAATTTGGTGTCACCCACGTGATCATGTCGGTCTATCTAATGCAATCAAATAGCTCCGCGACTTTTTTTAAATATATGACTCGATTAGAACGAAAATTTAAACGTTAACAATATAATATGAATTAATGTAAAAAATACGTCTTTAAAACTTTTACTGTTGCATAAATTTTTATCTGTAGTATTTATATTTTGTTTATATTTATATATATGTGTGAACATTTTATTTATTTATATTCTCCTTGGTTTTCTTTTTATAACATAAATAATAATAATTAATAATAATTCGGAACTTTAATGCGAATCGGGTCTTAAAAAAAAACCGATCACGCTGGAATGAACGCATTATTATTATTATTTTTATAAATGTATCGTGAATGCAACTAATGTATCAAACCTCTCTCCTATATATACACTTTATTTCATGTATTTTCATTTACTGATCTGTGGTGTACTATACCTATTACGAAAAGATTTCTAGTGTAAAATTTATATGACTGTTTATTTCCGAAAAAGGAAGGAAATAAAATGATAAATTGAAATGTTGTAAACATTTAAAAATAGTTCTACTTTTGTTTTTCACACATGTTATAACTAGAATATATTTTGTCCTGCTAGTTTTCCCAATAATTAAATAATGCTTTCAATAGGATTATTTAACCTTTTTAAAAACACCAGGATTATTGAAATTGTTTTAGTACGTATTTTTTATCACACTCTACGAAAATTAGGCTGAATTAATTAAAACTTTATTTTAATAAGAGGTTACTTCAATCGGCGGTTCAACGACCATAATTTCTTTAGTATATGAAGATTAGACCTTATAATATGATGAGATCTTTACCACAAAATAAACAGATGTATTTAATCTAAAGAGATGGTAAAATCTTTATTTTTTACATAGAAAAAAAAATAATGGTTGCCGAGTCCGAGATCTTTACCCTTTTATATTTCCATCAGGAGAAGAGGTATATTCTCACCCTGGGTTGATGACCGACCACCCAGGTTTCAAAAGTGTAATGTAGACACGTCAAGTAGCAAGAAATCAAAAAGTTAGGGATTCTATTAAAGCTTGTGCTTCCATTTAGAAGTTATCCCGTGACATCAAAGGTGCACAGGACGTGACTGAGCTCAAGGGGTTCTCTAAAACTGCTATTTAAGTTTCAGAAAACTTTTAAGAAGAACAGGTATTTCGATATTAATCCAACATCGCTCTTATTAAAAATAATCTTATTTTCAGCAATATTAGAATATGTCCAAGAACACATAATTACTGGATTTTCACCAACAAAGGCACTGTTATTAAAGAAATAATAGATATCTCATAGATACGAAGCTATTTTTTTATTATATGAAAGTATTGGTAATTACAAAGCTCACGCTTATAAAGTGATCACTTAAGCCAGCCGAAGACAGGTCGTAAGCCCTGTAATTACCCATACTTACATATAATAAAAAATAGCTTCGTCTCTATGAGATATCTATTATTTCTTTAATCTTATTTTTCTTCAAAGTTCCACTCCATCTGGAGAGTAGTAATCATCACTTATTTGTACTTTAGAGGCGGATGTTCCAAATAATGACGCAATGAGCAGTCACAAAATTGATTCAACCTAAAAATACATCATTTTCAAGATCATCGCATTTTTTTTTTCACTCGTTTCAAGACGTCTCCATTTTGCACGTTGTCCACCCAAATGATTTTATTATCTTTTCATACCACCATATTTCAAAACCCAGTATCTTTGTTTGCTGGCTTGGGTTAGTGTCCGTATTTCGACCTTGTAAAAAAGAACTGAGAAGTTATGATAACATCGCAAATTGCTCGTTCATAGGTTTAAATCAAAGTCTCCATTGAAGAGTAGAAACAGTTTTACGCCATCTCTTTTCTGGCTTTGATCTCTCGAGAATGATCCCATTGATTATTCAGCCAGCATCCCAGATATTTATATCGGTAAAGTCGTTCAATATTTTCCGTTCTATTTTCAGTGAAACCGCCGATTCTTGTGGTTTCTCCTAATGACCATAAATTTGGTTTTTGAAATGTTCGTTTCGAACTATATTCAAACTAGCTATACATACTCTGTCAAAATTTATATGAGGATCTTCCGTGCTATCAGAAAAACAGAAATTCTGAAATTAATCTAAAATTTATATGTGTCTTGTAGTTTAATACTTTTATTCTTCAACTAACGAATATCTTTTCTGTCATCGGTCATCTGTCGGACATCGTCATTATTACTAATTTTTCTTCCATTCCACTGTATTTATTTTTTACCATGACCATTCATTTCTCACACATTATGTATTTTATTTGTTTTTTACGGCTTCATTAATTAATTGGTTTAATTAATTATTTGCTGGTGACGATTTTTGTCACTATTAAACTTACCATGTACGGTTGGGTATTCTAATATGAACAAATTGCTCTAGAGCATCATTCGTTATAGTAACTCTTAGATGTGTACTTAGGGATAATCCGTTTCAGGTCCACAAAGTTACCATTAAATTCAACCATTTTAACAGAAAAATAATATTAAATTATTTTATTTAACTTTCATATAAGAAAACCAAAAAAATATATAATATAAATAGTTATTCAGGAAAGATAATCGGGTTCGCGGACGATACAGTTATCCAAATCAGCGGAGATACCTCTGAACAAATTTATGAAGAAGCGACATAAGGAATTCGATCAAATAAGAAATGGCTCCATTGTAATCTGCTATCTCTAAATGCAGATAAAACTATATAATCTTATCTGCAACAAAAGAAGGGCAACCCACTGATGAACATAAACTTATCTTGTGATCGTGATTTCGTAACAAACTATATTTGTCAATGTAACGGTAAAACCAATATACAAAGAACAACCAAGTACAATTATTTAAGATAAGTCCTGGATAATAATTTTAACTTTAAAGAACACGTAACCCCATTAAATAATAAATTACGTAAATTTTTATTCTACTTTTATATCCTTAGACAATATTGTAATTTGCAAACTCTTAAAATGATATGTCATGCATTGGTTGAATCAATATTACAATACAGAATACTAAGTCCCATACATCTCAAACCAATTATAACTATACAACATTAATTAACATAATTTTTTAAAAATCTAACTGAACCGAACAATTTTTTTAAGATTTTCCTGTATTGAATTTATCTTCTTTATATAAAAAAAACTGTTTTTAAAAAAATAAATTTAAAGAGGGTAAAATAAAAATTAACCATAACTATCAGACTAGGAGTAAAACTGATGAATATGTTATTTAAAGAGACATGCATCATACATTGCTCCTAAACTGCCAAAATCAATTAAATTTGCAGCAAATACAAATGTTTACAAAAAATAAGTTTGACATCTTTTCCTATTTATAATCTGATCCTTTTCCCAACATTTTTATATATTGTTAATTTTTATATTGTATTATTATACATGTATGTATATTGTTTTATCTTTTTTCATATATTGTAAACAAATTCTTACGTCGAGTTTATATTGATCTTGTATTATATAAATGTTGAAATCCACCCCCAAAATTTATGATCTTTTTTTTTCGGGGTGCATAACTCCACTATTGTTTTTTATTATTGTCGAATATATAAATAAAATATTTTCTCTTTGAATATATGTATATATACTTACATACAAAAAATCACAAATTCAAGCAAAAAATCCCGTCATAAATCGATATGTCATTCGCAAGCACTAGCTACTAAATACTGAACTTTACAAAGGATAATAAAAGCGGAAAGTCAAAGGATAATAAAGGCAGAAAGCGGTCACCGACACGTTGACACGTCATTCGCAAGCGCGTGCTACGTCGGCCAACGGTATTTTTCCACCTAGTTCATTGTAACATTCTGATTTTGTTGATAACATCTATTCGTTATAACATTTATTGTTGTGGTATCGTTTTTTGAAGCTCACACAAATGTATTTCTATTGAACGGTTATCTAAGGCAACTCACTCATTGAAGAGCTGATTTATAGGATAGGATAAGAAAAAGACATTGTGACATTTCAAAATTGCACGGCAGACCGAGCGCTATATTACCGATCCGAGTTGTGACGGGTGGAAAGAGAAAGAAGGCGAAAAGAGATGGGGGGACATGGACTCAAGCCGGCGAGGCGGATGGAGCGCACAGAACGGCGCACGGCCGACAATATGGAGAGATTAGGGAGAAGGATTTCTGAGATGCGGTGGATACGGAAGGTTCGAGGTCCCCGATCCACCCGTATCATGGATCCATCCCCTGGTCGGAGGCAGGAGGATAATCTCAGCTGTTAGCTATCAAGAAAAATGTATCATATTACAATCTGGACGTCTCTCGATGGCGAGAGATAATTCTGGCAATCATGGTAATTTATTCAACATCCAACTAACCCCTCAACCTTGTAATAACCGTAGTATTAGTATCAAATTCATAACGGACTAGTGTCCTCGCCTGGAGGAAAGAACGATGACAAGTGAAGAAGATAAAAAGACTCAAATTGTGCAAATATAATATCGGGTATTTGTTGTGACCGTGAATAAATTGTATTATGTGTGTCATGTGTAAACCAAGTGTTTCAATTGTTTAAGACTATTTCCATTCATCTGAGACAGCCACACTGATACATTACACTAGACACACCCACAGACTGAGCCTAGCCGGTGACGTAATGCGCTGGCCCCGACAACCTCTCATGAACAAATCATAATACCACTATATGGACCTTACACTAAGATACTATTACCAAATGAACAATAATTTATTTGACTTCCCTTAAAAAATAGGCAAGATTAATATTTCTGGTAGTTAGATTTTAGTCCATTTACACTCCTAGTACTGAATATTCACGTATTCTCCAACCATTGAATATTGATATTATAGATAGTGGTTTGTTCAGAAATATTCAAATAGAAAAATTACACAGACTTTAACGTCTATATCGTCAGTGTATTTTTAAGTGCTTTGTTAAAAATCAGATTTTACGTTATATATAATCTCCACACTTCATTGTACATTTGACAATGGTTGAAAAAATCCAGAGAAAGTTTCTAAGATTTATTCATTTTAAATTAAATATACGCTCTGAGGATATTAATTATGATTATCTCCTTAGCCGTCTAAAATTGTTAAACTTATCAGTGAGACGTACGATGACCGACCTTATATTTCTATACAGGATCATCAATGGTATGATTGACTGCTCTGCTGACTTTCACGCACCATTGAAGTCATCGAGACACAATGCATTGTTTTATTACAGTGGTAATGTCAGAACTCATGCACTAGCTAACTCCGCAGTCCCCAGAATGCATTCTTTTTGGAACGAATATGCGGAGGTAGTCGACATTTTTGCTGTTAATTTAATTCTTTATAGGACTACACTATTACAATTTTTTGTGTCTCAACTCAATGGTGACGGATAAATTGCTACCTCACATTTTATATTTATTTTTAATTATATAAAAACATGCTTACACTACTTAATTTTATTATATATGTATTGTGCTTCTGTTGTAATTTTCTGTTATTTTACGAATACACGTGTGTAATATACAGATACGTAACATTGTAATTTTCTGATTTTCTGAAGATAAATGAGTATATTCTTTATTAGACGTTATTTCTAACCTTTTATTATAAAACAATTTATTTGTTTCGTCATTTGAGCATTTGAAATCAATATTTTTTTAATCCACGTTCGAAGTCGATTTGGCTCATTTTTCCCTCCTACAGATTTCATCGTGTAGTTTTGACCATGTAGTCTTCCTATTTTTCATTTTATATAATTAATATCCATAGTTTTATGCGTATCGCATGTATATTAAAGTAAATCATGACACTATCAAGAATTATTCATTTGTTAAATCCATTATTTAAAACGCATTACTCAGAGACATGTATCATACACCCCTGTATAGAATATTGCTATTTGGTGTCTACACTGATACCTCCCACAAAATGTTGTAACTTTATTTTAAATATGAATTAAATATATTAATTAGAAATATATACATATAAAATCAATTTTATTGAAAAATATTGATATTGCGCCACCGGGATTCGAACTTTGATCTCTTTCTAAGCCGGTAAAGGTGCATTATTCAACTATGCTACGGCGACAATATTTTTAGCGACAAATTTTCGAACCTATAAGTTACCTTTTTGATATTAATACGTTTAATCGTTCCATCATTTGAAAGAGCCATCTACCTTATTTTTACGGAATCTCAAATACCTTTGATTAATCTGATAGCAGAAGCCAGAATTATCAATTTATTTTTATTAAATTTTGGTCACATTGATACAACTTTATTATTAGGAGAACATATTCTTATTGTGTAATTTTAATTATTCAGAACATAGATCTGTGATATTTTAAATTTCTAACTTGTTATTTATAGCGTTTGGGCGCAGCTTCCGATAAAACATGTTCTATGTAACAGTAAAAGACAAAGAGACTTCGAGAAATTATGTAGAGCATCACCTGGAGAGACACGAAAATAAATACGGATATAAAAATAATAAACAAGAATCATTGATATAATAAAATACGTCAAAGAAATAAGATAGCAATAGGTAGGTTACATCGTTCGAAAGAAGAACAATTGTTAGACGAATACAGTTATCCATTAATGTCCGAAAGGAATTGTGAAGCCGGAAAACCGCTCTAAAATCAACTCATCAAATTCTACAGAAATGCATGGTTGCGAATAACAATCTACAAAAAAGGTGTAACGATTATAATTATGATGATAATAAATATGGTAAATAAATAACATGTTCTAACTTTAATTTTGCAGGCATGTTCAAGATTGTATATTTATGTATTCATCATCTTTTAAATGTTATAACAAAAATATACTGTCTTCACGGCGTGCTATAAATAAGACAAGTGTGGAGAAGACGTATTGATCTTAAACATTTTCTGTTACTTTTACAAAATGTTCCGGAGAGTAATCTTTCGTGACGACCATTATTCATCTGCATCCCGCTTCGAGTGGAAACTTTTAATCACTTTGTTAGCCCAGATTTTGAGAAGATCACAAATGTTTATTTCGAAATCTTTCAAAGTTTAAAATATCATATTTTAGGTAAGCTTCAGAACAATGATTTGTGTCTATCTTTTTGTTATTCAAATATAACTTGTTTTGTATTCTTAAAATACCAACACATCATGAGTGACCTCGTTATCTGGTTAAATAACCAACTCCTTAAGTGACAGATTTTTTTGTATTTTTCAGATTTCTGATAGTCTTTTTGCAAAAATATTCCAAGTAGGTAATTCAGTAACTATCAATCAGTTCAGAACCAGATCGGCCCGAAGCTGAATCTGCATGAAAATAAGACGTATTAAGAAAAATTATAAGGAAGGAGAACAAAGCAGAATTAATGCTGTGAATGTAGAACCATACAGGATGCGAACCATCTGCTAATGCCCATTGTCACCAGTCTAGAGCATTGGAAGCATGAAATGGGTAGGACATTAGTGACTGACGAAGCTAGGTCGATCGCGAACAAGATAAGATAAACATTATTGACAAATGAATACATTTTATACATCAGATACATACAAAAATAAAATAATATAGTACACAAATAAATTGTTATTAAATTTACAAATTTATTAAATACTAATTAATACATTTAATTAGTATTTAAAACATCACAGACCTATGTTATGAATAATTACAACATCACAATAAGAATATGTTCTCCTTAATAATACAAATTTATTATTTTCACAGTGTGCTGCAGTTAGGTATGACCTCTGATAGATGCGGCCTCGTCCTGGCTACTCTACTAGACTTTTTCGTGCTGTTTAAGTGTCATTTTATTTAAATAAATAAATTTATGAATATACAATAAAACGTTAAGTATGAATTAATGTATAATTTATCTACGAATATTAAACGGCGGACATAACTATAACTAGTAGTTTTAAAATCTATCAAAAAATAGAAGTTGAGTTTTCGCAACATCATTTAATTTCATGATACTTTTACGTGCTTCAAATTGTTGCAACAATTTCAAATAGTTATTACATACCTATATATAATCGAAAATATTTTTTTTCAATCAAAAAATTGTTTTCTTTTCTTCTGTAGCTTTAGCTTTAGATTCAGCTGATTAACGAACTTGGTTGAGATGTTCACCAGATCAAATTTTCAGAAAAATTTTACTGAAATTTGATAAGAAGGACAAATAAAAAAAATATAAGAAGTTGCGTCTTGAAACCCTCTTAATAGGCTGGTATTATTTATATCGAAATATAATAATTTTCATAGCTTACCAATTTATTTAATGTGAAAAACTTCTAATCGCATTTCCTTCTTAGAAATCATTATCTTTCTCATTTTTTACATTTTAAAATGATCTGTTTAATATCATTTAACTAACATCTACTTGTCCATAAATAGTCAGAAAAATTCAAAATTTTTTTTTAATATCTATGTGCAGATATGAAGAATGGTTTATGATAATATAATTAGTTTTAAGTTCTTGCATCTCTCCCGCCTACGGATTGCTCCCAATGTTAATGCAACTGGACATTTCTTAACCATTGGCTTTTGCATTTTGAAACTGATAGTAACGATTAATAAAATTAGTCAGCAAGTCATACGTGCCGCGGTGTGCGGTGGGAAAAGGGGCAACTAAAAATACAAACAGACCACTGACTGTGCCAAAAATACTTTCGGTTACTGTACGCCATTTGCAATAAACCATCGTGTCAGCGTAAATTACAAAAAATACATTCAATTTGTCGCTGGTACACGAATTCTTTCTTTTGTTTTTTATGTTAGTCTCTAGTTTTATTTATTACTAATGTAAATTTTATACAATATCATATATTCCTTCATTTTATTTTTCATTTTCTTCCTCTTTCCTGCATCATGTCAGTATTGACATACAGTGGCCTTAATCGTAAGCTCGTAATACAAGCCCCGGTCGTGGGTCCCGTCACGATAGGGCTTGCTACGGTGCTTGTGTTGGTTTGTTGCAAGATTGAAGCGTTAATGCATCATCCAGGGGACCCGATACATCCTCCAGCAATATATTTCGATGACGTATATTTTACGCTCGCACCTATTACGGACTGTCCGCTGCATACATGAAAATTGGAAAAGAAAAGTGTGAACCAACATAATTTTAGATGCTTGCATGTTGTCATCATATTTCCATATTCTCGTATGTTAATTCATAACAACTTTATCTAGTTATGTGTCTCTTCGAATTTCTTGCCAACTGTCACAATGTTCGTGATCAGCGAGTTAAAATAAATCAGATCCTGCAATTTGGGAAGTTTATTTTCATATAAGAGCACGATTTTTCATTTAATCAATTTTAAATGTACATATATATAATAGCGAATAAGAATGAAGAAATAAGTAAAGAATGTAAAACTGATCTTAGTATAGTGAGTAAAATTAAGAAAGGATAACTAAGGCGGTTTGGTCATATGGAACGGATGAATAAAGTGAGAATGGTATGAAAAATATGTGACGCAAGTATTGATGGCACCAGAAACAGAGGATATCCACGTAAGACTTGGTATAACCAGATAAACCAGATACTAGAATATGGTCCTGTTAGAAGCCACAATAACTGGCGTGTATGAGAAGATGTATGAATGTGAATGAGTCGAGAATTGTGTGTCAGGACAGAAGCCTACTTCCACGTGGAAATGGCGTGATGGTATGAAGTAAATACATATAGTAACTTGTTACACAGTATTTTTTTTGTTCTACTGATTTTATTACTTTATGATTTCTATTTAAAAATAATAATGATTTAAATAAATGTTTATCTTTGTTAATCTTCACTAACTAGCCTAATCTTTGAAAGGACTCCAATATAAAAAATGTTGGGTACGCTACTCACGAAGACTAATGAGATGTTTACCGAAATAAATACAAGGATAAAGATTGAAAATGGCATTTACTTCTGAAGCTATTAATATCCAGAACCCTAGTCCTGAGCTACTTTATTTCAGCTGGTTATCTGTAACTTAATTGTAACTTATTGCGTTTTTTCTTATTATCTACCAAGATGCTGGAAAGATTATAAGAAAACAGCCTTGGTAGATTACAAGAAGAGACGCAACAAGTTACAGTTAAGTACAGATAACAAGCTGAAACAAACTAGCTCAGGACTGGGGTGCCTGGAGAAGAAATAAATAAAGTGAATACACATTACACATTTGATTAAAAAAATAAACATATTTTAAAGATATCTATTTTTAATAATAATATGTTCGTGTTTCTTCAGTTGGTTATCAATGAGACGGAAATGATGTACTGAATGTTCGCGATAGATCACAAGTGTCATAGATTTTCTACTTAGAATGTCAATTAATTCCTCTTTAATAAAACGTTTATCTGTCAGCATTACATAATCTTATTTTAATTTTAAAATATCTCGCATTGAATGTGTAGAAATAATGTCGTATTGATAATTCACCGCGAAAATATCTTCATAGAAATTCATAATTATGAGAAAAGGTACATTTTTATCAGGGAATCCAACCCTTGTTGGAGTGGTGTAAAAGTTATATTATTATATAATATAGCGGAGAGAGGGAAGGGCATAGAATAGAAAAGGTTAATACGACCCTTAAGAAGACCTGAGAATAAATCGCAACACACGATTTAAAACAAAAATAATATTTTATTCCGATGTTTAGGATTGTTTTGTTGAAAAATATCTCTCCATACTATCACAAAATTAAAGTAAAAAATGTTCTTAGGTTTTCACGGCCGTTCACCGTTTCTAGTTTTATAGGTTAATATGCCGTGTATAAAGAGTATATGTAGGTCAGAAATGTCAGGTGTACACGGCAGATTAGCCCAGAAAACTGTACACAGAATAAAACAAGCTTTTTTTATCTATATGAAACATTTAAGCAATAATTGAGGTTAGACTGTGCCAGTCTCATCAGAAAAATCTATATTGAGACGGGTATAGTTTACAAGCAGGTAAACAAGGTAATTATTTACAAGTATGGTAATAAAAGAATGAACTAACAGTTTTATCCAAATATAAATTGAGAAAAGGTGTATGTACTCACATAGGGCAGCTATTTAATATACTATTTGGAAGAAATGTACAACAATAAATAATATAAAATTGATCAATATGCTTGAATGAGTGCCCCAGTATTGCCAATCCGAGTTTTATTTTAATATTTTCGGGTAATTTAATTAAATGTATTAAAAATTACAAAATATTCCTTTAATAGATTATCATTGATCATTTAAAATCGAATCCTATGACGGCTTAAGATATTTTCATGAAATTTAAATTAAAACTACGAAAAACGTCTCGTTCTCACGCAACTGATGTACGTGGGCGGTTTCTGGACACGTAAGTATTTGACACAATTTCCTTTCATATTCCACAAGGTACCAGTAACAATTTTTCAAAATAACGCATGTTTCTATAACGGATACTAGACCATATCTCGTTATAGTTAGTTTAGAAATAATAATTTACTATATAATTAAATTCATAATTTCTTTCGTAAAAATAGAACTAACTTGGTGTCCTATGACAAGTATTGAATCCCATTCACTTGATCACTAGACGACTATATCAAACACTTGATAGTGTTATTTAAGAAATGCAGTTTAAATTGTATAATAATTAAAAAATACTTTAACAATATTAGAGTATGTCCAAATTTTTATAAGAACACACAATTACTGGATTTTTACCTCCAAAGGCATTGTTATTAAACAAATTATAGATATTTCATAGAGACACAAATCTATTTATATTATATTATATAAAAAAATTGGTAGATATGGATGTTGATTGTGGGTGCAATGGTGAACGTTACATTGTGTAAAGTGATCACTTAAGCCCACGGAAGACAGGTCGAAAGCTCTGTAATTATCCATACTTGCATATTTTCTCATATAATATAATATAAATAGCTTCATCTCTATGAGATATCTATAATTTGTTTAAAAAATACATATTTAAAATGAAAGTATTTTAATTAAAAAGCAAATGTTTATTTATGAAAACTTTGCTTTCATAAAAAAAAAATGGTTAGACGTTTCTTTAGACGTCGGTCAATCACCTAAATTTTCCGAAAATTGAGAAATTAAAAATCATATCTCAGGCCAAAAATTATTTCTCAGCGAAAAATGTAATTGCTTTATTTTAGATACGACCTTAATTTATGTTTAGAGATAACTTACAAAAATATACTTCAATGAAAATATATTTGCTCTAAAAAATCTTTAATACGTTATTTTCGTAAGGCCCACGTATTCCCTCCCGCAATACATTGTTTTAATAAATTAAATTCACATATTTGCTTTTCAAAAACAAGGCATTAAAGATCGCTTGTAGATAATATAAATAATGTTTACACATCGCATAAACATCTAAGTATATTTTTGATCTTCAAACATGTACTGACAATCTTAAAAATTAAAAAAAAATTATTCTATTTTGTAAGATGACAATATTACAGAAAAAATACCATTATATTGCTCCAAAAATAATGCTGCCTTTAACTTTCAAATTCAGTTTAACGTGATTCTATTAAAAAAAATCAATAAAACTTTATTAATCATAGGTGAGCTATTTGATTGTACATATTTTTGATAATAAATAATTTATATATGTAGAATAAAACAGGTGGATTAGAATCCAAGACTTTTTTAAGGTATTTTCTACTTCTTTTGTAATAGATTTTTTTGCCGTAAATATAATAGTTATCGCGGTGCTTGAAAATATGACAATTATCGTGAAATAAGATTGTTCATCTTCGAATAATCAACGCTGGTTGTTTGTTGCGTGTTTTTTTCCAAGTTTAAATTAAAACAAAAAAAATTACACATAATTCTATCCAAATAATCATAAGGGTAATCGACTTAAAATAATTCAAAGATCTATTCCCTGCACCCCCTGGTTCTCCAAAATGAAAGTCTCCAAAAGAACAATATCAAATATCTCTAGAATGAGAAGTGGGCATTGCCAGGTAGCCTCACATTTATTTAGATTGAACTTAATAGATTCCCCAATGTGTGAATGTGGTGCCGAGGAGGAAACCCTTGGCCATATCTTTTTGCCTGTCCATTGCGGATCACAGGTTTTTTTTACAGTAATCTCGTCAGTGGTAATTTTCAACTCCCGGTTAACTTGTGTCATTTTCTTTCCCTTAACTCGCCACATTTAATCTTTACAATAGGAAATTTTCTAAACTACAATGGTATTGACTTGTAATATAATATTTCCTATTCTATAATATTATTGTACTTTTTTCTATAAAATAATGTTTTAACTTGATTAATGGCACAAATCACTCTTAAAAGAAGAAGAAGAATAATTATTATTTTATCAAAATTTATCAAAAGGATTAAAACAATCCAAATTAAATATAGCAGATTCAGAACTCTCAAACAAAACAAAATAATAAATATTTCCTTGTTTATTACGTTCAAAATGGCATATAATTAAAATCGGTCATTATTTTCTGATTAAGTTCAAATACGTGCGTTAATACAATAATAATTAAAATGGTATAAAATTAAATTCGGTCATTATTTTCTGAATAAGTACTGATCCGTGCCGTAATACAATATTGATTGTAAATGACAAAACAATTTTTAAAAGTCTTTCGCTTTACATTTGTGTTATCAATCTGCAAATATTTTTTTTTTTTTATATTTTCCAGGACACCAATTTTTATATTTTTCAGTGCACCGCATTCAAATTCATTCATTTTCAAAACCTAAAATAACTTTATTAAGGAGAACACATTCTTATTGTGAAGTTGTAATTATTCAGAACATAGATCTGTGATATTTTTAATACTAATTAAATGTATCCAGGTAGTAACAATAATATTTTTCGATAAAATTGATTTAATATGTATATTTTTCTAATTAAAAATAACTTTATCTGATTTAAGAAATAATGCATCATGAGTGCATATCCACACTACACGAGACACTGAAAGATTAATCGTAAGTGTGGAAATACTTGGTAGTTCAATATTCTTGCCACAAAAAATGATACGACCCCGATAAAATTAAGCAATTATTGTGTACTGGTCATCACGACCGCTCTCGCCGTGGACACGCACCTTTAGATTTACTTAACTTTACCAGTTAGAGCCATCCGCTGGGTCCTCGCAATAGTGATACTCTGGCTGTATTAGATGAGCACGTATTACACCGCTTAACGCATATATTAATTATAAATTAGTACAACATAATTTAAATTTTAAATCGAGCCTGTGATATGAAGAATGTATTTGTTGTTTGTGTTCATGATCAAAATCTAGAATTAGGTAAACGCATGCAGTTAAACTTATATTTACGAACGACTCTGTTTACTAATAATTCGGTTTTCGAACAAAAATTCTGACGAAAAATTGCTTCAGTTTGCGAACAGAATTTCCATTTACGAACAGGCAGGCAGTTTCAGAACTCACTATGGAAGAACTGGAACAGCTTCTTAATGAGCAGCAAAAGACGATGATAGAGGAAATATTATTTTCAGAGACTGATGAACGAATGGAAGATGTTCCAAGGTTCTCGATCCACGAACGCTATGTTATAAAAAGCACGAAGAAACAAATATCTTTAAATAGATTTTTCGTAAGACAGAAACCTGATGAACTTCAAGCACCCGATGTAATCATAGAAAGAGAGTCCCTTTCCAAACAATAACACTTTACTACATATTTTGCAAGATAGGTTAAAATAATGTTTGCTTTGACGTTTTATTACTTCCAATTCCTTTTAAGTTATAACCGTGAGTTTTTATTGCTTTTACAGGATTTCAAGCAAAAAGTAAAAAATAATTAAGGAAAATTGAATTGAATAATTCTTGGGGTCTTGAATAGATTAATACATTTAAGATTGATTCTTATGGAAATAATTGTTTCGGTCCACGAACAACTCTATTTTTGAACAGTTTTGCGGAACGAATTGAGTTCTTAAACCGAGGTTCCACTATATTAGGTAGAAAAGATAAATAATTAAGATTGTAAATCTTGGTTTGAAATAAAGATAGAGGCCTCAATTGTTATATCCTAGTGATTTAAATTATTTAATTATACAATCACGTGGTAAGAAATCGTTTCTGTTATTTAAATCATAAATACGCGATCGTGGATTTGAAATGAGTTTTTTGATCTATAAAAATTAAATCTTTTCAATAATGTTTATCATTTTGTATTCAGTTTAATTTATTTTTATCAACATTTAAATTTAAAAAGACCATGGACAATAAATAATTTTAAATAAAATGATATCAAAATATCATTACTCATAATTTATACATGTTTTCTTTTCACAAACATTAAATTAATCGATCAAGGTCACATGTGCCTAGGAGCTTTTGTAAATAGACGCAACAGAAATAGCTCCAACCGCAGCCAAATCAGTTAATGAAAATATTTACATTCTAAATTTACCCAAGTCAATAACAAAGTTTTTAAATGTCTTAATTTTCCATCGCGCATTTGCCTTTTAACCATTTTACGATCGAGACTGTTTATTCAAACAGGTATTCAAATGATGTAGCGTTCAGATGTTTAGCTTATTTTCATTTTTTCTTGGTTCTTGGAGCAACAAACTCCCCACGGTACCTGGAGCTACTGGAAGCGTCAAGCTCTATACCAGTGTTTTACAAACGGTGTGCCGCGAGCGTCCTTTTAGTGTGCCGGCAAATTTTTTAAAGCGTACATCATTTTTATCTATCGTGTAAAGAGCATTATGACTCGTGTCCATAGAAAGAGACGCACTTCCAATTTGACAACGAGACTCAACACGTGCACAGAAACGTCACATAGAATTATTATTAAATATTTATTATCAGGTATTAAATTACAAATATTTATTATGTTTTGACATGGCGTTTGACGCACAAAAATCATCAAGTAAGGCGCGAAGCTAATGCCGGTGTTTGAATTTCTCAGACTTGATGTGTACACAACTACGAGAACTGAGAGTTGTTTTCAAAGAATCTCATGAAAGCATAATCAGAGACTGTCTCAAGATAAAAATCTTATAAAAATCTCATCCATGGATACGGATCATAATTACATCAAACGTTCTAATAACCTACGCCTACGACGTCGATCAGAAAATAAGCTACTAGCTTACAATTAAGTTAATAATTGTTTGGCAGCTCATCAACGTGTTATTAGTTTAACACGACGATCGATCAGTAAACTCGGTGCTGTAATATGTCGAGTTAAATCATTTATACTTTGTTCCTTGCAACAAAATGATTTACTCATCAAAAGTTTAAAAATAATATTAAAAATATTAGCGTGCAGGGTAAGTAAATCCTGGAGTATTTTACAATTTTTTACTAGTTTAATTAGATTTTTTTTCCATACTATACCACCACATTGTTGCGAACTGCGTTGTCTGCCAAAGCTGCATAAGTCACTGTGAATTCGAAACGTAAATCTGGATCGATAGGATCCAAATGAACGAATTAAGCAAATTCCGGGTGGCGCGTCCCGCGGAATGGATTACGATGATTCCGGTCGTAAATCGGAATCACCGCAGGGTAAAGAAAGACGTAGGGAAATCTTAGTATAGGATGAGGTGGGTGAGGGATTAAGAGTTCCAGTTGAAGAATCAGTGATCTCGGGAACCGGGATTCGGAAGGATTGCTCACCTTACCTTGAATATAATGGCTCCGTCACCCCTGCTGTCGCCGCCGAGATCACACAAATGGCACGCGGATGAGCAGATCTCCGCTCCCAATTGAAGATGGCAATATCACAATTTCACCCACGGTACAAACAAACAACAAACAATACGTGATCAAAAATAATATCACAAAATACAGTGCTCGTGCACTAGAGCTGACAAGTCCACACCGCGATGCTATCGCGATGTCGAGATTGAACAAATATCCGTCAAATTAACATCTGCTGACGTCAAGATCACAATTCACACTGACAAGACGAGCATTAGGAAATCTATGGGTGGGAATTTGGATCCGGAATTGTGACAGTTGCGGCTGAATTGAAAGACGCGCCAAAAGTGTGTTTTACGAATCCGTATATTCCGGATTCACACAATACACACGGAACACACTTAATGAAGTTATAACTTTGTTAATCACACACAAATGACAAGGACTTGAATTTTATTTATTAATAATTATTATTTTAATCCTCAGTGTACCATGAGAGTTTGACAGAGTCAGGAGTGCGACTTTAGTAGAAAGATGGAAAAACCGCTACGAGGAAGTCAAACCATGCGAGAACATTACCCTGGGGGCCATGGCATTTGTAAGAATTGTCTTTTAAAAATATATTCAGTAAGAAAAATAATATTATACCGTTTGTATGTTATTTTTTTATTCAAAATTCTTAGGAAATATTTCAATTAAACATACATCTCACAATCTCGTAAGAGATACATTTTTCTTCAAAGCCAATTTTAGCTTCAAATACATGATAAATCTACATCTAAGCAGTAGTAATTCCGGTAACTTTGCGATCGTGGGCTCAACCTCTATATAGATATTTTTATTTCCTGAAGCGCTTTGATATTTGTACAAAATTGTACGAAAAATTAACGAGATAAATAATCATGTACAGTGACACATGAATTCTTTGAGATTTTTACAAAATACGTATTTTATCAGTGCGTCGGTCTAAAATCTACCCTGGGCACAGACAACACAGTCGCTATCACCGCAGAGACGCTTTACGTGCTGCATAATGCAAAACAATTTATGTCTACTCGTGATTTTTCCTACATATCGCTCATAATACATAATCAAATATTTTTTAATGAAATTACATTTTTGTTGTAAAGTTGCAATTTTAGAACATAGTTCGGTAGTATTTTTAATACAAATTAAATTAATTAACTAGAAACATATATATGTATACGAATATATAGATATCGGAAAAATATTTGGTTATTACCGGGATTCGAACCCGGACCTTTTCATATCGCAATCAATTCAGTTTCAATTTCGCTATATCAAGCAATTATATTTTCGACACATTTGTAACATAATTCTATGGTTCTCTATAACTGATACATCTATTATACCATTTTTATAATTAATTAACATGATATTGTGATGAATTCCAAATATCTTTGAGTAATACACGCTAGGAGGCGATATTAGCGATAAAATAAAATATATAAATTATTGAGTTAAATTATAAATATTTTATTAAATTAAATAACAATCACTTTGTTTGAAATCACGAAACTTATTATACGTCAACCAGTTTCGCTTATCTCAAGGTTCATCAGGACGTATTTAAAACTGATACATATCTTTTACGTGAACTAAATTTGCTTTTCCTTATATTTCTGAAAAAGTACAATTTTGGTTGTGTCGATAAATGTTCAAGAAGAAACATAACCCGTATATTCAAGAACTGGAATAATTGACGTCAAATGCTCGTCAATAGTTGTAAAACCGAAGAGACATTTCCAGAAAACTAAGGACCCAGTGAACGGGCACTGGCAATGGCAGTAATTTCCTCAGTAATTGTAATATGTTATACTTCCTGATGATGTGCGTCTCAAATGCGGAATGATATTGTCAGAATAATACCAAATATTGTGGTAATAATAGTTTTTATTCTAGATACGTGTATATAAAATAATACAAGATGTTTACTCGATCGTGGTTCTGAGCAAAGAGATCCAACGATGGCGGTGTATCTCCATTTAACTCTTTCATACGCTCATTCGTACCAACCCGATGCACGCTTACGCATTCGTCAACCATAGATACATCACGTTGCCAAAAACATTGCAACAGATAATTTATTTTAAAAACACTAACCTGAAAACACACCTTTACACAATATCAAACCTGTAAGTTTGAAATATAATTTTAAATTGAAAATGCTATTGTAGCACTTAAAGACTCGACTTAAGTTGAAATTTTTACAAAAATGGTGGTTACGGAAAGAATTAAACATTCTTATTATTATTACCGAAAAGATGCGAATATCAACAAAGTACACTCCTTGATCGGCAAGACGATGAAATTATTGATTATCTCTCGCCCATAACTTAATATCGTAAAAGTATTGATATTTTTCGTCCTTAAAGCTTTAAGGATGTACCAAAATGAGCAACATTTGAAACACAAGGGCTGTGCGAGCTTCTTTTTTGCTTAGTTACGCATTGACCCTTCCAATATTTATTGTAGCTTAGATAAGGCGTCTTTGGTCAAGGTTTATCTATTTTTGTTTATTTAAGAGTACCTCTCTTTGCTTTGAATGATAATAAAAAGATGATCCAGGGTGAGGCCCTCTGGCATCGTAGGCAAAAACTCGTAAAGTTAGCATTGCAGACTATATTCATTATAATGCATTACAAACGTGTGTCTATGCTGTTATTTAGTTATTACAAGCCGATCTAAACATAGAATGATCAACCATGGTACCACCCTGAAAAAGGAAGCGGAAAAATTCGAATTGCATACAAACGCCTCAAAAAGGAAGTACACGTGAACATGAGGCGCCCCAAGATATGAAGGGGTTGATAATTGTACATGTCTGGGCTCTAACTTGAACAGATTAAATATGACAATGGATGAATTGAAAATCTCCCTTCTGGTTGCAAATAGATGATTTTTTGCCTGTGCCTAAAATATACTGAGTCGACGAAGCAAACTGATAATTGATAAACAATAATAAAATCAGTGGTTACGGTTGCGAAACGTAGAAACAGACGAATGAACCTATATTAAAAAATTCAACTTACAGAATAAAAATGAAAAATGAGCTCTAAAATTCAATTGAGCAAGAAACAATTCTTCAAGATTTTGTAGCTCCTAAAGATTGCAATGGGTTGGTAATTTTGAAAGAAATCCAGATGGCCAGAAAATCAACATGGCCGTCAAAGAACATGACTGAGTAGATACTCTAGCAAAAGACCAAGAAAGAGGTAGAGTGGGCTGTGTGGAAAATCATTGAAGTAGGACGAGACGGTCCGGAAACTATAGAAAAATGACCAGGGATATTAGTTGGTGGAGAGTGCACTTGTGGAGTAGACTCTGGGATGTAGTACTGTGGAAGAAGAAAAATAATAAAAATGAACTCACTAATAGCTATGCATTATCTTAATACAAACATTTATTTAATACTATGTACATATATGTTTATGTAAACGTCTTCGATATCTGGTTCCCAGGTTTCCGATTAACAATAAGCACATTTATGATATATGATAGAATCGGTGCTCCTTCAAAACTTCTTGTGAAATTTGCAGACATCAGAATTAAATACCAATTATTGGACAACAGAAAAAAGATTGACCCAACTACATTCAAAACTCTAAGATGCGAAAAACTTTATATAAGTGAAATATTGTGCCCGTACTACTGTGGAAAGTAAATCAAAAATGTAAGGAAATTTGTTTGTGTGGTTTAAAAATATGGTCAAAAAGGCACCTGAGAATAGTTATTTACATTAAGCACTCAGATAACCCAATCAAAATAATATAAGAGCTCCGGCTATTGGTCTACCTTTGGTTGGACTACTCTCTACGCTATGAATTCTGTGAGTAATTCGCAAAAATTTTGTGCAATAATACTCTTTGTTAAATAAATATCATATATTGCATCCAAATGACAACAGAGTATTTCACCAATTTTGACCAATGGCGGCGGAACTCACCTATATTTTTTTGTGTACAATTAACATCTTTTAAACTAACATACAATAAAAATGGCTCAAGAACTCACTCAAGTCATGTGTATCATCCGACTCAAAATCATGCAAAATATATTTAATGCCAACGAGAATATATTTAATCAAAACATAAGATCAATCAATAAATATGTTGATGAACTACTAATAATGCATGATAGTCTCTCTATTAACCTCCACGTAATGATTTTAACTGAATCACACACCAGATAATCTCAAGCACTATACTCAATTATAACACCTTTAAACACTCGTCCAAAAACGATGAAATTGTTGTTTATATTAAAAATGAACTTCATTGTTGTGTATCGGAATTCATTATTCAGGGCGCTAACAACTTACGAGTAAATTATTGCAATGATACATGTGTTTTGGCAATTTACCGCTCTCCGTCAGTATATAATATTTCACCGTTTCTAAGGTCACTTAATGACTACCTATCTCACTTATCTGATAAAAAAAACATTGTCTTAATCGGTGATATGAACATTAACATCATGACCAATGGTCATCCGCAAAGGCTTGATTATATCAATGTGTTAGCTTACCACGGGTTTATTAGCACCATTAATAGTCCTACGAGAGTTATAAAAGATTCTAAATCCTGTATATACATTATGATCAAAACTAAGAACTGTATCAAATCGATTGTATATGAATCAATAATTACTGATCACTACTTCACTATTGTCTCATTACACACTGTTCATAATAACAATTTCAAGGCAGAACATCAGCATTCAACTACGAAAATAAACTATGAAAACCTAAAATTATCATTGGAAACCTTGAATCGGAATGACCTTTACCTTATCACTAACTCTGAAAATGCATGGAATTATTTCATAGAACATATACAAAATGCAATTAACAAACATAAAACTATAATTTATAAACACATCCCATTTAGTAAAAAAAACCTAAAACCATGGATTATCCAAAATATTATCAAGTCTATAAAAAATAAACATATTACACAAAAAAACACTTAACAACCCTTATGGCAATACTTTGCATAATGTTTACAAAAGATACAGAAACATATGTACACAAATAATTAAAAAAGCCAAAGAACTTTACTATAAACAAAAAAATATCGATACCAATGGAGACTAAAAAAATATGGAATATTTTAAGAGAGGCAACTAACGCTGATAAACAAAAAGAGACAGCTCTTAATTAACTTGACATAGAAGGTAAACCAATCTACTTTAAAAATAGCCCTGTCAATCATGCAAACTGTTTCTTCACTAATGTTGGGTCTAATTTAGTTTTAAACAATCCTCTCTTTTCTGCTTAATAATAGATCTGAAAGTCATAATCTATTATCCTCAAAACCCCAATCACAACGAGCACTAACGAAATTTTTAATAAAATCGGTGTCTGCCGCCAGAAGGTATCGGAGTTTTGTACTAATTCGATGTCTTTGATATAAGACAAATATTAGCTAATACTACTCTTAAATACATATATAAATACAAACAGACACATTCAAAAACAACTCAAAATATAATTTTCACACGAACAAATATAAATAACCTACAAACCCCAAGAGCACATACAACATATGGCCAATGGAACTACAAATATTTTGGACCTAAACCATAGAATGCTGAAAGATTTAAGCCAATCAAATTGTCCCAAGAACACATAATATTAATAAGTTACAAACAAATAAATAAATGATCTGCACTAACATTTTGAATTTTGCTGTCTTTCTGGTCCGATGTGGTTGTTCTTTTAGCTGGGTTGTCTTCTTTAGATTTCGACCGACCGATGCGCGCACTGGTGGTTTATTTGGACCGCCGGACTGGTCAAAGCACGGGATGTAATAAGAATGACGCCTTTCCGTTACCGTCTTCTTAGCTTCCGAAAAAAGGCAGCAATACTCACACATGTACATTATTATAAACTAGAAAACCCAGTGGTGTCAATCGAATTAACAAGGCGCGTAAACATTATATATTACATGTCTCTTGTCCGACTTTCTCCGCATCAGTCATTCTTCCTACAAGTATAGTGCATCGAAAATCAAAATAAAAGCATCTGTACTAGTATATGCTTTATAAAGAAGTGTAACATGAAAAAAATATATTGTACTTATAACAGATTAATAAATAAATATATATAAAAAAAAATATGTACTGAATTTGCATCCGTATTTCTATTATCCGAATATGCAATCTACTCAATTGTCTAGCGCGTTTAGTTACGGATCAATACGGAAAGTGCTTTTCTGGTAAATCGCTTCCGTAGTCGCGCTGCATTCACTCAAGCTTCAATCAAAGTTACCAACTTGACAGTGTGCAGAAGGTACCCACAGACGTTTAATTAATTTCAAAGTCAGCTTCTCTCCCAATGGCGTCAGAGCTAAGAGCGCAATATTAATATTCTGTCACAAACGTCTTTGCAGATACCCTTTAAAGATACAAGGCAATGAATCCTTGGAAAATATAATGTACATTTTATTACAAAGATTTTCATTTTAGTTCTAATAAAATACGAATCTAGTAAATGGTGCGTCAAGATTAATTTCATTGCAGTTGCAGTTGCAGTCTTAACCCTCGATTGCTAACGTTTATTAATAGATCATTATTTATATTTTCGACTAAATATGATATCAATATTAATAATTACAGGGTTAAGCAAGCTCAGAAACGATATTTGGCAGTTGATGATATTTAATGATAAAAGTCAAATACATTTTTCAAATTGTAAAATATTTCAATTTATTGTATCATACTTATAATCAGTATTTTAAATAAAGTTTTCAACTTCTAAACTATTATTTTTTCGCATTTAAAACTACAGTACAGTGTATTAGAAAATTTACTTAAATTATTATTATGATTCTTATTTCTTTACCTTAATATAATACCAATGTACGAGTAAAGTACTTTTTTTACGGTACATTAGATTGTTTCGGTGATACTTTTTGTCATTTTTTAAATGAACAGAAAATTAAAATTCTTAATATTGCATTTTGTAAATCCTATTCCGTGATATTTAATGTTTGTTTTCGTTGTATAATATATTTGGATTACACATATTGTAAATCAGCTTTTGTAAATTTAACTAAACCGTACTCAACAATTATTGGCAAAAATTATATCTTACATTAATACATAATATATGATATGAACTGTGTCCAAACCAAAATAAATACTGGTAAATCTAGAAAATATTAGTATGAATATCGGTCCAATAACGCATTATTTCCGATAGAAATTTAGACAGTTAAAATTTCTAATAATAAAATAGGTGTTGCTATATTTTCACTTTTTTAAATAAAATATTACTGTAGTATTACTTATATAAAGCTGAAATCATTTATTTCCATCTACCTGCATCTTAGTGTACTATTGAATAAATCATAGTAGTGACAGAAGATTTATAGTTTTGACATTCCGCTGTCAGTGATGTTTCGCGGCGATATTGTTGTATATAATGTTTTTTTATTTTGTAAAATGTG
This sequence comes from Eubasilissa splendida, assembly GCA_031772225.1. Classification (NCBI taxonomy): domain Eukaryota; kingdom Metazoa; phylum Arthropoda; class Insecta; order Trichoptera; family Phryganeidae; genus Eubasilissa; species Eubasilissa splendida. The sequence goes on along the minus strand of CM062853.1, from coordinate 3,308,843 downwards.
TTTAAAATCTGAATTTGTGCGTGGCACTGATTAATTGTTTATTTTATTAATCTTTGATGCACACATATTTGTTATTTTATTATTTATATGATTCCTGTGTCACTTTGAAAAAAAATCCTCACCATCGTTTAAGATTGCATAACGATTGATTTAAGTTTATAATCTTAGTGTAAAATCAATACATTTTGTTAAATAGGTTAAATTCGAAAAATATTTTTTCTTATCTAAATATATCATTATAAATCTATATATTTATTATTTAAAAATTATAATTATAAATCTACGCGATGTGTCTCTAACTTCTCAATGTTCAATCAATCAATCGTGCACTTATTTTCTTTTCTGCTTGCATTTCTCATTTCAAGTACACGTCTATTTCACTTTCACAGCATCACTGTAGCGGACAGATATACTATGTGGAGAAAAGAAAATTTTGTATTTTTACGTATACCTATCTACTAATAAAATGTTCGAATATTGAGAGCTGAAATGCTATATATATATATATATAGATGTTAGAGTTTTTTGTTGCGATTATTTATTTGAACAAACAATTAAAGATAAAAAAATAAACATAGAATCAGTAGAAATAAATGTGATATTTTCATTTTTAAACAGACTGAATATATTATATCAAATAAACATAATCATGTCACATGGCACTTACTTTGTGGCGCAACATATTTTTAAAATTATTTTCGATAAACTAAACTTCATATTACACACACTTTGAGTTATACCTACTATAATGATAATCCGTAATTAGTTCAATCATTTAGACCTGATTATTATTATGGGACAAAAGTATAACTCAAACACGTGTGTAGTGCAAAATTGAATTTATTTTAAAAAAATAGCATTATTATACTAGTGTCATTATTACAATGAAATTAACAATGATATTTGTTTTATGTATTAAGAAACATATATAAAAATATACTTTTAAAATCAGCAATGTTATCTTTGTGGTTAAGATTCATATTTTTATTTTTTATCTTTGTTTTATTAACCACTAAAATGAGTTTAATGGTATTTTTCGAAACCGGTAGATGTATTTAAACTCATTTTAGTGGTTAATAAAACAAAGATAAAAAATAAAAATATATATAAAAATATATAATTTTACTTATATTTACAATAAATTAGCACCAGTATCCGAGGGTTAAAATAATAATAATAATAATGGTTTGTCCCAAAACAAGAAGGAAAATGCAGAAGCAACATTGCTAAAGTATTGCAATGGTCTTTTCTCTAGAAGTTTACTATTCATTTAACGGTATCTGTTGTAAGATCTGGTCCATTTAAAAGTTGGATTCTCGAGAGGTGATTCTATTTTGGATAGCTCTTCAAAGAACCAAGTGCATTTTCGTAATTAAAATGTAGCTCGGTCTTTTTATTCGTAAAACTGCAAATTCGTTTCACCCTAAGGAGTTATTGATACCTTTTTGATAAAGAAAAGCTTATTTGGTTTCTATGATACTTTCACTACATACCTAATTGAAATAATAAAATTGAATTAAAACACTATTTTATTCAACTATATTTTATATTATGTTAAACGTTTTCGGGAACATCTTCCCATTATCAATAATATAATTCAACTAAAATTAAAAACACTTTCATACAGTAATATATGATGTGTTTGAAGGTAACGGAGGTGGGGGTGGGGGTGGAGTTAAAATTGGTAAGAGAGGGGATAAATATTTATTTTATTAAATATTTCTAAATTTTCTAGAAAGTCTAACTTTCGTCCTTTGGCGCACCTAAGTTGTAAATGACTTTAATCAAATGAATAGCCCTCCATTCTTGCGTGCTCAGCCATTTCGGAGTTTAGATTTAGAAATTTTTTATAGCTTTCTTACGTTCTTCCAATCTTTTTCTTATTCTTCTTCCGCTCTGTCCAATATAAAATACGCCACAATCCTTGCAACTCAACTTGTAGACTCCGCTTTTTTCTTCTTGGGGTGTTTTTGATAATCATGGAATTCCACAAAGTTTCACCAAAAACCTTTGAAGAGTTAATAAAATAGAATTATTTAGCGTTAAATTAGTACTTCGTAATATGTCGAGTCCCAAAACATTTGCAATCTATATTCGGATCAATTTCATCTTTAAAAAGTTTGAAGTGCAAAAAAGAGTCAGTCATTGCGTATATTGTACTCTGACCTTTTTAACATATATGGAGAGTATATCGTGAGAAATCTACTCTAGAATTGGAATGGTGGAATTAAAATTAGAGGCAGAAAGATAAAACTTTAATTTCTACATCAGAATAAGAAATGACTGCACTTCTCGGTCTCATCAAAGAACAAAACAGAAAGTTAGGTCTTTAGATAAGCAAATAAAAACCAAAAGTAACGATCGTTAATCGACATAAGCACTTTTCTTGAGCAGATATCCTTCCAGACCTCGAAAAACAAGAACTTTAATTATCTCGTGTCTATAATTACTGATGACGGTAGCTGCGAACTAAATATCAAACGTCACATGGGTATGGCGAAATATGAATGTTCTATGTCCAGATTTGATAAAATATTTATGTATGTTATGGAATCGTGAACTGAAGGCAAGGAATAGAAAAAGAATTTATACCATTGAGATGTGGTGCTGAAGACATCGCACAAGAACTAAACATCAAAGGAAACTTTCAACTATTTGCTTAAGACTAATTTAATATTTTGGACATCTTGCGAGAAAAAAAAATAGCTTGGAGATTTTTTTGTGATGAGCCATGTCGAAGAACGAAGAGGAAGAGGAAGATCCCCCGTCAGATTTTCTCACTCCTCAACAGAACTGCAGGATGCCGATAAAAGTGGAGTAGGAATTCATGAAGATCACGATCCTCAGTCACGAAGGATCGACGTGGAAGGATAAATTTATAATATTTAAACGGTAAATTTGTGATTGGACATTCTTTAATGTAGAAACTGAAATAGCTTTGTATTTAACCACCGATATTTTGTTGATACTGACCGACTACCTTCGGAGCAGCCGCTATCTCTTTAGGGTGGTATATATTTATATGAACATTTATACTAATATATTATACATCCCAAAGTCGACTTCACAATAGTTCTCCATGAATCATTGTCCTAAACTGCTCCATCCAAGCAATTTACAATCTTACTATGTCCTTTGTCACATTGTCAGCCCACCTCGTGCGTGGGCAGCCAAGAGGTCACTCGAAGGTCCCCCCATTTTAAATGCTCCGGAGTTATCCACCCCAACGACGTGACCTGCCTACATTAGTCGTCTCCACTTTAGTACAACAACTATATTTAGCTCTTTAAATATGTTCTCTTCAGCGCCGACCTTCTTTCATCGGTTCAAGTATTTATCGGAATATTTGGTTTTTAAGTGCATACTCCGAAAAGAGTTTATTGTCTTATTTTGGTTTGATTGTATTATTTAGTTTCATAAGTCACTGACTTGAGGTGCCTAATAAATGTTCTCTAGTCACGCGAGTTCGTCCAACATTATAATGGCCCGTATCCAAGGAATGTGACATGATGAGATAAATCTCAGTACGATAAAACGTGCTCATGTACGTGTGTGGGAAGATACCTCACCAAGAACCACTGCTGCTGTGGAAATATAAATCCATTTAACTGACGAACAGAACATTTGACGTTAGACGTACAACAAGCGTGAAGTAAACTCCTATATGGCAAATCTCTGAGACTCGGTGTGTATATGGTGCACTACGAAATCTATGAGCTTCAACCTTTTATAGGGCAATCTACAAAACCGGGAACATATGAACCCACAATTAGAGATATAATTCATGAGAGGCAACTACGAAACATCATGCATATGTTCATATGTTCTTGGTTTTTTAGAATGCCCTATAAACGATTAGACCATAATCCCTGTCCATTTCTTAATAATCAGATGTTCATTCAATAATGTATGTCCAATCGAATACAAAATTATGTATACATTTTACAAATTTCGTTTGCATAACATTTATCAGAACTTCAGATAAGTCACATATATATTCGCAAATGCATTTGATAGAGATTTATTACATTTTATCGTAACATAAAGTAAGGATTTTGTATCTGCAGTTCAGTTTTTTGGTTATTGGAAACGGTTTTCAAATAAGCCTATTCTTGTACATCCTTTACGATTGAAAAACTCGTAGAAATTATTAGTTTTCATTATTATTGATTATTAATATCTTTGGATTCATAAATAGGTTTGTCGATATCAGTTCGCAGCCAGCTGAAAAATTTGTTGTTTTAACTTAAAATATATATTTATTTACTAATAGTTTTCAGGCACCATGTGGTTTATACGTGCGCCGCGTTTCGCACCCAATAGGCATATCGTATCTAGGCTTTTATCGGCAGCGTTTGACATATATTTGGAAAATAAATTAAGCTAAAAATAGATGTATATAAATAAAACAATGTTATAACTCTACTTGAGCTTATTTGCACTACTCGAGTTACTGCTTCACTCAAAAATCGAGTAGTGCTTATAAACTCAAGTAGAGTTATAACATTGTTTTATTTATATCCATTTTGATGATGAAACATTACAAAGTTAACGCCGATTCAATCAATAATATTAATAAAGCTGCTAATTACTAATGGCGCAGTATAATATATTAGAATTTATAATTACGCAAATTTCGTGACAAAGTTTATATTCGGATTCAAACATACGCTTACAGATCCGATGTCTAGTCAGACGCCTAAACCATTCTATTACCATTGCTGATTTCAGGTTTATGAAATGTGTATGTTTTTTTAAATAATTAAATTGTTTCATTTTATCTCAATATAATAAAAACATTGTTTAAAAATGAAATTGTTAACATTTCACGGCAACGGAATAAAAAAAAACTATAATAATTTTGTACTTTATAAAATAAATTTCACGTAGGCAGGTGAATAAAGGCCAATTTTCATCTTCTTGCAAGTTTAATTCTAGACGCACGTCGAAACTCATTTTCGGGAGGGAGCCGCATTTCTAGTCAGTATTTGTTTTACATTTACGTTTTTTAAATTTGCTTTTATTTTCCGGATTTTTTACATCACTAATATTTATAAAAGTGAGCACCTTTTGATTTCACTTTTAAGAAAGATTATTTTAAAATACTAAACAAATTATTTTGAATAAAAACAAAACATCTTGAATATTCAGGTGTAAACAGTAGTTATAAATAATTTTGATAAATAGTTAGAAGATGACGATTTTGGGGAAAACTTTAAAGTAATTTATTTTGGTACAGAGAACTTGAGTTTTAAGAAGCATATTTAAAGTTTGAATAAGTATTAAATAAATATCAGATTTTTTTATTATATTTAATGGAAGGTGTATTGAAATATAGGGTAATTACAGGGCTTACTACCTGTCATCGGTTGGTTTAAGTGATCACTTTATATTTATATATATGACGTTTACAAATTCTCACCCCTCCATCTCCATATTTAAAAAAATAATAATTTAAATTTGTATATATGTTAGTACGTAGACTCACTTCGAGTACCACTGCATATCACCATCTATGGACCAAATTTGATAATTCATTTTTCCTTGAAACAGCATATTATATGTCAACTCAATGAGATTATGATTTTTTTGAAAATTATTTAAAGCAATATTCTTTATCTATAAAATATTTTTAACGCATTATACTAGAAAACGCCTGAAAAATTCATATTTTTCAATTTTTACATATTTTTCTTATTTTGACCAGTATATTATTTTAGCAATATTTCAATACGTCCAAGAACACACAATTACTGGATTTTTACCTACAAAGGCACTGCTATTAAATAAATATCAAATATCTCATCATAGAGACGAAGCAATTTTTATTATATTTAATGAAATATATATAGAAATATAGGGTAATTACAGGGCTTACTCTATATTTATAAGTATTAGATAATTTATAGAGAGATAATTTTGTAAAAATTTCACCCTAAAGACATATTTAAGACCACCTGATTTTTCACTCCACTTGCTTTAATTTTTTGATGACTGTCTTACAATTCGAAATCTTCAGCAGTTCAGATACAAAAGATGAAAATGCGTAAACGCCATCCTCCTAGCGCAATCGTAGTTTTCCCACATGGGTATCCATTGAGGATTTTTTTAAGATCTGCGTTTCCTGCATCATCTAGACTTACCCATTCATCTGAGTCGCTATATTTTTATGTGGATGGTAAGTCCAGGGTTCTGATAAATGTTTTACAACTCGTCATTGTATCTTATTTTCTAAACATCCCCATTCCGCATGGGTTCAAAATTCTCCACAATACTTTCCTTTCAAAGCATTCCAATATGTCTCCCAATTTCACACCCGTAAGTCAATACAGCACGGATGATAGTTTCACATAGCTTTGACATAGTTTATTTGTAAACATTCCATGATTCCAGTATTGGTTCTATTTTTCTAACATATATCATCTCTTCATTGTGTTTGGTTAAATCTGACTCTAAATATGTGGTCTTCAATTCAATTTTTTCAGCAATACAAAGATTATTACTATTGTAACGTATTTAGCCGCGACACCGTATTGTTCTTTATACCGTCTGTGCCACGGCAGTAATCTTATAGTCATATAGTTAATAAGTTATTACTACTTTTATAACCGTACAACAATATAATATACACAATCTGATATCTTATTTTGAGAACCGAAGAGTATTGAAAGAGAGCGCAACTACGCTTCCAGGGTATTTTAATGCCACCTGGCTCCCCCCTCCCCCCGCGCGATTACTAGGCACCGATCAGATTTCTCAGATCTGTCACCATGCAGCCACATACACATACATACACTTTGAATAATGTCAAATGTCTCACACTTCTCTCCCCTTAATCCTGTCACCCGCTCATTCATCGCACCCCTTAAGTCTCCCAGACGCTATGGCTACGAAGATGGTGACATCAAAGCAGAAGCAAGCGAGGATATTATTTCATAATATCAACAATGTTGTTTGCTAACGAGCATATGTTGTATTTAGCTCTGATCCAAAAGTCTTTAACTACACCTTCACTGCTTGGTTCAGCAGAAGTTATAGATCCTCAATATTATTTGGTATATCGCAGTTTATTCTAAAATTTCCTATTTTTAAGAAGCCCATGAGTAGTTTCTTGATAATTAACGAAATAAAAAGCAAAATTTATATTATTTTTATCTGCTACTCTCTTGTGTCTTTCACTATCTCCATCCATCCTTCCAACCGTAATAAATCCCTTTTCAAGATGTACAAATTCCTGAACTGGCTCCGAGCTTTCTTTATTCATGCGCTCGTATGAAATCCTCAGTCGCCACTTCATCCTTCTCCAACACTATTATCCGGACTTGGACTTGGGTACATAGTACGCTTTCATACGGCGCTAATATTTTTGTAGCCGAGATGACATCGCATCGATAGACGACTCTCGGGAATTATTTTGGTTCTCCGAAAATACACTGTACGATGATAGCACACGATACATAAAACAAAAAGAGTAATGTAGTAGAAAGGAAAACGGTTTAATGGGCTACACGCGAAATGAATTTAAATATAATTTATCGTTTAATGGCATAGCACGTTGGACAGCAACTGATTGAGAAAAATTTTGCTGGCAGGCCTGACCCATGACGGGCTTGGGCTTTTATTAATGATGATTATGATGCCGATAATGGAATAGACTTGGATGGGAAATTAGAGTATTTTATACAACATACTATAAATAATACGAAGATAATTTAAAAAGAATACAGTTTGAAATATTTCGAGTAGGGTAGACTACGGTCAATTGTACCATGGGGCAGTAGTCCCAATAAATTCCCAAATAACTCGTAAACTAAAGTAGGAACAGGAAGAGAGTTTGACATGTACGGACTTGTCTCCTGTAGCTTACAGGACTTGGCGGAACGCGGACGGTTGCATTTATAAAATGAGTTTTCTGTGCGCCAAAAGTTTTTTTTTTTTAAATCATATTAATAGTTCAATATTATGATTTATATGCTCTGTTTTTATCATTTCGTTAAACCACATATTTTATTCGACATTTGTGTTTTTTATGACGTATTTAGAAACGCTTGTGAGTAGAGAAAATTGACATTGTATATTTTTATTTGAAATGGCCGTTAAAGGGCATTGAACATTAAGATATTAATGTATGTTTGTTTTGTCAATTAATAAAAATTTGAAGAATTTTCATGAGGTTAGATAGATTTTGTATTATAATAAATGTAGTGGAAACTTTGACCAAAATTACAATGGTTAAAGTGCGACTACTTTGTACCTAAATTCAGTATTTTAATCAATTTCCCTTGAGTCAGTTGTACCATTTCCCTCGATGTATTTATACACTTATATAGTTTTATTCCTTAATTATAATTAGAGATATGAAAATAAAATTATTTTGAATACAACAAAATTATCTACTGTTGAGATTATTAATTTTCTAATATATTTCTTATAGCAACGATGCAAAAAATTGCAAAACGCATTTTGATACAGTTGACCCCAGTCTACCCTATATTTATAAACTGTTCTTACTCGTGTAGATTAAAATAAAACTACAGCTCACATAAAAAGTGTATAAATAGACACTAAAAATCCTGAACGATTCAGCTTTTAGTTAATTTTTTTTTTCATTTTCAAAACTAAATTAAGCAATTTTTTATATCTAAATAAATAAAATATATTATATAAGTATATACTGTAATAAATAATATCGGTGTGGCGTTTTATTCCTACAAATAAATTTACACAAAGTGTGCTCTGAGACAGATGTTCATCTAGTGTGGCGGAGATGGGATTATAATAAATAAAAATATTTCATTGTACATACGTGTATTGGTGAAATAAAAAATATATAAAATAATTAGATACACTTACGATTAAATGGTTATTATCATCTACCAACTTAAAGATATGAAATAATGTAAAAATTATTTAAAATAATCTTAGCTTAATTAAAATTCATTTGATTTTTTCATAAAATCTTGAATGTACTTATAATGCGTAATAATTATTGTGTCGTAAACAGATCGTGTAAAGTGCATTAAAGTTCTTTTCTAGTCAAAAACTCTTTTATTAAGGAGAACACGCGATAACCGCTCACTTTCAAGTGATATAATTGATAACAGATTTTGTGTAACATATGGGTTCGAAAATTGGTCGTCAAAAGTACTGTAGCTGTAGCATAATTAGATAATGCACCTTCTCCGGTTTGGAAAGAGATCCATGTTCGAATCCCGGTAGCGCAACAACAATATTTTTCGATAAATCTTGTTCTTTTTGATAAATCTTTTTAATTAGTATTTAAAAAGTCTTTTCATTTCTAAAAACACAAATAAGTAGGACATTGTCAATTCTTGTAAAACGTTAAATTTTATTACGATTATATATTAAAGAATAGTTTTACTAATAATTTTCATTTAACAAACTTAAATTATGAAAATAACAATAATAAAAAGAAGTTTATTTGAAAAATGTTATGTGCCTGCAATAATTTTAATGCCAGCCTCACTAGGCTTAATATTAGCTAATGGAATTGACTCGGTTAGCATTCTATTTTTTTGTTGTTGATAAAAATAGACTATGTGACCATTAATGTTAGTTGATTTTTTGTCTCTACAGAGTAGCGGTCGAATTGGATCAGTAAAATAAAAGCAGTTGAGGTGATAAAACAGACAGCATTTATTGAATTAAAACCCTCTCGCGCACGATTTAAAAATAATTTAATGTATTGGTGCTGCACCCTAGTGTTGTATTGTAGAACTATTTAGAGTGATCAAGCCAGTCTTGGAGTGATTTACAGTAAACAAAATTCTACGAGAAGTATTATATTATAAACGATTTGGCGGCACTTTTAAACTGACGTATTTTTAAGACTACGATGTACTAGAGGGTTAAAGCCTACAAATATACGAGTAATTCCTCGTCTCCATTTTTCCGTCCTTTCGTGATGCATTGCAACATAAAACAAACATATATTGACATGGTATGTCCGACCGCATGGCAATATAAAATCTGGTAACAATTGTATCAGTTGAAATTGAGCGGTTATCGCGTCAAAGTAAATTATTTTGCTATTGTATTTTCGTTGATTTTTTAAATTAATTAATTTTATAAAAAACATTAGTTTCCTACAATTATAGATGGATTATTTTTTATAGTAATAACATTATTAATTGCTGATTTATAAAACATTATTTTCTTTAGTTGTAATTATATTATTTATTGATTATTTACGAAAAATTATTAAGTCTGTGTATTATAAACAGATAAGATAGTTTTCAAATTTTTTTTAGCAGTGTTTATCAAAATATTAATACTTTATTTATAAATACTAATTAAATGTATTAATTAGAAAGATATACATATAAAATCAATTTTATCGAAAAATATTGTTATTGCGTTACCGGGATTCGAACCTGGATCTATTTTTCAATCCGGGGGAGATGCATTACCAACTATGCTACAGCGACAGTACTTTTGACGACTAATTTTCGAACCCATATGTTACACTTTTCAAATTAATACATCTATCATTCAGATTGGAAAAGAGATCCCGATTCAAATCCCGGTAGCGCAACCACAATATTCTTCGATAAAATTGATTTTATATGTATATCTTTCTAATTAATACATTTAATTAGTATTTAAAATATCACAGACCTATGTTCTGAATAATTACTACTTCACAATAAAAATGTGTTCTCCTTAATAAAACTTTATTTGTCATATTGAATGAGAATGCTTCATAAAAAATTCTTAACATTTTATCTGAGTTACAATAATATTATACATTTCTTATTTATTGCTAGCTCTTGTAGTCGAACTTATCCAAGATTGAATCAATTGGGTAGGTTCAAGAAAAATATCCACACTTTAGTTAGAGATATCTTGAAAACCTTTTTTGGATTATATCCAGTAATAGTTATATAGTCCTACTATCGTACCAATATAATGATCCATGTGCTTCTTTAATCTTTTCATTATTTACGTAAATTCAAAAGGAAATTAATTTATTTGACATTTGACTTTTTTGTTCTAAAGATACATTTAAAAAAAATTGTGTCTTACAGATAAAATCAACCAAGTTATTGGGAAAAATTTGAAGCAAAGCGCAAGACATGCAAGAAATAGAAGATCTATATTTAAAAAGAACGCAGAAGAAGATTATTAAAAAGTGAAAAGATTCAAGTACAAGGTCTCGTTGTCGTAGAACATAGCTTAGAACGTATATTTATTTATATACAGCTTGAACAACAGGTTTCGTAGGCTGCAAGCTAGTATTTAAATAGTCTTTCATAATAATAAGTGAGTCAATCACTGATATTTTTGAGTCACACTCACTCTCAGTGATTGAATATCTGGGAATATCGTGATTTGTAATTAAATTATTTTTTTTGTTGAAATTTCTATTGATTTTCTGACGGCGTGAAATGAAGTATTTAAAAATCAATTATCATTTGAATCAGTGCCATCTACAGGATTTTCAGTTATTTAATTAACGCCATCTGTTGGAATCTGTTTTTGTTGGTAATATTTATGCTGTTTTGTTCGTTTTTTTTTTAAATTTTGTAAGTATGTATATATGTGCAATAATTTTCTACTAACTATTCTAATTATTAATGCTAGAATATGTTTTTTTACGCAAATGAAGTTTTAATAATATAAATAAATAAGTACGCTCAAAATTATGTTTTTTTTAAAATTATTTCGTGTATTGTGAAATCAGAAACTGTGAACACCTGATTTGGCAGCTTTAGAATATTTTCTCTGAGAATACTTGAAAAAAAAAGTCTACGCTAATAAACCAATAACAATTCCGATGCAATAGGATAAAATTTTAAATAAAATTACAGAAATAACAAGCGAAGTGTGCGAGGATAATATGAAAAGTATGGTTAAAAGAGCACGCATTTGTGCCTCTGCCAGAGGCGACCACTTGCCCAATATCATATTACATACATAATTGTAATAAACCACATAATTGATAATAAAAACCAAATTAAACAATTATGTTTCAAATATGAATTAAATATATTAATTAGAAAGATATACATATAAAATCAAAAAATATTGTTGTCGCGCCACCGGAATTCGAACCTGGATCTCTTTCCTATCCGGGGAAGGTGCATTATCCAACTATGCTACAGAGACAATATTTTTAGCGACAATTTTCGAACCCATATGTTACTTTTTGAATTTAATACAATTAATCGTTCCATTATTTGAAAGAGCCATTTACCTTATTTTTATAGAATACAATAAGAATGTGTTCTCTTAATAAAGTTGTTTTATTATTAAGAGAACACATAGAGAACAACATAAAGTTGTGAAGTTCAACATAAATTCTTATTGTGAAGTTGTATCAATGTGTCCAAAATTTAATAAAAATGAATTGATAATTCTGGCGTCTGCTATTAGTTTACTCAAAGGTATTTGAGATTCTGTAAAAATAAGGTAAATGGCTCTTTCAAATAATGGAACGATTAATTGTATTAATATCAAAAAGGTAACATATGGGTTCGAAAATTGTCGCTAAAAATATTGTCTCTGTAGCATAGTTGGATAATGCACCTTCCCCGGATAGGAAAGAGATCCAGTTTCGAATCCCGGTAGCGCAACAACAATATTTTTCGATAATATTGATTTTATATCTTTCTAATTAATATATTTAATTCATATTTAAAAAAGTTACTTTGTTAAGCTTCGTAATGAAAGAAATTGACTAGAGAATAAGAGTTGTTATCATGTAGGTACTTTTCGTAGAATATGTAAATTAATTAAAGTCAACAACTCGGGGCTATCAAATTACGAATTTAAAATTTTCTGAAGAACCACAATGTCGGGAATTATCCGTCTATCCAAGTTAATTAAATTTAATTGAGACATGAAAGTTGTAATTTAACTTATCTAAGGGTATTCGAGTCCATAATTATCAGACATTCATTGGGAATTTTATGGAGACTTATTTAGTCTATTTTTGCGATTGTAAGCGTGAAATGAAAACATTAGTAATTTTTTTTTCAACTATCTTTCAGCATAACGCATCTGTGCGTCAGGGAGGTGTTCTAGCTGATTCTAGAAAGAGTTTTTGAGAAAAAATATCTACACCTGATGCATCAGTTTATTTACTATAAAATCAAAACCATCTCTTATTTGCACACCGGCAATGTTCGAAACATGTTTATATTATTAGAGCGATAATAACATTAAATGTTTGAAACATGTTTATATTCTTAGAGCGATAATAACATTAAACGTTTGAAACCTTATTAGGCAGTCCATCAAAATAAATATACTCTCCAAACACAACACAGTTGTTAACTTGTGGCCATTATTACGGTGTAAAGTTTAATTTATTAATTTTATTCTTGAATAATTAATAAATATAATTATTGTAGCAGACCGGTCTTAATGTGCGGCACGCGGCTTGTCTTCAAAAATGTTTAATTTACCTAAAAGCCCGATTTCTCGGCATGGAAACTCTATATAAATACTCAAATTGAGCCTCGCAGCGGTGGTGAGATATTATTTATAGTTTATACTAAATAGACATCATTTCTTGGCGTGAGACCAAAAATATGCCGTTACATTAATAACATTATTCTGAGACACGGTGTTCTATTTTAAGCGACTTTAATCTCAAACCTAAGTAGGTAGGAACCAACTTATGTGTTAGAAAATGACTTGATTTTGACCTAGCGAAAAAACATCTCTCTGACTCATGTATCCATATATTGTGTATTTTTTTATTTTAAAAAATATTCTTTAATTCAGTTAAATAAATAAAATAAAATTTTTAATCTTGGACTGAACCCCCGATCTCCCATACGACAGGCAAGGATACTTACCACTACACTATCGAGAAACACGAGAAAAGCGTGAAAATAGCTATTTATAAATAACTTAAGCTCTATACTAGTACTTGTTCGTTACCAAGTTACAAACATTCGACACTAATATTTAAATAAACTTATTAAAAGTGTTATTATTAAAATTTGAGAAAGGTTAAAATAATAAAAATACACACTAATGTTTTAAATTGTAACCCAAAAAAAATTTGTTTAATATACTTATACTAATAGTCTCCTAAGGGAGTAGCTAGATAGCAGAGCACTTGCATACCATGTGAGATGTACCAGAATCAATATAAGGTAAAAGTGAGAAAACATAAATATATCAGGATTCTTGACTAACTGTCTATGTGTGGACCAATCAATGGCCTTGAATAGAAAATATTTCTGTATCGACCATTCATTGTCGAAACAAAAACGTAAAGGTCAGTAACCAAGAGGTCAGTACTGCGATCTTTGTTCCATGTGATTAGTAAGCTGGTTGTATTTTCATAATAACATAACTTATTTTGGAAAGTAATATATTGATTTGATATGTATTCTAAATAAGTACATATTATTCATCGATATATGTGAATGAATGGTATTGTTTAATTTAGTACTGGATCGGAATAACTTAATTCCACCCCCTTTCTTGAGTTCTTCAATTTCCCCTCATAAAGGGTCCGGAAATAGGTATTGGCAGTTTTTATCGTATGATTGTCAGCTTAGTAATAGAAACACAGATATTGAAACGATACATATTTATTCAGTACATAAAGCAGTAATAAAATATGTTTACATTTTTTAAATAACGTTAAACGTTCTCGTCTTTCGCATTCTTGAAGCCGGCTGCGAAAAGATTGCATAACACGGTAATGCTTTTGCCACAAATACTTTTGACTTCAGATATCGCCATAAGATAAAATCGCAGCAAGTCAAAACCGTTGATTTTTCCGGCCAATTAACATAACCATTTCGAGATACCGCTGAACCTCTGTATCCCGTTCGAATAAACATCGTAACACACAATGTTATTTGCTGCACGGACATAGAATTCATGGATAGTGAAACTGTATAATATATCAAACTTATTACACATAGTTATCCACTGTCACTGTCTTCTCACCTGTATATATATCTACTGTACGTAACCTCCAGTCACCTCCACAGTCGGGTTGTGATGTATAGTATGGCATACTTCACCTATCTCCACTGCATCTTCAATAACTTTAATTAAGATGACGACGCTGGTCGCCTCACACAGTCTGCTCACTCCCTCCATGCATTAACTAAGCAGGCTACATAATATGTCAACAGAAAAGTGTGGTAACACCTACGTATTTAAAAAACGGTTTAGGTAGCTCATGCCCGCTACTTACTCTACTGAATCAGTGCTTGTAACTGTGGTAGGGAAGAGTAAGGCGACAAACTTTAAACCATTTTGTTTTAGAAACTTGGGGGTCACGTGAGCGTTTGGATCTCACATTTTTGTTACCAATCAGCATTATTGATTAATTAACGATATTAATGACGTTTTCGCACCAAAAAGATTTTTTTTAATTTTTGCGAATTTAATAGTACGAAATTAATTCAATTATGGTTTGAAATAGTGTAGCGATAATTAATAACTAATAATACATGACGAAGGATCTCTACCACCTTAACGTGGATCAATCTTTGCAATATATTGACGTGTTTGTTGGTCTAATGGTAAGACACGTGCGATCTACTGCTCAAGGGTTCGAGCCTCGTCCCAGGAGACTACCAAATTAGTCCTGTATTCAGAACATATATAAGATGGCTTTGAAAATATTTAGAACATTTATATAAATATTTTAATCTTAGTTATTACGGATTATCACGCTATAATTAATTGAACACAATCGTGTACATTAGTATAATATATTTGTGCCAATGTTTGTATTTGTATTAAATAATTACAAACTAATATCATGTTATCGCGTACTTTGTAGCGTATTTCTGAGCGATTCGCACAAATCCCAAAACTACCTACTAAATGTAATATTGTCCACTTCGTAGCCGATGCACCGGTAGTTTGTTGAAGAACAACATTGCATGACAGGTTAGCTGCAGCCATCGACGTCAATGTTTGCCTTTGCATTATCATTTTCAGTGCTACTCGTGTCCGTGCATGTTCGTAAAATATCAATATCTCAAGGACTGTGTTCATACCGAGCGCATTTCGCCGACGCAGTTATTAATTATTTCGTAGCGGTGTTAAATTATAATCCTGTATATATTAAACAGGCCTTTATATCGGTGCTTACTGTAATGTACTGTAATCGCTATGCACACGTCTATCGTAGAAATGCGAAGGTAATTAAAAAAGCACGACCGCCATCTATTAGCGAATGCTAAACTATTATATTAATAGTTTACATTTTCAACAACAGATGATGTTCAAACAAATAATCTAAATATAACAATTCTTTCATTCTAAATACACACATTATGCGTACTCTTTAAATCTTTTTGTATGTTTACGGAACTGGAGTCTCTTCTAAGTTCGATCGCGTCTTTCGTAGATGACAATGGTACGTGTCACGTGCCGAAACCATCTACAAAAAACGCGATCTAGCATAGAAGAGATGTCAGTTCCATACACCAGTGTTCACGGAAGCCTTAAATCAAATATATGATATGTGACATTTGTGCGTCTTGCTTATCCACGAAATCTTACCATATCTTAAATGCATCAATCCATTTGCTCTCAAAGTGAGTTTACCTTCAGAGTAATAATAATAATAATTAAACCGCTTGATAAATATTTTAAATTTTTATGTAAGGATTTTCGTTCGGGTGGTTATTATTTATTTATTTATTATTATTATTATACACGCCCTATTCAGGTATTAATATAATTTGTAAAATAACAGAAAATCTCATCAGAACTGCAGTTGATGTAATAATCTAGTCCTATATAGAGTTAAATTTACAGCAAAAATGTCTACTACTTCCGCATATTCATTCCCCAAAGAATGCATTCTGGGGACTTCGGAGTTAGCTAATGCATGAGTTCTGACATTACCACTGTAATAGAACGGTTATGTCGATTAATAATCATTAGGTTTGTTTTTTTCTTTATTTATCTCAATACCCAATTTTCTATTTTCTACTTTCTTCTTCAGTAAGACGGATTTGTGCAAAAGTTCTTCTTGTGATTTAGCGATTAATATTCTATCGTTAGCGTACCTGGATTAGAAATCTACTTTTCTTCTTTTTTCTGGTATATTTTGAAGAAAATTGATGAGTTTCTATCTTTTTGGTAAAACTAAAGGATTATTCAGAAGAAAGAAAACAAAACACATATAGCGCTTGATTCCAGTCAAAGATTAAAGTCTTTTATTTTAAATTTTTTTAGTTAATGAAACAAATTTATCAATCTATAATAAAGATAAAGTCCTCTAAGTCCCCTATTTTTGCTTTCAATTGGATTTTGTACTGACTTTTATTCAGGTATATTTTTAATAGAAAGGCAATTATTTTTCATCCTATTATTTTTTTGTCTAATAAATGTTAATAATTAAGATAGTAACACAAAAAAAAATTAGAGCGAACAAAATATTATTATCATCGATCTAATATCATGGGATCTTCTGAAAATCGGAAACAAAATACAGTTATGAGAAGGAGAGAGAACAGTTGAAGAAAGAAGGATTATAAAGGTAGATTATATTTATTTCTCCGGTATATACGACGTAAAATAATATTACAACGGTTACATTAGATTAATATTTTCCATACTCTCCAATTTAAAAGTTATTTACAGAACATGTACTTGGAGTGGAGTTATCCTATAACAAACTTCTCTATAATACCTCCCCGCTGAAATCCAATAATATCCGTACTATGTGGGTGTGCTGGGTGCTTCCGAAGCAGTTTGCAGATCTGGGAATGGAGAAATTCCAATATCACAGGTAAGTTTTATTTCATAGCTACCAGTGATCTGATTCGCTCGATGCAACTGATCTTCACCATTGAGGGCGGACTATTGCTGCACGTAATACGAGAACTGGTTCAATATCACTTTTATTTATTAAATTATGCTTTTTTGTCTGTAAGAGCATCGTGATATTAAGATGTGCGATGAGATAATTTTAAAAAATATATATTTTTGACAGTAATTTTAAATACTCGTATCATTTTTTCTATGTTATTTTCATTTGATATTAATTATTCTATACATGTGTATTTCTTTTCTCTTATATAGATAGACTTTAAATATATTGCAATTATAAAGTCTGGAATAAAAAAGTATTCAGTATTAAAACAAATTTAATTAATCAACTAGAAAGATAGGCAGAAAAAAATCTATTTATCAAAAACGTATTTGGTTGCAGCCGAAATTCGAACCTGGACCTTTTCCCATCTGGAGAAACGTTTTTTTCGATAAATATAATTTCTCTGGATATCTTTCAAATTTATTAATTTAATTTGTATTAAAAATGACACAGAACTATGTTCTGAAATTGTTACATTCCAATAAAAATGTATTTTAATCAATAATAATAATATTTTTATAAGCCTTCTTACAGGAATCCATAATATTTAATTTGAGTAAATTTAACCTACGTAAAAAATGTTACATGACTAAAATATTTTTAGAGCTTGATATATATATAATTTTTCTAATTTTATTAATGCAGTGTAGACGAAATGTTGTGTCGCGGCTTTCCAAGCTATTAATATTGGTTCTGCTGGTCCAACAGTGTTACGACAGATATTTCTCTAGTCTAGAATAAATTATGAAACATTTCACTGTACATATTGTACAATAATAAACTCCATTTCCACTGAGCTCATTTTAATAATATAATAAACATATATTTTAAACGGATATGACTGGCCAAAAATTACGAGAATTAATTCAGATTTTTGTTTATGATATAATGCATAATAAAGCACAAACTAATATAATACATATACATACTTGCGAATAATTTATTTATGTTTTTTTATTTATTTATATATATACATTCGACAACATAATACAACAATAGAGTTATGCACCCTTAAATAATGATATATAAATAAGATCTTGAATTATGGGGGTGACTATCGACATATATATAAAGCAAGATCAAGATCTATAATAATACAATGTTATAATTCAACACAAAATATATAAAATGTTCAGAAATTGATCAGACTTGGGAATCAGAAAAATGTCGACCCATTTTAAAATCTCTTTTTTGTACTCATTTATATTTGCAGTTGGTCAAACAGTCTATATGATGCATGTCTCTGTCCTATTCTTAATTTGGACATTTTCAAAATAACATGTTCATTAGTTTTGCTCCGAGTCTGAAAGTTGTGATGAATCTTTATTTTATCCTCTTTAAAATAATGAAATAAAACTTAAAAATGAAATTAAGATAAATTTAAAACAGGAAAATCTTTAAAAAACTTGTTTAGTTTGGGGTAATCTATAGCCATTTTTAAAATGATTTTTATTATTATCTTTTGAGTTGAGTGATTTGAGATATACGGGACATGTTCTTCCCCAACCTAGTATTCCGTATTGTAGTATTGATGCAACCAATGCATGGTATATTATTTGAAGAGCTTGCAAATTACGATATTGTCTATGTATATTCGATTCTTTTTCTCAATTAAAATTTATTAACGATGGTTAAATCGGTATTAAAACCGTTATTGTGACTTTGATTATGTACGATTATAACTAATTACTGATTGGTAACTAATTATTCATATTTCTAAGAACTTGTACACTAGAAAGTAAACTTCCAACAGATAAATCTCAGTTACCAATTATCGTTAAATCTCATTTCCAAATTATCGTTAAATTTCAGATACCAATTATCGTTAAATCTCAGTTACCGATTATCGTTAAATCTAAGTTACCAAGCATCGTCGCAATCACAGTCAATAACGGTTTACCATCATTATTATTTGTGCCAGGTATTTTACTTATCGGTAGCTTATACATCCGTTTCACTCCAGTAACTGGGTCATTAATGTTTTTCTCGTTAGTTCTCTACTTATTTCTTCCTACAATCTTTCTTTCTATCATTTTGGTTACGAATGAGTTATGCCGTTATGACCCAAACATTTTCCGTAATTCTTCGCTATTATCTTTTAGATAAATCTGTTTTCCGAAATGTCGTCATTTTGTTTCCTTTCCGTTCTACACATTTTTATCAATATTCTCTAACACCACATTTCAATTCCTTCTAATCTCTTGTTTTTTCTTTTCGTTATGTTTCGTATCCAAGGTATCTTCATAAGGTTTTCTCAATATTTCAATTAATTTGGCTATTTTATAGCTTTGCGCTTACATTCATACATTCTTACACGCACTAAATAATTGTTTAAACTTCTGACATAGTTCTACTTCAAGTTTCATTTAGTTAAGCCTGTTTTTTTCGTCACAGTTATCCGTTCATTCTATCTTTTACGTTCATCTTTACCTTATGTTAATTTATTCTTCTTGTATATATTTTTTACTTAATTTATGTTTTGTTTTATTTCCATAAACGAATCGTGATGTTTTTCCTTCATCAATTCCATATCCCGATGTATGAAAGATTTAATATGGTAATAAAACATACGAATTCTATTTGGACTGCACAATGGTAATCCAAATAATCATAAGGGTAATCGGCTTAAAATAATTCATAGATCTGTTCCTCGCACTCTCTGGTTCTCCAAAAGAAGAATCTCCAAAAGAACAATATCAAATATCTCTAGAATAATAATTGGGCATTGCCAGGTAACCTCACATTTATTCAGATTGAACTTAATAGATTCCTCAATGTGTGAGTGTGGTGTCGAGGAGGAAACCCTTGACCATATCTTTTTTGCCTGTTTATTGCAGTTCACAAGTTTTTTTTACAGTAATCTCGCCAATGGTACTTTTCAACTCCTGGTTACCTTGTGTCATCTTCTTTCCCTTAACTCGCCACATTTATTCTATATAATACAACATTTTTGAACGACAATGGTGTTGACCTGCAATTCTATAATATTATTGTTCTTTTTTCCATAAAATAAAATTTGAACTTGATTAATGGCACAAATCACTCTTGCCTATTTAAAAGAAGAAGAAGAAGAACCGTGATCTGTACACTACTTGAATTATTGATGTTCACATCATGGCATACTTACCCGACTATCAGAACTTCCTAGCGGCGATTAACCTTTCACTTAATCTTCCATCGCAGGTTAATTGTTCGATGTATTTAAAACCATATCAAAAGTGAACGCTCCTTTGAACCGAATTCATCTTAATTTACCTTTGAACCAAAGATGAAGCGAGCGCAATTTGCTCATTGAGAAGCTGGGACCGGGACGGGTCCAGCCATCGGAGGCGATCGGCCGACGCCGACCCAACAGTTAGCTCCAGATAAATTTAGCCAACCCAAAAGTTAAAAGCGTACATCATTCACACACATATTATCAGAACATCAGATCGTTCTCCAGTTGGCGAGAATTTCATACGTATTCATACCTTTGCATATTACGATGTATCTATATAATAAAACATTATGTTTTAGTGTTTGTTCCTCACTCACAAAATATGCCGTACGCACACAGCCAATAGAATTGAAATATTAAAATATACATAGGAAGTTACCCAAAGTTTTGCATATATTTATACATCTGTGTACTGTTTTATTTAT
The DNA here is from genome assembly GCA_031772225.1 of Eubasilissa splendida. Lineage (NCBI taxonomy): Eukaryota > Metazoa > Arthropoda > Insecta > Trichoptera > Phryganeidae > Eubasilissa > Eubasilissa splendida. Next base: position 3,287,368 of record CM062853.1, on the reverse strand, counting down.
TCACTCTTTCATTTACGAGGGTTGCACATACTCATAGTTCCAATGATTTTTATTAAAGTCCATTTCAGAAGTTTGACGTAAAATACATATTTATATATTATTCTCAAACTCCCATAAAATAAATCAAAGCGATAAAATATATGCACTTGTGTATGTTATTTTAATATTTTCTAATAATAAATACGGTTATATCCAAACGCCTTGCATCACATACTACATCTATTTAGAAATTATATTATCTCTGGGAGGTTCGGTTTTGAATCCTACCGGTGTTTTCTTTTCAATTTCTTTACTGAACGAAACATATTATCTGAGTAAAATTAGCAGAGTACTAATAAATCTGATACCAACGGAAATGGTGAATCCTGGATCTGGTCAAATAAGTATACATCAGAATTATACTTGACTAGATTTGAATTCAGTAAAATAAAATTACTCGGGTAGCAATGTATGACACTATGACAAGATAAATTAGAATAGAAAAGAGATTGTCATATTAAAATATTTAATAGATACTCAATTAGGGGCGATTGAGATAAAAATATCCAGATAACCACTCTTAAAAAATATATATATATTTGTCCCCGCCTCCCAAATTATAATAAGTCTCTTTTTTTTACTTTCAGTCGCGACTTCTGTTCGATGACATTTGGCGTGGACGTTAGACCTCTAAATAAATATTATTTTTGCACTCCGTATAATCGAGAGTATGCTGTACTTCATTTAGTATGTTTAGACTTAGATTATTATGATCGTGAGATGAGGGTATGGTCAGTATACGACGCGAGACTTATTTATTTTCTTAACTGAAACGTTCTGAAATAATAGATACTAACAAAATTGTCATGTTTGAAGCCTTAAAAATTGACGAGCATAAATTAAAAATCTATGATTATGGATGAGATGATATAGAAATATGATCTTTGATATAACAAGATTACATAGATAAGCAGCAAAATGTTGTATTTACCTTCTATTCCCAAGGTTATCATATATTTGTACCCCCTTATTTATTTACAGATCACTAACATAATCATACTGAACACTGAATTGTAAAAAAATAATACTTTATTTTGAAGGTCATCGCTAAAAATTGAGTTAGTTGAATTAATGAGTGATTTTATTACTATTTCATAGTAAACCTCGGGGGTTAACGAGCAACAACTTTCACATTCTGTGAGCAATATCTCCGATTTGATTTTTTGGTAAATCATTTCATTCCTTATGTGGTCGCTGGCGTAGTTTATGTGTGAAGCACGCTGGATATAATTTAGAGAGGGTTGGCAAGATGATTTTAGAATGTGAAATGCATCAATGAGGAGAGTATAAGAAAGAGAATATATCAGTGTTGAAGACAAGAGGAAGAGAAAACGTCCACAAAAGATATCAATGACCTTTTCAGATAACCCAGATATTGAAGGACGTCCCATTATAAATCGACAAGCATGAATATGAATATATATAAAAATAAAAGAGGCAAAATTGGTATGCCAGGATAACGTTATATTGTCTCCGCTCACCTCTACCAGTTAGTCGCGAATAAAAATCCAAATTATTGCTTAATGAGAACCACAACAAGGTGTTCTTCATTTTAGTGAACACTTTCCGCCCAAAAAGAATTTACCACAAGTTGGTTGAAAAACGACATATTAATTGTGGTGATATTATAATCTTTGAGTATCGTCATTTCGCTTAAAGAGACAGGCCAATGGTGACTGTTAGTATTTATTAACCGGCCATTGAGTGGCCTAAGGCGTCAATTTATTTTAACATTTATTTTCTCTCTATATATTTAGCTATTTAGACACAAACTGCTTGGAACAAACGAAAAGCATTCCGCCCCGAACATGCTCAAATAGTAAGTAGTTAATCTAATATTATTTTTTGTTTTCTGTTTTTAAAGCGACAAAAATATATTATATTCAATCCTCGTTGCTTAAGTCTATATAATATGGCAAATTAATGTGTTGTGTTATCGAACTACTATATAACTAACTTTTCTACAGAATACCACACTCTTATGTCACGGCATACTCTTCAGTTCTTGAAGCTTTTTACACGGCCGTTCTCCGACATATGGTTTATCTTACCAAGCCAGATCTTTTTCTGATACTTTCTATTTCTTTAGCATTCTCTCCTCACTTACTCGAATCATCTAAGCGACCTTTTCTAATTCTATCGACTATGCTAGAAACAGACTTACATTCGCTCCAAAGTTCTTCATTCTTCACTCTACCATGTAAAGACATCCAGTCAAGTTTCATTCTTTATTTGACAATTCCAGGCTTCGCTTTCAAATATTAGTGTTGGCACTAGTACTTCATATGCACGCGAGATAAGTGTACATATAAATTATTTATATTTAGTATTTTATATTTAATTAAATAGAAATTCAATATGTTTCAATATTAAGGAGAACACATTCTTATTGTGAAATTGTAATTATTCAGAACATAAATATGTGAAATTTTAAATACTAATTAAATATATTAATTAGAAAGATATACATATGAAATCAATTTAATCGAAAAATATTGTTATTGCGCTACCGGAATTCGAACCTGGATCTCTTACCAATCCGAATTTAAATTAATTTTGGTGTCTGCTATCGGTTTACTCAAAGGTATTTGAGATTCCGTAAAAACAAAATAAATGACTTTCAAATAATGGAACGATAGATGTATTAATTTTAAAAGTGTAACATATAGGTTCGAAAATTTATCATCAAAAAGTACTGTCGCTGTAGCATAGTTGGTAAGGCACCTTCGTCAGATTGGAAAAGAGATCCAGATTCAAATTCCGATAGCGCAACAACAATATTTATCGATCAAATTGATTTTATATGTATATCTTTCCAATTAATACATTTAATTAGTATTTAAATGTTTCATTTCATATGTATGTTTGTAACTAAAAACAAGAAGTAGTAAAGATGTGTCAAAGAGGATAGTCTATAATACTGACAAGTGTGGAAGTCGATTCGTCGACCAAAATTTAAAAGAATGATCAACAGCTTTCCTAAATATATTATATTAGTCAGTAACCTCAAGGGGAGAGCTCAGTTCGAACTTTAACTCGAATATACGAAAATTGCCTTGAGATATAATTATGGACGATAAAATATGTTTTTGAGAGTATTTTTGAAGATGTTTTCGAAGAATCTGGAGACATTGGAATTTATCATGACCTCGAAAAGTCCAAAAATATATGTCGTAGTCTCCAAACATCAACTTGATATTGTTATTTTTGAGCAAAGGGCAGTCTCGTCAGTTGATTAATAGAGATGTTTTAAAACCATTTTATTTATAACCGGCAAATATCTTGATGTTTTAGCTTTGAATGCATCGTAAATTGTATATTAACTTTTGTTGTAATATACTCGGATGTATTTTGTATCAATTTGTGACTATTTTATGTTTAATACATGAACACAACATGGAAAGCTATCTTCTACGTTAACATAATAGTAAGATATAAGTTAATTAACAATTTTTTACGTGTACATATATATACAGTGGCGTGCAGTAGGTATAGACTTTAAGCTGTTACCAATGTTATTATACAATCATATATAATATATGTACTTTCGTTTAACTAACGTCTTTGGACAAAATAAATCCATCGTTTATACGACTCTATCATGAATTTATTTATAATTTTAGAGTACTGTTTATAGTGTTTTTAAAGTTTAAGTATTAACGTAAAATAATACTTTTTTACCAATATAAAAAATGTATGGACGTTTTTAAGAACACTTTCTATGACTAAATATGATTCATTTATTGTTTGAAAATACTTCACATAATAACTAAAGGAAATAATTATTTTTATTAAAGGTTAACTTAGGAAATAGTTATGCAAATTGCTTTTGGTTTTTCTCAAATCAAAAACCAATCCATCCACCAAATTTAAAGAACAATCATCAAATCCATAGGTTAAAAACAGTAAGATAGCAAAATTCGCGAATCAGTAAAAGAGGAAGTAGACACTTCAATGATTTACACGCAGTTGTAACCCTTTCTAATGTTATTATGTTTAACAGCATAGGTAACGACTCCATATAAAACAGATCAACGAAAAGGAATTTTCAATTCTGTAAATAGCCATTTATATGACTTGAGTAATTCACAAGCTTAAAGACAGAACTGAGTAATGATGACATAATGAAGCGAATAAAAAAAGAGCGCCATGAGTATAGCGGTGAGTTTTTAGAACTAAGCAATTAAAATCTCTCCTGGTACACAGATAGCACTAATTTCAAAATAAAAGATAATAATATTAATGTGTTTATTCCAGCGTGATCAGGTTTTTTTAACCCGATTCGCCATAAAGATAATACATATTATGTTATACATTAAAGGTTATGAAATAAATATAATGCTATGAAAAAGAAAACCAAGAAAAATATCAATAAATAATAAAATAAAATAAATTTAAAAAGTTAATAAAATGTAAAAAGTTCATACACATATACACACACAAAATATAAATATTACATATATAACTACTTTAGTCACAGCCATTATTGTATATGTAGTTATTCTGTAGACGTTGCCATTATCTGGTCAGGGAACCGGCTTTCTATGAGAGCGTCGCTTACACCAGAGAGTTGGTGCTGAGCTCCAGCCGCAGCTTTACGCCACCAACTCGATGTCTAAGAAGCGGAACGAATCCATGTATATGGCCTTCGGTAAACATTGTAGATGCGCTGCAATAACGCGCCAATCCGAACAGTATTCTGTATGAGTTGTTGTACTGAATTCGGAGACGGTTATACGTCACTTGCTTGTATTTCGACCAGAGCTCGCAGGTATACATGCTGGTGAAGAACGATTTAAATAGAATGCTTTTCACCTCCTTACTGCATCGGTAGAAACGCCGTGACAGCATATTTGCACGAACGCTCAACGGTCTCCTCTACCGTTCTATATCATCATCGTCTTGTCCATCTTCATTGAATATATGGCCAAGGTATGTGACCTTATTTTGAACACTCAATTTCATCCCGTCCAGCCACACGGAAGGGATATTATCTGGCCCTTTTCCATATTTGAACGCCATTATGACCGATTTGTTGGCATTGTATGAAATATTGCGTTCACTGGCATATGTTTCACATATCTGTAAAAGCTTACTTATCCCTTTTATAGATGGCGCTAGTATAACCATATCATCGGCATAACTAATGTGGTTCACATTTGTCTCGCCCATGTGGCAGCCAATTTTTGCATCAGATAGTCGTTCGCTCAATTCGTCCATGTACATATTGAAGAGGATTGGCAACATGCACCCGCCCTGCCTCACCCCAGTGCGCAAGTAAAACGGCTCGGAGTCGGCGCCTTCCCACCGCACTGAGTTCTCTTGCTGCCTGTGCCACCTGTCAAGTATATCTACTCATTTTCATCCATAATGTGTCGTATCTGATACGGTCAAAATTAATGTTTTCGTTAATGTTAATCCAATTTTTTAATTCATATTTGTTTCGCAGAATTTTTAGTTATGCACAGCTTTTTTGCTTGTATGCACTGCACGCCCATGTATATATATATATATATATATGTGTGTGTGTAATATAAACCATTTTACATAACCCATCATACTAATTCAATAAAATAAGAGTATCAGTTAGAAAGTAAAGAATGCGATAATTCAGTGGAATTTCTTTGAGTTGTTGCCAAGCCGCGTTGGTAAGAAACCATTTAGTTTTGAAATAGTTAAAGCCCCACCACGATCATACTCAACCTATGTGTTTTTTTAATGTTTTTTATGGTTTTATTTCTAGAAATCTGGTGCCAAATTGTTGGCATAGTTCGAGTTGCACCGTACTACGTCCCGAGCTATGTAATAATATAATCAAAAATCATATATTATCTATCATTTAAAATGATAAAATTCATCTGCCTAATTTGCATGCTTGTAATATTATTAATTATTATTTTGTATTATCAAACTATAGAACAAATATTTCAAGTTTTTGGATACATTGCTTACGCATTTGAAAAATCTCTACAAAACCTTGTTATTTTCAGATAATTTGAAAGACGTAAATGAAAGGCCGCTACCTGACTTAATGAATCATATAAAACAGATGGCACTTCAGTCCAAATAGCAAAAGACTTTTAAGGAAGATGTTTGAACTGCAAATATGGTTATAGATGGGGCTCTGACTAAACGTAAAGAAAGGCAACCTAAAGTGATCGTCGATTAAATTGTGTTTTAATGACAAAGGTGTACTTTTCGATTTCTCATCTGAAAAATGGATAAATGATGATTTGAATTTATTAGATTATTTTGATTAACAACAAAAGGGTAAGTATTGCTGAATAATTAGAATAATGGTATAATTATAAAATAAATTCGATTTCTTATGAAAATTTGAATTTTAAATGACCAAAAAAATGTACAATATAAAAAAGCAAAATTCAAGAGAGCAGAAAAAAACTACTAATGAATTTGCAGACTCTCTTAGATTTTAAGATCAAGACATCAAACCACTACTCCAAATGATACAAAAAATAATTTCAAACCACGCGATTGTTGTTCGATTGTAACGAACCATGAGATTACCAACCACGTGGTACACATTGGTTGTAGTCGGTAAAAGGACGAGAGAATGTGTTATGCCACGAACGCGTAATTATATTTTAGTATAGTCTCAGTTTTGCTATATTTTTGTTAATGTTAGTTCTTAAACTTTATTTTGTTATACTTTTATATTAATATCACATGCAGTCTTTGATTTGAGTACGTTCGATTTACGAACATCACCATTTAAATAAAAAAATTATTTACGTAACGCGCGAAGTTGTTGAACTAAGCAATCAAATGGAACTCAAACCTGACTCGGCTGATGGAAAAGAACTGTTGGACTCGTACTGTGGAGAATTGACAACTGATGAATTAATATAAATAAAAGCAAATTTAAACATAGAAGAAGTACAAAAAAAACTTGAAATTTCACATTCCAAAACATTTACAACGCAGAGAATGATTACAGCTTTTAAGTTCATTTCTGGGGGATTTGGTAATGTTCGAAGAACAAATTCTTACTTTTGTGTAAGAACAGGACCAAATATGGAGAGAATTTCAAAAGTAGAAAGAGGCGTTCATGATTCACTCACATACTATAATGATATTTTTAATAAAAAAAGAAACAAAGTATCCACTTTTCTACTACGTCATATTTTAAAAGAGTGTACGAATCAATCGCAACCGTTTCATTGGAAGTTCAACCGTCTACCTCGAGTGCGCAAAGTGATACGCGTGTGGATATAACCAACTGTGAAGTTAAAATACAATATATGTATGTACCTACATATATAATTTTGTTTATGTTTTTATATCAAATTAACTATTACTATACATATCTTGTGTTCTCTTAGAATTTTTTCAAATCAAATGCACATTTAGGTGTTTAGACGTGCCTCTCTGATTCGATTGTAAAAGGGGGAGGGATAAGGGCTGAGCCCTCTCGCCTCGGACATATGATGTAACAACAATGGCGTAAGATTTTATGGAGGACCCTATTCGGGGAACATGATGAAATTGTTTGATTTTAACTTTGGGTATAATTGTATAAAGTGGTAGCAAAAATGGGTAAAGTTTCTTATAAAATACTTTTTTTATATTTTGTTAATTCTTTTATTGATTGATTTTGTATTTTTTACAATTTTTTTTTTGTTAGTGAAGTCTTTTAATCTTTTCATAAATTATGTTCAATATGGTCAAGAACAGGGTAAAGAAGTGAAATGAGACGAAGATGTTGAGGATCGGATGAGGGATCACATAGGCCGAGGGAGTTAATGGAGGGGTTTGGGATGGAAATTAATTTAAAATAAAATGTGAATTTTGACGAGTAACGAACCTGAAGGAACGAAACTCGTTCGTAAATCGAGAACTGTCTGTATATGAATGGTAATCTTTGCCGTAAATTTTTTTCGTAACTTTACAAATGGTGTGCATCACACTTCGCATTTAAAAATAATTTTAAAAAAATTATCTCATCGCAAAGCGTAAACTAAACACCGACGAAATGTATAGAGCGAGTGCTTTCACATGCTAAAGTATTACAGATAGAAATCAAGATATCTACGTCACAAGACTACAATTATTTTGGTTAAATTAATTATGAACCGACTCCCGGATGCGGCGTGGGCGCAAACTCGTATTTCATCGTTGCGGCTTTGTACCCCACCTCTTCTAAGAGATACAAAAACCATTATCAAATAAACAAACTTTTAATTGAGATACTCATACATACAATCCAAGTAGATAATGGAAAGTTTCGCGCTGGTAGATATGTACCTAACAAAAGATTCGATAGATTATTTGAAGAAGCCGCTATTCTATTCAACGAGTTTATTATTCCGAAGCCGCAATATTTATTCCCGTGCTCATTTATTTTGTAAATTCTGATTATTCAATACAGTTAGGTACCTACTTGGAAAATATGTTAAACAATTTTAGTTATAATTGACAAGCTTGTTTTAATATTTTGGTAAATAATAGATTTTTTTATATATTAATTATAAAGATATACATATAAAATCAATTTTATCGAAAAATATTGTTGTTGCGCCACCGGGATTCTGACCTGGATCTCTTTCCTAACCGGGGAAGGTGCTTTATCCAACTAAGCTACAGCGACATTATTTTTAGCGACAATTTTCGACCCTATATGTTACCTTTTTGATATTAATACATTTAATCGTTCCATCATTTGACAGAGCCATCTACCTTATTTTTACAGAATCTCAAATACCTTTGAGTAAACTGATAGCAGACGCCAGAATTATCAATTAATTTTTATTCAATTATCAGGTTCGAATTCCGGTGGCGAAACAACAATATTTTTCGATAAAATTGATTTTATATGTATATCTTTATAATTAATATATTTAATTCATATTTAAAATATCACAGACCTATGTTCTGAATAATTACTATTTCACAATAAGAATGTGTTCTCCTAAATATTAGATTTGTAATTTAAAAATCAATGAACTGTAATTTAGTATATTGTAAGAAGTTATGACTCAAAAAAAAATAAACCTAGATACATAACTCACTCTTGTTTCAATACAATGGAAACGTCAGCCACTCACTCTTTTAATTCACTGTAATAAATGCCAAAAAAAGTGTTGACAAACGCATAGGGTGAATGTTATGTTCCACGCCGATGTTGTTTTTTGAATAACTAGGAAATGAAACACAATTTTTTTATTTAGTTTTTATTTATCTATTATTCGGTTTATTACAATTATATATGGACATCGGCCAAGTGACCGCCTCTGTCAGCGTCACAAATGCGTGCTCTTTTAACCATGTTTCGTAATATTCTCGCACACTTGGCGAGTTATTTCAGCCATTTCATTTCGAGTATTGTCCTGTAGCGTCGGATTTGTTGTTAGCTTATTGGCGTGAACCTTTCCTTACAAGTTCCTATACAGTCGGGAGCCGTCAAATCAGGTGATCGAAGAGGCCAGTTGATATCACCATTTTCAACAAATGAACAAATTTCTAGCAAAATTTAAAGCGTAGCTCGGGCTGTGTATAAGGTGACACCATCTTGTTTTTCAGGCTCAATCGACCCAATTCGGTCTCCAATAAGTTTTCCAACGTGAGACAATAGCGATCACCATTAATAAATACAGCATTGCCTCTTACATCCTGAAAGAAATAGGCACATACGCCACATGGTACATTATACAGTCACTCTGCGTAAATGCAAAGGTCGTTGGTGTATCAATTGAGGATTTTCAACGCCTCAATAATGGCTGTTTTGTTTATTGACAAAACCCCCCAAGTCGAAATAAACTTTGATAAATAAATGATTTTTTCCAAAAGTCAGAGTCATCAATATTGAGCTGTAAAACATATTTTGTTGCATATTAGTGAAACGTTAGATACTAATAATAAATTGTAATTAAATATTCTTTATGATTTCTAAATACAAATTGATAAATATTTGCTTAATCAAAATGGAAATTAAATACAATCGGCCTGTAACATAATATTCACCTGTAGCTCGAAAAATTCAACATTATTTTAAAGATTTTTTTGGAAACTAAATATATCATTTGAAAATTACGCATACATCTAGTGAACTAGCCGTGAATTTGGTACCATTTTACTTGGTTACATAAACAATAATTCTTTTGGTGCGTAGCTTTTGGTAGCTGTAACTACAGAATAACCAGTTGAAAAATATGGCTACTGAGTTCGGCGATCAAACTTTTTTTATTTTTTATTTATTACACATTATTACATTTTTTTTATAACATGTATTAAGTATTTTACATTATTAAAATTACATGTTTTTTTCTCGCTTATCCCTTTTAAAAAAAAGACTAGCTCTTGTGCTTGGAGAGGGAGTTACACTATAATAATTTTATATATTTTATTTATTGTCTATTTGTGTGCTCCTGAAGTGTTCTATAATTTTGTTTATTTTCTAATTATGTGTTTTTGAAGTGTTCATTTAGTTTATTTCTAAACCCTTTTATATCTTTTATTTCATTAATTTGTGTAGGCAGGCTATTGAATTTTTTTATCCCTAAGTTTATAACATTTTGCTGATTGTATTTGGTGTTACATTTAGGGATCTTAAAGTTATTTCTAAACCTTAATGATGTGCTTGTTTCAAATTTTACAGTGTTATTTTCTTTAATTAATTGATTAATTGAGATTTTTTTGTAAATGTTTTCTATTTTGGGAACTATATTAATTGTAATAAATATTTATAAAATATGGGTCCTGATGTTGAATAATATTAATATTCTGTTTTATGGAACGTTTTACCTATTAGTTTTGATCATAAAACCTAAAACGTGACGGAATTTTATACACTTTTGTTACTTTTATATATTTAATATTCTACTTATTTTTAAAAATTCAACATTTTTTCAATTACACTGTTATTTATTGTTGTTCTTGAGACTTACCTTGGGTAACTCTAAAAAAATACAAGCCTTTGAATCATTAACTAAATATTATTCTAATTTAAGAATGATTGTGAAATGAATAATGTCTTCAAGATTAATTCTAACCTAGATTCATTTGGCAGTAGAGATGTGCTCACTAAGAAGCAATAAACCGTGAGATAATAGATATGAACTGAAATTAAAAATAAATAAAATGCATGTCCGCCTTGAAATTGTTTAAAACTAAACAACGTTGTCACATCGTTCGTTTTTAATGACCCACATAGTTGCTGCCGAAGCGATTTGAGAAAGTTAAGCAACTCTCTCGTCAGTTTCTCAACTAATTGATTGTCTTTTTTGATATTTACTACGTCAGGCTTCTTTGAAAAATCTTTTGGCTTGCCAAAAAACTGCCATCTAAATGTACAATGTCGTTTGACATGAATAAAAATGAAAAAAATTCTTTACGTATTCATAGTATTGTTTTGGCAACAGTGCGTCACAAATTATATAATTGTTGTGTATAAAAAATATAACAGCTTGTTTATTAATTGTTACGAGCATATTTTACTTTGTCATTAAGTTGAAAAATATATATTTTTTGAATTACTGTTTAAAAATCAACTTTTCAGTGGTCAACAAGGAAACACTTGATATAAAATGTCCTAATGCGAGACAGTTAAATTTCATCAGACAAGTTGTTGGACAAATAAGATCTGACACTTGAACCGTTTCATTTTTTAATCTTCTTTTTCGAACAATCTGCTTTTGTTTTTAAATACGAGATTTCCCTTTCTTGCTTTTCACAGCTGTTGCGCTTTGCTTGCAATATTACTTAACAATTTCTCTGATGTTGTTATGCAAAACATGAACGGTTTCCGAATGCAAGAAAGAATAAAACATCCGCAAAATGTATCAAAGTTCATAGAAGTGACGTGACACATTTGAAGAGTATTCGATACAGAGATTGGTAAAATTAAACAATTCAAAGATAGTTTAAAATGTTCAAGTTGATATCGAAAAAACATTTTAATGTACTGTTATTTTCATGATTTAAGGTGTTCCAAGCAATGCCATCAAATCTAATTTGCTTTGACCATCATTCTACCTACAGACACATCTTGCTCTCCCACCACAACAATAGTTGCAACCTCCCCACCCTTTCTCCTACCTGTTTTTCATATCTTTTTCATATATAAGTGCACTCTTTTTATATTTATTGTTAGTTTTAAATACGTTCTGACGAAGCTTGAGCTAAACGAAACCGGTTGGCATGTAATAAAATTTGCGGTTTCATACAAAATGATTGTATTTTATTTAATCTAAGAAATCTTTGCTAGGGATTGAGAAATACGGGGTTGAAATATAGGGCATTGCGCAGGATCTGATCATTAGCGAGGATACGAGTATATTACAAGACTTTGAGAGAACAAGAGGATGCAGAGTGGTTATGGGGGACGGTTGCAGAGGTATAATAATAATAATAATAATGGATAATTTGTATAGCGCCATTTTCGTAAAAACTTTCACCTCAAGGGCGCTTTACACATAATATGTTTTTTAAAATTAAACGTATGGAAATGATTTTTTGAATGGTAATGGTGAATGATTTTGATGGGTATGTTCGATGGAGATGGATAAGAAGAAGTGTGGGAAAGGAAGGTTTATGTTTAATAGGCATGAATTTTCTAAATGGTATATCTAATTTATTTTATTTATTAATTAGCCTAACTAAACTCGATATTTTAGATAACTATCTACCAAAATGATGATGAAATTTTACATTTCGTTTTCACAATTCTATACAGAGTTATCGTCAACGTAAATGCGCATGTAAGGCTGTATAATATTATTGACTGTCATTGTATCAAAAGGTTTTGTGGATGCTGAGACTGAAGCCCCTAACAATCTTCTAGTCTTACGCGTGTTAGTACATGTTGCAGTGTATATGGTGTGCATGTGTGATTATTTATGTTGTGTCTAGAGCAAGGCAATAAAATGACAGAGCACTTACAAAAGTTGACATTTATTGGATAAATGATTTATTGATGGAAAGGCAGGTTCGACGAGAATACAGTTAAATGCACGTATAAAGTTGAATACTGGAGTGGCCCGCTCGAGATGTCAATGAAAGGACGGTCTACGGAAAAGTAGTCGCTAGCTTCGTGGACTCGTCCATCACGGTGTCTTGGTATCCGCTAATTAGTCAATTTGTTTTGGCTGTTAGGTGAGTCCTTACACGACCACGTATGTGGGGCGCGTGCAAGATCACTACACGCGTGAAAAATGCAAGTGTATGAAGCACCTAGCAAAAATGTAGAATTCAGTTCAATTTTCATGCATCATACATAAACTAGTCTAAATCTCCAAGTATCAGAATTATTTTTTTTGCAGTAATCTCATTATGTTTATTTTATTTTATGTATTTATTCATACATTCGACAGTAAAAAAACAATAGAGTTTATTTATACATTCGACAATAAAAAAACAATAGAGTTTATTTATACATTCGACAATAAAAACACAATAGAGTTTATTTATACATTCGACAATAAAAAAACAATAGAGTTTATTTATACATTCGACAATAAAAAAAAACAATAGTCGAGTTATGCACCCCAAACAAGAAAGATCTTGAATTATGGAGGTGGCTGTCAACATTTATATGATACAAAATCAATATATACTAGATGTAAGAATTTATTTACAACGATTAAAAAATAAAAATATATATACATACATCTATAATAATACAAAATATGAATATAATTATTAGCATTACCGATCAAGTAAAGATCATTCCATTTTAGTTTGTTTATAGCATGAATTAAATTTTCGAAATTTATTTTAGTAAATGTATTTTTGATTTCTACATGGTTTATTAGTTTTTTTGTAGTTTTAGTATCTATTTAATAAACCTAGAGGGAAATGATCAGTAATATTTAAATGTTAATTGATTGCACATTATTTTGTACGTAAAATGTTGTACAATAATAGTATTGATTGAATTCTAAACTGACCTGTTTAAGCACTTTGTTGCAAATTTCGCGCATTACAATTAATTTTTAAAACGGCCTAAATAAATACAAATATTTTTTGAAAAAAGCTCAATTTTATTTGCTGATGCGGGCAGGTTTACAGATTTTTCACGACAATAATCTCGTTATTGAGTACTTACTATCTTAGTTTTGTAATATCAACTGTTTTTTTTATTTTTATTAATTATGTTTCATTGCGCATATATATTTTATTCCATTTTTTTTTCGTATTATAAAGTTTTGCCGTGAGAAAATCTTTTTACCTCCCACTTTCACGTTCAAGAATTGCCAGTGTACAATCCTCATAATTAATTATAGTTTTATAACTTTCTTGATCTCAACATTTACATTTACCTACTAAGTAATCATTCATATTAAATAAAAAAAATTGTATATCATTTAAATAATTATTTATTCATTTAGCTCAATTGTAAAAATTATACTATTTTTTAAATTAGATGAATAGGCCGAAATTGCAAAGAAGTTTTATGCAAGAAAAGCGACCTTATGTCAACAAGTCGAAAATTATGGTATTCGAGAAGAAGGAAAGCAAGACAACGTGCAAAATACTTGTAGGTGATGAATGGTTGGAACAAGTAGATGAGTTTGTGTATTTGGGAAGTATGTTTGATAAAAACGGAAACGCTGAGAATGATATCGAATGGAGGGTGACTGCAGGGAATAAAGTGAACGGCGCTTTGAATGGAATTATAGCTAATGAGAACTTGTCAACTGAGGCAAGGCTGAGGAACGAAAGTAGATTGAATGAAGTGGAAATGAGATCACTTAGGCGTATATGTGGCAGATCCATTTATGACAGAGTAAAGAATGAAGTAATATGAAAAAAATGTAAAGCTGATCTTAATATAGTGAGTAAGATAAAGATAAGGTCACTTAGGTGGTTTGGTCACATTAATGAGGTAAAAATGTTAAGAAAGATATATGACGCACGTGTTGATGGCAGCAGAAGTAGAGGACGTCCGCGGAAGACTTGGCACGACCAGGTAAACCAGATACTGGAGGATGGTCCTGTTAGAAGCCTCAATAATCGTCGAGCTTGTATGAGAAGATGTATGAATGTGGATGAGGCGAGAATTGTGTGTCAGGACAGAAGAGTGTGGCGCTCTATCCTCTCTGCCTACCCCCGCGGAGAAACGGCATGATAGTAAGTAATTGGAAAATAATCACACTTTTGCTAAAAATTAAGAATTATCTATTTTATATGTAAATAATTGGTCTTAAATAGGATTATTTCAAATCATTAAAAGTATATAGTGTACAAAAATAACCAAAATATAATAAATATCATACTAAATTTAATCACCTGTTTTGGAATAATAAAATAAAATAAATCATTTTGGATCATTTAAGGTCATTTTCTCAAATCTTTTATGATCATACTAATTTTATACTAATGCAGTCAAGTACTAAAATTATTTTTATAATTTATTTTTTTAAATTAGATTCTTGAAAGAAAAGATAATAATAAAATGTTAAAGTTTAGTTTTTACCCTGACATAGAAAAACGATTTTTCCGATACCGATTTATTATTAATATAAAACTCACGTGATTAAATGCATAGCTTATTGTATAAACCTTATTATTAATTTATTTATTTTCTGGAGATTCCATCATCTTTTCCATGAAACCCTCAATATGTGTGGTCCATACCATATGAAGTGGTTTCACTAAACTAAAATAATATGGCTTATAAAAAATTAGTCACAAATATAAATTTATATAAAATAGAGTAATATTAGAAGTTTTAATTTAATTTAAGCAAGTGTTTATCGTTATCAAAGGTTTTTTAAAGTCATGAATGAAGTTTACGAATGTCTCGAATGTTTAGACGTCTCGTCTCAAAAGTTTGTCGGTAAAAATTGAAATGTATCAATTGTACCATTACTTTGCAAGGCTCTAATCAGTAATCATAGCTCGATTAGCACTCAAATCTGTACTGTATTTTATGCGCCTTCGAGACAAATCTCATCCGTGAAAGATAAAACAGCTAGTGTTATTTATATATTAATTTCTAATTACCATTAATCGCGATTTGATTTAAATTCATTTTGAAAACAAATCATTTTCTTATAATTTGTTGAATATAATGTAATAAATAATAGTTCCTTAATTAAATTACATTATTCCAACTTCCTAACGATTAAGAAAATTTTAAAACAAAATCTCATTTCAATGAAACAAAATTAACTTTTTTAATTTACACAGATTTTCTCAGAATGCAACATTGTGCTATCGAGAGATTTCGAAATATTACTCATCCATTATTTGTTACCACGCAAAATGTGAACGGTTTCAGAAGCCATCAAGTAGTTAAGAAATGTTTCAAAGTTCAAAGTGAGGCACTTGAAGAGAGGGATGAGGGATTGTAAAGAAAAAATAACAATTAGTTTGCTTTTTACCGAGTTTCGCGTCACCACCTGTGTCAGCGGCCGGCGCGACTGCGGGGCCGACGCGCGAGGTCCGCCCCGAAGATGTGATATGTCCGAAAGCAGACTGCCGCTGCACGGATGGGCGATGTCTGGTGCAGTGGAATTAATTTGGGATCCACAGGCGGCTACGGATATGGAGCGGCCATTTCACTTTTGGCGGGAAGCCGACACTCGCGCGGGAACCGGCCCAACAGGGTTGACAAATTAGACAAAATCACAAAATATAATAAATACTTTATATTTTTATTTTATATATATGAATGTGTATATGAATATGTATACGAATATACTTTTTTAATTCTTCAATTAATTTCATATCATTTAATACCCTCCCCACCCTTTCCGCTTAATACAGTATTAAAACACTTTTTGTTTATCAATTTGTAAGTACGTACAATTTTTTAATTAATATGATATGTTCAGCGGAAAATTTTCAAGTTTACTATTATATAAAATAAAAAAACCTTCAATGCTATTCTCATATTTTATTTATACAAAATTGAGTTTAACAATATTTTCTAAATGTCGTCCATTTATCTCAAGACACTCTTGCAATCGAACTCATAAATTTGCGAATACGTGAGAGCAAAGCGTTGGTTCAATGGCAGCAACTTCACAGAGGATATTTGCTTGTAGAGCCTGAATTGTTCAAGTATTGTTGCTGTAAATTCTCGACGTAAGGTATTCCCACAAAAAAAGTCGCACAGTGTAAGGACCTGTGACCGAGGTGCCTAGGGTATGTTTCCGTACTTGCTGATTAACTTATTGAGAAAAATTCCCCTCAGCTTCTCCATTAAAACTCTAGCTGTGTGTGGAGTGGCCCCACCTTGCTGAAATTATATATTGTTGTTGAATCTGGGAAACAGCTTCAGTTGCGTTACCAAAAACTCGTCGATCATTCAGCAATACACGTCAGCAGTGACTGTCTTTCGATGATTAAAAAAATAAGGGCCAATTATCGCTCGGGCAGAAATTGCACAACACACTGTCGTTTTTGGACAATGCAAATATTTTTAATGGCATTCCTTTGGATTGTCGGAGCATCAGTATCTCATTTTCTGTTTATTAACAAACCCATCGATATGAAAATGTGCTTTGTCAGTGAACAATATATTTCCAAGTGTTCGTGCTGTTCCAAAACGTTCCAGCATCGTTCTCGCTAAGGTTTCACGTAAAGAATAGTCATTTTCGTTGAGAAACTGAATTATTTACAGTTTGTATGGGTGAAACTGTAGTTTATTTTTCAAAGTAACTTGCACTGTAGATTTTTTCATTCCAATACAGGCTGCAATCTTCCTTATCGATTAAAGTGAGTACAAAAAGCGTGACCCGCACGAAACAATAAATCACAGCACTTTAAATATTGCTCCACTGCGAACGCGCGGTGCGCTCCCGATCAGTAAAATCACGCGCGTCGAACAATACTCCTCCCACTTACCTCATCCTGATGGTTTACTATTGAATCTTGAAATTTTTCCGCTGGTCACCCTTTATACTGTTTCTCTCAAATAAATAAAAATGTTATTAAAAAAAAACAATTAATAAATTCTCTATGTAAGCCAAATATATTCGACCTCTCTTGCTGACGTTTCGAATCCATTTACGTATTGGCTTGAAATACGTGTTGAAATAGCATACCGTGTCTGTGTTCATGTATTTATCTGGGAACACTGTATCAGTGACTGGATGTTGTTTTATGTGTATATTCCATCTATTGCCGACTCTCTATCTGTGTGAAATGTTCAGCTCGACTAGCTTTAAAGCGCAAGATACTACGAAATTTTCAGCCTCTTATCGTTATTCCTATTGATCCGGGCGTTTATAGATTTCGAGTGCCTCCTTGACAACACGAACGTGATGAGTATGTAAATCATATCACAGATAAAATACATATAGCCACACACGTTTATCACCGATGAAATAGATATAATGAACTGTAAACAACATACGAGTATGTCAAAATACTAGAAACAAATAACTAAAGTATTATTATTATTATAGATATATGTCAAAAAAATATTATTCATATTTTTATTATACATTTTCAATATACTGCTCTCCGTAATGTTTTAAAATCTTGCGAATCACAAATTTCATTATTTATTAATACTCTTAAAGTTCAATTTTTCAGTAATTTATCATAATTTGTTTTGCATAGGTATGTAAAATATATTCTGTCTTCTTAACTAGACAGAGATCTGTGCTAAATAAAATAGGCTGGATCGATATTTTCACGAATGAAATCTAATTAAAATCACGGTTAACATACAAATTACAAAAAAAATTGCTTAAACATTTAATAATATAAAAGAAAGTAAAACGAAAAAAGGTTGATAGAGATTTTCATTTATTATTATTATATATATTTTAATATGCAAGAAATTATAATTATGTTAAATATTAAGAAACTAGCTTTTTTCACCTCCTGCGAAAGTAAACGAAACTAAATGAAATGCAAAGGTTTGTGTCAACCCTGCTCGCGACGGATGGCATTTAGTCACCTATGAACGCCGGCCCTGCCGCTGGCCGCCGCGGCGTCCAGATTTAAGACTCGGCGCGAACCGACGGCACCGGTGCTGCCAACTCTCTGGAATACCAAACCGGACCGATAATACGCGACAATTGTCCACAAAAGGTATTTTTCAGTGTTTTTTCCGCGGTAAATGATAACGACGCGCTCTCCCACCCTCCCCCGGCGCTAGGGTGGGCAGTGACCGACCATGTGATTGTTATTGTTTTAAGTTGCAAGAATTTCACTCCACGACACTACTCGATAATTATATCAAACGAAGAAAAAACAATACTGCCAGCATTCGGACGTTGTTTCACTGTTCACCGATATTGTTTAGTTACGCATATATCGACAAGTCATTCTCTGACGGTTACGAAACTACATACATACGTATCTCCTTCTGCCGCTCGAGGAATTGGAACATTCTGGATCTTTTTCGAGTTTCGGCGAATAAATATTCGATAATCTCTTTCTTTCTAGAAAGATCTTCCAATAAAGTGCTCGAAATACTTTTAAGTGATTATATGAATACGTGAATTTTTTGAGTTTTTATATATATTTTCTAAAATCTGCTTTAAATAACATATCGCTCATTTCGCTAGCATCGAAATTCTAAATTATCTAGTTTTTTAACGTGCACCTTGAATCATCAAAGTCAAACAACGGTCAAGTGATTGCAAAGTTTGTCGATATAAGAAATTAATTATTTTCCAAAAGTGCACGTCGAATCGGCCGAGTTATTGTATCATATCGCGTATTTTTCAAATAATGAAATATTAAATTAACCATTTTTTAAAAGTAATCGATCAAGTTGTTGCTGCATTCCGTAGGTTTTTCTAATGTCGAATTATCACATTATCTATTTCCTAAAAGTGCTCATTACGAGTTACAAGTCGCCGCGAATTTCTCGAGATTTAAAATACGTGATTATCTCTTTTCCAGGAGTGCGCTCGATACTCGCGCCGTCACTTGTTGATTCCGGGAAGACTTACCCTTAACTATAACCACTTCACCCTTAACAGCGGGTAGTGTTTGTTTGCCTTTTATTTACCTACGCCGAGTGTGAAAGAAAGACGTTGTTTTCGGATGTGATAAGTTAATTAGTGTTTCAACGCTCTGGATCGCGACTCTGCCGGATTGCGCGAAGTGTTCCGTCGCCGCGGGTCTATTTACAGACGGATGAAAGTGAACGAACGTGCCGACTGTTTTTTAAATAGCGCTGAAAAACACGAAAATACGTTATAATATTAAATTAGGAAAACTATATTTATGGAAATTTTTTTTCACAAATTATTATTATTTCTTAAGGAACTTTCAAAAATAATTAATATCTCTACATTTTTTACAAAAATGTGGGTTTTTATTATTCATTTATATACTAAATTTGACTTTTTTTAAAACTATTACTGAGAAAAATATTTATACTAATGTAAAACTAATAAACTGACTGTTATTTGCCATAATTAATAAAATACAAGTATTATAAGAAAGACCGCGAACCTTAAATTTAATTTCCGCGTGCCACAAAATTGCCTTAATATATAAAATTCTTGCATATACGAAATATATTATCTTATAATCTTGAAGTTAAGATTACAGAGACCAATCTACATTGAACTAAATTAGCAAAATGTTAAAATTTAATAGAGTTATAAACCATTCAATTTGCAATACATGTCTAGTGTATAACTTTTGATATAAATGAATAATAAAAACCGACATTAATATAGCGCGCCCTTAATTAAATTATTATTTATTAGCAAAAATAATAGGCTAAACCTTTTGTTTTTCAAGCCACTGTTTCCGTGCCGATTGATTTTAATAATAATAATAATAATGGATAATTTGTATAGTGCCATTTTCGTAAAAACTTTCACCTCAAAGGCGCTTTTATCAGCTTCGCAGCCAATATCGCGTAAAACTTATTTTTGAATGTTGTAAATATTATTTATTACCAAAAGAAGGAAGGTCACCTAACCGAATTTAACCAATTAACTCATAGATAACTTCGCAGCACTAATGTATATAATGATTCAGTTTCTACCTAAATGTTTATTGTACTGATACAATATAATTTTTACATTGCTAAATAATAACAATAACATTTTTTTTTTTGCGATTCAATTTTTACGTAATTTTTGACAGTTCTAATCTACGTTAAAAATACGTTTATTATTATTTTATTTATTTGTAACTATATAATATAATATAAAAAATATTTTTGGACTGTGCCCGTCTCGACACAGAATTTCTCTAGTGAGATAATAGTTTACAAGCCATTGTACAATGAATTAGTATTACAAGTAGTAGATAGAATTAAGATGGATAAGACGGATAGGATAAATTTGTAGCATTAATTAATTAAAGTATGAGTCAATATGTTCGGGTGAGTGCACCAATACTGGCTCTACCCATATTACGAAACCAAGTTTTAATATTTAGTTTCATGTTCTTGAAACAACTGGTTAAAATCTTTCAGCATTCTATTAAATATAATAGTTTAGGTCCAAAATATTTGTAGTTCCTTTGGCCATATGTTGTATGTGCTCTTGGAGTGTGTAGGTTATTTGTATTTGTCCGTGTGGAAATTACTTAATATACTCACGTAAAATATCATCGATTAATACAAATAATGAAAGAGACAGTTAAAAATCGAAAAATAATCTACATATGAGACATACGATTCCATTAGATTTGATAGAAGGAAACGCTACTTTAAAAAAATTTCTCACAACGTAATTGTAAACCCACAATCCCGCATTTAATGATATAGATTAAACAGATTTGATAAACTAACATGTTCTATTTTAGCTAATGTTTTCTGAGAAAACAATATTATCAAAATGTTTCAATGCTTTATAAACATAGATTTATTTACGATTATATAATAATAAAATGCATGCACACAATACTCGCCCTATAAAAAGAATCTCGTACCTACTCGTATGTTTGCACGTGCGTAAACATATACTAACAATTCATTTTTGTAATTGTCTATTAACAGTGCTAATCGTAAATTAATTTTCAATTGTAATTTATCATTCGTTCATTAATCAAAGGAAATCATTGTTTTTAAATCGATCAAAACTTTTGAATACGTAAAACTAGTTAAAAAAGTTTTTGAAAATTAATTTACTTCACCAATTACTTTAATATTTAAATTTGTATACGTTAAATTTGCGAGGATCTAATAAATGTAGTGGAAATCTTGGAATTTTTTTCGCGCAAAGAACAGCTTTCAAGAACTCACGTGGGCTTGATGTAATCTGCTCATATCTTTGCTTTAACGAGAGATGGCCTTAAGCGCTTCTCAACCCACACAGCGTACAGTATGTTCGCAACTAACATTACCGTTGATTTATTTCCAGTCCTTACCTGTGATGGATAAACTTTACCTAATCACCGAAACTACATTACACTGTTTTCTTAAACTTCTTCTTCTCCCTCTTTCGTGTCAGTATTGCCACAAAGTAACCTCAATCATATGAGACTCGCCTTGTAGTACGCCTCCACAAGTCTAGGTCTTGAGTCGCCCTTACAGCCAGGGTATCTCCAGCCATCTATTCACGTGGCACTCTTTCGGGTCTT
Organism: Eubasilissa splendida; assembly: GCA_031772225.1. NCBI lineage: Eukaryota > Metazoa > Arthropoda > Insecta > Trichoptera > Phryganeidae > Eubasilissa > Eubasilissa splendida. The sequence goes on along the minus strand of CM062853.1, from coordinate 3,264,856 downwards.
CTTCGACTCAAAATTGTATCCAGGATAATCTTTTTACTATTCTGTCACTTTGGCGCACAATATGGCTGAAGATATACTAGGATTAAAGAACGTATGAGATGCTTAAATAATAATAGTTTTTCCGAATTTTCCAATCACATTATCGAAAATAACCATAGCTTAGAATATTATTAGCAATATTAGAATACAGTGTTGATACACTGTATTTTCCCATCCCTTAATGTTCCGTTTATCTGTATATTTATTCTGTCTCTCTCTTTCACATGTAATTTTATATTCTTACTCCCTCTTCATGTATATATAAGTACACTCTTTTTATATTAAGGATCAATTTTAAATAAGTCCTGATGAAGCTTGAAATAAGCGAAACCGGTTGACGTATAATAAATTTCGTGGTTTCATACAAAGTTATTGTTATTTTATTTAATATAAAGTGAATTGTTTTAAATTATATTTATAATGAATAACCACAAAGTTATAGCGGAATACAACAGTATATATTTTATTCACTGCTGTAGATAAGGCTTGCTATAGTCAGATCTATTTCAGGATTGGAAGATTCGTGCGTCGTGCTCTCCACGGGATGCGTAACATCCTTCTCCATCAAAACATGTTTAAGGCATCTATTTTACACTTTTCACTATTATGGACTATCAAGGTCACCGCTACATACATGAAGATTGGAAACTCAAAAGTTTTAACCGACATAATTGTAGCTCCTCGCTTGATGTCGCTATATTTCCGTATTCTCTACAGTCGGTTCGTAACAACTCTAGCTAGTTGTTTGCGACTTTCATGTCCCCTGTAACCAGTGTTAGGGATCAGCTCACCCAAATAAATTACCTCGAACTACCTCACATTCTGCAATTTGAGAAGTTAGTTGTGACGCATTAGCACCGTCCATAACCAGTATTTTCGTTTTAAACCGGTTATTTTACTAAACCAAACTACTTAACTAATTAATTATATTTTTTTGTAAAATGATTTCCAGTTTAATTTATGTACTGGCCACTAGCGCGATGTCATCAGCAAAACGTAGTTTGGTAATCATCTTTCCATCGAAAGTAAATGTTGAATGGTAATGGCGAAAGTATTCATTATTGTCTACTCCTTTCTTAAATGTAGATAAACCTTGTTTGAAGTAATATTACCGACTTTAACCATGGCAGTACTATCGTTGTAATATCTTTTTAGGAGTCGAATCAGATATGGTGGGACTCCCATTTCTTCAAGAGCCATCCATAGTTTTGTCCATTTAACATAACCAAAAATCTTTGAGAAGTCAGTGAAGCAAAGAATTCACGTGCATTTTTTATTACCTGTCGTACATTTAAGTGTATTTAAGAGCATGTAAATAAATATGAAAAATGAAATATCTCAGTCTGACTAAAAATATAACACTAATTGCAAATTAGTACTATTTTTGCTACATGCTAGAAAAAATCCTGAAAGGAATGTTCCTTAAATTTTTAACATATCGACAAGCCCTAAGCGATCGCTTGATATATACGACAGGAAACTCGAAATTATTCATCTAATCTCTTTAAAAAATATTTGAAAAATCATGGACCCGATGACACTACAAAATAACTAATAATAATATCAACACCCCCTTAATTCTCTCACAAATAGGAATAAATATCCCTGTCCGATCACTGATATCTCTAACCCCATTTTACATAAAGTTTTACCAATCTAGGATATTTCTCTCCCCTGCGTAGGATGTTAAATTACAACATCGATATCTCATCATGACACACACTCAATTCAAAAACAAAATTACAATATTCATGAATAATAGCCGCTCGAACGTGTAATACGCGCCTACCATAAACTAATGCTTTTAACACCAAAAACTGTCGCCCACACGCTTGTGTACTTCTGTGTGATAGTTTTAAATATTATATGTTTTATTATTTATTCTTCTAGACACATATAATATATAAGTATTATACAGCTAAAAAAAAGAGGGTTTAATACATATATTTTTTTAAATAGATTTTAAAATGCATTGCCCAACTAGCAAGCCTGTTTTAGGGCAAATTGGCAAACAAATCATATTTCACAAAACCAAATAAACACTCATTGAATACGAGGTAAAACACAATTAAATAGAAAATTAAACATAGAAGGCAAGTAAACGTGAAAATATATAAAATGAGACAATAAAAATACTAATGTGCAATACAATATCTATAAATAGAATGAAAGCACACATAAGGAAAATATGTAAGATTAAAGTTATAATACAGTCAGTATAATACACAAAATATAGTTATAAGAATTATTTCATAATATAAATCAGTTTACTCTACTCTAATTTTAATAACCAATTTTTAAAGCTTTAATGTCACTTTAAGTTTTAATATTATTTCCAATTTGATTATATATTCTGGAAACTTAAAAGGTGAATAATCTTTGACCAAAAATTCTTGTCATTCTTGGAACGATTTTAAGATTATTTCTCTTGTGGGATAATATCTTTCAGTCCTCACAGATGGAGCGCTTATTTTCCTATGAAACCTAGTACTCAGCTAATATTCAGCACATATAAATTATCTTACATCTAAAACCTGAAATTCCCTAAAAAGTGGCTCTGAAGGATCAGCTTGCAACATGAGTTTCATTTTCATTTTTTAGTGTTTTAAATTACTCAACCATAAAAAAGTGTATTTTGTAACATATTATACTCCTAATTATTTTTAATGTTTTTATATTGTATTGTTGTGTTACTAGAACTATCATTGATTAGGGTGATTTGAACATGAACAATGAAAATAAAATATACTGTAGAAACCGGTTACAACGCGTCTTTCATAACGCGCATTCGGATATTCCGCGGGTAAATTAAAATGTAACTTTTACTAAATTAATGTATTATCGTGGACGGTCGCTCGTAAAATGCAGTCTATGATAACAGAGATTATTCCTAATTTCAGTGTTTATCATGGTATGTTATGAATTTTTATTTACATTTTATAAAAATAATATAAAATATTTAAAAAATTTGATTTCCAGCAAAAAATCACAATTTTGGACAATTCGTTTACACTGTAGTTATCATATAACGCGGATCAGATTCATCTCCAGCAAACCCGTGATATAACCGACTGTAATATCTACAATATACAAAAAAGTTACATTTTAAAAAAATGCTTCAGTATAATATTTTCAGTAGAAAATCTTTTAATTGATCCGCTTATTACACTCATTTTACTTGAAAAAGGGTTTAATTAAAAAAATGTATTAAATTTGTCATCTAAAATACTGTCGCTGTAGCATAGTTAGTAATGCATCTTCTCCAGATTGGAAAAGAGATTCAGGTTCGAATCCCGGTAGCGCAACAACAAAATTTTTGTTAAAATTGATTTTATATGTATATCTTTCTAATTAATACATTTAATTAGCATTTAAAATATCGCAGACCTATGTTTTGAATAAGTACAACTTCATAAAAAGAATGTGTTCTCCTAAAAATATTAGTCGCTTCACGTGACAAGGATTGAATTAATATTATTATTAATAATAATAATATTAATAAATAATTCGTACGGATTAATAAAACTGTGCTCCTAAATTAATTGTATGTGGTTGTGTGTAAACTAATAAAATAGCGAACCCAAAATATAACTTCGTTGTGAATAATTCAATCCTTGTCACGTGACGCGATAAATATTTTTAGGAGAACACATTCTTATTGTGAAGTTGTAATTATTCAGAACAGACGGTCTGTGATATTTTAAATAAGGTAGATGGCTCTTTCAAATAATGGAACGATTAAATGTATTAATATCAAAAAGGTAACATATAGGTTCGAAAATTTGTCGCTGTAGCATAGTTGGATAATGCACCTTCCCCGGTTTGGAAAGCGATCCAGGTTCGAATCCCTGTGGTGCAACAACAATATTTTTCGATAAAATTGATTTTATATGTATATCTTTCTAATTAATATATTTAATTCATATTACTAATATTTTGTTGGAAACTCGCTTTATCCATTTTGTCAGAATGTAGCTTTGCTGTTAAGCATGCTAGTAATTGACACCAATTAATTAATACATTCCAGAGGTAATTACAACGGCCATCTCGCGGCCAAAGATGGCCATCAGCGGCCACAAACACGATGTTTCCGTAAAACTTTATGTGTATCTTTCTAGTTAATTCATTTAATTAGTATTTAAATGTATATCTACAGTATTAAGAACATCTATATGTATTCTGGTAGATGTAGGCATCTCCATTAAAAACTGTAAAATAAAATATTATTTATCAAGAACCTTCTGAATTATTTTCATATCGCCCTGTACTTCTCGACGTTTTCTATAAACTTGTTATTTACAAAGAAAAAAGTCTGACATTTAATTTTGCGAGCAGCATCAATGAAATCTTTGCATATAAATTAATGAATACAAAGAACCGTACCTAAATCTATTTTTAATATCCGAGTTTATAAAATGAGCAAAATTTCACGTCGTTATGTCGGCATTGTCTTTCCTAAAGAAATATTTGACAATTCGCACTATATCTAATTTAGTATGTGAAATTTATAACTAATATTGTTTTATTACAAATTAAATTAATCAACTAAAAAGATATATACAGAAAAAATATATTTATTGATTGCAACTAAAATATATTTTCGATTATATGTTTGTATTAAAAGTATCACAAAAAAATTATGTTCTAATAATGCAATTTCACAACAAAAATGTGTTATCTTTAAAAAATGTTTAATTAAATTTAAATTACGAATATTATATTCCATATTCAACTCGATTGAATATGGAATACTCATGAATGAATGGGATATTTTTCACGTTATATATTAAGATTTTTGTACGAAATGTGGAAAAGAATGAATATTGTAAATCTTAGATGAAGATGTTCGAGAAGGTTGAATTCGTATGAATAATAAATGCCAATGGATAGACACAACGCGTACCTTAGTAATGTAATTGAGAGGAGAATTTTGGCCAAAAAGAGAGCCCAAATAAAAACACATTTACCAAATAATGAGCAATGTGTAATAAAGATTAAATACTAATTTAATGTATTAATTATAAATAAATATATACACATAAAATCAATTTTGTCGAAAAATATTGTTTTTGCGCTACCGCGATTCGAACCTGGATCTCTATTTCTAATACGGGGAAGTACACTACCAATTGTGTTGTAACACCAGTATTTTTCATGACAAATTTTTGAACCTATATGTTACACTTTTTTACAAATTACGTTCCAAAAATCGTTCCATTATTTTTTGAAAGCCATCACATCACAGACCTGTGTTCTGAATAATTACAACTTCACAATAAGAATGTGTTCTCCTTAATAATGTAATAAGGATGGTGTTCAGGGCACAGATGCATGGCATCGGCAAAAGAGCAGTTGTTTAAAACCAAAAAAAAAGTAACAGGAATGTTTGAATTTTCTATACATACATGAAGGGGTGGAAGCATGTAATGGTCCGTGTCCACGGAAGAGATTTTTAGAAGATTTTCAACTCGAGATTTCAGAGATATTGCTCTCTAAGATGCTTTGGAGACAATTCTCGGCTTTAGTATTCATCGTGTATACGCCGTGTCTTATGATAGCAATCGCCGAGAGGAGCCAAGCACGAGAATATACTGCTGCACTCGGCTTGCATCGCCTATTCTCGTGTCGACTAGGATCGTTTCATGCCATCTGCTCTCGCCGCGAGTGTACAGCCAACCCTCGGTTTCTCTCGCTTCGCCTCGCACTTTCCAGTCGGAGCGTGGACGAGGCGAGGCGAGTCAAAGAGCCTCAGCGAGAGTGAGTACTTTGTACCACTCGGGTCTCGGCACCTCGGCAAACGTCTCGCCCGAGAAGCCTCAGCGAAAGTGGACTACTGGCCTTACAGATTTTCCGTCTCGCGGTTTATTTCACGCTCGTACATTAAACGTCAAATGTAATTGTTGTGATGATCGTCATTTGGGTGATTTTGAATCTCCCCAGTAGGAGCTAAAATAATTTATTAATATTTATAGGCTTATTTCTAACTTTCAGAACAGATAGTTGTAGGGATCTATGGATGTTTTAGGTGACGTTTATGTCGCGTATCAAATCTCGCGGTCAAGACGTAGGTACGCCGTGTACAATGTTTGAGTTTTTGTCTCTTTTTTGCAATCTCAAACTGGTCTCCGAGTTTATTTTCAGAACAAAATCTCATCAAATGTTTTGAGATGTATGGTATCTTAACCAAATCTCAGAGATTGTCTTATTACGTGGACATGGACCATTAAACTGAAAGTGGTTTATCTGTTGGAGATAATAATAATAACCCAATTTTTTTTATTTTTTTTAGTATTAAAAATATAATACAATTTGAATAATCAGTGGATATATATATTTTAACATTTGTTTTTCTCTATGAAAGTAAGACTCGTGTATAGAGAAGGAGTATAAACGAGTTAATTTATGTTTCAGTTAGTCTGTATACATATTTGATTTTATATGGATTGTCTTGTTCTTCTTCCTAGTCGATCACTCATCTCCGAGAATCGTGATCTTCACCAACTCCTGCCCTCTTGACCATACTTCTTTAACTTCCTCGGCATCTAGCAGATCTTAAAACTCTTACCAGAAAAGGGAATATTGTATTTCTACTTAGTCAAACGTGTGAGGGAATTTTCTTTTCTTCCCTGTCCTTCGACATGGTTTACCACAACAAGCCTTCCCAAGCTATCTTCTTTTCATGCAAGATGTACAAAAAATTTAAGAATTCGATTCGGGCAAATGGTTAAAAGTCTGTCATTGATATGCAGTTCCTGCGGAATGAAAACATTCGTGCGTCACTGTCCTCGATACGCGCAGCATGTATCTTAAACACCACATCTCAAAGGCGTCGATCTGTTTTGTATACCAGTACATAAATAAAATATTCTTCGCTCCCTCTCTAACACTCTTAATAAAATAAAAATGAAAAGATAACTATTCTCAAAATTTAAGTAATTCCATCTTTATCTCGTTACTTAAACGAAATCATATATTTTATAAAGCGTTAAATGTATTTATGTTAACACTTTCGTTACAATCGCAGTAATATTCACGCACCTTGCACCAACAGCCGTGGCAGAGAGAGTCTAGAAATCGGATTATCTTTAAGAGCGTAGGTTCGAATCCTACCCGCTTCGGGTTTTTTTTATTTATTTATTTTGCATAATCATATTGTAAAGAAGATGTAAAATCTGGCACCGATAGGATTTACCGAACGAATTGCGCGATCTCCGGGTCGCGCGTCCCGCAGAATGAATTACGACGATTCCGGTCGTAAATCGGAATCGCAAAAAAGAGGGGGGGAGTAAAGATAGGAAGTAAATTAGGGAACCTGGATATGTGGGTCGATAAGGGGTAGAGATTCCAGTCGAAAGACTAGTGGATCTCGGGGAACCGGGATTGGAAGGACTGCTCGCCCTACCTCATGTATGACGGCTCTGTCACTCGCAGTCGCCACCGAGATTCACACAAACGGTACGCGGTGGGCAGATCTCCGCTTCCGATTGAAGACGGCGATATCACAACTTCACTGCGACGCATAAAACAAAAAATATCAATATCACTATGCATACAAATCACAGGATCACAAACAATACAGTACTGATACACCGGAGCTAAATAAATTCACACGGCGAAATGCTATCGCGGTGTCGTGGTCTAACAAGTATCGGTCACGTTGACGTCTGCTGACGTCAAGGTCACTATTCAAATATTATTTTTTTACGCGATTTTAATTCAATTACAATTTAACAATTACAAAACGAAAAAGGCGAAAAAATCAAGATGGTTATTAACAATTAATTTTTTTTAGTATTCACACTGACAAGACAAGCATGAGGAAAAGTCATGGGTGTGTTAAAGGTGTCAATAATATGGGTCACGGCCGATTCGCAAGACCCGCCAAAAATGTGGTTTACGAATCCGGAACACATATAATATGTTATATTACGCTGCTTTGGTACCAACTGTGTAAGTTCTCTGTATTTAGCCGAGACGTAAACCGCTTTTTTTTTCAAATGTCGTTTTTCGGCTATAAAACTCGGAGAACGTTTAAAGGAATACTAATGTGACAAATACAAACACAAAATCAAAACTATTTCTTTTTTCTACGCAACAAGGTTTTTTATAGTACCTTAGTTTTTACATTGTAACAATATTAGTAAGGTAGTATTACAACCACTCTTTAAATTATATGTATTTGATAGCATTATTGTAAAAAAAATTGAATATTTCCCAACAAAGTAATGAAATTCTGAACTGAATCATCACCGATCCTTTTAAACGGTCTTTTCATGAACGCATCTATATTTTTTTTTAAATAAATATTAAACAATTATGACATGGCATCTTAATTTTGCTTGTTTATTTTAGGGTGAGGCAACGAACCGGGATACATTCCTGAAGACAAAAGTGATTTAAATTACCAAATAAGATGGCGCCCCCTGACGTCACACGCAGAGCATCCCTGAAAAACAGGAGAGCCTCCCGGCGAGGTTCCATCCTCCTGAGGAACCCCAACACGCCCCGCGAGATCCCCTGGGATATAGTGGACAGGTGTCTCACACCCATACTGTTTTGCCACGCTCTAGCTGTGATCGTCTCCACCTTCCTGAATGCTCTCAGAATCTCTCAGGTGTCAGCGTTCACCCTCTTCCTGTGGTTCTCCATATCGACCGTGGGAGCAGTCTGGTTTTATCATAACCTAAAGGTAAGATTGAACGCGCTTGTAATCAAAGACTGAAATTAATAACCAAACTAAAAAAGTTATTTCATAATTATAATAAATTTAAAATAAATTAGAAAGATAAGTAGAAAAAATATATATAATTACTGCCAGGACTTGAATCCGGAATTTTCTCATATCGGGAAAAAACGTTACCTGTTAAAATTGTTAACCAAGTATTTATATACCAAGGCATAACATATAATATTGAAAATTCGACGTGAAAGTACGTTAACAACAATAATAAAGTATAATTGTGAACGCATTCTCCCGGCGAGACAATGTTCCGGGTTCGACTCCCGATGGTAACTATACATTTTTTCAATAGATAGATATTTTTCTGATTATTATTCAAATAATTTATTTTACAACCACTGGAGTTTTACTTTTGATGTTGACCAGTTTCAGAAAGGTACTCAGTGGTGAAAATGGAAATTAAACTTATCCCAAATCTCTAATATTGTCATTATTCAATTTTAAGGACGGTTGATTCGATTTTTTTTTGTAGCATACATAGTACATATAAAAAAATAAAGGTAATTACTTTACTAGACGTGGTCTATTCTAAATCAATTACCTGTACAGTTTTTAAAAGTTGTAATTGTTTAGAGGTAAGTATAATGTTAAGTAAGTTATAAAAAGTTATGTGAAAAAAGTACAATCTGAAGTTATAAAATATTATTGAAAAAACGTTATAAAAATATTATTGTCTAAAATATAGTTGGAGACAAAAATGTGTAGGTAGTTAGGTTAGCATAAATGGCAAATTAGATTCATTTTGCTTTCTGCCCGCATCAATTAACCACTGTCTTATTTTGGTTTTGGTTTGAAGTCATTAATCACTTTGAGCGAATTTGGTATTAAGTTTAGGCACTGAAAAGTATCCTAAGGCTTTACTTCTAGTTTGCTTTGGATCGGATCGTGGAAGTAAAGTAATTTTTTTTTTAAATAGTTTTAAGATTGCTCTGGTAAACAGTTGTCTTATATCCAAAACTTGGAAGGATTCTTCAGAGTTATGTCTTGATGGCCTCTTGTTTATTACTCTGATGACCCATTTCTAAGCTTTAATTAGAGAATCCATTGAAGAAAGAGCAGCACCGCCCCATGCACATATTGCGTAACTGATGAGATTCTGGCAACGTGAATAGTATATCATTTTTAATAAAGTAATATTCATGAAGCTGCGTAAATTTTTGAAAATATAAATTAATTTTCTCACTTTGGACATACAATGGATGGAAATACATTGATATTACGAATTCCTACTACCATACTTAAAATGCAATCAGAATTTAAAATATTGTTATTTCATTGTTGAAATGACTAACTAATCAAATAACTACAAATCTCAGAAAGCAATGTTTCTATATCTGTTATCTTTATTTCTATTTTTTCTTATATCTCGAAAATAGCTAAACCGATTGTACAATAGATTTGTCCAACATATAGTGCTTTTTTGAGAAAATTTTAATTGTATTCTATTAATTACATAATGGGTAAAAAAAATATTGATAAAGCATTTATAATTTAAAACACTATAGTCAAATTTACTTTAAACACTTTGTAACCAATACTTACTAAAAATATTAAACAATTAAAGTTGAGAATGAAGAGATTGATGAATTTATATAGATAAATTAAAAACTTATTCAGCTGAATATTGTGTTATGTGAATCACAATAGCAATATTAAATAATTATTATACAGTACTTCAAAGATCCATTAATAATGTATTTACCATGAAATAATTCAAGAATTTCAATAACTTTCACACAAATGGAAAACATTTTATAATACATACGGAATACTTTTATCTAAAAAAAATACCCTCATTTTTTATTCTCATTCTCTTTGCTTTCAAAGTAAATAAAATTCTGTGTCAACAACTAATGTATATATTATATCAAAATGAAGAAATCGATATAAACTGTCAAGATTTAATATTCAAGCTAAACAAAACCTCTCTTACGGAATGTTTATTTAATATAAAGTTAAGAAAAAAACAATATTTTAACTTCCAAAAATAAAACATCCTCTCCTCAATGTACTTAGGCAATGAAAAGAGTAGTTTAACTAAATTTTATTTTGAAATTTTTTGCACAAATTTTATAAAAATCATAATGTTTTCATTTATACAATTGAGGTACCTACATAAAATATTTTTAATAAACAAAAAGATAATTTATTATGACACACTATACTATAAAACTAGTTACGTGACCAACAAAAAGTAAGCCATGAAAATATGTAATCTTGCGGTCCGAACCTCTAACTTCTGAATCATTAGTGATGTATACACACTGAGCCTCCAAGTCAATCTATCAATGTTAAGTATGCTTTCGGAAAATAAATTAACAATCTAAAATTAAGCTAGCTCGCTCGCCGAACCTGTGGACTTAAATTGCAGAGATTCCACCTCCACTTCGGCAGTTAAATAATCAATCTTATATATTTATAGCACAGAGTAAGGAAAGAATATATTATGTTCGTAGGACGGTTAGAAAAAATATTTCAGATCCCTCTTTAAATTTGTTAGTGCTAAATCCACAAAATTAAAAGAAATAAAGTATCTTCTATACTACTAAGAACGTTGAAATATGATCCCACGCACTTAGCAATATTAGCTTCTAGCAAAAACAAAAGTTTACCAAGCATCGTAGCTCTCCCTTGGAGAAAAAAACATTTTTGAAAACCATTGTTTAACTTTGATTAAAAAAACGTAATAAGTAACAATGAAAACACGTGCTCCGATTCAACGTTCTCTGGGAAAATAAAAGTTTTATGACGTCCATAAAAACACTCAATATATTATCCTGTGTACTTGCTCGCGCAAAGGCCGGCGAAGGAAAACTCGGATTATTAACTAATAATTCATAGAAAAGAAATGTTACGTAAAAATGCAATCAATGGTACATTGCGTTATGATTGATATTATACAAAATGTACAATAGTGTTTGCTCAGCATAATGATATAAGATTGATTAAGTAACAATGTGTTGATTCGGATGCGAAAGGAAAAATAAATCCTTTGAATATATTTTTTTTTATTTCCTTCTTCGCGTCATTAATGACCTCAATCAGATGAGATTCGGCTTGTAATGCTCTTCCACACGTACCGGTCCTGGGTCGGTACTGACAATTTATCCACCGCTGTGGCACTCTTCCAAGCCTTGTTTCTTATTTTCAGGATAATCTCCTTTCCGTCCTGTTAAAGTACCGTACCATCTATACTGACATTATCTAAAGTGAAGCCTTAATCTGACCTCAATGTTTAACGAAAATTTTGTACATTCCAAAATGCGCGCAAGTCAACAATTTAAAAATAAAATTCTACTTACGTTGTTACGATAGTCTATATTACTAATATGATAGATTCTTAGAAGGGTGAGTGTAAGATTAAAGTGTGTATTGTATCAGTAATTTAATAGTTTCTTGATATGCCTGTGCGTGTGATATCGCTTTCATCTTCAGTTAAATTACAATTTTGTATATTTTTTCAGAAACAACTGTAAACTTCCAAAGATGGGCCCGCATATTATTATTTTGATCCATTTAATTTTAAAAATTTAAACAATTGTTCTAATCGAACATTTTAAAGCAAGGTGCATTTTCACATGCACGAACAGTATCAAAAACAGCCGTCATCAATGCTCAATCGTCTCAATAACTAATATGTTTTGAGATATTGCATAGTCGACATTTCCTTTGTTTGCAACAACTATAATATAATAATAATAATTCCTCTGATATCCTCTGATATCCCAGTGTACGCTCCCGACCAGTGACTCATTGCGACTGGCAAATCAGCAAATCACGCGCGTCGAACAATACCGTTCCCACTTAGCTCACCTTACTGGTTTACCTGCAATTACAATTTAATCTTGAAATTTCTCCGCTGGACACCTTATATATAGAAGAAAACCGAAATCCTTCGATCATGTTATGAAACGAAATAACTGCATCAAACTGCGACATGTACACGGTAAAATCTATGATAAATCTATTCAGGTCAGAAGACGGAATTCCTGGCTGAAAAATTATAGAGCCTGATTAGGGTCTTGTTCTATTATTCCATGCCACAGCATCCGAAGTGTAGATTGTCATGATGATTGTCAAACTCCACTATGAGACGAAGTGGAGAGAAAAAAATAAAACAGAATGGAGTTTTGGTAATAGTTCCATCCCATGTCTGTGAACATATTGTCCTTAGACCGTGACGTAAAATTTGGTCTCCTAACTTCTGGGAGTTCTGAATAACAAAAAAAGAAAAATAAACCAAGCTCACTTTAAGCCACGTTCGTTCGCAATACACAACTGAGATATCTATGAGAAAGAGATGGATGTATTATTCTACTAAAGTGTACGATTTTTGAGTACCTCCTCGAGATAAGCCGGCAATTTTATTGTTTAGCTATTGACATTAAGCAGCATTGTTATCGTACTATTTAGATACGCTTTATTAAAAAGATACACTATTTTTACTGAATTATAAAGTCATTTTATAATTTGAAAATGATTTAGTGTAATATATAAAATAAGTACATTTTACCACATGGTGTACAGGGTTATTCATAATTCAAAATGATGGACCCAATTTTATATTGCTATATTTTTCTGAATTATACGTTACATGTGAATGTTCTACATAATAATTGATAGAGGAGGTCCAAAAGTTCTCATGCAGGCTCTTCACGGTAATGACACGTTTTGGATTTTGTCAAAAAATGCTTGAAAACATGGAAGTTCGTGGAAGCATTTTTTCTTTCGTTTAATTTTTAGTAATGAAGCTACGTTCCACCTCAGCGGAAAAAGTAGATACAATGTTCGCATATAGGATATGGAACGAGTTCAGCTACCATGATAGATGCCATGCAACCAAAGGGGATCACATTCAACATTTATAAACTTTATTGTGAGCATTATAAAACATAATTTATTTCACATTTGTCACTCGTTCATAGTTTGAAATATAGAGTTACGAAATTGAGTTTTTTATTTTGAATAACCCTGTATTATGACAATGAGATATTTTATTTGGGGTATTACTCGTAGTTTTACAACACTAAACATTAAATACCAATGTGTTATTGTATCGAAGTCACAATTTCCCTTGAAAAGATCATTTACTCTTACGTCTTTCTGAGTGTACCTACTCACTGTGGAGTTACAGTAGATCTCTGTAACTGCACAGTGAGTACAGTTTAGTGAAAACAGTTGCACAATAATTTATCCCTTCACGCTGCGAAACTTTAAATAGCCATTACGTTTATAGCGGCGAGGTGTGGTCCGCAGTATCGGGCACTTGGGGAAGATTTATTTCAGTTATCTATTGACTTTACAATATAAACCGAGCAGTAAACAAACTAGTCCAATGAACATCGATTTAGAAGGTTTTATTTATATTTATTCTGTCTAGGGATACGGAAATAATATATCCGGCTTAATTTTTTAGATGAAATATGATTTGCTTGGAAAGTTTGCCTCATCTAATTGATTCCATTTTTTTAAATATGTTTTCCGCATCTGTTCACTATCATCTTTAGGATAAATTTATTTTCCTCTATGTCTTCTAAAATATTGTCATTTTATTTCCTTTCCTTACAATTGACTACATTATATTTTAACACTACATTTCAAATGCCCATTTGTGTTAATTCAACATAATACCATAATATACATAGTAAAAATATAATACAGTAACTAAATGTATTGTAGGACTGAGTGAATTCTTAGTAAAATATTTTTTTAACAACGCAAATATAAATTTTTCAAATACTCTCACATATATAATTATAATAACAATATTCAATCCCGGCTTTATCATTATTTTAATAAAAAATAAAATATTTAAATACGCATATATTTTACCAATTCTATCATTCGTACCATCACGTATTATTAGGATAGAGGCCTAGAGTATTGATAACCACGTATTTGCTAGCCTTGGCACAATTAACTGTTCGTATCACTTCGGAATAATATTTATATTTAAGAAGCCCGTTCATCTGCATTTCATCAGCATTGTCTGACGCTACTGACCATCCAAGGTCAAAACAGACTGCACAGTGAAAGGGTGACCTACCACTTATCCGGGACCGTTACATGCTCCCAATGCTCCCAAATTGGTCTCATTCGCCGCCAGGTTAGCATATTCTTAATCCTAAATGGCACCCATACACGACAACATACAAAATAAACCCTTTACTCTACCCAAGCAAATAATCTCTTTATTATTTATACAACTGTTCGGACAGACTGCACATTCGTTCTCCAGGCATTCTTGTATCAAGTCAATTCTCTCCAAACTATCTGCATCCTTCTTCACTGTATCCATTCAGGTCTTTCTCGGACTTGATTATCTGTACTCGTTATATCTATCTAGACATTTTTATATCATTCATTTTCGACTATCAAACTAAATTTCTTCACTTTTTATGCTAATCTCTCTATTTTAAAATATTTTCGGTTCTTATTCAATCACTCACAGCCCTTGATCTCCTAAATTATTATTTTTTGTATATTTATTTGCCATTCAAAATTCTATGCAGGACGCACTTCTTTCAGAACCATCCATAGCTTTAACCTTCTATTAATGCCATCCGAAAATATGTGTGGCCTATTCGTGGCTTCATTCTATGGTTTTTCATGCTCAATC
This sequence comes from Eubasilissa splendida, assembly GCA_031772225.1. NCBI lineage: Eukaryota > Metazoa > Arthropoda > Insecta > Trichoptera > Phryganeidae > Eubasilissa > Eubasilissa splendida. The sequence continues at coordinate 3,249,458 of CM062853.1, read as the reverse complement.
ATCAATCATCTCTTCTACTAATTGTTTCTACTACTTTAACAGGAATTATCCGTTGCCGTATGACATACAATGTCTAATGGCAGCTTAACAGGTCTGAAATCGATATGTTTGTATTCATTGAACTACTATTAATTGACGTGCATGTGGTCTAGTGGTTACGATACTTGCTAGTGATCTAGTGGTCCTGTTTTTATAGCACAAGCGTTTAGCTTAGTTTGAAGATAGTAAGAATATTGATGTGACACCTATTCCGTGTACGCTCTTTTTTATAACTTATTACGTCAGCTATCCTGACCACTTTAGCCATTTTTTTATCATTTTAATTTTCACTCGGTTGATATTTTTTTCTCAGATTATGCGTATTTTTTTATTTACTAGCCTACTTGCTATATACATGCGTGTCCACAACTAAACAGATGTTCGTGTTCCAATAGCTTTCAACGCACATAGTAAACATAAGAAAAATAATAATAAACACGTATTTAACACAAACATTTGCGGTCTGACGCTCCAAACAATTTTAAAAAACCAATACAATGTTCAATATTAAACAATAAGAAAGTATAAATTAATATAGTTCATCATCATAACGGGATCAGATGCAATTGTCTAATACTATTTAGATTCTAATAATCACTTACCCAGTATTTCATTGAAATAAATTTATATCATCTAACATATATAATTTCGTTAAGTCCGTCCGTGTCGCATAGCAACAAAATAAAATAATTTGTACCCACTGTCAAATTATAATTAACGCATTTGGTGAGCATACTTTTCCTGTATTTTAATTATAGTCGTGTTGCATAGCAACATAACATTATACAATGCAAACCGCGTTAAACAAAATTTGTAGATTTTTCTAAAATAAATTAAGATTACGAAAAATATTAACTTCCCGTCACACTGCCGGGTTATTTCAAGTATAGAAATAAAATCCTTCGTGTATTTCGCTGCCAAATATTCAATAAATTCCCCTAGATCAATTTTAGTGTCGGACAATAAAACAAGGCTTTTAAGTGTTTTTTATTGGTCAGAAAAGTAAACTATTTTGAGTGAACTTTTGTCGTATTTATTTGTCCTGTTTTGCAATACTCGCCGCATCCCAATATAAAAATATCACTACGTTTCTCGTCCACTAATAAATGTTGGTGGGCGAAAGCAAACGCAACCCCCCGGACCGATTAATAATCCCGTACCTAGTTTGCACTCCCCTAATAAGAAGACGTCGTCGTATCATATCGTTATATCTGCTATCAGCACCCGCACGTATCCGCCTACCTATTAAACTAATTGATTGACGATGTGAAATCTATTTTCATTCCTCAATTAACCGTTCAGCAAATCTTATATATTACGTAATACATCATGTTTGTGTGTTGTCTTATTACTTACATAGTAAAAACTATAGAAATTCATATACATATATTATATATGATTGATATTGCGAATGTACAGTTTCTGGACCTGAAAATAAACGTCATTTTAATGTTAGCTGTCTTCAAACTACCATTTATACTGCATCCTTGAACAAAATCGTTTTCATTACCAGAAACTAAACAGAAAATACTTGAAAACCACATCATCTACGAAATTAAACTCGTTATATCTTGTATTATAAATAAATAACTCAGTGATCTCATAAAGTATTTCTGTCTGTTCGAACGTGCATGTGATATCGTACGTGTTACGTACATAATACACAAATGTTAAAATCTTATGAATTAAATAAATACTTCTTACGAATTACCTTTAGTTATTGGGATGATGTAAAAAATAATGCATGCAATCTTTGTTTTTAGTTTTCAGAATGTTCTCAGAAGTTAAGGTTCGCCCTCGTCTAGAGCCAATATTGAATGAAAGCTTATCTTAATGATCTCATTTATTCTTCATCTTCCGCTTTCGGTATCTAGTTCTAGTTCTGTAATATATGTTATCATCGGTCCAACGATCTGATTTTACTTTTACTTATTAGTTTTATCTCTTTCGATTTAAGTTCCGTCCATCATCATTTAAGTGTATTTACTTTGATTCTTTGGATAAAACAGTATTTTCCATGACTGATTAATTTGTGTTAGTTGCAACCTAATATTGATATTTTTTATATTGGGAACTAAAGATAAATTTTAAACAACTTAAAAACTAAACATTTTAAATATATGTCTTCACATCGCAGCATTCTGACTTACAAATGACAATCCGCTATTATTATCGTAATAGATGTAACCTTTCAGTGATGATATAAAATCATTAGAGAAATAAACATTTCTGTATATTTACTATTTCCTATGTAAGATTGTAGAACTGCATAATCACATTTGTGAAAATAAAACACTTTTTATTCTACTCCACTGGTATAATTTAAAATATCATTCTTGTTGAAGATAATTATTACCTAGAATCATACAAACATGTTAAAAAGTATTTTTTTTTATTTTCAATTTTTAATGGAAATACATTTATATTGTAAAATTGCAATTTCAGAACATACTTATGTGGTATTTTTAATGCAAATTAAATTAAACAATTAAAACCGTGTACGCAAAAAATTTATTTGCTACCGGGATTCGAACCTGAACCTCTTCCTATCCGGGGAAACGTGTTATTGTTCCACTACAGTAATCGATTACGTTTACGACAAATTTATAATTTATATTTCGTATATTTTTGTTATCACATAGGTATATGAATTTGTATATACTTACTACCGTTCCTTATACAATCATTATATATATTATATATATATAATGTAAATAATCAAGATTAATTTACACCGATGTGTCTATTTATTTATTCTTATTTTAATACTATTAGAAAATGCTACATCAATAAAATATTAAATGAATGATTGTGAGACACGGATGTTGGCTACTGAACCATTAAAAACACGTTAAACCTACTTTGAGCAAATTGAACAAATTCTGGCCGAAGCTAAAATCAAAAGCTTTAACAATAGGTGAATGTATATGAGAACGTGAGTGTCAGAATGATTTGTAAAATTAAATGCAATTAATAAAACTTGAATGATTTGTAAAATTTTCTTAATTTTATTCTACATCAATTTTATTAAACATAATTAATTAATTCTGCGGTGTTCTCCTCCAGCGATGTTATCTTCAAATTTCCAATGTTAATAGTGCGCCGCTTTCCCAAAAGCTTCACTTCAACTTCGCTTTACGTGATGAAGTGTTCAAGAAGTCTGAACTCTACTTCCTATACCGAAGCACCTTATTATAACTTATATTATCATTATAATGTTCGCCGTTCAGAAAGTTTATCGAAAATTTAGTCAAAAAGTCAGCTTAGAATAGACCTGTGATTTTTAACTGGCACACATTTGATTTCAGATTTTTTACACCGAATCCACATAACTATGGTTCGTCAATAAACCGAAGAAAATTATTTTGCTGAATTAGTTAGACAACTAAATAGCCGCAAAAATTAGTACGATTTTTTCTCTGTGTAGGTATAAACATGTTATTTTTATTTCTCAAAGTTCAAAATTAGGAGTTACTAATAGCAGCTCTTTTAAAATAAGATACTGGATCAAACTGGTAAACGAACTTAGCTGAGATAGTTTTATCGAAATTTGAAGAGAACTACGGGAGTTATCTTTTTCACTAAATCTATATATCCAGTATTTCCACAGACCACCAAATAACGCAAATTCCTTGTTCCAATATTTTCATTTTGATATCCACAACGTGATCATTTTGGTACCACTTACGCAATCAAATAACTCGGCGACTTTTTTTAAATACATGACTCGATTGGAACGAAAATTTAAACGCTGACAATATAATATGCATTAATGTAAAAAATACGTCTTGTTTACACAAAGATTTTATTTTCGAAGGGTAAAAACTTTTACTATTGCATAAATGTGTCATAAAAACCAAAGAATGTGTGTAGCACTTCGTCCCGCAACTAATGTTCCAAATCTCTCTTCAATATGTACACTTTATTTCATGTCTATTAATTTACTGCTCTAACATAAGATTCCTCTCTAACAACATCGGTTAATGGTTAATTTAGATTTTGTAATACGATCTTGTTGACATTTCAAGACCAATGTATTACCACCACGCATCCAGCTGATGCACACGTGCTCTGGTTGTTTTAACTATTACTTTACAATGCAAATAAGTATTGTTGTACAGCAGAACGAATTTTAATGAAATGTGTGTAGGTACTTCAAAACAAAAAGGAATTACTCAATTGAGTTTGCTTGTTGGTCTAGCGCAGGGGTTGCGGACCGCGGCTTTTCATAGGCACTTGCGACTCTTCAACTCCAGCTCATATTTTCATTTAGCATCATATTTAATACATTAAATAGTTTGCCTGCAACATATGACACAATAAAACAACTGACATTTTCACATTCTCACAATCTTTGGCTCTACCAATTTATTTGAACAATCTTTATCTCCCATGAATCGAATAAAAAATAAGTTAAGAAGCTAATTAACCGACGATAATGCACGACCATACCTAAAATTGAACTAGTAGTTACACACATAGCATGCAAAGTCACCGTTTTAACTAGTCAACCTTACAAAACCAGAGCGCCAGAGGACGAAAATTAGACATTTTAGAAAATTTAGCAATATGTAATAATAAAAATAACAATAAAAACATAATAAATATTCAAATATCGCCCATTACATCCCCTCTTTTATCCATTTTAACTCCACCCCCACCTTCACCACCACTTCCGTTAACTCCAAACACCATATTTTAATTTTAGTTGATCTATCATATTGATAATAGGAAGATGTTCCCGAAAACTTAATATATCATTTCACACAATGAAAAGTGTAATGGAATAAAACAGAGTTTGACTCAATTTACAAAAAAACATTTAATTAGTATTTAAAATATCACAGACCTATATTCTGAATAATTGCAACTTCACGATAAGAATATGTTCTCCTTAACAATGTTTAATTATTTATTTTTTCTTGTTTTATAAGTTGACCACTGAGCTACTGAAGCTTATAACGCCCATATATTATACTCTTCTAATTAGCCCACGACTATATTTTAATATTTGAGTATTAATTTGAATTGTATTGAATTTTACTTCATTTTTTTTAAGATTTATATAGCTACGGTGAAAGTTTAGGTTGCGGCTCTGTGAAAATTTTGAAATTCTATTTACTTAATATTTGGCTCTTCTCACCAAAAAATCTGCCGACCCCTGGTCTAGCGGTTAATTCGCGCCTCGTTCCAGGAGAACGGACAAGTTAGTTCTATTTTAGTACAAGCTTTTAGCTTAGTTTGTAAATAGTAAGAATATTGATGTGACATGTATTTTATATATTTTACACATTGAACAAACAATGTACCTATGTAAAAAAAAATCTCAATTTAGAAACAATGATTACCATCATTACATTTGTTTCTCCGCTGATGGATATACGCTTCATCCAAGAGTCGCCAATTATCTCTTGTCATTTCTTTCTCATACATGGGAATCGCATCGACAGCCAACGTGTATTTTATCTTCTACGCTAGAACCATAATTTCTTTGACAGACATGTCCAGGTCAGTGTCACTTGAGCACTGCATATATTTTAAGGCACATCTGTTATCTCAGTTCTCTAAAAAAAATATTTTTTAAACTCGAAATATTCCCAGCACAGCCTTTTTTATTGCTCTTTGAGAAACTTTTAATTAATTAAATAATATTTACGGTGAAGGTCTGCGTCTTGGCTACTAAATAAGTACTGTCTACTTGGTTCAGCCTCCAGATACACACTTTATCATTTCAAATTTCATATCCGTCAGCTGGGCATTATTTGGAAAGAAATAATAATATGAAATGTACCAAGCGGGTATAATTTTCTAACGCAAATAAACATTTCGTCTATCTGTGTACAGTAAAAATACTTTACTGACTTGTTTTTAAAAAATTAAAGTATTTTGTTCAGTAATCCGCAAAGTCGCAGAAAAGTAAAGTAGTCGCAGGTAAGGTCGAAGTTGAGACGACTCGATAGTACGGTAGTGGATTCTCGCGTTCTGGGGATAGTAAACTGGAAGAGCTGTGGGATTGGCGACATACCTTGCAGACAGCCAAGACTCACACTGGGTAGTAGTGAATATACATTGTTCAATATGGTTTGCGAAACATACGAATTCTATTGGACTGCACAATGGATGGATCCAAATAATCACAAGGGTAATCGGCATAAAATAATTCAAAGACATATTCTCCGCACCCCTTGGTTCTCCAAAAGGAAAGTCTCCAAAAGAACAATATCAAATATCTGTAGAATGAGAATTGGGCATTGTCAGGTAGCCTCACATTTATTCAGATTGAACTTAATAGAATCGCCAATGTGCGAGTGTGCCGAGGTGCCGAGGAGAAAACCCTTGAACATATCTCTTTTGCCTGTCCATTGCGGATCACAGGTTTTTTTACAGTAATATCGTTAATGGTAATTTTCAACTCCCGGTTAACTTGTTTCATCTTCTTTTCCTTATCTCGCCACATTTAATATGTATAATAACAAATTTTTTAAACGACAATGTTATTGATTTGTAATATAATATTTCCAATTCTATTATATAAAATTATTGTACTTTTTTCTATAAAATAAAGTTTTAACTTGATTAATGGCACAAATCACTCTGGATTGCCTATTTAAAAGAAGACGAATGTGTTTTTCGAGAAAATAATAAATAATTGTTCATTGTGAGAGATAGGTACGTGAATAATTATTATCGGAATAACAGGGATGGGATGTATGATGTACATTATTGAGACATGATCCAGTCCGACCCGGCCCCAGAGTGGGGGATTGCGGAGATCCCAGATTAGATGCTGCAACAATGATGTAACACACGTACTCATTTACTTCCAGTTCCTTCTATAAACATTCGTTACGAAAGCTACTCCCGTCTGGCCAGGGTAAGGAATATCGCTCTATTATTCATGAATCTCATTGAAATTCGGTCTTTGTCTTACACATTGCGGGATTTCGCCCGCCTCCTTCTTCGTTCATCTTATTTGGAATTAATTTACGGTTAAGAAAATATTTTTGAAGAAGATTCTGGTAATTTCAAGGCCATTGAATGTTAATGTACTAAATATTCCAATTCTTATAAAAGTTTTTTGTGTTTTATTATGGCATCATTGATCCATAAATATCATGTTAATTGGGCTTTAAATAATACTGAGAATCACGATTTTTTAAAACATGTTTGTATATACAATTCCTAAGTCTATTCATGAAATCTTGGAAAATATCAACATAATATGGTTTGGGAAGCCCCGCGGGAGGAAGATGGAACACAAAAATTCAAGCTTCCTACTCACTATATTTCACAAAAGTAAATAATTTCATGTTACTTATTAATTCAAAACTATTGAAAACAAACATGAATCAGTTTATAGATTTCCTGTTGACGCAGGTACCCGGTACCCGTAGGGCTTTAAAATTAGGAAAAAAATATTTTTAATTCTATAAAATAAAGTAAGTGCTTATTCAAAAATGTAAATAGAAGAACAATTTATCATATCTTTTTGCCACCAATCTATTATAATGGATTATTCAACTAATTAGAGACTCCCAGGGGCATATTCAATTGGTTATTATAATATAAATTACGTTATACAAAATTATCAAATTAAATTAAATATGAAATAATAAAATTATAACATTAACACCAAACATATTTTTATAATTAATACAAGTCTAATAAACGCATAATAAAATTTCTTTGAACATTTACAAAAACAATAAATATATTAAAATAGACACATGCAGGTGTAATCTGTGCATAATAATAATAGCGTCGTGTAAATAAAAGGACTTTTTTTTTAGGACGCACTTCCAGTAAATTGTTTAGAGGGTTTTTTATCAGTAATTTTTTACCCTTCCAATTCATGTATTAATATAAAACACTCAGATGTTTATAATAATAAGGTAGTTTGTAAAAGTGTCAAAGTGACTAGCGCTGACGCACTTGTAGTTTGTAGATTAGGCGGTCTAGCCGCATGTAGAGTACTCAGAGTATCGTAGACTCTAAGGAATTGGAAAAAAAAAAAATTTTTTAGGACGTGGATTAGACCCCATAGCAAACAAGTGTCTACGAAATCATCTCACATTTCACGTTAGTAAAAATGTCGTCCAGCGGAAAATTTCAAGTATAATATCAAATAAATTTAAAAAACTACAATGTTATTCTTATATTTTATTTATACAAAATAGAGTTTAACGAGGCGAATTTTAGATTTTAGATTCAGTGGATATTTTATTGTAGGGCCTAAATTGTTCAAGGATTGTTGCTGTAAACTCTCGCTGGACACCTTGTGTAATCAATTTTATAGAAAAAAAAATTTTTTTTTGCTACCGGGATTCGAACCTGGATCTCATTCCAATCCGGGGAAGGTGCATTATCCAACTATGTTAAGAAAATTTGTCGACAATTATCCAACTATGCTTCGAAAATTTGTCGACAAAAGTACTATCTGCTGTAGCATAGTTGGATAATCCATCTTTCCCGTATTGGAAAGATATCCAGGTTTGAATCCTGGTAGCAACAACATATTTTTCGATAAAATTGATTATATAGGTATGTATATCTTTCTAATTAGTATTTTTAAAAATATTACAGACCTATGTTTTGAATAATTACAACTTCACAATAAGAATGTGTTCTCCTTAATAATATTTATCTATCATAAGAATTTACAGTGTGAATTACAATTTTTAATTGTTCTATGAAATGTTTTAAGAGGTGCTTAGGTGAGAGGCCCGTCAAAATAATACTCTTGACATTATACATTGCAGGAAATGATATTTGCCGATTTAGTTTGTTGAACATTATTATATTACCTATATGAATTATGCTAAATAGGATAATTCATATGATGTATTTTAGAAGTGCTTATGTACATATGTAGATCATTTTTGTGTATTAAATATCGTTTTTCATTATGATCTGAATTCGTGCACTATAATGGTATAATACACTATCTCGCAATTCTAACTTCTCACAGTTTCGTATTACTAGTCCTAGGTGGCTTACTTCAATTGATGTCCGAAGAACAACCGCCTAAACACAACCACCGTGTGTAGCATTGATTAATTAATTCACCCACCAGTTTTATGTACTCGACAGTAGCCAAAGTTTCCGTGTTTGTCTATGATTTTCCAAAAACATCCAAACGTCACGTTGGAACAATGGCGCGCGTTGCGAGAACCTTCTCGACGCTTTATGATTATTTTGGAACCGTGCCAAAGTAGAATTATGTTAAAGAGAACGCCCTGGCAAATTCCAGGTAAAAGAAGCATTAAACAATGTACGAAAGTCTTCCCAATCTCAAAGAGACGAGAACTACTACAGTTAGTAGGTACATAAGGTAGGAATAAAACTAATATACAATCGTATTTTTAAAAAGTAGCAAAAATAATTTTAAACAATTTAATTTAATTTATAATCAAATTTAAAATTCAACACATAATACATATAATATTTCAAATTGTTAATTTTGTTTTATTAACCACTTTATGAATTAAAATACATCTATCAGTTCCGAAAAATATCATTTTCTTCTTCAGAATGTCAATACCTAATCAAAAACATATGTTATTGTTTCTTTAACATAATCTATTTTTAAAAAAGCAATAATTATAATTAATTTAGTATCTAACTTAAATTGTTACTTTAGAATGGAACTTGTGATTAATAAGTTGGAGATAAATAAAACGTGTAAAACTAATCAAAAAATTATAAACAACTAACTAAATTTAACCACAAGTCCTATTCTAAAAATTTTTCTTAAAGAGTATTCTAGTAATTTTGTATCATCAAGTAATAATTTAAGTTAGGTACTAAAATAATTTATTAAATAATTATTGTTTTTTAAAAATAGATTCTGTTAAAGATACAATAACACATGTTTTTGATTAGTTATTGACATCTCGAAGAAGAAAATGATATTTTTGGAAACCGGTAGATGTATTTTAATTCATTAAGTGGTTAATAAAACAAAGTTAACAATTTAAAATAATGGATTTTAACCACAAAGTTGATTTTTCTAATCTTAAAAATATAATAAATATGTGTTTTTTGCAAAAGATTTTACTTCGATATCCATAAATCAATCCAATTTAACAAAGAGAAAATGTTTTTTGATCATAAATTGATTAATAAAAATATTAAGAAATTATGAAACTTGATTTAAATTTGTTGTTAAAAAATTTATTAATCAATATAATTATTTATTAATTTTCTAACTAACTAACTTACCATCACGCCGTTTCCCCGCGGGTGTAGGCAGAGAGGATGGATCGCCACATTCCTCTGTCCTGATACAGAATTCTCGCCTCATCCACATTCATACATCTTCTCATACAATCTCGCTGATTGTCGAGGCTTCTAACAGCACCATCCTCCAGTATATGGTTTGCCTGGTCGTGTCAAGTCTTCTGGTACCATCAACACCTGCGTCATATATCATTCTTACCATTCTCTCTTCATTCATCAGTTGATACTTTCTTAGTCTTACTCATTATACTAACATCAGCGTTACATTATTTCCTTATTTCTTCATTCTTTACTCTATCATAAATAGATTTTTCACATATACGCCTAAGTGATCTCATTTCAGTGTATTCAATTAATCCAAACAAACAAATAAGCTTAATCTTATTTATTCTATGAAACACCATATAAAATTATAACTTGAGTAAAAATTTACATGGATATCAAAATAATGATACTTTGTTTAACGGTTTTATTCTACCTTCAGATATATCTGAATGTATTTCTTGTGACATTTTAGAAAATGTTATTCTTTATAACAGACCGATTCGCTCAATGATTTTAGTTGACTTATGTATGGGAATATAGATTTATGAAATGTTGGAAAATTTAGTCTCGTACCATTTCATTCCCGGAATATTCAAAACCATTATCTTTTATCTTTTCCGGAACATAAGACTTTTAAAAAATATCAAAGACAACAGATGACAGAAAAGATTTTTCGGATGACCGATTATTTAAAAGAAAATTATTAATATATCTTGTATCTGAATTCTATTGTGTCCAATTACTCAATTATTTATTTAATACGAAGAAAAAAAAGATAATTATTTACATAATCTCGTCATCCATAGCTGGCCTGACTTTCTCCGACAAATGGTAATATGTTTTAGCAATATTTAGAATATGTTCAAGAACACACAATTACTGGATTTTTACCTACAAAGGCACTGTTATTAAATATATATCAGATATCTCATAGAGACGAAGTTATTTTGCAAAGAAATGATATATAGAAATATATATAACGTTCATCAATTCTCACCCCTCAATCTCCATATTTATCAAATTTATGTTATTGCATGGACTTGCTTCGAATACCACTACAACATCGCCATCCATCGACCAAATTTGAAAATTCATTTTTCCTTGAAACAGCATATGTCAACTCGATGAGAATCTGATTTTTGTATTAAAATTGTTAAATATTTTAAAGCAAAATTGTTTAATACATTATACTAGAATACGCATGAAAAATCAATATTTTTCAATTTTTATATATTGTTCTTATTTTAACCAGTATATTCAAGAACACACATATTTCTATACATCATTCTTTCAAAAAACATAAAAAAATAGCTTCGTCTATGAGATATCTGATATATCTACAATAATTGGTTCACTTTATTGAAATATTATTTTATTATATATGTTAAGGTCATTTTTTAAAACATGTATGTAAATAAAATGTATATATAGAACGTAAAAGCACGGATCTTATAATACTCTACAAAATAATTTATAATAAACTCAACATCCTCTAAATGCTTTTACAAATATACTTAAATATCCCTGTTGGATCACTTAGAATTCTAACCCTATTTCATAGAAAATTTTAGAATGGCAATCTAAGCTATTTCTCTCCTCTGTCTAGAATGCTAAATTACTACAAAAAGATGTCATTGATTAACACAAACATGCTCAGGCTCAGTTCAAAAACTAAATCATATTATTCACAGGTTCGTTATACACACCGTTCGAACGTGTAATAGGTGCCTATCGTAAACCATCGCTCTTAACCTCGAGGACTGTCGCATATTACGTGATTAGACTTCGTAGACCTTGGAAATCACACGCTTCTGTGTTTGTTTTAAATATATTATTAATTCTTCTCAACTATCAACTTGCAATATTCTTATAACTTCTATTTTTAGTGTTTTAAATTTCTCAACCATAAAAAAGTGCATTCTTTAACATATCCCATTTTTATTTTATTTTTAAATAAATTGTACCTTAATGCCATGCTAAAACTATGATGTATATAATGGGTCATTAATGATCTGTTGATAATATACAGGGTGTAATATACCTAGTTCACAATTTGTTATGGGTGGATACCTGACTAAATAATACCTGAGTCGAAAATGGTCAAGCAATATGTGCAAAATCTGTACTGTTACGGAAAATATTATTGGTTGATAGTTTTACAAAATCATGTTAAGCTTGAAGTCTACGTACTCCGAAATAAATATTTGCAAAATTGTTAAATATCTTTGCTTCAGGACCTAAATCATCTAACAAAAATAATCTAGCCGCTCGAAATTCTATGACCATTAATTTTTCGTATTATATTTCGTATTTATATTCGATTTGGAATCAATAAAATATTTCGATTAATCAAATTAATCGCATAATTACGATTTTTTTTTAAATGCTTATATCTCTGACATGATCGAGATTAGGCACATATCCCTTGGATCATTTTCGACTCGTAATTTAGTCAGATATTCACCCATAAAATATTGTGGACTAGGTCTGTCACAACCTGTAAGTACATGATAAATAAATAAATACATCAAGATTACAATAGGTTTAAAAGCGTGACAATAAATAATACTAAGAAATCTAATTTTATGTTTAGCTTCATACATTGAATATTTACATTGCAATACATATGTTATATTTCTGAAACTTTCCCGGTGTTGAGAAGTTTTTCCGTAAATCACCGCCAGGCAGTAAGCAGCGCCACCTGCGAAAATTATTTCCGCTTTTTAAAATTGTAATAAATTCCTCAAGCCGATGTTGCAACAGTGTTCGCCACCTGTTGCGAGGCGCGGCGCCCAGGTTGTATAATACTTTTGTGCTGGAAATAACGCTATTTTAAAATATTTATTTAGATGTCTCTGGAGTATCCAGCACGAACGCTAGGGGATTTAGATTAAATCCACACTTCGGGGAGGCTACGAATTCATACCTTCCAGACCAGTTAACTATCAATAAATTCAGAGTCTGGTAAAGAAATCAAGACTTGACTTGAAATATTTCATCTTTTTCGTTCAATTATTTTTCTCCACTGTCACATTTATCGTCAATCTGAGGCTAGCATCTGAATCGAATGTTTTTATAAGTTAACTTTATACGAAAATCACAAGATGGCGCCCGGATATTTAGTAAATATTTATAACAGGAACCATTTTACTAAATTAATATTATACAATACATTACTTATTTGTATAAAAATGCTTATTTATGAAATTAATAAATATTTTACATTTTTCTTTGACTTTTTTATATTCAACTGTCAATGGGCTTAATAATTTATTTTGAATTCCTCAATATAATATATTATTTTTATGGTATTAAACAATAATCACCTGTCTACATTATTTATGTATCAGAAATATTATTGTTCCATTTTCAAATTTATTACAGTATCAATTGAATTTTCGGTTTTCTATCACATATCCTCATTTCAAAGAAAATTGACATCATTACAATGAAATATATTAATTTCCCTACACGTGACAAACAAAAAAAAATAGGATTTTATATTAAAGAATATAAAAATACTCTCTATTAACTTGATTTAACTATTTAAATATCAAAGAGTACTTAAATATTGACGATTCATATCCTCTAGGTATGAGCAACAATTCAATAATAATTTATGTTTTCTCAATCAATATTCTCATCCAATTCCCTTCATTTAACATGTAAATTTTTATAAAATGAAAACATCTGAGGATTTGGTACTCGGGGTTAGGTTAGATTGGGTTCGGTTAGGTTTGATCTTCTGAATTTAATTTTAAATCCCTGCTCATTTATATATATATATCTGTTGAAATTTTACAATTTTGAGATAGGATTTGTTTGTTTCGTGAAATGAATGTAAATGTAACTTTTTCAACTGTTAACATTTGAGTAAACAAGTTCGTAATATTTAGTTTAATAAATATATAATTGATGCGCTTGTGGTCTAGTGGTTACGATACTCGCCTAGTGATCTGGTGGTCGGGGGTTGGAATCTCGTTTCAGGAGGTCACAATGTTAATTCTATTTTCATAACACAAGCGTTTAGCTTAATTTAAAAATAGTAATAATATTGATGTGACACGTATTCCATATACGCATCCCTATTTTTTTTTAAATCAATCTATTCATTCTTAATAATGTGCGGGAATACCAGGGGCGTGGACTCTATATAATCAAAAAAGCAGTGCATAACTATAATCTTTGCAAAATAAATGTACATTAAATATATTATATTTTTATTTATTATCTTTGTTTTATTAACCACTTAATTGAGTTTAAATACATCTACCGGTTTCGAAAAATACCATTTTCTTCTTCAGGATGTCATAACTAACTAAAACATATATTATTGTTTCTTTATCAGAATCTATTTTTAAAAGAATCTATTTAAAAAAAAAAATTGAAAATAGATTCTGATAAAGAAACAATAATATATTTTTTAGTTAGTTATGACATCCTGAAGAAGAAAATGGTATTTTTCGAAACCGGTAGATGTATTTAAACTCAATTAAGTGGTTAATAAAACAAAGATAATAAATAAAAATATGAATTTTAACCACAAAGTTAATATTGCTAATTTTAAAAGTACATTAAATATATTTATATATCGAGTATGTAAATACACCTTACATACACAGCTTGTGGAGTAACATTAAATTTGTGATCTATATTTTTTTATTATTTTTGCAGTGAAGTTCTATTGAGTTTTCTGAATGCATCCCTTCAGCCCGGACGGCAATGTAGCGTCGTTTAACGCACTCACACATGCATACCGTATATTCGCGATCTATCCAAAATTTAGCCTGCGTATGTCCTTCCCTTTCTTTCCTAACCTGTCCTTAAGAACGAGGAAGAAAGAAGAGGTCACAGTAATCAACACTCTCGAACTGCAACAAATTCAGTGTGCACTTGGAACCTTACGGATTAACTACCATCGCTTAATAATTCAAATAAGAGTTTACTTTAATTTCTTGGTATGTAAAAACAATCCTTATTACGCGAGTGTTAAAAGTGTTTATTTATACAAGGCTCTTTTTACAAGGGCTCTTTTTATATTATCCTTCGCAGTTGTGGCTTCTTTTGTACTGCGCCAGTGCAACTCTCGCAATAAAATTCGCATTTAGACGATTTTTACAAGGTGAATCCGTGAGTAAGTTTACTAACTCAACATAAAAGATATAAAATGGCTACAGATTACCTGTCTAATGAATCTTTTTAAAACTTGTTGTATATTTTTTATTTTTTGCTCGGAATATTCACTGGCTAACGAAGCAAATTGCAAGGCAATATTAAAATTAATCCAAAACATGTACTCAGTAGAATTAAATACTCTATCAAATTAATCAAAGTGTGTGTTTAAAACAGCATAATTAACAAATTTATGGTTTTTTTCATTTTAAATTGACATCATCTGTAATAGTATAGTGTAATAGTTTTAAAAAAAGTCAAATCTAGTGTATAACTTTTGATATAAATTAATAATAAAAACCCACATTTTTGTAAAAATGTGAATTATTTTTAAAAGATTTCCCTTAACAGTCTCAATTACTTGCATTCCTCACTATTACACCAAGTTGAATACTGTGTTATTTTGAACACGAATATGTAGCCGGTTCATTATTCAATGTTGATCCTCCTGATTTACAACAAAGCTACATAAAGGCAATAGGAGCAGTAGACTTTAGCAAAAGAACTGGCATAATCATATTCTTCGCACTAAATAATATTTGTGAATAACTAACTATAATATGTTTAAAAATTTATGTTTAATCTGAAGTATGAGAAATAATCTCATAAAAGCATAAAGTTTCACAGTTTTTCCAATCTTATTACAGAGTTATAACTAATCTCGCATCATAAATTCGAGATTATCCGCTACAAATAATTAAATTTTTAAAGATGGATCTTATGTGATAGACATAAGTATCTACATAAGCAATATGTAAATGTCATATGGTTATTTTGATAAATACTGCCTCACTCTGTCGCACGAATACTCTAGTATTACTCCACCGTGACAGGACCGGCGCATCCATGCGAACAAACTTGGTGATGGCCACAGGCGGAACATTTGCGAGGTGGAATTTCGCTTCAAAAATGATCATTCTGATATGCCCTAATAAGACATCGAACGTTCATTTTAAATTTTAAAACTATTTGCTAACAACCGTGTCATTGACGATCGGTTAATTGTAATATAAATATTGTGATTTCGTGATATACCTAAATTGCCGCCTAAGAATAAAAAATGACAAAAACAGAAAATAAATTTGTGAGCAATAATATTTCAAGTAATAACATATATATAGCGATAATATATATATAGTACGCACTATTCAGTATTCATTTATGATTTATTATATCAAAATTTTTTATTGATTTTAAGAATTCCGAAATAGTTACAAAAATAGCTTCATATAAACTTTCTTCAAGAATACATTCCACACTGTTTATTTATTTTCATTACGTTTGCACGTCTATACACACATCGCACTTATAATGTTTATTACATAATACTGTTCGAAACATTGTTCCCTGCCAGAATTATTCGCGACCACATTTGTTCGCGGCAGCAATTGTATACTACAAGTTTTTGCCTATTAAATACAAAAAAGATTAATGAAAACAGTTACAAAAATTAAATGACTGTTTTCATTAATTTTGGATTATTTAACTGTTTACATTCAGAACAAATTATTTTACATTTCTCCAAGACTGTTGTCTTCTTTTTTTCATAATAGTATATTTAGGTTCGGTTAGGTTATATTAATTAATTTCCTTTTTTATAAAATCATATATATGTATACATAAACAAAGAAGTTATATCAAATAATATTTTTACAAGGGTATGTATGTAGGGCTAGATACTTAGATTACTTCATACGTTAAAATTAATTTGGTAACTTCTTTTGAAATTTGTTTTATTAATAGGTGTTTTATTTCTAATACCATACTGGTTTGCTACCATTTTTTATAAATATATAAGTAATAACTATATTTTAAATAAAATACACGTTAATCTACAATATTTTTTCAAATATGAATTAAATATATTAATTAGAAAGATATACATATGAAATCAATTTTATCGAAAAATATTGTTGTTGCGCCACCGGGATTCGAACCAGGATCTCTTTCCTAACCGGGGAAGGTGCATTATCCAACTATGCTACAGCGACAATTTTTCGAACCTATATGTTACCTTTTCTATATTAATACATTGAATCATTCCATTATTTGAAAGAGCCATCTACCTTATTTTTACAGAATGTCAAATATCTTTGAGTATTTAAAACATCACAGACCGTCTGTTCTGAATAATTACAACTTCACAATAAGAATGTGTTCTCCTAATATTTTTTCAGACCAACAATTATAGGCAAACTGTTCCTACACTCGCCACATAATATGGTGATGTATTTTTAGTATTTTTCCTTGCACCGGCCCTGCGCCGTGAAAACCACGATTACAAATGTGTCTTTTTTACTATTAATTTAAATAAGGGAAACCTATTTTGTTATCTCGAATCCTTTTTGAAACCTCTTAACGTTCCCTGGAATTTTCTCGAGAACATGAATAAGCGCCGGGAACGCTTCGGTATTTCTGTTTACTTATTTTCGCTCTCCCGACTCTGTCGTATCATTCATATTTATCTGGTGTTAGCAGAATAAGAGGAGCGAAACTAAAAATAATCCTGAGACGTTTCTAGAAATATCAAAGTGTAATACCAAGCGGCATCACTTAGAAACGACCACACAGAGAGGGGGCATAAATAATTAATTAAGATCCTTTCCGTCACACCGTCAAATCACAAATTTCCGTTATGTCATCTTCAGTCTGACATTTCTCACAGTTCTAAATTTTACAGACAAAATGTAGACGACAACTTATATCACATCCTACTTGATATAAGTTTTGATTATATTTGTGTACTTAGCTTAACTAAACTCATTTAAAATAATATTTATGATAAATTAATTATTTATAAATAATTAGATAAAATACTTTGTTTAAACCACTATTTATTGATTAGTCTACATGTTTCGATAACTATGGTATCTTCATCAGGAAACAATGTATACTGAAATTAAAAATACATGCATACATACAAACAAAACTATAAAGTGGTGAATAAGTAAGAACTAATATGAAAACAAATTTAAAAGATGACTATTTGCAAAGAGAATTTGATAATTTATAATATTTAGCTTGCTATTAATACTTTTTCTTATTTCTAAAATTTCAATTTTTTCTAACAGTAAACCCCTAGTATTTGTATTTATCATTTCTAAACCCTTCTTAATATCAAAAGAATGATTTGTTTTCAAAATCTGATTGGAAAATTCTCAATAAATAGTGGTTATACAAAGTGTTTTGTCTAATTATTTATATAAAATGAGGCCACAAAGTAGTTTTGCTAATATTAAAGAAATGAATTATTTTCTATAATTATAATTTTACCTTGTGGACACATTAATTAATCTATATTTATATATACGCATACGTATGCTGTCTGTCTGTCTGTTATCCGCACATTAATATACAGGACCCTGAGCAAAACCAAGATCGTTCCTTCTCATCTGACCACCCTAACCCCTTCCCATGATATAAATGTGTACTAAATTAAGTGACATCCATTCCTGAGAAAAATAAAGTCACCCCAATCTCAGCCTTCCCACTGCCTGGACCAAATTTTGAACACATCTTTATACTGCGCAAAACATAGGCATTCCCATCCCCCTCTTCCCTCTCCACCTGCCTCCTTATAACCCATTTTAAATTATAATTATATCTTGAAGTCAGATTGAGATAAAACACATTAAAATATTTCAAAAAGTTTAATGTTACTATTGACAATTAAGAAGAATGAAGAAAATGTCTTCTATATAATTTGAGGCTGTATAAAGTGCATAATTCTTATATATGTATTAATAATACAGTTGATGCACGCAAAATAAACTGATGCATACTGCTAAAGTGAAATACAAAATTATATTACGTTTCCCATTGTTTATACTCGTACATAACATACAATAGGTAGTTTCATCCCGAAGAACCTGTCGCGGTAAAGTGCCAGTATTGGGTAATTAAGATTAATTGTTAGAAATACGACTAAAGAGAGAGAGAAAAATGAGTAATGTACAACATGTCCACGTACAAATATCAAGATCATCTTAGGGCATATAACTTCGCTTATGCAAATTTGAACAATGTGATTGCTAGATTAGATATGAGAGATTCTACGCTATATAAGATGACTTCAACACGCCATACAATAATAAAATCATATTATAATATAATGTAGATACAACTATCTTTATGACTCAGATGTACATTCTCTAGCAAGCAGGAGCTGCAAGCTTTTTTATTTGTCTATCAAATCTACGATGAAACAATGTTTTATTTCAGATTGGCATTAGTCACATCAGTGAGCATGCATTTTTTTGTATAATATATAATATTTATTTAAACATTAGTCTTACCAATATTTTGATTAAAACAATTAAGCAAACAACATAAATAAATATTCCCTTTAATATTGCATTAAAATGTTATTAATTTAATTTCAATTATTTTAGAACGCTATATTCTGACAGATAATATTTTGTATACGGTATTATTATTTTAAATCAAACGTTATTGAATGATGTTTTAGAAAATGTCTATCATATTTAATGCAGTAATTATGATTATGTATTTTAAACAAATAAACAGACTCAAATTATTTCGAATATATTCAAATCTTTGTAGGAACCAATTACTGGGATTTATCCCATGAGGAATTGTCATTAAGATATAGAAGTCTCACAGAGACGAAGTTATTATTTTTACATGGAAAGTATGGAAGTTTTTGGCATTACAGGGCTTACGACCTGTCAAGCCGATGACAGATTTGGATATACTCAAAATAATTTGAGTCTGTTTATTTATTTTTGTGATCTGTCATCGGTTTAACAGGTCGTAAGCCCTGTAATGCATACTTCCCATGCAAAAATAATAGCTTCGTCTCTGAAGACATCTATATCTAGACTCAAATTACTTTGTATCTAGCAACATGGGTTTTGTTATTTGATAGCTATCGGTTCCACAGTGATCAGTTCGTCAAGGCGTAGAGCTAAGCCTAAATCTGCACTTACCGAGTTCCTTAAAGCTTCAAATTGATAAGAAACAGGAATATGGTCGGAAATAAGTTGTGTTTACTGAGAACATTTACAAAATTAGACTGGTCATTAGATTCAGTTAATTATTTATGCAACAGGTATAATAATTTACTTTTGAAACCACATATGTTCCACGCTACAAAATTATTAATTCTTCTTTCAGACTAAATTGACCACAAACAACACGGGTTCGTCAAACGTAGATAAACTACGATAAATATAATAATACTATGTCAAAATTATTTAATGAAATCCTATATTTTGACTATTTTTATCACTGCAAATTGTTTTCATCACATAAATTATTAAGGAAAACACATTTTTGTTGTGAGGTAGCATTTTTAGAATATAGCTCAGTGGTGTATTTTGTGTTAATATAAACTAAATGAATCAACTAGAAAGATATACAGAAAAATTGTATCTATCCAAAAAATATTTGGTTGTTACTGAGATCCCAGTAGCAACTAAATATTTTTTCGATGGAAACATTTTTTCTGTAGGTCTTCTTAGTTGATTCATTTAATTTGTATTACATAAATTATTATCCAACAATCTAAATCATTTGAAAATATGCAGAAGTTTACTAAAAATGGTTTAAAAGTCATTTATCATTCAAATCTCTATTTTTTTAATTAAACTTATCGTATACTTTTGAAGTTATCAGTGATTTTGCACAGAATCGTAAAGAATAATTTTGCAAAATTGAAATCACAATGAATAGTGCGAACAAAGAGAACTTTCAAGAATTGAGAAACGTAGGGATTGATAAAGACATACTTTGTGATAAGAGAATGTCCCTTAAGAAGGAGAAGAAAAAATCTTGAATATTAAGACTATTAAAAACCTTGAAAACAGTCGTCGTCTTGAGTCATTGCCTCACTGACCCACCTTCAAGAGTACACAAATCTGTGCCGACTGCATTAGCTTTACGCGAAAAAAGATATAAACATTTAGAACTTCAACGTCCATACAAAACTTCAATCAGTGTTCAAAGCTAAAAGATCACTTGCCAAAATATTTATAAAACGTTGAGAGATCAAATTACATGCTTTTACGTAATCTTTGATGTGCATATTTTCGTTAATCTGAGTTGCAAAATCCTCCTAATGTTTTCTTAATCCGATTCAATCCATATCGAAGGACACTACCATTAGCATACACAAGTGTAGAATGATTTAAATAAAACGAGTGCAATCAATTATACATATACTGAAAAAAATGACAGACAAAAATATAATTTCACGCATAAAACTTAAAGAATAAAAATGAAATTTTAATTTAATTAGGTGATCAAGTATTATATATCGATACTAGTTGACATGGCGTAGGGTCACGTGCCGCATTTAAATAAATTAAATCCTTATTGTATTAATTTATTATTAAGAGAACACATTCTAATTGTGAAGTTGTAATTATTCAGAACATAGGTCTGTGATATTTTAAATATGAATTAAATGTATTAATTAGAAAGATATACATATAAAATCAATTTTATCAAAAAATATTGTTGTTGCGCCACCGGGGTTCGAACGTGGAACTCTTTCCAAACCGGGGAAGGTGCATTATTCAACTATACTACAGCATCAAATTTTTGAACCTACATGTTACCTTTTTGATATTAATACATTTAATCGTTCCATTATTTGAAAGAGGCATTTAATTTTTTATGGAATCTCAAATACCTTTGAGTAATCTGATAGCAGACGCCAACAACAATATTTTTCGATGAAATTGATTTTATATGTATATCTTTCTAATTAATACATTTAATTCATATTTAGTATATAATTTATTTCATGAATCGTATTTGGTGGTACAAATCAACGAAACAAATAATAAAATATTTTTATTTTTGCACCCAAAATATTTTTTCGATAGATTGAATTTATTTGTATATCTTTCTAATTGATTACTTATATATTAAAAATGAAGAATAAATTGAAATAAAAATCATATTCTCGTTAAGAGAAAATCAAAGAAGTGATTGATTGGTTTCATACTGTAACTAATAAACTAATTTACCATCACACTGTTTCCTCTCGGGGTTAGGCAGAGAGGATAGAGCGCCACACTCTTCTGTCCTGACACAATTCTCGCCTCCTCCACATTCATACATCTTCTCATACAATCTCACCGATTGTTAAGGTTGATATGTTAACCATTCTCCAGTATATGGTTTGCCTGGTCGTGTCAAGTCTTTCGCGGACGCCCTCTATTTCTGATACTATCAACACTTGCATCATATATCTTTCTTACCATTCTCTCCTCATTCATCCGTTCCATATGACAAAATCATCTAAGTATTTTTTTCTTAATCTTATTCATTATACTAACATCCGCTTTACATTATTTCCTTATTACTCATAAATATATTTGCCACATATACGTCTAAGTGACCTCATTTCCATTGCATTCCGGTCTACCTTCGTTCCTTTTTTGCCAGCTCCACTTGCACTTCCATACAGGACCAGGACTCCATCGTGCACCGCTAGTCTTGCTTTGGTTGACAAGTTCCCGTTTGATATAATTACATTCAAAGCGCCGTTCACTTTATTCTCTGCAGTCACATTCTCAGCATTTCCGTTTCTATCAAACATACTTCTCAAATACTCAAACTCATCTACTTGTTCCAAACATTCATTACCTACACAGTGTCTTGCTTTCCTCATTATCGAATACCATCACTTTCGATTTGTTGTTAATTAATTACTAATTATTAATATTTGTAATTATTATACTCGGAAAGGCCCAAAGACTGTTTGTTACCTATGAGGTTTCTAGTCTCTTTTCGTTGGATTCCACCCTTTACATTCATTTAGTGCTATGTTCGTATACGTCTTTACAAAAAAAAAATATTTTTCATACCATTTGATTACTGTATATCTGTTTATTCGTTGTGAATACTTAATATTATGTTTACCGTGGCTATTCTTTTTACAACTGCCATTTTGATCGATATAATGTCATCTAAGAATGAAAAGTCCTTTACATGCTCGAGAATTTGGTTGTTTTATTATATCTCAGTTTTAATAGTTGGGTTAGCATTCAATGTAATCCGTATTATTGTTTTACTTTCATTAAATTTCATGTTAAAATAGAATATTGCGTTCATTTTATTTAGAATTTTTTGCAATTCTGATTCATTATTTGTTACTACTACATCGTTTGCAAGTCTCACTCATATAATGATTTCTTCTGTAAAACATAATTTTGCATTATATTGATTTATCGTTCTATAAAACTTAATTTTGCCTTATAGCGATTTTCCCATTGTTCTACAAAACACGGTTTTGTTGTATTTTTCAAATCCAGTTTTACTCGTAATTCAAAGCCGTATTAAACTGTTCAGAATATATTTACTTCATCGCTCGCAATCTCCCTTTGATGTAGGGAATAAATTGAAATATAAACCTGTAGCCCCTCCGCAGAAAATACAACGGGAGAGGGGATTAGTGGAAACTCACAATCCGCCTACGAAGAAAAATGAAAATCTTGTATCTGAAAGCTGCTTTTAACTAACGCCAGTTTTGAATGAAACCAGTTTTACAAATGGATTATTCAATGAAACACATTTGAGTGGAAATTAAAACAAGTAATTTTGCTTTGATGAAACTTGTTTGAGATAAAATATCATTTATTACATTAATATTTTCTTGAATTGTAGCGATTATCAATGTATAATTTTTGTCTCACTAGGTCATACATATTATTATGTTTGATTGTATTATACCTAATATGATTATAAAATATCTATTTAAAGCAAGAAAATTGTTTATTGAAATAATCATTCAAAAGTTCAGGCAGTGTTAGTTACAGTGAGGGGGCACCATTTTAACATTTATTCTTACTTCAGACGTTTAAAAATGGTAACTCAGAGTAAAATGCTTTATTACTTTACTGTTTTTAAACCTGAAGAAGAGATAAAAGTAATTTAATTTATGTGACACCCAACGATTCTGAAGAGCTCAGATTTCTTTTTAAAACCTAAAAATTAGTGGATAAAAGCTTTTTTAAATCTGTCTTTCGATCACAAAGTTCCTTTTCTCAAGAGAAAGTTGCCACTTATTCGTAATTACTGTATTTTAGAAACACTCTTAGATTCCTAACTCTTATTTGTACCATGCCCTAACTCGTGATGTTATATCTTCTTCCCGCATTTCCATTATTGTGATTCTTCATTTTAACCTCATCATCACCCCACGTCCATCCACTCTTTGATGAAGGCGCACCCCAAAGAACACCATTCTTTACTATTTTCTGTCTTCCCCATATATCTGTTTGTGGTGACCCTGCTCGTGCCCCATAGACATGCCCGCGTAAGCATTCATCTAAAAGCTACACAGTTCAACCGATACCCGCTGAAAACCACACAACAATACGTCGCGCCGCAACCCCAGTCCGAAGAACACCTGGAACCGACCACTCTTCTCCTGGTCAGCTCCTCGGATACATCTATTCGCACTTTTTATCTTATACTGTTTATAATGCAACTATCTTAAGTACTGTTTCACTCACAATCGACCCGCTCTAGCTGTACACGCAAACATCAAATCACCATAATTGGTAACTTTTCATATACATACGGGAAATGCGAGGAGGTATGGGACACAAATAATCCCTATTGGCGACCCTTAACGAGTCTACATAATCATTCCCACGAAATCACCAAATGCTTTTGACATCTTTTTTTTATGCTATCATGATATGATGTCAGTCCAAAGACCCAGGATAAGTTTTTTCCCAATGATTGTTCCTTAAAAGTATTCAGGCCGTTGTGCCTTTTTTGAATAATTTTTCAATAATCTATATATTTTAATGGTTCTACTAAAATTATCTTTTAAGATCCTGGCACGCAAGAATACTTCCTTCCCATATTTATGTTACTTTAAATATTATTCCAGTACCAAATGACAGTACATCTTGCTGGGAAGTCACATACATACGAATATGATATATATTATATGATACCACAGTAGACATTAGGAAAGAATCCATGTCATCCGTGGAGCTGGTGTTATATAGATAAGGCTGTTAGAAGATATGAAGGAGGCTTCTTCCTTCTTATAATCCGGGCCTTAAAAAAATTCTGGATGCTTTGTTCCCATTCAACAAATATTAATCATACACGATTCAGAGCACGTATTAAAACACTGCTTTTGACGGCGAGTTCTATTTTTTTCACTTAAAAATATTTTATAAACCGTTTAAAAAGTAATAATCCTATTGCAAGACAAAATATACGATTATAATACACTACATGTTAGATTCGTATATCCGATAGCAAAGTCCAAAGCATTGCCGATCTTATTTCTAGTAGTTACTGATTTTCATATTCCCTCCTACGTTCTGAAGTAAATTTGCTTCTGACTTATCATCCATATTCTATACTAAAGGCTAACGATTATCGTTAGCGGTAACATAATATCGATTGCTATTATATAACGTTGAACATTTCGTCAATTGCCACGAACTTAAATTTAACTATTTTGTTTAAACTATTGAAGGTATCTTGGCTCGTAAAAAATCTAGTTGATACATTTATTTTGTATTAAAATATCACAGAATAATGTTTTGAAAAAAGTGCAACTTCAAAAACAAGAAATCAATTATAATATGTAAGGTGTATCAAAGTTTATCTAAAATTATTAAAAATGAATTGATTTAATTCTGGCATCTAGATTAGTCGCAATTTAAAGATGATTGCTTTTGAAAAATGGAATAATAGGTTTTAATTTGATACACGCATATAAGTTCAAAAATTGGTACAAAGCATTCTCACGAATAGGAAAAGGTCCTGGCACGGTAGTAACTAAAATATTTTTTCGATAAATTGTTTTTTTTGTATTATTTCTAGTTGATTCAAAATTTGTTTTAAAATACTCTAATACATATATTACATAAAATGTTATGTTATTATATTAGGATTATAAACACAAATAATTTAAGCAATTACTCAGTATTTACAACTATTTCCAGATGAAAAAGAAACCTACTGATACCTAGTTGGTGAAATCTATCAACTTGCAATGTATCGAAGGCAAAAATAGAATATTAATCAAAACCACTCATTATATCGGGGCTCGGGTGTCAATGAAACGGTCAACAGTATCTTTTTTCAAAATAATTCGTTAAACCACCTCCTTTCTAAAAAATATATGAAGGCAGTCGATTACTTTTAGAGTTTTGTTACAACGAATGAATCAAGAATTTTTTCTTTGAAATACGTCGTTTCTTCAATTTTGAAGAAACTTGACACTCGACACGTGATTTGTAAATAAAATAAAAGGAATTGAAAAAAGCTTTTAAAATAGTTTTTTTTCGACGTCGCGTTGACTAAATTTCCCCAGACACCTTTTGACCTTTAATGTCAGTCATTTAAAGAGATTCCTCATACGTATGATCATACCCTTCTTAATTATTGATGCCGAGGATGTCCAGATTATCAATAGTTCATTTATTCTTCCATTTACGGCCATGGAGAGACATGAAGTTTGGTTAAATTTCCAAATTGTTTATAATATTTTGTCTAATATCACACCTACTAATGACATTACAGCCATGTTAAATTTTAACATAGAATGTGTTTTTACGGAGGCTTCCCCAAAACATTAAAAATAGACCGCTTAAAATAGATAACGTTTTATTATTAAAAATTTAGAAACATTTCATAGGAGGTTTGCTACTGGACTATAAATTATATCAACGTATTTACGGGAATTTTCTGTCTTTGTAGACACCAAAGAGGGAGAAATATTTAGACAAAACCTATTATTGGTGATACATGTCTTAAGCTTACGATAAATATGTGATGAGTTGTTTTATTTATTTAATCGATATGCGAGTAATGGATAATCCAGAAGAGTTTTAAAATCTGTCTCTTGGATTGAATATTTTTTATTTTGTTTAATTACATCAACGCCCTTGTGGGTTTTTACATAAGAATAATAATTGATTTAATTTAAATATAACAGTACATCTTTAATATATAACAGTTTAAATGTGACATAAAAAACTAAGTATAATTTACTTATAAATATTTCTTCAATTCAGGTATGCTCCTACAACGAAAAATGTTAACGAAGTTCAACTTGTTACTAAGACGATGCATCCGCGATATTGGCGAGTTAACGGCATAATTATTACTATGTGTTCCTACAAAGAATACTTCATTGGTCTCGATTGAGTTTGTACTTTATACGAAACCATTTGTATCAACTCAGGACAGTCCATAATTGATATATTGATAATTTTATATAGGTATACTATATCGCGTATGTATCTCTCCAGGCTTTTTTTTCAAATGATTAATTAAATTTTCTAATTAAATTAATTAAAAATAAAAATATTTTATTTTAGAAGAAGACAATTAAAATAAAATAATAAAGATATTTAAAAAAATTGGGTTACATATTTTTTAATAATATATGATATTGAACTATTATATAGGCAAATAAACTTCACAAAATAGAATCATGTAAATACTGGATATCTTCTTATTCTTTTAAATAGGTAATCCACCCTTCAAGAGTGATTTGTGCCACTAATGAAGTTAAAACTTTATTTTATAGAAAAAAATATAATAATATAATAGGAAATATTATATTACAAGTCAATACCATTTTCGTTCAAAAGTTATATAGATAAATTTGGCGAGTTAAGGGAAAGAAGATGAAACAAGTTAACCGTGAGTTTAAAAAACCTGTGATCGCAATGGACAGGCAAAAAAGATATGGTCAAGGGTTTCCTCTTCGGCACCACACTTACACATTGGAGACTATATTAAGTTCAATCTGAATAAATGTGAGGCTACCTGGCAATGCTCAATTCTTATTCTAGAGATATTTGATATTGTTCATTTGGAGACTTTCCTTTTGGAGAACCAGGGAGTGCGGGGAATAGATCTTTGAATTATTTTAAGTCGATTACCCTTGTGATTATTTGGATCCATCCATTGTGCAGTCCAGATAGAATTCTTAAGTTTTTTTACTATATTAAGTCTGTCATACATTGGGATATGGAATTGATGAGGGAAAACTCCGGAAAGAATGGCCTCCTTGGCCAGTTTATTAGCATATTCATAAGTACTGGATATATTTTATCGGTAAATTCATAAGTAGGCAGATCAAAGATTTCGCTTTCTTAATTTATTTTCTCATAAAAATAATAGTGATCCATACACGGTATACGTGTGTCATCAATATATTACTATTGTACTTAATTATTTTCAATCTAAGCAAAATGCCTGTACTATGAAAATAGAATTAATTGGATGGTCTCTTGGAACGAGGCCCAAACCCCTGACCACTTGATCACTTAGCGAGTATCTTAACCGCTAGACCAACAAGCACGTCAATAGGTATATCTACCAGAGGTTTCTACCCGCCATTGCCTGTGTGTTTTCAGTTTTAGATGTCTAATAATTTAAATAGGTGGTTAAAGGAGGGGGGAGTGTGGAGTGGGGAGCAGGTCCGTTATTTTGTATAAGCCCTAAATAATAATGGTGTATGCAAAATTTGTTGATCTAGGCAGGAAGAGGATGAGGAATTCGGAGGAATAAGATATGATGACTGTATTTTCCTGAAAAATTCAATCATCCATGTCGGTTCCTCATAACAGAATCGCGATTTCCGTAATCCTGCAGATCATAGGACTGTCATCAGATAGGTGCCTGTTACCTTTTCAACTTGGTCGGTTCAACGGGTGAGGGATCTTCTTCTTCCTCTTCGTCCTTCGACGTGGCCTACTTCAACAAGCTTCTCCAAGCTATCTTCCCTTCTCACAAGATGCCCAAAAATTAAAGGTCTCGTCTCAGGCAATCAGTTCCTGCATAATGATGACATTTGTACGTCTCGCCGTCCATGGTATGCGTAACATGTGTTTGCAGCACCACATCTCAAAGGCATCAATCTGTCTTCCCTTCCTCGCCTTCAGGGTCCATGATTCTACACCATATAAAAATTTATAATGTACCAGAAACTGAATAAGCCTGATCTTTGTTGTCTTGTAAATACCGCGGTCTTTCCATATTTTGTCGAGTCTGGACATACAACTTCTCGCCATATCTGTGCGTAATTTTTGGTTTGCATCTACCGTCGTCAGTAATTATGAACTCGAGATAATTCTTAACTATATTGCACTTCTTCATCTATTATCTATGACTTTTAACAATCACTATTGGATATGTTATTGGACTTGGATCAGTACATGTACGTCATAAGATGTAAGAGTCATTGCCAGTAAGAAAAAAATCAACATATTCGATAATGGAGCGAATATATTAAACTTATTTTTAATATCTGAAGGTTAAGATTACATAAATGTTTTCTCTTTTATATATTCAATAGTAGTACATAAATATATATTCAATTTGACATGAAGTGTACATTGTTTTTATTACGAGAAAGTTTGTTACGCTAGCAAAACCATACGATTTTTTACGATTAGCAAATATATTGACCATCTGTCATCTCGTGTCGCACTTTCTTTTGTTATCTATGGTTGCAATGTAAAATGCGACGCGAGATGACAGATAGTAATGTTTTTTCAAGAATGTCTTTAAGTGAAATGATATTTCAAAGTTGAAACGTAAGAACACCGTTTGTACCAGAAATACAGAATTCACGCGGCTATTGTGGTCGATAGTGGCCGCTCCGTGGCCCGTTTTAACCGCTACACAACCAGGGCTTCCGTAGAATTTATATTTAATCTAATAAGGACGCACAATAATAATAATAATAATAATAATAATGGATAATTTGTATAACGCCATTTTCGTAAAAACTTTCACCTCAAGGGTGCTATTGCACAATGCACTCTTGTTAAAATACTATGAGAGGTTTCCTGCTAGTTCAATATAATACATCTATTTCACTGGGAAGGGGTGACGTGACCAGAAAGTAGGGTGGCTAGGGAGAGAGTGGTGAGACGTTTTGCGCAGGATCCTAAAGAATTACTTTGTAAAATTTTGAACGGATGGCATTTAATATAAAATACATTTATATCGCGGCAAGGAGATGGGGTAACCAGAAGAAGGAGGAAGAGTAGCTGTGTTTTGCGCAGGGTCTTAAGTAGTAACTATTCAAAATTTTCTTTACTTCGGTCAAAGGTTGTAGGATACAGTAGACAGACGTTCATTTTTATACTCGTATAGACCAGTCTAACTAACATTTATCAGGCGTACCTACGTTTCGTATGGCCGAACCGTCCATATAGATCTAAACTCTCATTGCTACTAATTCGGCAACTGAAATCTGAATGGAAATTATTATAAAAATTATTAATCTTTCAATATTATTGGCGGGTTATTTCAAGTTCTATAATAAGAAAATTATTTTTTTATTAAGCTAATTGGCTTTAAAGTATTATCGCACGTGTATCATATTATTAAAATGCACGACTGGATCAAGTTCTCTGATGGACCAGCTTTTAGAAGACGATGGTTTCATATTTTTTAATCAACAACCTTACAGGCACAAAGTCATGATCCTTGATTTTTCAAGATCTTTGCCCCGCTAAATTCGCAAGGTCATAAACATCTACAAAGAGATACACAAAATACGTAAACGCCTTCAAATAATAAATTTATTGTACTTACTGGTAAAAAACGATGTTTTCAAAATTGATCATATATTATTTTTATGGCTGTCTGTATTGAGAGAAAATAAAATAACTAGATAAAAATATGCTGATTTATGATTTGTGAAGAAAATGTATTCCAAAATACTCGTGATTGATGAGAAAATTAAGAATACTCTTCAGATATTTTCATTCCAGACCTATTTTTATTCAACCCTAGCGACGGAAAATTTTTAACCTTCGTATTCACGAATCGAAACCATAAAACGAATTTTCATTTCTTAAAAATAATTAATAATTAATAAATTATATATGTTACTTGGTGGGCTGCTAGTTTATCAATAATATTACATGAAATTAGAGGCTCGCCATTCTGCCGTTTCCGAGAGGGTAGGTTATTTCATTAATTTATTTAATTCTGTATTAACTTACTCTGTTAGTGTGTTGTAATCGATTAACGCATTTCCCCGGATAGGAAAGGATTCAGGTTCGGCATCCATATGTCCGGCATATATATTTCTAATTGATACATTTAATTTGTATTAAAATACCACTGAACTGTGTTCTGAAAAACTGAAACTTCACAATTATAATGTATTCTCTTTAATGGAGTGTTCTATTATTTAAATAAAAATTATTTTATTTTTACTAGGTGACCGCCGCAGGGAAGGCAGTGCTGGTGACCGGGTGTGATAATGTGATAGGAAACGCAGTCGCTCGACGCCTGGACGATCTCGGCTTCACCGTGTTCGCCGGCTTCTCTACCAAGGCGGACAACCTGGATGCCGACATGTTGAAAAACGACTGCTCAGGAAGACTGAAGACTCTGCAGCTGGATGTGACGTCAGAGACACAGGTAATGTGTTCACTCACTTACCGTCACGCCGCATTCTCTCGGGGGTAGAACGCTCATCTGTACTGCTACTGACAGTAGTGCACCCTAGTCTGCTCGTGACAGGTGGAACTCGGTAGATTATTTGCCGGAATGGTTTTAGGATGTTTATGTATTCCCAACATAACGGCATCGCTGCACTTGCGACAGATGTCATTTAAAACATAAATATTTTATTTTATTATGCAGATTTCTTATTTCGTAGTTTAACGAAGTAATAACGTATTTTTTTTTACAATTTTGACTATTAAAATCATGAAAAAGAAATTCGTCGACAAGATACAATATCATCTCACATACAGCCAAAAAAAATCTCCTTTAAGAATGTTGTTCGTCTGACTACTATTTATTATTAAAAAGAACACATTCTTATTGTGAAGTTGTAATTATTCAGAACATAGGTCTGTGATATTTTTTTAAATACAAATTGAATGTATTAATTAGAATGATATACACATAAAATCAATTTTATCGAAAAATATCCCGGTAGCCACAGAAATGTGTATCTTTCTAATTAATAAATTTAATTTGTATTTTAAAAAATACTATTTTTTATCAAGAGCATAATACTGTATTCCAATAACAATAAGCAGTATTAGAGAAATTATCAGAAGTCAGTAGCGGAATAAGATAGCAAATAAACATTTCATTTCATGCACTAAAGTATTGTTGAACTACTTTTTTAGCTTGATAATTATTTACGTTAATGTAACTCAGCTTAACAAGTCGATAATTTTCGAGCCAATTTCCATTGCTGGAAGAAATTGTTTACAAAGCTGGATTAGAATGATTTCGGACGCTTGGATATGATTTTCAAAAGTGTTCTTCCATTGTGTTTATAACGAAAACGAAACAACACATTAATATTCTCACTACAATATTTAACAAACTAAGCTATAAAAAGTCTTACCGCTAGACCAAACAAAATTCGATATATTTTTTTTAATAATCAGTTCAGACATATTTCGTGAAATAATTTTAAATATTACAGTACATTATACGAAAGATATTTTTTAAAAACATGTACAATTTAAAAGACTAGTCAAAGATATATTGGAAATATTATACGTGCCCGAAGCAGTCTGTAGCCTTATAATATGTAAAAAATACTTTTCATCATAATAATGTCACACGTCTTGTCACAGCGGCGTAACATCTTTCAAGTAAAATCGTAAATATATTATCTTTGATCGAATATCAGGAGTAATCGCATTAGTTCAACAACATCCAGTTTTATATGGTTAATAAATAACGAAAACAGCTAAGGCACTTGAATGTTTTTCATCGTCAGGGCTAGATTGAGAGGTGAAAATATGAAAAAATTCAAGTCTATGATCGTCGACGATACTTTAAGCTACGTTGGATATGGTTTCATTTGAAGTCTAGGGATCCCAATTGGATAGATTGTAAGAAGTAAAGTTATCAAAATAATCGATTTTTTTCATTTTGTTTCTATTTCATGCATTTTTATTTAAATCCTTCATTTATTCAATTATACGACACATAATTAAAATATGTATTTATATAAAAGTCAATTATACTTATATATAATTTATGATTATGTTACTATATTACTTAAATTTATTTGATTATGTAGATCGAATGAATGAGGAGAGAATAGTAAGAAGGATGCGAGTGTTGATGGCACAGGATAGAGGATATTTATTTATTTATTTATTAACGCCTTTATGAGATTTTACAAAATAAGTTTAGTATAAAAAATACAAAAAACACATGAGCAGCTACACAAGTAGCATGGAATATATATATATATTAAAAATAATAGAAAAATAGAAATTTAAAAAATGAGCCAAACTAAAGATAAACAGAAAAAACAATAAAAATCGTTCCCAAGCCTATGAAGATTTTGTGTGCGGTGCAGGTGCATTCCTATAAAAATTAGTATATGATGAATTTACATGGAACAGCACCGACGAACTGGTATACAATCGCAGCGCAGGAACATGGTATACAATCAGTCCAGTTAAATTAAAGGCGTCCAGTATGCCATTTAATATTTTAAATAAAAATAATAAATCACTTAAAGTTCTTCTACACGACAAGTTAGTTAAATCTAGTAAAATTGCTTATACGGGGGAAGTGCAACATATCACAGTGATTGTTTTTGAAAATGGTTAATTTTTTTTTTTAACGGAATTGTCTACACATGTCAACACATCACTAGTTGAGATAGTTTCCATGCAAAAATATATGGGGTATAATCACCACTGAGTAGATACACTTCCCTCGCGGTGTAAAATTTCTGGGGTAAGTATACGTGGTCTTATAAATCGTAATCTGCGGAAATAATCACAAAACTAATATATACATACATCACAAACTACAATTCAAAATAAAGGTGTTTATCTAATATCAGTATCCTGGCACAAAATATTATCGAGATATACGAAAGATTGAAAAGGCATACACAACTCGTAAGTTTACATCAAACGACTGCCATAATTCGAAATAGTATTACAAGCAAACTTATGTTTGGATTTGCACTGTCTCTTCAAATATTGATTTACAACATTTCTTAATAGATTGCGGCACTGAAATCTAATTTCTAACGTAATTAGGAAACGTAGACGCACTAACTCCGACTAACCATAAGTTAATTTTATAAAGATATTTTTTATTTTTCTAAGATGTCAATAACGTGAAACAATTAGCTTCAACGAATAATAATACTCCCCTCAAATTGCTATCAATATCCCTGGTAAGTCGATTCTCTAAAATCTGCGCACTCAGTGTTAAATCTATTCCTGTAACAATTTGCTGCTGGAAACCATTTAAATCTGTAACCGATATATTGTATACGATGTTTCATTCAGGGTAGAAAGATATCTATTGAAGATGAACAATAGAAGTGAAGAGCGTCGCTCCTTTTGAATCCTGCCACTCATATTGCCAATTTTATTGTCATCGGGTATTTGAGTTCCTTTGGGAGTTGATATTTTGAAAGGATCTGCATAATTTTGATAATCTCTCTTAGAATATGCAAATGAAACGATTAACTAGTACCTACCCACGTCTGTGGATTTCGTTATTAGGGCCTTCCTGTCTTCTTTAACCAATAAGAAACGAGAGGAATCTTGAAGACAATTCTGAATACGACAATAGGGTAGGCGACAAGTCAACAATGATAAATTATTTGTATTTTTATAATATGTAGTTTTTCTGAACAAAGATTATAAAAAATTTTGGAATAAATCATTATACAACACTGAAAATTAACTTTTCTTAAGGCGCAATTGTTAAGCTCTACAGTACACTAGCCGAACCATTTCCTTGGGTTCTTTATCTCTGATATTTTCCTTCTTACCCTCTGACATACAGCAATCTTTGTCTGCATTATGAGATGCAAGATATTATACTTCTCTTGATGTCTCATCAGAGATATTTAAGTTTTCAGATTTTTGTTGTTTTAAATTCCTACTTTTTTTTCTTTATCCATTCGAACCATAATATCTTCGATCGCAACTGTATCCATCAAGCTTATTTGGAGAAATTTTCTGTAAATCCACTTCTCAAATGCTTCAAGTCGCCTTGTCATTTCTTCGGTATGTATCCATGCTTCCATTCCATAAAATAATATCAAGAACACATACCATCTGACCATTTGCATTCGCAATTTGAGGCTGACTTCACGACTACAGAAAATCTTTTTCTTGCCAATGAAGGTAGCACGAGCTTCCTCAATATGGCATTTAATTTCAACAGAAGGATCTCATATTTCATGTATATTTCATCCCAGATACATAATACTTTGTATCTTCTCAAATTTTGTGCCAGCGATATAAAGAGTTTCTTTGTCATGTGTGTTATGTTTGCTAACGAGCATATATTTTGTTTTAGTTGTATTAAGTTCTAACCTGAAAGTCTCATATGCCATCGCCTTTGCAAAAAAAAAATAGTGAATTGTATTTGGTTTTAAGACTTACCCAGAATACATTTCCAATGGCATTTATCATATCGTAATATGTAAAATGTTTCTATTTTTAGATATTTTTTATTCCAAAAGTATTACCGCACTATTTGCTTAAAATATTTTTATATCTCCCTGCGCTGCGACTTGTCTCCGTCCCATAAATTACTCCTTCCCGAGCCGATAAATAGTAGATCCCGCAAGATGATCAAGTTTGCTCCCCAGTCCGATGTAAAATATAGGCTTTGTATGATATTGAAAGGGTGTATGACTGTGTTATACAAAACCTACATCTTTCACTCCTCCCCCTCTGTGGATTCATTTATACCTATTTTTTACCGATACAGAAGAAAAAGCAA
This sequence comes from Eubasilissa splendida, assembly GCA_031772225.1. Taxonomy (NCBI): domain Eukaryota; kingdom Metazoa; phylum Arthropoda; class Insecta; order Trichoptera; family Phryganeidae; genus Eubasilissa; species Eubasilissa splendida. Next base: position 3,213,236 of record CM062853.1, on the reverse strand, counting down.
TTCATCTTCATTGGGGTAGTTTTTCGAACCAATTTCACATTTGAAGTGTAAAATAACTTTGTTATTTCGAATTATTTTTTTTGAGTTATATTTTGAAAGTCAAATAAGATAAAAGTTTACTGATATTTTTTTACAGTGTGTTTTATGAGAAGTGAACTACAATACAATACAGTATAAACACATTTACATATTAGAAACAAATAGCTATTTTTATTTATAGTTCAATTTGAGCTAATATTTTGGGCGGAGCGCATCGGGTATCACCTCCGATTTAGCCTTGCTGCCTTGCTTTGATGTGTTAAATTTCCAGTTTTGTTCATGGTGTTTAGATGTAATTTAGTTTTTAATAATTAGAAAATAAATACACAGTAAATAAGTGGAATACCTAAAAATGGTGATAAAATTATTAGGATTTAACTCTGAATATCAAACAACGTTGCTTCCGACTGAAATCTACCCATTTGAATCGTATATCGGGTCCATATTAGAATTGTTATTGTATTAACAATTGATTTACAATTAGTGTTAAATATATTGTACAGTTTAACTTACCATCACACTGTTTCTGTGCGGTAGTAAGCAGATATGATAGAGTTCCATACTCTTTGTCCTGACGCACAAGGAAAGGCAAAGAGGATAGAGCATCACACTCTTCTATACTGGCACACATGCAAGCTCGTCACAAGCCAGTTTACCTGGTCAGGCCAAGTCTTTCGCAAACTTCCTTTATTTCTAGTTCTATCAACCCTCGCGTCATAATATTTTTAAATAATAATTTACTAATTTTTTTTTTTTAAATCTTTATTACCGAACTAAACTAAACAAGCTACCCTTTCTTAATTCTATTATCCGTGCTATATTTACTAATTTTGTATAAATAATCAAATCTAGAACCTGATTTTATGTGAAAAATCTATTATTATATTTATTTATAGAACTACATTAGTTATAATCAAACTAGGCATACAATTTGATTTGAAAATGATCGCTTAAAAATATCCTATTATATCCGATATATTTAAGATTTTAAAAATGTAATGATGTATTGTGGCAAGGATTTTTGTAATTTTCCGGTAGACATTTAATTTTGTTGAGGTATTGTGTGGAGGCATCTATTTGTCAGTTAACGGTTCGTAAACATAAATGACGCTCGATAAGTCACGCATAGTATATCGACATTTCCAGAAACGGCTATATAAGCGGCCGCTAGTTCAGTTTATGTTCAACTTCCGAGAGAATAAGTGGAGCAACCCAATTTAATAGTTACGTTAGGTCTGGAGATAGAGTTATAAATAATCTGAAATACAAAGTTTTTTTATAAGTTTTAACAAAAGATAGCCAAATAGCGACTTATCTTTGATGTCATAGCCACACAAACTGTCACTTTTGAAGAATGGAGAGGCCTTTGAGGTTCTTTCTGGTCCAGAACCTGCAATTCTCCTTATTGACATGCCCGTTCAAATGAAAATATGCTTCGTCGGAGAACAAAATGTTGTTGAAATTGGTGAATCGCTCGAACATTGTCTCAACAAATATTTTTCGTGAAATCCAATCATCGGGTTTTAAATCTTGCACCTTATATAGGTGTAGTTACAAAATTCGACGAAAAGTTGATCTTGGTATTGCCATAGTAGCAGAACGCTTACGAGTCGACAATCCCGGATTTTCTCGTGCAGACTCGTTAACTTCCGCGACATTACATTATCTTCGCTTCTCCTGCTCCGTGGCCGCCCAGTTTTCTTCTTATTTAGCGTTGAAGCAGATTCCTCGTACTTCTTGAACCACGATTTAATTAAACTAACACTCGGACATTGATTCACACTGCAATCGATAGTGAGCGAGAAACAGACGCTAAACGATCACATAAGAATCATTGTTTTTTAAAATGGTTTTACGCAAAACGCGCGTTGTTCCACTGTGAAATAGTCCATTGCGACTTAATTTCCAAAGACTAAACTTCCCGCGCAGAAACCATTTAAAAAATTCAAAAACTTATGATGTATAAGAGTTAAAGAAAATTTCAATTACCCTGACTGTCTCGACCAAGTCAATGAGTTATTTAATATTTAATTCGTTATCATTTCGTCCCCTAATCGATCGGGGGGCCAAAATCTCGCTTGTCTCGCGCTGTTTTGATACTATTGACCAATGGAGAACTAATCTGTCTTCGTACAATCTTTTTTGTTCTTTATCTCATCTTAGTCTGGGGTCACCCAGCCCCCTGAGCCACTTTTCTTCCGAAGTTGCCAAGAAAACGCATTGCTCGTACGCAGCCATGCTGTCAACTCGTATTACCGTAAGAGATTAGAGTTCTATTAGCCTTTTAAATGTGAAAAAATGTTTAATGCCATCAATTTACTATAAATATTAAGCAATAAATAAAAAAAATATATATTATATTATAATTCTAAGCATTTATCAAGTCCGGTATAGGAGGTTGCATTGTATAATACAACCTTCCTTTAGGATTCGCCTTAAATAATTGATTTCACTAGTTATTTCTAAGCGTATATATTTTCCTTTAAACTAACTAAAATATGATTTGCATGTTGCGTGTATTTGGCGAAATATTACAGGCTTAATTAGGGCGGTAGATCTATGTTACAGCATGGTTTGGGAAAGGTTAAAATAACTTATCCACATGTGTAGGTCTTCTTATATACAATATATACATATTCACAAAAATATTTTTGGGCACCATAAAATAATTATAAATATATATTCAAAATAAAATATTTGCTATTTTTATATCGCCTAAAAATAATTCACCATCGAAACTTCGATTAATTTTCTATCCCTTCCGATACAATCACCTACATATTTATTTTCCGTATTGAATTTCACATTTTTACGTAAAAAAAGAAAATTTCGCCCATGAATAATTATTGCGTCGGATGATGAATTGTATTTTTTCCATAATCCATAAATAAATAGGCTTATTATCATGTGAATACCGTATCAGTTATTGGATTAAAGCCATGGTTTCAACATATATAAAATATGTTTAATATTCTTTCGAACCGTTCAATACTTTTATTTTTATCATTAAACTTGTACACATAATAAATTATACATAGAAAGTTCCCGGTGGAGACTATATTTTTCATTTCATCTATGTTACAAAAAATTGCTACTTTACAAATAAATTATGATTTTATTGAAATGAATATAATTAGTAACGTTAAATGTTTTGTTTAAAAGTCCCGGCGCTATTTAACTACACAAAGTTTTTGAGAAAAATAGAATCTTACAACGGGAATAAATAGATATCACGCCAATAAGGTAACATATTATGTAGATAGAGTTGAATGGTGTTGTTTTATGTAACTATTGTAACCAACTGGTTTAAATACTCTACCAGCAATAAAAATTTCCGCGTTCGAGTCCCGGTGGTGAACAAAAAATTTTAATCTATCTCGTTTATTTAATATTTTCTGAAAAATTAAAATTAAATTACTGTAATCATTAATACATGTTAAATATTTCAGTTCTCATTTTTACAAAAACAACGAAAATATTTATATTTTCGTTTTGTTCGTAAATTTGCTGTGCGCTGTAAATAAAATATGTAAATTATTTAGTAGTAAAAATCTAGAATATATACCGTGCATACCACGTACCGCACGCGTACATTGTACAAACCAACACATCGTGTCTAATTCCGTAAGGGTATCAAAATAAATAAATCACTTGTTTCATACGCAGTACATAAAAAGATTGGTTTTTAGATTATTAAATTTTTATCTTCATATTGTATTTCATTGCTCGTACATAAATCAGTTACTTCAATTTTAATTAAATCGCAAGATATTGTGCAACGATAAGCCTTTCTGGAAACTGAGCAAACTTTTATACGACAGAGCAATGTGCTCAATAACAAACTGTAAAATGCTCAATTAAACTTTGAGAAATGTTTTTATTTTTCAAATAGTTTTACGCCAAAGTTTTAGCGGGGACTCAATCGCAGTTCGGCCTTTAGAATAAGACGATGATTTCTGAAGTTGTTTAGCAGAGATTACGTATTTTTGGTTCAAAGCTTTTCCATTACAAGTCATTTACACCCAAGAAAATAGCTGGTTATCGCTTTATTAAGGCCTTCAACAGACGTGTTTTATGGGGCCTATTATTACACCAACATAAAAGCTTTGTGTTTATTATTCTGAGTATTATTTTCGTACTCTAGATATATATATTCTAAAACCCACAAATTTATTAACTCTTTATGAGTAAATAAATTTAATAGCGCCGTTTTACAATCTATTAAAACGTGACAAAACACGTTTATAATACATAGTATTATAACGCGGTATGAACCTCACCATAATCATTTCTTTTAAATTATCACGAATAGGCTTTTCATAGCAGTCAACGCCTATCTTCCCTTTACGGTGTGCGAGTGTGCGTACGCACACAATTTTTAACAAGACTTCTTCATGTTCCGCCTTCTTTCAGCTTTGGTAATCATGTTGCAGTGTATTGATTCGCCCTGTATAACATCGTCAATATTTTGAATATCGAACTACCTTTCAAGTTTTCCCAGCCAAGAAAATCAATATATTTATCTTATTTTTCATTGCAAAGAATGTATCCGATGAATGCAGCATTATTTTATAATTAATATTAATTTCTTGACTTAATGATGCATCTTAATACATCTTCATTGGTAATGTAGTCGCTCCAGGTTTCACTAGTAACCTTATACCAGTGTGGTAATGTTTGTAATATTTTCTCCCCCAGCGAAATATTATTTATGTATACACCGTAATCAAAACTTAGAGGAGACATTGGTCAAAACGTTTATATAGTATACGAAACACCATTTATCCGTGTCTGTGGAAACAAGTCCTCCCAGTGGACCCGCTTCTCTGATATTTCGGCAAGGTTCAGGTTCACGTACGTCTATGAATGCTAAATTATGCTTGTTTGGTCGGAGGTTCGGAGCTCATCCCGGATCACCATCTATTTTCATAACACAGCCATTTACCTTAGTTCGAAAATAGTAAAATTATTGATGTAACGTGTACTGTATATATGTATAGATTTTAATTTTTTTGAAATGTTATATATTTACTGCCATATTTTTGAAACGAGAAAATCGCAAAATCATCATTATCAATTGCGCTACAACTCAATAGAAGTTTTGGTTACCTGCTTTGCAAATTTGTCATAATTTCATTGCGGGATCTCTCTTATCGTCCCAAAATAACGACAATTCATCAAGAGCATCATCAAAATATCTCAGCTAAAGATGTACGAGTATGTCACAAAATTCTCTCCACTTCTAATTTGACGTGACAATTTCCGCAAAATGTGGAATGGCGTCAGCTTATTTTGTGACAACTCACAAATTTTCTTTTTTTTTAATTTAATCTTACTCAGATGTTTAACATAAAACGTCGCTCGCGTCTAATTTTTTTCACTTCCTTACACTGCCTGAAGTCTCGTATCTCAAGTATACAACCTGCGGCTATACCGCCCCATGTATACCTTAGATATTTTTATTTACTGCTATCGATCTACTAATACCTTAATTAAAATTAAAACTGACAAAAATACGCTAAATATTTACTGCTACTGATGAGAATGTTACACAAATTTAAATAAAACATACGTTTTGACAAATTTTGACAAACGACAATAATTAAAAATAAAATGTTATGCTATATCTTATGGTTGGCAATCTAAATAGAAATACAAAGATTCAAAATAAATTAAAATCATTTTTTTCAATTATGAAAGAATAAAAAATGGATGAAAACGTAGTTCCTTGAAAAGTACGATCACAAATAATACGAACGTGCGGAAAGACAAATAATAATGACCGAGAAATAAAGGGCGGCGTAATAAAATAATGCTCGGTGGAGGTTATCATAATAGATATGGACAATATGCACAAATTACTTATTGGATCGTTTTATCTTATAGAGGAATATCGGGAAAAATATTGTCTGGTAGACGCAGGAATAGGGGTTCCAGAAACAGCAATATCTATACCGGATTCTCGTCACACCAGTAAAAATCAATACTATTAAGGAGAACACAGTTTTGTTGTGAAGTTGCATTTTTAGAACACAGTTCCGTGGTATTTTAATACAAATAATATTAATCAACTAGATAGATATACGAGGCGTGTTTTATAAGAAGCGAATTATTTTTAAGAAACACAATATAATTTTATAACACTTTACTTTTTTCGAACTCTAGAAACCTTAACTTACATCTCAACATAGTCGGCACTAATTTTGTATACACTTATCATAGAAAGACTGCGCCTGGGTTGAAACTCTATCTTTGAGTTCATCATCGTTATCAAAACGCTTGCCACCAAGGAACCGATTCACAAGAAGAAGAAAAAGGTGGAAATCACTGGGCGCCAAATTAGGACAAAACAGGACACATTTGGCGATAAATATCAGCAGGTTTCATGTTTCGTGCATTAAAGAAACGAATCACATCCTACATATTGTCTAGAATGTTTCAACCATTCACTACAAGATGGCCACACTATGTGAATGTCTCTAACGCTGCATGTGGTGAGTCAACAGAAGAAGGAGACCATTGCGCATGCGCAACATCGAAACCGCGGGACAACACCGAGAATATCCAGCAAGCAGTACTTACTTAAAAAAATGATTTATTTGATACATTAATATACTTTATTTTTTATAAATTCATAACATCAAATTAGAATTCTAATATATTTTTTTAAAGTTTTTTTTATTTGAACAAAGATATAAATGTGTTAGTCTTGTGACGTAAATGTATAGTATAGAAATATTATTTTTAAAGAAATAAAGATGCGTACACAAAAAACATATCACATCAATATTTTACTAATTTTAAATAAGGCCTCTTGACTATACAAGCGTGTCAAGAATATTGCGAAACATAATTTAATTATATTACATATCAAAAAGATACATGATTATGTTTAACATAAAATATTCACATTGAGTTATTTTATGATATTGAAAATTTTTAATATTACGTAAATTAGAACATTTTAATCTCAGAAAATATGCTGTTTTAAAGAATTTATAACTATACTTTTATAGTATTTATAACTGAACTCTTTAAATGAGCTTAGCAGAATTCAATTTTTTATAAAATTAAACTAGATAGATACTCCATACTGAAGCAGTGCCAGGCGGACACTGTTGTGAAAGGTGATGATATACTTGATGTATATTCATTCTGTTTCTAGAATTAAGGAAATTATGCATAAATTTAAACCATTTTCTTTATTGTAAAAACCGAAATACCTAACACTTTTCAGTATTGAAACCCCTGTTCTAGAATAACGGGGTGTAGATGGCGAAACAAGTCAGTTATATTCGAAATCTGGAAAAGCTGTTGAGATTTTAAAAAAACATATGCTTCAAACAGTTTATGCTATAATGTCTATCTAGACGAGTATCTATGTACATATAAAATATCTAGAGCCTCAAAACATGGTATTCAAATCAGACATGATACTAGAATCCGAATATATTATTACATTACAATGTTTACGTGTTTACTTATGTGTGGGCGTGTATTCATTATAATATATGTGTATCTTCAATAAGAACAAATGTAACAAACAGAACGACAAATCAGAACGCGTACGGAAAAGGGCACAAGAATTTATATTATTATTTTTTTTTGATTTTAAACCTTTTTGCATAGTGAAATATTTTTAAGTAACCTATTTGAATTTGATATTAACGAAATATTTCAATATATTTATATATTAGTTTAGGTAACATGATTTAATTCTTAAAATTTTCATACGGATGCGTCGTTTCTGTCAAATCAAACATCTCTTTCATTCATTTTGTTTACAGCATAAATAATATATCGCTTAGTATGTAATGGAAATATCACGGTATCATCTCTTAATGAGACGTTGATCTCTGAAAGGTATGCGTGTATTGGATTCTAATCCAGAAACAAAATGATAATGATTCAAATATCGCTTCGCACTGAATTCTGTACTTTCCTTTATGCGCATTCTAGTCGAATCTCATACGTGAATACGGTCCACTTAACACGAAGACTTTTTTTGTTCACATTGCGTTTTTAAAATACATTCATTTTTGAGGTTAGAATAGTCATTCAATCAGCACTTGGCTATTATTAATTAATATAATGTCCGTTTAGTGATATACTTTTACAGGAATTACAGTTAATAGAATATGATGGTTTAAATATAATTAAGTTATTTAAAATTATGATTGCTTAATAAACCAGAAATACGGCATTGTGGCATAGCATGGTTGCCAAGAAGTGTTAAAAATGCCATCCTGACGATGAATGTGAAGAATCCCTTTACCGGTATCCGATATGGGAGCTTTTGCCCATAAATCGGCCCTGGGTAAGCGGTGGGTCACCATTCACTGCTCTATAAATCAAGATCTGACAACATTCGTCGGGCTCGTCTCAATTTTGACATTTTAAAATTGTATGCAACATTTTTTTTATCAATCAGATATTTCTCTAATAAAATTCTAGGATAGTTATGACATATGAGTACCATCGTGACAAACAATATAAATAAATAAATGTTTGTAGTTTTAAACAGTACCAAGGAGCGTAATGGACTTGTGTTAGCCCCCGAGGAGAAATATATGTAATACAATAACATTAATACGTAATAGCGATACATATTTTTACAAGTACACGAAAGTTCAATAGTATAAAACTAAAATTCTCACTACACAAAAAATATTTAAATATTTAAGGAGGTAAACGAAATCAGAAAAAAATCGATAATGTATTGACTAGTGCTTGGTAATAATAACACCTTATTCACTGGGTGACACGCCATTCATTTATTTTAAAAAAACAACGACTAATAGTTTTAATATTATTAAATTAATAATTTTAACACTGTTGTGCAATCTCCGGGTCACACGTCCCGCGGAATGGATAACGACAATTCCGGTTGTAAATGTAAATCACCGCAGGTTGTGGAGGAACCGAGAAACGTGGTACAGGGAGAGATCGGTGTGGGGAAGGAAATTTAGTCGAAGGACCAGCGATCTCGGGGAACCGGAATTTAGAAGGACTGCTCGCCTTACCTTGAGTATGACGCCTCCGCAACCCCTGCCGTCGCCGCCGAAATCACACAACGGTTGCACGCGGATGGTCGATCTCCGCTCCAGACTGAAAACGGCGATGTCAATGTTCATCCACGGCACACACAAACAATAACACTATGCTCACAAATCACACAAAACAGTTCAGGTGCACTAGAGGTAACCGGTCCACAACGCGAATGATATCACGTTGTCGAGATCGAACAAAACAAATATTGATAAAGTTGACGTCTGGTGGCGTCAAGGTCACAATTCACACTGTTGGGTAAGCAGTAGAATAGGTCATGGGTAAGAAATTCGGACACGAGCATGTGACGACAATATTTTTCGCGGCGAATATTACAAACGCGCTAAAGTGTGTTTTACGAATACGGAACAACAGTTTTATAAAAATTTTATGCTTTACTGAATTCCTGTCTCGAGAGAAAAAAAATCTCAAAATATGTACATTGCGTAGAAAAATCGTGTAGAAACTAGTACAGCAGTTTCTTAAGTATACAATATTTAAAGAATTCTACAATATAAAGTTTTTACTATTCCTGGGGTAAGTTTGTAGAACTCCATAATCACAAATGTGCAAACAAAACACTTGTTTTTTTAATCTACTCATTTCATTTACTTAAGACGCATTTCTTCTTGAAATATATATATAAATATATATACTTGATATACGAGTAGAATCAAAAAACAAGTGTTTTATCTTCACATATGAGAATACAAAATTTCATGTGACAATTTTTAGTCATTTTCATCAACCGACCGGATAATGGATGAATTAAAGTATATAATATTAATTATAAGAAAAACACTTTGTTTAAAACCACTACTCTTATACTGTTATAGTTTTGTTTGTGCCTCTGCTCGTATTTTTAATTTTAGTATACATTGTTTCTTGAATCAATAAATAGTGTTTTTAAACAAAGTGTTTTTCGTATTATTTATATAATACGTTGCTACAAAGTAATTTTGCAAATATTGAAGATTTTATTGTATTATAGACTGAATTTAGTTAAAATGTGCTCAAACATTTGTTAAAAATTTATATATGAATGCGAAATATTGTGAAATCAAATTTGATTGTCGAATTTTGTGACTAGATATTTACTATTAGGAGAACACATTCTTATTGTGAAGTTGTAATTATTCAGAACAGACGGTCTGTGATATTTTAAATGTTAATTAAATATATTAATTAGAAAGATATACGTATAAAATCAATTTTATCTAAAAATATTAAAAATATTTCAAATAATGGAACGATTAAATGTATCAATATCAAAAAGGTAACATATAAGTTCAAAAATTGTCGCTAAAAATATTGTCGCTGTAGCATAGTTGAATAATGCACCTTCCCCGGTTAGAAAAGAGATCCAGGTTTGAATCCCGGTGGCGCAACAACAATATTTTTCGATAAAATTGATTCTATATGTATATCTTTCTAATTAATATATTTAATTCATATTTACTGATACAATAAAAACAATTACATGATACTTTAATAGAAAGAATGGTGTAACATGGATGTGACAAAATAGTGAACAATATTACCTTCCCCGAGTCATAATCTGGGATTGTGTTTTTCATTACAATAGCGGAATTGGTTTTGTACTGCCCCATCCAGGCTTCCCTTAATCTCAACCCCTCTGTGAGCTAATATCACAAGTCATCAAGTTTAATGTTCGCGGCTGGAAACTTCTTAATAATGTTTTTATAGGGACCGGTTTTTCAAAGGGAGGCTCAAAATCTCATTCCAATTTGACATCTCGTTTGGCAAATGAAATTATTCATTCATTCATTTACGTTAATTTACCCCGAGTTAGGGTAGTGGTGTCACTACTGCCTTCCAATCGCTCCCTCGGTCTGTTAAGACAACCTCAACTACCAATCTTTATCGAACCTCCTATTGTACATCTGTTTCTCCAAGCTTTTTTTGGACGTCTGTGAAATTTTCTTGAATTTGGATTAGCTCTGAAAGCAATTCTTGAAATCCCGTCGTTAGACATTCTCGGGTCGTGGCCTGAGAAGTTGAGATATCTTGTGAAGAAATAATTATATTTAAAATAAATATATACCGTTCATCGATCATCTTTTTCCAATTTAATAAGAATAATAAATAGGATAACATACTTCGTTGAAACATGATTAAAATTATAAATGAGATAAAAATAAATATCCAATAAATTATCTGATTAATGGCACGTGTTTACGATAAGACTTTAATCTCTGAGAGTCGATAAAGTTACGTGTATACTGGATGCGTCATTCTAATCCGCGAGTAAAACACATAAGATGATGAATCATAGATCGGTGAACTCTGAACTATTCTTTACGAGAACTCGAATCAAATCTGAGTGACCACAGACTATTAAAGGAAATTGACAACACCGAATTCCGATTTTCTGAATGATTTTAAATATCGTATGAAAATTACTAATACCTTCCGCTTAGTAAAATTATATGACTATCTTAGCTGTTATGAGTGTCTGTCTGCACAAATTTATTTGCTATCATGCCCTGTATCTCGAAATCTTTTGGCTAACCCTTCGGATTCCATCGTCAGAGCTCAACGATACAACCTTCTAAATACATGATTTTACATCCACTTACAAACGTGATTAAATGAATCAATAAAATAAAACTATCGACTGAAAAAATACAGTTTGCGCTTGTGCAGTCACGAGACCTGCCCCTGATAACACATCCCACATCATTTTACATCCTTTTAAAATGAAATATCTTTGCCTGCAACTAAATAAAATTCTCACAAGAATCCGTCGCTGGCTCTGTTCTCACTCTAATACGAGTGTGCTCCATACGCATGGTTTGGGTGGTAGCGACTGGAGCCCGTGCCGCAATACTGTATCTGAACATTTGGCGAACCGATTTTGAAAAATCAACCACTTCTTTTTTCTTTATATATATTATATACTTTCAAAAGTCTTTCATTTAATAATTCATATACGTGTATTTTTAAATCTGTGTTTTTTCAATTCTAAGTCACAAGATCTTAATTTTTTTTTATGTTATAGTATGTTATGTTAAACATACTATAATTAAATAGATTATTTAAACAAATAAATAAATAATAAAAGTTATGATTTGACATGTTTTGATTTTAACACTTTGCATATTTTTTTATTTGATAAATATTTAACATTAGTCTAAAATATTTTCACAAACTGTACCAAGTTTTTAACTCACGGCATTTAGCCGTCAACTCTTCCCGGGATGATGAGGTCCCGCGGGAATGGGTATTGCGAACACGTCATCTCAGCCAGGGCACCGTGGCCAGCTCACATGTAATAATAATAATAATAATATCCGGTAACCATTGGAGATCAAGCGGCATCTTTAAATTAGAAAAACTTCCGATACCACAGCGGTGAGACTTATCTTAACTAAGTTGCTACAAATTTCAGAGTATTTCAGTAAAAAAATGTTATACAGGGTTTAACCATTATTAGTATTAAAGTGCACATACTTCAATTAAATACGAAAAATTATATCGAACAAATAATATCTTATGCAGGCGATACAGTACTAATAATTCATGAAAAAACTTGTACTGACGCTAATATATCTGCAAATGAGGATATTAATACCATAAAAAAGTAGACGGATGATAACCTACTATCAATTAATACTCATAAAACATACTTTCTACGATTTGCTATTCAACAGAAAGATAACACTCTAATTAATATTAAAATTCACACCAAAGCCTGTACTTAAGAAGACTCTTGTGACCAATGTTCATCAATTGAAGAAAAATATTGTATCATGTACATAGGAATCATAATAGACAACAAACTGAAATGCAAAGAACATATTACTAATCTTACAAACAAAATAAGGAAAACTGCCTACATATTTTTAAGACTCGGAAACATCTTATCACTTACAAATCTGAAAATAATATATTACGTGTTTGTACAGTCCACATTTGCAATACGGTATTATTGTATGGGGAGGAGCATATAAAACTTTAATATCACAATTAGAAATCACTCAAAAAATTATAATATTTTTTTTTTAATAAAAGACTATCCAATTTACAACTTTTCACAGATTTCGAAGTACCAAAAATAATAGATATATACAAAAAAAAATCAATAATCCAAATTTTCAAAATTAAAAATCAATTATACTTTAGAAGCGAATTCTGATCTATAAGATTTAGAGACCAAATTGATATTCCAATACAAAAATATACCGCAACCCAAAATCACTATATTTATCAAGGCATCAAATTTTTTAACAATCTATCATAATTATAAAAATTACAGACTACTATCAATTTATTTCTGATGTAAAAAAAGACAAACTAAAACATATATTATCTCGTATATACTTCTTATCTATACACGAGTCCTACTCTCATAGAGAAGAAATAAATATTAAATAAAATATATATATATATCCTACTGATAATTACTAAATGTATTATATTTTCTAATATTAAAATAAATACAATTGCCACCTCGACTTGGGCAGAAAATCTTTATTATTTTCACAAAATTTTCTAAAACAATTTCGCACAACCTAGAGGTTGGTTAGAATCAATTCGAGATGCATTTGGCTCACTTGAATAACGCTAAAAATTTTCCAGCCCCAAATTCTATAATTATGTTTGTTTACAAAACCATCGAGTTAAAAAAGCGCCTTATCGCTGAAGATGATTTTTCGACCAAATTGAGAGTCCACTTCGTGATGCTCCACAAACCAACCGGCGAACTTCGTAGATTGTAACCGTCAAAGTATCAGAGTTACAAACCGCAAAACAAAATTATTTAATGAAATTTACCCTGTAGGCAGCTAGCCCAGAAAAATCGTAGGTGAAACAGCATCATGCCACCATATCGACGCCAAAATTCATAAAATTCAAAATTCACAGGCTGGCTTTTTCGAAAATTTTATTTTTAGGAAAAAACCGTGAAAACTTTAGTATAACTAAAAAAAATACGTGGGTACTATTTCATCATAAGCGTCCATCGACCGCGATTTCGTACGGTTTTGAGATGAAAAAAGGTGAAAAAAAGGAAAAAATAAAAGTTGATAGTGTTGTCAGAACATTATTATTTAATATATGTTTGTTTTTTTGGAAGGACGACATCAAATTTTATTAATATTATTGTGTTTAATATGATGCTTGAAATAAAAGTATATTAGCACTTCACATCACAACTACATACACATTATATATCGCACTAACACACGCATAAAATGATGCCGCCGGCCGCGGCAATGGCCAACGCTGCCTGACGGCACACTCACTGTATTTATTGTAAAACACTTTTATATTCATTTTAATTAATAACTAAAAATAATATCTTATTCCCTTGAATTACTTGGCAACAAAAACGAGAAATATCGCGAACGTACGTCAAAAACAAGCTGACAACTTGCTGAAATTGGAACGTTCCAGATACTTTCCAACTTATTGCGTCCTTCTCATCATCGGACTCTGCGGTAGTAACGAGCATATCGGGAATGTCTAAAAAGTCGGCAGTCTCCACTAATGAAATAAGTCACCCTCCGCCATTTTGTAATTTAAAAATAAAATCAAAATTATTCAAAAATTCGATAACTGTAAAAATATAAGGCACTTTAAAGTCGGCATGTGTGTAAAATTTTCAAATTTAATAAAATTGCGATCTGGCAATGCAAAAGTAAGCGCCAACTGTCAATTTTGTGTAGAGGAAAAATTACGATTTTTACACTCGATTTCAGACGTAATTCGTTGTGTTCTTGAGTTGAAACAGATTTCTATAGAACGCCGTACAATATTACTACTGGAAATAATAATTTGGTTAAAGATCCGATCCGCGGCGCCGGTGATATCATGCGTTATTTGATGGCCATTTGCCGTGAGAAATAGACGCCGCAGAATATCACGTGGTTGTCTGCTGTACTCACGATAGCCAACTTAAATTCTGACAGTTCTCATTCCATCTCTTTCTCGGTCGGAAAATTGCGACGTGCAGTTAAATGCGGCGTTCATTTTGGGCCACCTATATTATACATATTTTTTTATATATTTAAACTATTTGTTTAAACTTGATCTTAACCGTGTCAGAGATATATCCATTTTAAAGAAGTGGTATTATCATAATATCTCGTTTATTTCGTTTAATTTAAATATTTTAAAGTTCAAAAAGTTCTGACTCGAATCGGCGTAATGATAAGTTAGTTAATTGACTCAAAATTATATACTGAATACAAAAAATCAATAACCATCGAGCTTCTAACGGCCAGACTATTTTTTGTCAATTGATTTAAGGCCTGAAGCAAAGATATAGAATAATAATGAGCAAATTTCACAAATATATATTTTGAAGAATGTAGACGTAAAGCTTTACATGATTTAGTAAAAATCTCGCACAATAATATTTTCCGTAACGGTATAAAATTTGTACTCCTTAAACATTTTCGACTCATAATTTAGTCGAGCATCCATCCATGAAATGTCGTGGACTAGGTCTGTACAATATACAACGGTCATCAGATTAACCAGAAGACAAATTAGTATCGTGTAATAGTTGAAAGTTCAAGTGCTGTATCTTAACAATTTACTTTTCGGAATAGTATAAATAAATATAAAACAGTACTTAAATCTATTGATTAAGAATACATGTCGAACACAGGTTTATATATATATATAACTCTTCGTTATCATTATCAAATAAAGAATGCTGTTCATTTATTTATTTGAATGACCATTGCGTTCACTCTAATGACAGTTGGTGAGCCTAATGTTCGTATTAAAGGATAAGAGATATGACAAATACACGTTGTATTAATTAGACTAAACAACGATAGACACCACGTTTCAATAATATATATTTTTTTAGAATATTTACGTAATATACAATAAAACATTAATTTCTTAACAAAATGATGTGATCTATTAAGTTTGATAATAAATATATATTTTGACAAAGCGTGTAACAAATGCGACAAAGTTTCCGTGTTTATAAGTACCCTAGTGAACGTTTGACATTTAGAATTTAGAATTCAAAGTAAATAAATTTACTTTGTTTAAGTACTTGTACAATATGGCGGACAAATTTTCTTTTTTTTGGTTTACACATTAACGATTTCATGGCTCGGTTATCACACATAAATCCAACCAGTCGTTATCATTATTGGACGTTTTCTATCCCCTACTGGATGAAGGCCTCCCCAAGTGCCTCAAATTTTCTCAGTCCATTGTTTTTTGCCACCTCGTATTTAAGCAGAATTTTATGATTTCGTCAGTCCGGTTGGTTTTCTGCCTCTTGGTTCCCCTCGTGTGACCTGACCACCGCCATTTCATTTTTTTGGCGTATTCAATAATATCAACAATTATATAACTTAAGTCTTTGAAATGTTTATCTTCAATCCTACTTCATCACTGACATCTGATAGTTCCTGCATTCAATTTTGAAGAACTTCTGAGATTTTTATGAGAGTTCATAAGAAGATGCACGAAAGTGGATGAGGGAGTCCAATATGTTACGCCAGAACAGAAAAATGTGGCGTCCTATAGGTTACAAGCATCATGTTCGGATATAAATTAAACAATAAAAAATTATAAAAAATATGTGGATTGATATTATAACGCTCGTAATCAAATCATCATATATTAAAAACGAAAATTATCTCTGTTTTATAATATGTATACTTAATTACAAATAAAATGAAAATATTACGTATTTAAGTTTATAATTTTTTCTTTACGTAGATTTTACTTTTACTCAAACATACAGAGTATTTTTAGCCTGTTTCGATTCTGTATAATAAACTTTAGTAGACAATAAGAAAATTCGCTACCAAAATTGAAAGTTTATCTAAAACTTTCCCAATTTTCAAAGATCCAATAAGCAACTAAAATATGCTAAAGTGAACCTTACGGCCCACATCGGACTGTACGATGTTAATATTTATATATACACATAAAAAACATTGACAAAATATTTACGTGAACTTTGTTTGTTTCAGACTTGTACAATATTCTAGACTAGGAATTAATTATCAAGGTTCCAAAAAAAATTTTTAGATAATTTAATTCTAAACGCTTACAACGAAAAATTAGTTTATTCGAATTGTTTCTCATATATTTTGATTACAATTTTTTTGCGTTAAAATATATTTGAGTCCAACCGTGTAAAGATTATATTATGTGTATATTGTTTATAACCGATTATTTTTTACAGTTTGTTATAGTAAAGTTCAGTAAAGAGGCGGCACGTGGGATTTTTTTGGAGAGTCAATTTAGTGTAAAGTTTTCGAATCTTTTTGCAAAAACTACAACAATACGTGCTTTCAATCAGTTTTATTATGAAAGATCTTTTTAATTTTAAAGCATTTTCTTAAAAAAATGTCTTGTAATTATTATCAAAAAAATGACGGAATCCTATTAAATTTTTTTCGCAATTATCTTTGGTATATTGAATCTCGAAATATTTCTATATAAAACCGTGCATTATGTTCATAAATTGATTTTTAAGATTCAAACAATAACTATTACTTTTCACAAATTAATAGTTTCTCATTGATTATTAAATACATCGTTTTCAAAAAAGTCAAAATTCACGATCGGTCTCTGAATTATTTAATTAAAATTTATAAGAGTACCCAGAACGATCATTATCCTTCCTTGATATATTTTAAAAAACATTTTTAAATCTATTGATAATGATGATTTGATCAATTCAAAGATAAGAACATTGGAATGGCGAGACTGTTTGTGGTTTTTATCCTTATAAAATCAGGCACAGACAAATTCCCACCCATCCTTTTTCCCTACTGCTTGTCTTCGGTGTGAAATGTGACCTTGACGTCAGCAGACGTCAACGTGACCGATACTTGTTCGATCGCGACATCGAAAAAGTGTTCGCAGTGTGGATTTGTTAGCTCCAGTGCACCAGCACTGTATTTTGTGATCTTGTGTTTGGTGATCACGTAGTGTTGTTTTGTGTGTACCGCGATTGAAGTTGTGATATCTCCGTCTTCAATTGATCACTGGTCCTTCGACTGAAACCCCTATCCCATCACCGACCCTTAACCCTTATATCCAGGTTCCCTTATTTTCTTATTTTTTCTCCCCTGCGGCTATTCCAATTTACGACCGAAATCGTCGTAATTCAATCCGCGAGACGCGCGACCTGGAGATAGATCCTATCGGCACAGGATTTACGTCTCCTTTACATGTGGAATTATGAAATCCTGGCAGAAACCAATCGGACGTCGCTGATTGCTTGTTACAAGGCTAAATTTTTTATATATTGAATTGAATTTTCCGAATATATTTCAAACATCCTACGATGTAGTACAGAAATTTGGTAAATATTATTTCAAGCCATATTTAAAATAAAAATGATTATTGTGAACATCATAAATATTGATTCGTTTTAATGTAACAACAACAATTTATTCATTCAATATTGAGTAATATCTTCAATGATTCTTATTGCCAACTAAAAATCCAAAGCAAAGGCAAAAGTATAATTTCATGGCGTCTCCATACATGAATGGTTTTCCTTTAGCCTCAATTTGCCAACGGTCTTAGCGCTAAGAGCCTTAAATTGATTCAAGTTCAGAATAATTTATGGACTCTTTCGTATTTCATCTTTTCCGTGAGTCAAGGTCTTCACAGAGAGTATCTACTTGGCAGGCGCGTGTAGGAGGCTCAGGATTCGGCCACATTGAAAATATGACAGCTTTAAAAATTTGACACTGATTTAACTGTATTAAAAAAATATATTATTTAAATCTAAAAATATCTTTGTTTTAAATTGCTAACTTCGTTGTCAGGGCAAAATAAAACTTTTGAGATAGTATGAATCAACAATATGTGTAGAACAATGTTAGTTAAGTTATTGTGAAGTTAAACGATTGTGAAGGTACGTGTGTGGGTTAATGAAGATGAATCTGTATCGATGTCGTATCGTATGATGAAACCGCTTATCGTGCGAGTAGTTGATGCCCCAATATTCACCCATCATTCACGTGCCTGTTATGGAGTGATTTAGTTGTACAATAAAATTATTATATACAAATAGTTAACAGAGGCGTTTTTTGACGCTTTTAAAGGGACGCTAGAAGGAAAACCGGAACCACCCTTTCCCGGAACCGTTGTAGAAGTTTCAACTTCTTTTATCGGTTCCACACACAGTACTATAGAAACTAAAAATGTACAATTAATAAACACAAAAAAAAGGAGTTAAAAAACAAAAGCAAATGTAAGAGATTGCGAAAACGAACTGAGATTTAAATTTAAACACCTTCCTGCGCCCTTTTAAGTGCTACCTTTATTTATTTTTAAAATACAGGTATATAACAACATTAAAAACAAACAGATAATCAAGTGTTATGTACGGAAGTAAAGAAACTAGTGGGTACAAGACAACCATTAAAGTAAGTACACTCTCCCATGAAGGGACTTGGACGAAACACGATAATGTATGGGTCACGTCACACACGGTACAGGCCAACGGAGTTACGCACGGTTGTATTTGTTTTAAGAATTTGAAGTGAAGTGTCCGCATCTTCACTGACACGATCTTGTCATCATCTGCCCAATATACCCCATCTCGTAGTCTACGTTTTGGTGAAATCTTTATACAGCTTGAGATTCCTTGCATCACTGATCAGGTCCGCGTTTTCAGGCGGCCGACTATTGAACCCTGTTAAGCCTCCAATCATGCAATCACGAGCATCCCTCGTTATCGCGCAATACCACAAGATGTGTTCCGATGTTTGATTCACCCGCTCACATACACACCACGGGGCATCCACGAGTCTAAAATCAAACAGTTTACTTCGGAACTCCCCGTGCCCCGTAATCATAAGCCACTCAGATTGATTTAGATCCGGAGGTCCCCATACACCCTGCGATTTAACAGCGACGCGGGAAAGAAAGGAGTGAGTCCATCTAACACCACGGGGCATCCACGAGTCTAAAATCAAACAGTTTACTTCGGAACTCCCCGTGCCCCGTAATCATAAGCCACTCAGATTGATTTAGATCCGGAGGTCCCCATACACCCTGCGATTTAACAGCGACGCGGGAAAGAAAGGAGTGAGTCCATCTACCCTGCGGCGTTGTATTCCATCTTCCTTGCCACTTTTCTAATGTTAATACCCTCATTCTTTTAGCCTGCTCGTTAAAGGGAGTGTCCGAAGGTCTGAAAAGAGTGCCTAAATATTTCACTTCCACTCCCGATTTCAGGCTACGATGCGCCCACGACTCCATAATTTCGAGGTCTGCAGGAAGAACTCCATCTATGGCAGGTAACGTTACCGTAGACACCGTTGTATAAGCGTCAGTGAGGGTGATGAGAGGAATTCGTTGTCCTTTATTCGCAGCCGCAGCGATCACACCTCGTCTTATTCGGTGAGTCTGCAGCTCCGCCGCATACGTAATTTGAGCGACAAAGACTGCTTTATAAATCAATCTAATGACTGGGGATTTGATACTCCATTCCACTGCAGTTAGTCGACGCATGCGCCCAAATAAGCCAAAAAAGTGTGTGAGAAATGAGCCAGCTGTGTCCAAGATAAAAACCGAGGTACTTAACGTTATCCTCGAATTTTACTCTAGAGCCGGATTCTTGACGCTGATGATGGGATGGCGACTATGAGAAGTGAGCTTTGTTAGACGGCCTTCCCGACCGCTGCTGGCCTCGATCGTGTTATTACCTGGTATTGGTACATAAAACAGGTAGTGGGAAACTTTACAGCTGCTAGGTGTTTAATTTCACGGACTGGTATCTGCGAGGTGCGTACAGTAACGCCGAGCTGTTAGGATGGGAGTGGAGGCGATGAGCCTCCACAAAAATAATTATAAAATCTACGTTTGTCTTTGCTTCGCTAATTAACTCAAAATGCGTACATACTTAACATGCACTGTGAACACACGTTCCGGTAACCCGTTGATCAAAAATATATTATTCAAATTTTGTGTGATTGATGACAAGTGGATCTGAGGATTATAGACAGACCGAAGTGCATTTAAGGAATTTTATTACAATTAGTCGTTAAATTTAGGCGGTTATTTAAAATAGTCTAAGACCTCAAAAACCCTCCAAAGTACACTGAGAACGTAGATAGTCAATATAAATATTAATATTATTGAAAAGAACACATTCTTATTGTGAAATTTTAATTATTCAGAACATAGATCTGGGATATTTTAAATACAAATTATACGTATTAATTAGAAAGATATACATATAAAACCAATTGTATCGAAAAATATTGTCGTTGCTACCGGGATTCCAATCCGGAGAACGTGCATTAACCGGCTTTCAAATAATAGAACGATAGATGTATCAATTTGAAAAATGTAACATATAATGTACTATGTGCTGTAGCATAATTGGTTAATGCACGTTCCCCGGATCGGAAGAGATCCAGGTTCGAATCCAGGTAGCAACAACAAAACTTTTAGGAGAACACATTCTAATTGTGAAGTTGTAATTATTCAGAACATAGGTCTGTGATAAAGTTGTATCAATGTGTCCAAAATTTAATAAAAATGAATTGATAATTCTGGCGTCTGCTATCAGATTACTCAAAGGTATTTGAGATTCTGTAAAAATAAGGTAGATGGCTCTTTCAAATAATGGAACGATTAAATGTATTAATATCAAAAAGATGACATATAGGTTCGAAAATTGTCGCTAAAAATATTATCGCTGTAGCATAGTTGGATAATGCACCTTCCCCGGTTAGGAAAGAGATCCAGGTTCGAATCCAGGTGGCGCAACAACAAAAAATATAATTAAAATTGATTTTATATGTATATCTTTCTAATTAATATATTTAATATAATTCATATTTAAAACAATATTTTTCGATAAAATTGATTTTGTATGTATATCTTTCTAATTAATACATTTAATTATAAGTATAAATATTTGAGAATGAACATGAACGTCACTTGTACGTAATTAAATACTCGTCTCGGTGTTTGTACGGCAATTCAATATTGCATTTAAGCGTGTACATATTATTTACTTATTCTGTCAGCTATAATACAGTGAAATACTAGTGTAGCAGACAGGGTACCGAAATACGTATATATGTCTTACTTTACTGAAATGTTTATCTAATTATAACAATATAATACATTGTACTGTGACTCAAAAATAATATATTATTATATGGATGTATTATATTATTATTAAAATTCAGGAGACAGTACTAAAATAACGTTAAAAAATTTAATCAAAATATTAGCCAAGAACTTTTTGTAACAGTTTAAAATGGCACTTTATTTTTGATTGATCACGTGTATCTTTGAGATTCCTTCAAAACTATTAGTACCACGCCCGTAAGTTGTGACGTCATATCATAAATAGATGGTGTTTTGCAACAATATGTTAACCCTCAAAAGTGAAAAAATATATTATTCTTCTTATTTCTTAAGCTGACGTTTTCTAAGTATTTTTAATACTATAATATAATATAATAATCTCAACCAATAACCATCCAAAGAAATACAAAGCTGTGTAATTTTAGTTTAAAAGCTGAATTATGTTAAGTGCATTCTGTAGTACCTACGTCACTTTGTTTTATTAATTTAACAATTTTCTTAGTTGTCCAACACGCACTCATATATATATTTTATTTAAAGGTATCAAATCTTAAATATCTTACAAATTAAATTAATCAACTGGAAAGATATACAGAAAATATCTATCTACCGAAAAAATTTTTAGTTGCTACCGGGGTTTGAACCTGTACCTTTTCCTATTCTGTTTTTTCTGTATATCTTTCTAGTTGATTAATTTAATTTGTATTAAATACCACAGAACTTTGTTCTGAAAATGCAACTTCACAGCAAAAATATGTTCTCGATTAAATATCTTAGTTTCAGTTAATACACTGTTGCGGAACATCATTCAAATATTTGTATCGGTTGTTTTCGCTTGCTAATGGTATTTCAGCATAATTCGGTAATTACAACAATTATAAATTCATATATTGATTTTATTAATGTAATTAACTGTATCTATATTCTGTACATTAAATAGCAGCCCTTAATGAAGATACCTACCGCATTATTAAAAAGCAGGCAGGCGTGTTTAAGGTCTCTCCTTGAACCTACGTCAAGTATGTCAGGTGGTCTATTTACGCCCGAGCGCATAATTATATTCTTGACCACATACGAAAGTTCGTGTAACAGCGTCTATTCCTGAATAGTTACAATTCAATCGTGATCGATATAATTAGCACAACGACAGACTGTATGATTATGTTATTAGGTGGAATAATATGATAGTTTCAAGAACAGAATAATGTTTCTAGAACTTTCAGTTGAAATTATAATTATAATTATAAAGCTCTCGACTGATAAAATCGTATATGCATTCAATTATAATTAATCATGAAAATAACAATATTTTGAAGACAATAAACAAATAAGATAAGTTTTTTTTCTCCTTAAAATGAAAATAAATAATAAAAAGACTTAATAATCTTAAGAGGTCACAATGTAAATGATTGATATTATTGACATTAATATTTAATACAATTAGACAATAATATTAATCGTCTGCTATTAATATTGACGTACCGAAAAAATGTATAAACATTTATATATTAATGAAGAAAATAAGATTGCCGATATAATATTTATCGTGCTTCTTTATCTTTGTCGTGCAAGACTAGTGAATCAAGATTAATAGGTATCATATGTACAATTATATTAATCGTTTAGAGGTCTTTCGTCATGTAGAAGTTAGTGAATCAAGCCTCTATTAAGCAATAATATACATTATGTTAAGGCCTTTTATCATCCAAAAGCTAAACTAGCAAAACAAGCCTCACATTAACAATAATATTAATGGTGTTGAGGTCCTTAGTCATACGGGGATCAGTGAAAAGACCCTAATATTGACAATAATATAGATCATGTTGAGACCCTTTACTATCCAGAAGCTAGTAAGATAAATCTCATTTGGCAAGAATTAACAATAATATAGATTATGTTGAGGCCCTTTGTCATGCGGTGATTAGTGAAACCAACGATCTGGTACTCCACGCAGGAGCGTGGTATACAATCAGTTCAGTTAAATTAGGGGCGTCCAGTATGCCATTTACTATTTTAAATAAAAATAATAAATCACTTAAAGTTCTTCTACACGACAAGTTAGTTAAATTAAGAGTGCTCATTAGAAAATCATAATTCAATCATTCATTATCATCTTGTTAATGTTATGTTGCCATGCGATACGGACAGCTAATAATATAATATTTTTATTTTGCATTGGTGTACGACGCGAATTAATTAATTGAAAATTGTAAAATAATTCACTGAGGTATGTAGAATCGTATGAATACAATCATTTAAATAAGTAATCGGTAAATAAAAGTATATTAGTAAAAAATCTAACAAATGTAATAATGATCTTGTATACAAGTTACACGATAGTCAGACTATCGTAGCCAAAAACTTGTATGTCAAAAAGAAATTAAAATAGAAAGATAATTAAATTCTAATTACAAAAAATATAAGTCTTTTACTATAAATAAAATGTTTCGGTGCTCTATTTGAGAAATCAGGTAATGTTTAAAACTCATAAATGTCAAAAAAATTCGCTAAACCCATTTAAGTATAGGTATATTTTTTCCCAAAAAAATATTACTGAATTATTTTTTACGAATCGGTATCATAGCGTGTGTCTTATTTATCACAATTATTTCATCCAAGTCAGGCGGTGCTAAGATACCGCGCGTTTCTAAGATGTTTCTTCATTATTTATCGCCTGGAGTCTGGGCCAAAAATGTGTCAACTCGTACCAAGGTGCTGATTGTAACTGATTAGGTACTGAATTATATTGTCCAAGAAAACGTTAACTTAGAATTATGAATAAGTATACCCTTGACATGTTTTTAGGTAAAAAAAAAAAAACAATATTTTAAGATAAAAATACTTGTATGTATTTTTGGCATTTCTTTGTAGCATTTTATTTGTTTTTAGCTATAAATAAAGACAGAAAAAAAAGTTTTAATATATTTTCAAAATAGAGGATAAAACGTTCAACTACTCTTATATCGAAAGTACGTAAATTCATTTATGTAAAATATGTATTAATTAATCAATAATCACAATAGAGGGTGTATATTTCGCTGTACGCAAAAAAAACGGGGTGTTTTCTAACTGAAAAATCTTGTATTTTATTTTTATAGATATTATTTGAATTTTTTACTTAATTATACTTTAACTATCTAGTTTTTAGAGTAATTAAGTAATAAAAAATTGATACATAATGTATTTAAGAAATAAATTTTTAATTTCAACGAAATCATCCGGCAGATGACGTCAGCATCCTACGCTGAAACGTTTAATCGATCGAGAATTGAGTTTCAAATTTAAAAAATTGATAAAAAATGATAAAATATAGTAATTGAAATTTGTTTATGTATTAAAATTATTAGAAAATAAATTGAAAATTCTTTTGCCACATTAAATATATAATTATATCGAGAATTCGGAATATTTATTTTACGCTTAACTTCTGATTGAACGTGTATTTTTTCCATTCCCGATTTTCTGATCATCCGACAGTCATATTAATAATACATCTTATTTTCAGATTCTTTCAGCATCCTTGTTCATCGCTGAGAATCTGCCAGATGGCGCTGACGGTCTGTGGGCCCTGGTGAACGCTGCCGCCTGGTGCGCGCTGGGCGAACTAGAATGGGTGCCTTTCACGGTTATCAAGAAGGCCACGGAGATCAACCTTCTAGGTTTGAAACATGGATAATATTTCGATTGCGTAACATTTTTTCTGAACTTTGCAAATTTCTAAGCTTAACGAACGAGTCTACGAACATTTTCTCGGTGGTTTGAAGCAATAATCATTTTCCGCAATTCCAGCAGCCTTATTGGAAATTCGATAGATGTCACGCTTTGAAAGAAATGAAATTTTCGTAAGAAAATTATTGGTTTTAATTTGAGTAGGTAGTTACTACGCAGTAATATTTAAATCCGTTAAATGTTTTCAGTTACGACATTTTCATCTCTCGGAATTTTGATTTTTACTATCTTTCTAACGTTGAACATCCGTCTGTGTAATGTGTAAGGCACTGAGGATAGAATGAATGAAGATCGGATATATGTAGTTCCCAGCGGCGTGCAGTCAGTGCTTTGGATTAATTGGGCTTAATTAGAATAAATAATAAAAATATCTATCACAATTATTATCATATTCCTCAGATGTTAATATACTGTAATATTCTATCAGTGAATAGAGTTCTGTACACGCCTGCTACTACCATTAAATATTAAATACGGAAACAAAAATATTAAATTCGTTTGATGTATAATACGTAGTGATGAGCTTAACGTTATTGTGACTGATTGTGCATTTGGTATTTCTTTTATAAGGATAACTGGTAACTGATATTTAACTATATTTATATTTCCTAACATTGTTTTATTAACCACTTGTTGAATTAAAATACGTCTACCGGTTTCTAAAAATATAATTTTGCCAATTTTAAAAATATGATATTTAACTGTTTTAGTTTTCAATATATCGGTTATCGATCAGATTACAGATCATTTTGCTATCGAAATATTGCGAATATCGATACTTTTCTCACACCATCATAGACCAAATTTTAAAAAATTTAGTACAAAAAGGCATTATATAAAATATTTCATATGTATATAGATTATATTCATTTCTCACGTGTTTGTGAAAATATTATCGATTTAGGTATGCAATACCTCGGTTAGTGATCAAACCAACGTTCAAAGCGAAAATCGCCGTAAAACAAAGCAAAGTTTTTTATTTCAGTTACGAGTGCATATAAACAACAAAAAAATATTCACCCTAACATTTATTGAGTGCGATATTATGTAAGGGCAATAAAATTACTGAAAATTAATACTGCACATCGTTATTTTTATATTGGGCCTTTTTTTTCATTTTTATAGATACGCCATTGTATTTACAGCTCAAATAAGTCAATAGTCCGCGTAGATTACAAAAACATTCGGAGGAAACGAAAGGTTCTAGCGAAGAATTCTCATAAAAGGATGAACGTGGTGTTGTTAGAGGGAGATGATTGTGTGATGTAACGTTCAATAATAATGCTTATGACAAATTATTGAGTTTGTGTATTTGGAAAGCATGTTCACTAGAGACAGGAAGGTTCAGAAAGATATCACAGGGAGAGTGAATAGGGAAAATAATGTTAATAGCACTTTGAACGTAGTTATCGCCAATTGTGGAATATGTGGAAGTAAAGTCTATAATTGGCAAGATAATAAATAAAGTAAACTGAATATCGTGGAATGCAATCGTTCAGGAGCATTTGTGGAAAGTCTGTGTATGATAGAGTGAAGAATGAACAAATCATGAATGAATGTAGTAAATAAGCAGTCTGAAGCTGGCTGTGATAGGCTGAAACCGGTAATGGTCAAAATACAATAAATAATGGAAAAAAGTTAAAGTGTTTTAATTAAATCATTGAATAAATAAGGGAGATGGTTTATGTATATGGAAGGTATGCATAAAAATATGAAGGTTAAGAAAATACATGAGCGAGTATTGAATGCGACAGGAACAGAAAACGTCTGCGAAAGACCTGGCATAATCAAGTAAACCAGATATTGAAGGACCTGTAAATCGTGATAGAAAATCTGCTTACCCCCTATCAAATCAAGGATCATATATTAGAAGACGAATGGATGTACTAGAAACAATATAAGTTTGTTTAGTTGGGAAAACTACGCTTATGAAATACTAGCTGATATTCCCGACATCGAACAAATAGAAAATTTTAACTTTTAGATCCTTTGAAAACCATCTAAAATCCTCTTCTCTAGCGACTTACTGTGCCCTTAGAACTTTTCATCTTATCAAGCATCGCGTGCATACACACATATACAACAAACATACGGACATTCTAAAATATATGCAGTCGAACTCGGTTATAACGAGTACGAAGGGATAGGCTAAATTGACTCATTATTACAAAAAATATAGTATAATATAAAGTCAAATACATATGAAAAATCAAAAATTTATAATTGTATGAACCAAAACATTTTAAAGTAAATTACTACATTCAATCACATTATTTCTTAACAAAATTTAAAATACTGCTCTGTTTTAAAGTTTAAAACTTTCTACTATTACTACGTACACAAAATAAACACCCATTTTTTTTTCTAAGAATTCACAAACCTGAAAGGAATCGTAAACAATGAGGAACCTCGTCGGCAGACGCTGCTTTCGATTTTATAACTTCTCAAGAATTAGAGTTTCTAGACCGTGCAGTGTATTTTGTTCACTTGTTAATAATGAGCTCACCATAACAGTGAAGAGTTGAACAAAAACAGGCCTAAATCTAAATATTTATAAGTATTTCCTCATTATAACCGTGATCTCACTATAACCGTACTCGTTATAACCGAATTCAACTCCACGTATAAATGTACACACGATAGAATATATGTATAGATATGCCATTTTAAACATTTTTAGTCTTCCTCCGTCGCACTTCGTTAAACTCGATTTCCAACTCCACTATCTACCCTGACCCTGATCTTCCCCTATCTACGTGACGTATTAAATGGGCGCCCCGTGGCTAAGAAAAAAGATTACTGTCTCCTAAAACATAATTGAATTGGTTACTATTAAAATCTTCATTGAACACACTGTCGCAAATTCTTTGATTTTTGAAAAGAAAGGAATTGGACAATGTTCAGCTGGTTTTTTAACTCAACGACGCGGTATATACATATAGTGGGTAAAACTCACCTAATGCATGGTATTTTGTGTGTAAGCATATATTAAAAATATGCGTCAAAAATGAAGTGAATAGAAAATGGTTAATGATGGCATAATAAAATCTTTATACTTTTTTACCACTAACGTTTAAACCACCTTATTTATTAAGTTACATAATAAGTATTTGTGCAATAATAATTATACACGTAATCATAAACATTATCAAATCCACTGACTGCTTGACTTTGCCACTCCCTTCGGTCCTCCGCCAATTTTCGCCATGTCACTACCACTGCTCCAAAACATATTCATTGGCTCAGTGGGAGGCTTTAAGCGTCCACTAGATCGTTTTTCATCTCGTGATCGGGAATATTCTTTGTGCATAAACTATCATTGCATTTTTGCAGTGATGCGTCAGGAATAAACGGAAGATGTTAAATGAATGGGCGAGAAGTAGTGATGAGAAAAAATGCTACTCTTGACTCACTACTGTGATTGTGACTGATATTTGATAATATCAGTGATTGAAAACTGTGACTGTAATCACATTTTCATTACTAATACACATGCGCCGCACGATATTGCGATACATGAAATAAATAAATAAACTATTTTGAGCCTATTTGCTTATATTATTTAAACTTCATTACAAAGAGAATGAAAACCCTTTAAAAAATGTGAATTATATTTAGTGTCAAATATTCAGCATTTCGGGTCAAAGGCGTAAAACGTTTTGACAGAATCAACTAGATGGCGCTTATCACGAATTATAACGTCATTCCTTCATGAATATTTTCGTTTCATCGTCCATAAAAGTATAAAAATCACGATGTTCCCAGATATTCAATAGTGATGGTGAATGTGACTCAAATATAGCAGTAATTGACTCACGGTTAGTGATTTTGAGCTCATCACTAGCGAGAAGGTAAAGTAATGTAAGAAATAATCCCTGTATACTCAGATGAAAGCTACTGTGGCGGACTCACTGACGCGCCGCATGCCGATTCGCGGCGAGCTTGCAGTATACGCCAAGCCCAGAATTCCATTCTGCTTCCGTTGCTGGTGCTCTCAACAAGTTCTCTCTTAAAGTGTAAATTATTGTGTAACTTGCAAATCATACAACTACCTGTAAATTATAACGTGTCCTGATTAGCATCGCAATAAACCAGTCAACATATCCTTGGTTCGTCTTATTTAACACGCCCCCTGTCATTCTTTCTTACACATTCTTTAATTGGCTAGTACAACCTGAATCAATCGAATATCATCACTGTATTTTTTAACTAATATCAACACCAGTCAAACTACTTAAATATCCTCAATCTGAGCTTGTATATACTTACGTAATAACAGCTATTTTTCCATTTTGATTTATTTTTACAATAATTGTGTTTTACAACACGACATAAAAATGTCAGCCTTTTTAACACCGTGAAAACAATATATTGCTTACGATGAAAGTAAAAAAAATATATTTACATTAAATTTTAATTAATTCTGACTAATTCTCTTATCTGACAGGAAAAATAAAATGAATACGGGGTAGATACAGCTTACAGTGGATTATAAGGGTTTGTTTAATACTTTTTATATCACACGGCGACGACAACCAGGCCCAGCTACGGTCAGTTCAATTCGGGCGCAAAAATTTTAGTGGAACCCACAGAGCCGGATCATCGTGTGATAATAATTATTGACTTTCTTTAAAAAAAAATTAACACAAGATTTATTCTTAACAATACTTAAATTTTTCTCAATATTCTATTAATATTCTGACCCAGAAGTCCATTTATATATTCATATATTTTTTAATGTCTATTATCTTATTTTTACGCCAATTGTTAGTAAAAATATGTGCGACTTTAGATCGGAAAATTTTATGGCTTAAGAATACACAGCATACTAGAAAGAAAGAAATAGATTTTTCTTCTCGGATGTAGTCTCTTCATTTCTTCATTGTATTCGTAAAATCTGTCTTCCTTGTTCGATCCATCCAACTAAATAAACATCAACACGCCTATCATCACATTTTCATTTAACCACCGACCTAACCCCAAATATGCATAATAACTATAATTGAGAATTTATTAAATAAATAATGTATTTAGTGTATTTTAAAATATACGTGTTTGTTTAAAATGTGAAACATAATATATATTTATTTTTTTAATTGATTTCTTTAATGCGTTAAGGGGGTCACTACCGAGGACCATTTACGTTGAAAAGTAAGACCCATTTTCTCAACAACTGCTGATCCAATTTCAATGAAATTTTGCACACTTCTGATTTAGTATTAAATAATTTATGGTAACTAAGGGTTTAAATATATAAATTAAAATAAAAGCTGTAGTAGCTTTCAAAATTTGATATTTTTTTCCTGTTTGAAAAAAGGTGGTAATTCAACAGCTGATTCGTTCGACATTTCCTTAGTCAGGAATGCAGTCAATGATGCCATAGACATTAAAAAAAAATACCTCAATATCTTTAACGGTTTCCAAAATAATACGACTAATGTACAAAAAAGTAAACTTTTCAGGAGAGCCGAAAAACTAAAAAGTTCCACTTTTAACACGTTTTAGAGCTTGTTACAAAAATTTTATCGTTTTCTGTTATTACTTTTGTTGTTATTTTAGATAGTTTTATATTGTTGTTTTATTATGTTGGTGGTTTATTTTTGTTGATGAAAAAAATGACTAAGCCAAAGGCAAGCTTCAAAAGCAAAAAAACAAACCTTTCTGTGGAACACATATTTCCGTTTTCCGTATATTGGCCACTTTATACTAAAATTTCAAGCAATTCTACTTATCTCATTAAAAATATTTTTTAAACACATGAATTATTATAAAACGGGTGCGATAATAATGAACAGTCCGCGCCTGTCTGTGTCCACTTTTATGCCGAGTCTTTCCAGACTAGCACTCAGTTTTACATGGGCATGAGCAGGTTATTTTTAGGCTTGCCTAATTGCTTTCTCACACCTTCGCCAGGTTTTCAATCCGAAGCCTTTAATACCTTAGAAAGCGTTTTGAATTTTTAACGGCGACTACGCCACCCCATGCCACCCCATGCCACCCCGTGCCGCCCCTAGTGATATTAATTTTCATCAGTCGCACTGCGGGTTTATTAAATTATTAACAAGTTTTCATACACAACGTGCACAAGAGGAACTTGCAAATTCCATTATCAGCACATTTGGTTCACTCATTGGCTCGTAATTTGGAATACGGTACACCGGATCTTTTGACGGACTCGCTTATTACATTAGCTGGATACAGGCAAAAATAATGTAGGTAAATTCACGAGTAATGGCTTTTGGAGTTTGTTTAGGATGCGGAGAACTTTGGGAACTTTTGTATTTCGAAAAGCGGATACCCCTCCTGCTATCCAACATCGGCAATAAATTATCAGAAAGGTTAATTTTTGCGACCGCAGTCCAAGCCAAAACTAATCTAATTGGAATATTTTAGGATCTTATAAATAAAACCTTTACACTATGTTCGTCAGAAAAGAAAATTGATTGAGAAATTCTTGCATTTCTGTAAAGAGAAGTGTCAAATCATTTTTAAAGTGTATATATATATCTTTTGATTTTCAAAATAATAAACAAACAAATCTACTGTCACATATTTGAAAAAAAGAACATTGCAATGCTGCTGTAAGAATTAAACTAATATCAATTTAAAATAATAAGGTGATCCAAGTTTTTTGGAATGATGATGTATATCTATAGAAATTTACAAGCGTATGTTATTTATTTATCATTAGTATTTATTGGCATACGTGTTTTTATTGTAACAAAGGTGAATGTATTATAATATAACATGATAAACATAAGGTACAATTATATTGCAATTAAGTATAATACTCGTAGCTTATTGTGTGGGATGGAGTAGACACCACCTCTGATATATACAGCATTGTCCTGGCTACTTTTCTAGACTGCCGCCTGTGTTAAAGTAGCCAGTTTTTTTCGTGCTGTTATGGTGTTATTTAATTCAAATGTGATGAACATGCGATGAAAAATATTGACCGAATTTGAACACGTTAAGAGCGATGGGAACAAACACAAACTAGACGTGCAGCTGTTGTCTACCACGCTAACCGTTTCTTTGTTTAGTATATACATACATGTATGCGGTGCCTGGCGTGACGGTTCTAAAGGCACAGTAAAGGGCTTACAATGTTTAAGGTTTTTATTTCACGACGGATAACATAGGCCTGTCAAGGAGATAAGAAATTGTCGAGGGTGTAAGGTCTGACGTGGTGGGTAGCGAATTTGGTGGCGGGGAGGGAGGTGTGACGGGGTCGATGATACGGTCGAGTGCGGGCTTACTAATAGTGCTACGACGGATGTATCAGCTAGTAAGTAGGTATATTTGTATAACCGCGGTGAAACACCATAGTTTATTTACACTTTAAATTAAATTAAATTTCACTTTATAGACATGATCTGAATAGCCATATCTTCTATCTAACACATTCTAACATGAAAAATTTCAAAATATTAAAACGCTCACTTTTGGATACAAATGTTGGGAATTGATCTTCCAACCAGCGACCATAATTTTTTTTTAATGATCACTTAAAATTCTCCAATGCAATTCTGGATTTCTCCGCTTCATGTATTACACATGTATTTTGGAAGTCTTTGCCACATTTGTCATGGACCTTATGACAGTCAGGCCTATTCTTAAAATTGCAATATTGAAATGAAGGTGATTGTTACACCAACCCTCAAAAATAGTGTTATATTTGAATGAGAGAGAGGGAGAGAGAGTGAGGGAGTGAGGGAGATAAACGTACCATAATCTGTCAACTTCATTTCAATATTGCAATTTTGATAATAGGCCTGATTGTCGTATCTACTCCAATGCAGCCATGCGTTACATTAGAACCCGGGTTATATAGGGCCCAAAAAGTTCAGTCTTAGACCTATCCATTATAAATATTTACTTATCGATATTTTGTCGACGAAAATTTTGTTTGAATTTTCCACAGCAAAGAATGGTAAAATGTAACTTTTAAAATAATATCTCACATGCATTACGAACACATGTAAAACATTAATAATTTATACAGTAGAACCAAACTATTTCTGCAATACGTAAATCTAATAAATGCCTAAAGTTACACTTTCGTTTTTCTTTATGATATAAAAGTGTTTAAATTATAGGAGGTCGGAGATTTTTTATTCTTAGTATTTAATAAATAAACTTCATACCGAGTATTTATATTATCATTTATAATAGATTCACATATAGAGAGCCCATTTTTTTTAGCTACACCACTGTGTAATATAATGGATTCCATAAGTTGAATAACGATACATTTGCATCTTAGCTAATTTTTGTACCTGCATCAATTGTCAAAGCTCGAACCGCCGACCATTAATCATTAGGCAAATATCTTACGACTAAACCAAACATGCAAATCTATTATAATTTTAAAACTTTCTAAATATTTTTCAAAAAATATAAATATATTATGTATAACTTGAGAAAAGTATATCTTGACATTTTTCATATCTTAATAATAACTTGTAAACTTCTAATTTCTTCTAGGAAAAATTTATTCCAAGGGGCTTTAAAAATCGTTAAAGATAATCTCAGATGTATTGGATATGTCTTCTTTCCATCACGCAATCCCGAAAACTGAATTGAAAAACTTCCTACGAGCATATTATGTTTAATCAATATATCTACCGATTTATTCAAGTTTTTTTAAATCAAGGTACCAATGTATACCTAGCGGTATGAAATAATGTTAAAATATTATATTAGGAGAACACATTCTTATTGTGAAGTTGTAATTATTCAGAACAGACGGTCTGTGATACTTTAAAAGTGAATTAAATATAATAATTAGAAAGATATACATATAAAATCAATTTTATCGAAAAATATTGTTGTTGCGCCACCGGGATTCGAACCTGATAATTTAATAAAAATGAATTGATAATTCTGGTGTCTGCTATCAGTTTACTCAAAGGTATTTGAGATTCTGTAAAAATAAGGTAGATGGCTCTTTCAAATAATGGAATGATTAAATGTATTAATATCAAAAAGGTAACATATAGGTTCGAAAATTTGTCGCTAAAAATATCGTCGCTGTAGCATAGTTAGATAATGCACCTTCTCCGGTTTGGAAAGAGATCCAGGTTCGAATCCCGGTGGCGCAACAACAATATTTTTCGATAAAATTGATTTTATAAGTATATCTTTCTTATTATTATATTTAATTCATATTTGAAATATTTTATAATTTTTACAATTTGCTATTTTTTTATTCGGACTATGCCATCATCGGGAATAATGTAATTGGTCACTGAAATGTGTCCCGAAACTTTGTCAACGTCGAAAACCGTTGATCGTGAAAATCTTTAAGCACGTCTATTCGACACGAATTGAGGTTAGTTACTATTGAATAAATCAAATGTAAATTTAAAACAGAAAATAGGTCTAATTCGAATGGTCACTAATGAGTTTCGAACCGACTACAAGTTTGACTACTAAATCCAAATACTAATTATTGTAATTTACTTTTGATAGCTCCATTGGGGTGAGTTCCGAGTTGGGTTTTCATGATGGTTATAAAAGTAGTCCGTACCAAGTGATTGTACATAAGAAAATAAGAGTATTGTTACAAGTAACTCAGAACATGTTCCATTGAAATAACATTTTTAAAAATACAATATTTTTCTCTGCTCCAAATACATATTTTAAAAATTAAGATGTTAGTAAGTTAGGCTATAAATATACCCGACCTCTGCTATTAAAAGCAGTTATTCCGTCTACTTGACCATGCATTATATTGTACACAGGCAGACAATTTCTAGTCTAAACAATAAGGCTTGGTAACAAGACAGGGAATTCTTTTTGAGAATACACAAAACAGGGTCAACAGGTCACCGAGTCAGCTTCGGCTGCAGGTTCTGCACACCGGTCGTATCTTGGAGACTTCGATAGAGCCCAGGGAGATACACGATATTCTGATATCGAGTATTTTAATGTTTTTTTAAGGAAGGTGCTACAAACAACACTAGGTTTTCAACACGTACACTCGTGAATATGAAATTGATTAGATTAATCTTGCGCCAGCCAAGTTTCACTTAGCTTTCAAGTTCATGTTTCAAATATGAAGTTTTTTATTCAATTCTGTTTCAATTTTGAACGAGTTAAATTAGTATAACCGAACGATTTAAACATTTAATTTAAGTTACGTAGAAGCATCCCTCAATTAGTCTCCTAGCGTGTATTACTCAAAGGTATTTGGGATACATCACAGTATAAAATTGATTGTTTTTAAAATTGAATAATAGATGTACCAATTAGAAAGACTATAAAATATAAATTCAAAAATTTGCCGAAAACGTGTTCGGTTGATACAACGAGAATGATAATACGTTTCTTTGGACAAGAAAAGATCCAGGTTCAAATCCCGATAGCAACCAAATATTTTTTCGATAGACATTTTTTTTCTGTATATTTTTCTAATTAATTTATTTTATTTTATTGCAGTTTGTTATTACTCATGGTCATATAACACATAGCTAACTTTCACAAATTGATAACATTAATAATGACACAAGATAATGGTTAGTTGTTTAGAAAAACTTTATTAATTAACTAATATTGTATTATATCACCGCCAGGTAGCCTCACATTTATTCAGATTGAACTTAATAAGAGTCCCCAATATGTGAGTGTGGTGCCGAGGATGAGGAAACCCTTGACCATATCTTTTTTGCCTGTCCATTGCAGATCACAGTTTTTTTTACAGTAGTCTCGTCAATGGTAACTTTCAACTCCCGGTTAACTTGTGTCATCTTCTTTCCCTTAACACGCCACATATCTATATAATAGCGAATTTTTTGAACGACAATGGTATTGACTTGTAATATAATATTTCCTATTCTATAATATTATTGTACTTTTTTCTATAAAATAAAGTTTAAATTTGACTAATGACACAAATCACCCTTGAAGGGTGGATTGCCTATTTAAAAGAAGAAGAAGAAGTATTATATCACCATAAATAAGATATCCTAGTTAGTAAATAAATTTTTAAGTTGTTAATTACTGAAAAAAGCATCTTGCACTTAGAAAAGTGGCCCGCTTGATACTCTCAGCCGGTAATGTACATACAGATACAGGCGTGGCTTCATATTTCAACTGTGTTTCAGATAGATTTCGACAGAAATACTACTACTTGCAGAGGGTCTTATGAAGCAATTTCCAGAAAATTTTAATGCAATTTTTTCGATCAGATTTCAAGACTATCCTCTTTTTAAAAAAAAAAATATTTTATGGATACATACGCTAACTGCCGTAGTTCAATTAGATATCGACCAAACTTTTACTCTAATTGAACTGGTAAATATCTCATTTAAATTCGTTAATCAGTGAGAACTGTCACTTTGTTTCAAAATGGCGGCTATTATAAAACTTAAAATTTAATATTGATTGAACCTAGAGAAAAAAGTACACGCTGTTATAATCTACCCGATTCTTACGGTCAGTGCCGAATACCGTACCGATGAGTCTATAAAGTTTTTACTCATTTTCAAACCATGCTACACTCTTGCTTATTAAATCTTTGAACGAGGAGTAAAACCCTTTCGGCCATTTGATAATTGATCTCGGGGATGCGAATCGTCACGCCCTATTCACTCTCTGTCAAGCGGTTAAGCGATTTCCTAGACCATTTTCCATTCAGATTTGGTCAATATTTGAATGTTTTGGACCTTAAACCTCTTCACCGATTTTAATTTACCATTGATATGGATGTCAATATTACGTGTCATACTAATGTACTCCGTGTAAAAATATTTATCTTTCTAAAGAATACATTTAATTAGTATTAGGAGAACACATTCTTATTGTGAAGTTGTAATTATTCAGAACAGACGGTCTGTGATATTTTAAATATGAATTAAATATATTAATTATAAAGATATACATATAAAATCAATTTTATTGAAAAATATTGTTGTTGAGCCACCGGGATTCGAACCTTGTCGAAAATTGTCGCTAAAAATAATGTCGCTGTAGCTTAGT
The DNA here is from genome assembly GCA_031772225.1 of Eubasilissa splendida. Taxonomy (NCBI): domain Eukaryota; kingdom Metazoa; phylum Arthropoda; class Insecta; order Trichoptera; family Phryganeidae; genus Eubasilissa; species Eubasilissa splendida. Next base: position 3,175,364 of record CM062853.1, on the reverse strand, counting down.
TGGATAAAGCACCTTCTCCGGTTAGGAAAGAGATCCAGGTTCGAATCCCGGTGGCGCAACAACAATATTTTTCGATAAAATTGATTTTATATGTATATCTTTATAATTAATATATTTAATTCATATTTAATTAGTATTTTAAAATATTCGACAACCATCATTCAATAAGTGGTATTCGTCATTATCGTACGTCAATAAATTCATCAATTTAGTACCTACTCAATAATCTTTAAATAAACTGGCTACCACTTAAATTAGCAAAACTAAGTTTTTTACTAAAAATGATACAAAAATATTCGATATTTTTTATATTTCTTTAATAAGGCGTCGTTATAATATCTCCTCTGCCATTCTGTATCATATATACATACCACAATATATCTACGGTATAAACCGAATACCAAAGGGCTAATTAATCACGCCAAAATTTGAAACCACAATCTGACACAATTCCTGTTAGAACACCACAATTAGAGCTACCGTAACTACGTCGGTAATAATTGAACAACGTCTGCATATTAACGGTCGTGTTAATGTAAGGTCACAGACTACTGCCGGCCCTGGCCTGAACTCTCGTGAAAGTGCGACCTCTGATGCACTTTACGCCAAAGGTTTAATATTTCACTTTGAGGGGGAAGCCTGCGATACATTTTAAAAAGAATTTTAAATATTGAAATGGAATAAACTCTATATTGCAACAATTAACTGGCTTTCTTTTAACTAAAACAGAATAGGTTGTTAGTCGTCAAAATTGTTTTCCCGCAATTCTACTATTATACTATATGTTACTTTTTTGTCAACTGGTAAGATTTTGCATATTGTAAATAATTTGTAATAATCATCTTTATACAAACACATCGTTTTGATGTCTACTATATTTTTTTTAAATTAGGTTATGTAATGCTAATTCATCAGAATCTAGATATATTATCAGATATGTTATTTCATTTATGCTATTATACTAATCGTTTTTATAAATTCATCATATTTATATAAAATACCTTAAAAATTACACATTTATCTAAAAAACAAAATTCCCATGCGAGAATTGAGATCGATAAACGAATAACTAGACCGAACATCCGCATTAATTTACTTTTAACACAGGATAACTAATTTGATCGAACACAACGTAATAAATAATTTGATCTGACAACTGTATAAAAACTACACCACACGACTTGAAAGATTTTGATGTATTTACATTCAGGTCAATAATATTTAAATCTCGCTAATAACGACTCGAAAATTCTAGATTAATATTATATTAATAACGCAATTAAAATTAGATTACATACAATATCAGATCTATTTAATAGACGATTACTATTTCAGTCACATTTCTTTATTCTACATTTATCGCTGGGTATGTATACTGGTTCAAATTATTCTAAAGTCAAGGATTAGACTGGTTTCTTAACTACTGTAAAAACTTTTAGACGTTTTAGAATGAATGACAATTTAATAGATACTTAATTATCTCCAGGTTTCCGATGAGTTTTTGATGATATAATATATAATTATAATATAATATAAAGAGTCTTTTATAAACACCGACCAGTTTCCAAAAAATCATTTTTATCAACAAGGTAATAAAAAACTAAAAATATACTTCAAATTATTATCGTATGTTCCGAAAAATCATTATTAAGAAATTCTCTAGTACCTGCTTACATGAAATATAAAAATTTATGATAATTAAAAATGTGGAAAATGATTCGAAATTATTAGATAAATTAGAATAGGACTTTTGGTTAAATTTGTTATTTGTATTATTTAAGTTAATTTTACGCGCTACAATTATTTCTAACAATTCTAAATTATCCAATTGTTTATATAATTCAACACGTTTATACGGAAAATAGATAATTCCAAATTATTATCAAAAGTGCGTTCATTTTCTAATAAATGATTCGAAAATTGTGAGAAACTACGATTTATTTAAGCATCTCAAACGCTCTTTTACTCTGTTACAATTTCGATCTATTTTTTACAACTATATTTATAAACACCGGAATTGATAAATTTATCTTCTATCTTTTGAATTTATGAGATGTTTTCCTTCATCACTTTTTGTATAAAATGAAGGTCTGATGTATTTGGTGGTAGGTATTTATATAAAATACTAATGTATTAACTATAAATATATACATACAAAATCAATTTTGTCGAAAAATATTGTTTTTGCGCTACCGGGATTTGAACCTGGATCTCTATTTCCAATCCGGGAAAGTACACTACCAATTGTGTTATAGCGCCGGTATTTTTTATGACAAATTTTCGAATCTATATGTTACACTTTTGCAAATTAATACATCTGTCGTTCCATTATTTGAAATCTCAAAAATTCATCTACTTTGTTTTTACGGAATCTCAAATACCTTTGAGTAAACCGATAGCAGACGCCTGAATTAACAATTCATTTTTATTAAATTTTGGAAACATTGATACAACTTATATTATTATTCTTCCTAATGGTATTTATATACATTAATCGAAAGTTTATATAATACGGCAATATTCATTATTATTACTTTGGGCTATATAAAATTAGCAAGTTATATTTCCTTTAATGTTTTTTTTGTTTCAATTAATTCTGTACTATACCCGATTATAATTCTTTTTGTTTTATTGTATCTAATTCAATGTGGAATTGTTTTCATTTAATATTAAAGATAATATTTTATTATACCTCGCGGCATTAAATAAACATTAAAACATCATAATATCTGTTACGTACTTGACTTCTTAGTAAGTCTTTAGTGTACACCTCGTAATGTAAAAAAGGTCCAAGAAATAAACTTTGTAACAATTAATCTTTTATTACAATAAGCTACAATTTAGTACAAGGTATATTACTAGTATAGGTCAAACTATTAAGCCGACGAACTGCAGATAAAAGAGACGCGCGCACTCCTGCGCGCCGTCTTTATAGCCACACATACTCGCACCAGTGGTGCGGCACACATACACACATACACACACCGTCCCACCATTCCAAGGACATCACAATATCATTTGTCATTTTAATATTTGAAACGGTGTACTTGGAGTTAAGCATCATTCCGACAGACTGAAAACCTGTAAAAGAGTTAAAATGAAGTATCAATCCAAAAAATGTAATTTTCATGCTACAATCCACAGCTGTAGGTACATTAATCTCGTTGTTCGATTTAATTATACGAAAACGCGACAAGCCGCTCATTTTTCACATGTGCACTGCCGTGGTCGAAAATTCTATATAATTGGATCAAACACGACCCTTGCCTGTAGGTACAAAACCTTCCCCTAACAAAATCCACAATGCGAGGGCTATTTTTTGTTCCTCATATTCCTCTTTTCAGGATTGGAAATTATATATATTATGTATATGCACGTGTTAGCTACCTTTATTGATTTTCTGAACAATAGCACCCTCACGGAAGATTGCGTCGGTATATACGTGACCCCAACACTCATGACCCGTATCACGACCACTTAATATATAATTATATAATTCAAGTACTTATAATTTTAGGACATACATTATCAATAGTGTGTTAATTAATGAAATAATAATCGTGTAATGTCTTTCGGCACCAATCTTTTATTTTCAATAGAGATGACGTAGCCATATACAGGGTGTAACAGACCTAGTCCACAATATTTTATGGATGGATGGATACCTGACTAAATTAGAAATCTGAAATGTACAAGGAAAAATATTATTGTTTGAAATTTTTACAAAATCGTGTTAAGCTTAAGTCTACGTATTTTTAAATAAATATTTGCGAAACTTGTCGTTAATCTATATCTTTGTTTAACACCCTAATCATCTAACAACATAATAGTCTGGCCGCTCGAAATTTGATAACTTTTAATTTTTTTATATTCAGTGTATAATTTGGAATCAATAAACTATTTCAACTAATAGAAATAATCGCAAAATTACGATTTTTTTATGCTTATATCTTTGACATGGTTTTGATCAGGCACATATTCCGTAAACATTTTTGTCTCAGGTATCGACCCAACAATTATTCTGGACTACGTCTGTTACACGCGGTATATATTATACAAAATGCATTACTTTATCTAACAACTTCCAGTAAATTGTTTAGAGGGTTTTTTATCAGTAATTTTTTACCCTTCCAATTCATGTATTAATATAAAACACTTGTGATGTTTATAATAATAAGGTAGTTTGTAAAAGTATCAAAGTGATTAGCGCTGATGCACTTGTAGTTGTAGATTAGGCGGTCTAGCCGCATGTAGAGTACTCAGAGTATCGTAGACTCTAAGGAATTGGAAAAAAAAAAAACTTTATCTAACAAGGACAACAAATTTCTATATCAAGAGACGAGAACAATGCTGGATTGAAGTACATTCGGACGTTAGTATGATTTTCAAAAGTGATCTTTATATAAACCGAAAACTTTCCAATCAATGCATATATCCATTTCTCACGTTTAGCTACAAAACATATACTTTTAACAAAATAAATGTCCAAAAACGCAAAGGAAAGAAAAACACATGAAGAGACAGGATAAAAATATGTGGATAAGATAACAGGATATAATAAAGAATTTGGTTGTTACCGACGCAAGTCGCTTGTAACAGGGGGGGTGATGGGAACTGATGGGAATGATGGGAAATATCGGGATGAGTAGGGTGGATGATTAGGGAATCCTTCGATATTGAATGGACCAGGTGTGAGAACTTACGGGATACGGAAGGACATCTCGACGCTAATCCTTTTTTCTACTTAAGTTTATACCATAATTTACACGGTCACGACACTAATATTCTGATGTGTACTTTCACGAATTATGTACCAATGAGAACCACAAATCTACTCCAATCACCATGAATTTCACACGCTTGAAGTAGCCAACAACACGCCGAGCTGAGAGGTAATTTGGTACTGAGGAATTAAACCAGGCGAGAGGAAAAGGGTGACAATAATTTAATTAATTTAACAATAATAAATTCGCGCAAGCGAATGGAATACCTATGAATTGTGTGTATCCACCGAATATTGGGCAGCTCACGTCGCTCAGAGGATCTACAATCATTGGAAGAACGCAGTCATCATGATATCTGAGATAGTATTCTAAGAAGAATTAAGAGGCCAATGAGACGTCTTAAAACCCAGTTGGCTGACGAAATCCTCAAACTCTGCGAAAAGTGAGAGACACTTGTGGAAGCCAAAAACCAGCAGTGGATAGAAAGCGGCAGATAATGATCATAATGAAATTTGTTAATTCAGTAAATATTATAAATACATTAATCTAATTTATTTGTGTATACTTTTACTAAATCATGTGTGTAAATATATGCTTGTACTGGGAAAAGTTTAAATTTCATTACTTGTGCAAATACATTCACTTATCAAATTATTACGTATACACTTTAGTCAACCTGTACACATAATCTATAATTTTGAAATGCCACGCCTGTTTCGTATGTTAAATGTGTCGTTACTTCATGCTCGGGTGTATACTACTCATTTGATATTAATTTATTATATGTAGTTGATTTTAAAATTATTAACTACTTTAGTTTATAACATAAAAAAGGATATAAGCGACATGATAGAACGTTCGATGAGTATATTAATAAATTGCCATAAAAAACAACCAAACGTGTACTTCAAATTCACTCAAAGCAGTTCAACTCGGCATATTTTTAACATATCAAAAAATTAATCTCATAATAAATAGTATGCTTTTATTAATGCGTTATTGCTAGTGATGGTAAATCATTATTTAATCCGTTATTGTAACTGTGATTGTGTTCGATCATAACGATGATTGGTAACTGAGATTAAACTGTTGGACGTTTAGTTTCTAGTGTATCAGTAATCGCATAATAATAGACATTTTTATAATTAATTTATACTTTCCAAAAATCTAATACATACATTGTGCGTGTATAAATGTATTAAATTTTACGCTATTACTATAGCGTATGCTTACTGTTTTCAAAACTATTTTAAGCTCTTGTATCGTGAAAAATAACTCGCTGGTCTCCCAGCAGTAATGTACATTACTTTCATTTTAGACGCCTAGAACACATTTCGCTTTTATGCCCCACCACTCCTTTCATAATGAATGGAACTCTCTTAATGATTTAATTGCAATACTTAAAGAATAATTACTGGCGATATAATGCATTACACGCTAAGATAAGATACTTATCATGTCACACCTTTACCTTCCCAATATAATGGATATTTAGTTCCTTCTGTATCCAAGTCACCACATATGTTTATGTAAGATTAAGATATCTGGTAACGGAGAATTTTCTACATTATTATTCCATTTTTTTCTGATGTCGCAGTCACATGTTCAGTGAGATTTTGTATATTATAATTTTATTTTAATGAAACAAATAATAAATTCCCTTAATCCTAAACATAATCCCATTACATACAAACAAAAAACTATTAATTTTTTAAAAATATATATTTTTTTATTTATACTTTATACTACACACACAAGTATTTGAGCTGTATAAAATTAATTACAAAAATTACTCCATTTGGTACCCCATATAGACGAATAATAATGAATAATCTCGAAATGGTAGAACTCCGGAAAAATTTGAATTAGGCGAAAACATTAATGAACAATATTATATTTTCAAATCTTTCGCCGTTCTTATCAATGTTTCCCAGAAACAATAAAGCCAATCCCACCCTTACGTGCCCCACCGCCCCAATAACCATCTGTATTTAATTTGCGTTCAATTTACATCTGTAGATGGAAAGGATTGCTCTTCCTGAAACTATGTAGTCGTGATACAACTCAAAAAAAATGTGTGTGTACAATATTATGTACAAAGTGAAAATATATATATTTTTTTTTAATGAATATGTTACACCAAGGAGTAATTGCTAAATCAATCAATGATATAAAAATAACTATTATTATGATTAAGCATAGAAGAGTTAATTTATGGAAAAACATCTAACAAACTAATTAAAATAGTAGGATTTTTTAATGAAAACATATTTTTGTTGTGAAGTTATACTATCGGAACATAGTTTTGTGGTATTTTTAATACAAATTAAATTAATTGATTAGAAAGATACACAAAAAAATCTATCGCGCATTTTTTGTCCTCAACGATACTGTAAATTCGTAGTTTTCAAAGTAAGCAAAATTTCAGGAATATAACACCGATGGTAAACTTAATATTTTAAACTTTTTTTAATTTAACAAACATTAGTGATATCAATTTAATACTCAGATTTGATCTAGAAGCGTCTCAAAATGTTGCGGTAAAAGCCAGTTCTATTAGTTTATACAACCTCCCACGTACATAGAAAACTACGTGACTTTATATATTAAAGTACATATATCTACATGCATGTATAAATATCATTTAAAATGATCACATTTAACGACTTTAATAAAAGTTAATTAAACCTCATTATTTATTTCTGATACTAAAACCTACTACAAAAAAATCAAAGTGGCTCTTTATAAATTAAATTCTTATTTTCGTAGATGAAAGGCGTTTGATTTCCAGATTTTATTATATTTACAATTTTCTCAGAAAATTTGTTTCATCAAAAGCGAGGCACTTTTAATTAAGCGTGATAATTAAATAATTCAAGATGGAATGTATTGATGCCAAACATTTCAACTGCTGTATGGAACAAAATTTACGATAATTCTAACTTTTATGTGCCATTGAATTATTTAGATTTCTTCTTCCCTGAAAAAAGTTTATTGTCTCGTTTTAAAAGTGGGTGATCTTCATCATTTGCTGTAAAAACAAGTTAAATAATTAAGAGAACACATTCTTATTGGGAAGTTGTAATTATTCAGAACATAGGTCTGTGATATTTTATTATCCTAATAATAAAGTTGTATCAATGTGTCCAAAATTTAATAAAAATGAATTGATAATTCTGGCGTCTGCTATCAGATTACTCAAAGGTATTTGAGATTCCGTAAAAATAAGGTAGATGGCTCTTTCAAATAATGGAACGATTAAATGTATTAATATCAAAAAGGTAACATTCGGTTCGAAAAATCTGTCGTTAAAAATATCGTCGCTGTAACATAGTTGAATAATGCACCTTCCCCGGTTTGGAAAGAAATCCAGGTTCGAATTTCGGTGGCGCAACAATAATATTTTTCGATAAAATTGATTATATATATCTTTCTAATTAATATATTTAATTCATAGTTAAATAATATTAAGTTTAGGGTTAAGATTAAAAAGTTATGAATCTCAATTATTATTAAGGAGAACACATTCTTATTATGAAGTTGTAATTATTCAGAACATAGGTATGTGATATTTTTAATACAAATTAAATGTATTCATTTGAAACATATACGTATAAAATCTATTTTATCGAAAAATATTGTTGCTGCTACCGGGATTCGAACCTGGATCTCTTACAATCCGAGTAACGTGCATTATTCGATTATGATGTACCAACACAGTGGATCGACGATAAATTTTCGAACCTATATGTTATACTTTTCAAATTATTACATCAATCGTTCCATTATTTGAAAGCCATCTACTTTGTTCTTACGGAATCTCAAATATGCGGTTGGAAAAGATCCAGATTCGAATCCCGGTAGCAACAACAATATTTTTCGATAAAATTAATTTTATATAGAAGAGGTCCAGGTTCGAATCCCGGTAGAAACAACAATAATTTTCGATAAAATTGATTTTTTATGTATATCTTTCTAATTGATGCATTTAATTAGTATTTAATCTCAATAATGGATTAATGTTCGCGTGGGAGTGTTGTAAGAGAATCAGAAGGATTTGACAGGTTGTTTGAATGATAAATCTGCTTAATGTGCGATTGGTAGATGCTCCAATATTCACCCATCACTCACGTGTCCGTTTGATAGTCGCGTAATATATTGTGTATGTGTGGCCAGAGCAGCTTATTGAACGAAAAACTATTATAATTCATGTGTGCAGGGATGATGTAACATTTTATTAACACTTTCCTTGCTTTTGATCTTTCATTATAACAAATGCTTCGTTAAAATCTGTAAACATTTATTAATCACTATATTATTTCTACCAAAAAATTATCATAAATATATAACCTGATATATAAAAATCTATTCAAGTAATTATCTGAAGTTTCGCATAGTTTTTCAATTTCTTTCATTCATCTAATAATTTATCTAGTATACATGGAAAAAAAATAGCTTTAGATATATTTGGATCAAAGCAAAATCGTTGATTTGAACCATCTGAGCATACTCACAGCGAATTTAAATACAGATATCTTAAATAATGACGTAATACTACTCCCTTTTTTCGCGCTTAAACATTACGTAAGTATATAAAAGCAGCTTCGTACATTAGCTAAACACACATTCCTCTTTCAAACTTTAGAGACTTGTGTCTTAACTTTACGTTTCTTCAAAACCACTCTGTTAGTACACTGACGCATTCTGCTAATGTATTCGATAAACAAAGTTAGCTAGAGATAACAACAAACACAATGAAGTGCTAAATCTATATTATATGTATGTATAATAACAATTTTCTGCCGATACTACAGTAACGATAATATCCACACACCCGTCATTTGCAACCTTAAAACTTTAATTATTGACTATCAAATTCAATTTGCATATAATACAGGACATATGCGGAAGATTTGAGATGACCAGGTAAACCATATACTGGAAGATGGTTTTGTTGCAAGCCCTACTGATCGACAAGCTTGTATGGGAATATGTATGAATGTGGATGTGGCGAAAATTGTGTGTCAAAACAGAAGAGTGTGGTGCTCTATCCTCTCTGCTTACCCCTTCGGAAAAATGGCGTGATGACTTTTGAAGTGTCACCAGATTCTCTTGGGGTTCTATCCTCTGCTCAAAATACTTGGGTCTCAATTCCTTGTAACATAAAACTCAGTATGTCCGTGTAACAATTAAGTTTATTATAAGCATTACAGTAATTATAAATTATACACTTCAGAAAAAGACTAGTTATTCAGGTAAAGCTGTGATCAAAGAGAGCCGTTCCCTCAGAGACGGCCTTCTATAATGTTTGTCCCCCACCACTCATCTACTCACTTTCATGACATACACACACATACATGTACAAAGTGTCAGTTTTATAAGTTAGTTAGTTATGTATTATATTACGCCACGACAGTACTGGTGGTGTACTTTATGTTAAAATATATTTAATTAAAACATAAACCGCTTTATTTATTTTTCCAAATATCCTGGCGGACGTGCGTCACCGCCGGAAACGTACATTGCGAATTTATGATAAATACTAAGTACTGCGGTAGACCAGTTCTCTTTTTATGATAATGAATCAGAAGACTTTTATTAAAATGTCAGCAAAAACGCGCGAAGGGGCCAGCTAAACACAGTTATAAGATTTTTGTAGTAAAAAAAAACAAAAATATTTTAATCTAGTATGATAAAAATAATAATAAATACGTTGCATGTTAACATTCGCGTGATCGTTAATACGTTCCATGTTAATATTCGTTCGTGTAACCCTTAGCTTTCATTTTCGAGATGAAATAATCCAAATCTGTTACTGTAACAGCGGAACAATTCTATACATTTCAGGGAAAACTTACCCCGTTGTGTCCAGATAGACAATAAAATATGATGTTATTTCTCCGGGGTTTTTTTTGTTTATAAAATACTTCCCACTTCACTCGACAACATCGTGTTTTATTATTTTATTCTCCCTTCGCACTCTGTTCAGCTGTTTATTTCACCCTTTGCCCGTTTTCTTTTCGGGTTGATATCAGAAAAGTTAACAAAAAATGTACAGCCATGTAAATAGAGGTCTCGGGCCTGGCTTTGTTACGTCCGTCGGGGATAAATTTAATTATTAATTTCACGCTCTGGTAGAGCTGAATTGATGACGCGACTTAGCACGGTTGTACGTCTACTTTTCATATTCGATTCCCATTAAAAAAAAAATACCCTAGGACAACATAGTCGAAGGTCAGATCTTTATTTATTCCGCAGAAACGTCCACCTGCTGCTCGAATTAGGTCACCTTTATGGATTAAACTCACACCGAAAAAAATACAGTATTCGTAAAATAAAACGAACAAAACTCATCATAAGCTTTCACGGATCTCTGGAGTATATGTAACATATTAACATATATTATATTATATGTTTCATTTTCATTAAAGGATTCTAACGCGCCGTGTCCACGCATGAGATTTTACATAAATATATACGTATAAAATCTATTTTATCGAAAAATATTATTGTTGCGCTACCGGGATTCGAATCTGGATCTCTTTTCCAATTCGGGGAAGGTGCATTACCAACTATGCTAACAGTATTTTTCACGACAAATTTTCGAACTTATATGTTACACTTTTTCATATTAATGAGAATATTTTTGTTATTTAAATTAATTTATAAATTTGATTAATCAATTTTGTTATTTAAATCATTTAATATTTCTGATTAAGCAATTTCTTAACTTTTATTTTAATTGAGATTCTTCTTCTTCTACGGCACTACATCCCAGGGTGGTATTAGGCCTTTTTCTATCCCTGGCCATTCTCGTCCAGTTCCCAGACCCTCGCATCCTGCCCCAGTCCTCTTTCACACAGTCAGCCTAGATATATAAAATTATCAACCCTTAATATATATATATTTTAATTGAGATTAATTATTTATTTAATATATTGTTTAGATTTCACTGTTAATTATAACGGATTAACTTGTCTCCTTTAACCATTTTTCGGTCTAGTTAAGGAGACGGTGAACATCTCTTATATTATGTACTTACTTATATTAATATATAAGAAAGACTAGATAAATAAATAAACACTCTTGACTTTCGTAGTTCACAGTGTACGCACTAAGTCTCAGAGCTTCACCGAATCGCCCCTCACCTCACACTTGTGTTACGTCAAACGTCAGATTGATTGATGTACCATTCGTAAGTTGGGTGAATTTGAATCTCCCCGACAGCAGTAAAAACGGAACTAATGTTTGTAATTTAATGCCTACTATTTCTATACGTTCATAATAAATAATTGTAGGTGTGTATGGTCTATGGCGCTTGTTGATTTGTATTGATTTTGATATTAAATCGAACGTCATTCACACGGTTTTGGGTTATTGTCTCTTTCTACCAATTTCAAGTTGATCTGAGTTTAACACGGTACTGAGTTTTATCTCAACTATATCTCTGAAATTTATCGCAAGCAGCTGACAAAAAAGTAATGATGGACACGCGCTTTACAAATCGTAAATCAATAAATATAATCATACACTTCCATCAAAATAAAATCCAATATTATTGGGAGTTTTAAAATAAGTTATTTGTATATATTCTATAAACTGAGAGTAATACCACAGGGAATACATTATTTATACGTTGAACGCAGATATCGCTAAAAAGGATTTGTCATCATAGGCAGTGTGTCGTAACTTAAAAAATTGGGTCCCAAGGCAAAATGAATGGGTCCCCTATATTTTATTTTATTTGGAAAACAAAACAGTTGATCCATATAAACAAAAAACATAATAAAAGTGTAACAAAAAGTTAATCAATTACATGTTTTCTCTGAAATAACAATATATTTGATACAGTGAAGATAATTATTTGAAAAGGACTTATTAAATAGATAATAAGACTATATAATAGGAAACGAATTTTACTCTGCAAAAAAAGAGTTCTCTTTGGTATTAGTATTGCAATGTGGTAGGTTAAATGTAAGATTAGTTCTGGTTGACCTGGCTGGCACTCAAATAGATATGTGTCTGAGTAAATCAGGACAGTCTACTCCAAAGTAGACTATCCTGATTTACTCAGACGCTAGTAAGAAAATGACATCGGTCATATCTCTTCCAATTTGTAGTGATAGAACATTGAAAATGATAAATGAAATTGATATATATATATATATATATATACGTATGTATTGTACATAAGTATTACGCAGTTTTGTCCATTATTTTTATTCTTACTGTTTTCAGAAAGAATAAAAATAATAATTACACTTTCATGAAAAAAAAAAAACAAAGGTTGGTGCAGATGATTTAGGTACCTATTTAACATGAGCCCCAATGCAGCGTATTGGCTGCATTCTCGTAGTTACGCCACTAATTGTAGGCAAGATGAGTAGATCGCAAATATATAAACTAAATACATCATTACTGAAAAGAAGTCTAAAATAATTAACCAAAAAATAATGAAAATAGACCTAATTATGTGTGATAAATAGAATAAAAATTTGACACTGGGGGTGAATTATATTATGTTAATATAGTGTAGCATATGATATGTACGATGTTTCAGTGAAAATATGATAATAAACCAAATAATTTCACGTATTTATGATGGTCCTACTGGAATCTTCAACAGACGTTAAGCATAAATAACGACACAAAAATGGTTTATCTTATTTATAGGATTGTAGGAGTTGAGGTTGTGTGTTAAAGTTGTTCAAATATATATAATTGACTCGAGATTGTGTCAGAAGGTTAAGATGCTGTGAGACAGAAGCTCCTAACTTCTTCTTGTCTCACGCGTGTCGGTTTTGTGTCGCAATGAAGGGCATCTGTCGTAACTAGAGGAAGATATATAAATGAAAGAACACTTACAAGGTTTGGTTTATTGAGGTGATGAGTTAATATAATTTAAATACGTGGTTTGAACTCTGGAGTGACTCGTTGGGGATACTGTCGAGTAGCGATGTTGGTGTTGGGACGACCTGCGAAGAAGTGGTCGGTAGATGCTTGGCAGTACCCGTCTCTGGTGCTTAATGTGAAATTATGTCTGCTGATTGGTTGTTCTGATTGATAGGTGAGCCCTTACCCGGCCATGTCAGTGTGGTACGTGTAGAGTCACCACTTGATCATAGGGTCATTTTCCGATCCCTACGGGATACTTTTTGATTGAGATACAGTTAAAAATCCATCAAAAACGAAAGCAAATTGATAATTTTTATAACCTTCATTTATTAAAAAGTTTAAAGCATAATAATTATATTTGTTTGACATAATAAGTATACATTTAATTGATAAAATTTTTTCGATCTTTATAACTTATCTATGGGTCGCCGATCGCCATAAGTCCCTCCTCCCCTATATTTTCTGTAGTTGTGTTTTCTATAGTATATTGGTTCAGTTGAAGTTGTACCTTCGAACTGAAAGTAGCGTTTACAATTTTGGGTGCGTTGACTGGCGCCAAATTCGTCCTGCCATGTGGGAACGAATTGTTGGCTTGAAGTATCATCCTGCTGTGTGGGGCTAATATTGTACTATCTATGTGTAATCGGTTTCTCGCTACCGTGCGAACCGATTAGTGCCATACATTGTGCTATTGGGCACGGTGCTAGTTTGACACTTGAAGTGTATGTCCAAGAGTGCTTCGTGCGGACCATCGGAGTATGTGTCCTAAAGCCATAAGACCTTTGGATCCAGTAGAAGAAGTTCCAGATACCGAAACGTTTCACAGATAGGTTGTGTTTTTTGGTTCTGGGTAGCCTTCAGCCGCTCCCTGTTCCATATTCCGGTCCCTCTCCCGAATTTCTTCCACCCTTCCTGTATTAAATATTTTCCCACTCCCTCATTCAGACAGAATTCAGGCAGATCTAGTTTATTTTATATTGCCATACAATTCAATATATGTTTATTTATTTGACATGGACAGACTAATCGAATAAGGTTTCCTTACAATATTATGTAGAATGCTAAACGGATCAAATACTTGAAATTTTATTTTAAATACAGAGATATCTAAAATTGTAACAAAAGTATTGGTTTTTGATCGAACAAAAACCTTCATGTAGGTAGGTACTTCAAACATTCACGTATTGTAATCAAAATACAAAACACAGAAATTCGAAATATATTTTTCCAATTGGTGAAAAGCGTACTCTTTTTTTAGCTACCATTCAATATTACATTCAGGTATTTTATTAACTTTATGATAGAAATGAAATATGAATATCCGAAAATTCTTAGTTTTTATTTTGACAATTAACATAATTTTTTCTATATATTTACTAAGTGATTTATCTAAATTTGTTTTACTTATTCTACTACGTTCTGAGAAAACGTAAATTGCAAATAACATTAATTCATGATTCTTATATTTGAAATAAATATTATTATAAATTCATGAAATTAGTGTTCCTAAATTTTTTTTTCTTTTGAAACCATCCTTTTGAATTTGAAAATAATATCCCATATACATGTGTGTATACTCTGATTGATAAATAAATATTTGATTATATTATGTAGCAAAATCGAAATACCGTTTTAAAAAAATTAATGAAAAATTTTATACGTAAGATTAAATAATGTAATTAAGTCCAGAGGTTGTAGACAAGGTCGATAGGCTTATAATATTGTGCGGGCTCAACTTCATTTTCAACTGGCAAGGAGGCAACTAGGAGACTATCTAGCGAGCGCGCTAGGAATCTAAGGTTTCTGCCTAGGGAATCTTCCTAGCGGAAACTAGAACTAACTGGAAATTCGTAAATAAATGTTGGACTTTTAATTTTTGATTAAAGAAAACCTTTGACATTTCTTTATAATATTTGATGTGAATTTAACGTTGAGTAATGGTTTGACGCAAAAATAATAAATCTATTATAATAAAATGTGTAATTTACTAAGCCCAATTATACAAAATTCTCGTGAAGTTTGAAAACTCATATTTTTTGTTAGAATTTTAATTTTAAAAGTTTTTTCTTGGTAAAGATCGTATTTCGCTGGCCGTCATCAAGGTTATTGTAAAACGACGACTTGGTCAAAAATTCAATCCAATTACTCAACTATCATTTTACGGCAAGCAAAATCTACAAATGTAGTTATTGGTAAATCACAAAGGTCTCATAACGCAACTACAAAATAATTTACCTTAATAAACCTTTGGTCATGACCAGGAGACACCGAAATCACCCTCCGTTAAAAAGTATATCCATATGTATATATATTTATGTTTCCGCGAAGACTAGTGTATTGTAGTGTATATGTATTATATTTTTATGCACATATTCATATATTAGATATAAATATACAAATAATATGTACATACGTATATGGATAAATTATTAAACATTATATATACATCTATATATGATATAATGAATTTGATAGATGCGATAGCTTCCGCAGCTAACATGATTGAATCAAACTTATCTGAAAAATTATCCTTGTAAATTTGTCAGTCTAATTCATTAGTCAGCCTAATACACCAGCTTAGTTCAAAATGGTGACTTCAATGTCAGTCTTAAAGCGTATATATTAATTATCTTCACATACAAACGATTATTGCGGCTAGTTCTGGAAGGGATTTATTAATGCTTACAATTTTTGGACACAATATTAGGTAAAAAATTTCATTAGAGCAGACCCTCGATCGATCCATTAGCAAGATACTTTCTGAAACTAGTTTGTGGGCGAATAACACTTGTGACAAGTATGCAGAACTGTTTAACTCGAACACTGGAAGTATCTACAATATTATCACCATGTTGATCTTCAAAACTTGAAGATATTGTCAAGGACCAAATTGTTTTCGGAGAATACACAGAGTTAATCAAAAAGCAATCTTGAGTGAATTGTTTGCCATTTATCACAGTCTTGATATTAGAGACCGCGTTCAAAAGAGATCCTTGAATTGATATCGGGTAACGGGTAACACATAACGATCCCTTCAAAGGCTAAGGAGTTGTTTAATTATTGTATTTTGGCCAAATATAAAAATTTAATTCGGCAACAGAAAGATCAAATTCGAATGGCTGATCAATTTATTTTGGAAAAATATTTATCTTTTGCATTTTCAATTACCTTTAATCGTGAAATAATGTAATGTATTGTAGTGAAGTTGTAATTTCAGAAAATAGTTCTGTGGTATTTTAATACAAATTAAATTAATCAACTAGAAAGATACTCTAGCAGATAAGCAATTGGCCATATTCTTGTAAAAAAGTGAAATAATGTTTAAATGATTATTAAATACACGTAAATATTATAAACTGTCAACGTCGCATCATTCTTTGACTGTGCGACCATAGAAAAAATTCTTACGATTTCATTCACGGCGTCTATGACACGACACGAGATGACAGCTCAAAATTCTTACGATTTTGCAATGTTTTGATTAACATTATACATTTCATTTCAAATATAATATATATTTATGTACTACTATTGAATATATAAAAGAGAAAACATTTATGTAATCTTAACATAGAGATATTAAAAACATATTATTTTGTGCCACAATCGCGTCTCACAGACCTGGTTGTTTAATCAAGCATTAAACAGCCATAATGACACTACCAAAATCGAAGCCGGCATCCAGAAAGTCACAGATGTAGACGGAGAAGCGTAATATTATTATGGATACAGTAAAATCTGTGAATTATTTATAATCTAAAAATAGAAGAATATATGTATTCATTTGAAAGAGCTACAGTATATAAGTTCAAAAATTTGTCGTTAACATATTTGGTTGATATAACAGAAGTGTTTAACGCATTTCCCCGGATACGAAAATGTCCACATTCGAATACTGGTAGAAACTAAAATGTTTTTTCGATAAACAATTTTGTTTTCTAGTTGATTAATTTAATTTGTATTACATTGTATTTTGTTAAACAGGTGCTGTTCTTACACTAGGACAGTACATAAAGTATTTCCAATAAAGCGTTTAGTTTCAAGTATACTACACTACCACTACCACTACCTAACTTTGACTTACTTATTGATATTAACACGCGTGTCAAAACTATTTTATATCTTAATACATTCACATAACTAATATATAGACGTAAACTAACGCAAATTCCTTGTTTCAATATTTGCATTTTGATGTCACCCATGTGATCATCTTGGTATCATTGACGCAATCAAATAGCTCCGAGACTTTTTTTAAATATATGACTCGATTGGAACGAAAATTTAAACACTGATAATTTAATATGCATTAATGTAAAAAATACGTCATGTTTACACAGACATTTAATTTTTGAAGTTTAAATATTTTTACTATTGCATAAATATATCATAAACTATCGGATTTATGTTTCCACAAATAATGTTTGTAGAATGCCCCTCGTCCCGCAACTAATGTTACAAACCCATCTCCTACATGTACACTTTATTTCATGTCTATTAATTTACTGTCTATGATTATGCTGCATTTTTATTACCACGCTAGATAAGAAACCATCAAATCAACTGAATGGCTAAATTGAAAGCACCTCATCCTAGAAAAATAATATTATTTAATATCTATTCTCGCATTTCTGATATCAGTTTGTTTTAGCAGGGTCACGACAATGTAAGGATATTGAGGATATGCGCACTTATGAATATTATGTGGTAATGTTTATTATCATTTGGGTATACACAAAAAATTTTGAATCCAAACAAAACTACATTCATATGAGAATCACAAACTCACCCTGGTTTGTCAGAAACACAATCATTAACAGACTCAAACATACACGACACATACACGAGTTATTTTCTAAATTTTATTCTAAATTAATTTCCATCCCAAACTCTTCCATAAACTCCCTCGGACCATATGATCCCTCATCTGATCCCCATTATCTTCGTTTTATTTCACTTCTTTACCCTGTTTTTGACCCAATTGGATAAAATTTATAAAAAGATTAACTTTCACAAAAATAAAAATAAATCAACAAATTCTAACAAAATATAAAATATTTTATATTATATAAAACTTTACTCATTTTTGCTACTACTTTATACAATTGTATACAAGGTTAAAAAAAAAAAAATTTCCATGTTCCCCGAATAGAGTCCCTCCAAAAAAAACTTACGCCATTGTTGTTACCTTATATATCGGAGACAAGAGGGCTCAGCCCTTAACCCTCCCCCTTTTAACAATCAAATCAGAGGGTATATACATATTTATAAATCAGAATAGTACTCAATTATTAGAATAAGCACTTTGTATGTATTTCATATAATTTAGAAAAAGGTAACATTCCAATCGTCGTACAATTATCCTGATAAAATATACATTATAGAATATAAGGGTGTCGCGAAGCCAGCTACCACGACGACCAACGCCACCAATTTATAAAAGTGTTTCAATCAATCGCAATGATTGTCAATCAAGACTCGTCATCCATTATCTCAGAAATTATGCTCTGTCCGTTATAATCTCGAGTCTTATCATCACCCAGCATATTTTATAATTAAATTAAATTTTTCATTAACGCCTTCCTCTGTCAAGATGCCGTAATCATTTACAATTCCTTCATCATTTTGTGTGTACCGCTCGTCTCGTCTTTATCTCTTCATCAGAGTTTTCTCACAAATTCGTTATGTTTGTGCAAGTCACTTTTTCATGCCTGAGTTTGCCCGAAGAACAAATATTTATTTTATATCCGGCATAAATATTTAATTGCTTGTACTTTACGATCATATTTATAAGTACGAAATATACTGAAATAAATTTCGGAGTCGGTGCGCTGTAAAATGTGTGTGTGACGGTGTTACTACCGCAGCATACTATCGAACTTTAAAATAGGTCAAAAATATGGATTCCTCGGTGAATGCACGCAACAACTTTAATAAAAGTTTTATTTATAGGGCTGGTAACAATATAATGAAATGTAATTTAAAATATGGCTAGTAAACTACGCACTTCTACGTTCGAGGGTCACCATTGTAGGGATTGAGAGTTTGCTTTGCTTTGTGTATTAAGTAACCAGTAAGGGGTAACTGATATTTGTAGGTTATGAATATCAGAATGATTTTTTTAAAGTGAGTCTGAGGGCCCTATCCTCCTCGCTTATCCTAACCCTAATCGCGTATATACGAATGCCGCAGTATATATAAATATTGCGAAACATGCGTGTGAGTACAGGTGTTAGTGTTTGCGGCTAGAACACAAATGAATTTACACAGGTTGAAAGTTAAATTGCACAATAAATTAATGAAACGTCTTGTTTTGATACGGGGCAACATATGAGTGGTAGAATCAAATAACGCACTATATACCATGACCAACTATCCGAGGGAAACAAGAAAAGGTGAATAATGACGTCATATTTAAGTTTAAGTTTTTTCAGATATTTCTTGAAAAATCTGTACCTTAGTTCTCTGTAGTTTAACATTAGCTAAGTACGCCGAACATCTTCAAACGGCAAACTGGCCTAGTGATGTGCCACTGAGGTACCAGTTCCTGTCTATGTTCATTATTTTTATTGCTTACCATTAAATATTGTCTTACAATTACTAAAAAGACAAATAGTCGTACGTTACCCATTACCCTAGGATATGTAACAGTACTCATCTTCAATATTTAGTGCCAGGTCTTCCTCGGAGCATTATTTCGTGTCGCCATTAACCCTAGCGTCATTTGTACCATTCCTTTCTCAGTCATACGTCACACATACCCAACCCATCTTGGCGACTCTTTCTTCATCTCAAGCCTACGTACGTTCACTATTGCGACATTTGCCACTCTTCTCGATTCTCTGTCTCAGCATCCAGCTGCTTCCTAAACTGGGGAGCTAACACACTAGCACTGTTTTACCCCAACGGCGCCCAACGCTCTGCTGTTTTAGCTTTTTTATACGGCATTTTGTACTTTGGAGTCGAATTCATTATTTTATTTCGCATAGATACTTTTGGATAGCCTGCTACCGCTGTGATTGTCCAAGATTTGATACTGTAAGACGCCCAATAGAAAGTACCAACTTTTTTCTTCAGCAGCCTCATGAAAATCAGAAGTCCATGAACGTAGTCACAATAGAGCACCACACCTTCATCAGTAGAATATATAGAAAAAAATTATTTTCTAAATATCTAATATTATGCAAAAAAGATCTAATAAATTATCATAAAAAACAAAACATCTAACGAAAATGAGCAATCTTTTTTAAAATTAGTATAATATAGAATTCTCGACAGTCTCAACTATTATTATATATAATTTCAACTGATTATTCGTAATTCGGCAAACAATCACTGGTACATTAGAAACTATTCCTCCATCAGTTAAATGTCAGTCACCGTTACAATTGAATACCGATCACATAATCAGTCATAATAACGGTTTAGCTCATCAATAATTTTAACTCATTTCATCAGATGCAAACCATTTTACTTAAATTATTCTAAAATTGGAAAGAAATATGAGTAATAAATAATTTAACAGATCGATCTTCGAAAGTTCATTATTTTCCGTGTACAGTTTAATGGGCTTAATGTGCCGTGTATATCTGACCTTTCTGGCCGACGTTTTCGATCCTATTGCAGGGTCCTTCGTCAGGGCTGATCATACATCACGTCGTAATCGTAATAGGTTAACACTCCTCCCGGATAGGAACAGGTCCAGGTTCGAATTCCGGTAGCAACTAAATATTTATAATGTATTTTTTCTGTACATCTTTCAAGTCGATTAATTTAATTTTTATTAAAAATATAATCTTTATCGACGAGAATGTGACACGTGCCGATGAACGCTGAGGACTATCGCGCGTCATACGGTTATACTTAGTTGACCTTGGAACAGAAAATTCGTATACTTGATGCGGTAGTTTTCAGTATTTTGTTTCTCTACTCAATTATCGATTTGTAACATAAGTTACGTGTATTTGTATTTTTCAGTATTTCTCAATCGTAATTAAAAGTATTCTGTTACATGTTATTTTCCTAATTGTCTTGAAATCTGTTTACATTACATTATACATTTAATGTCATACTAGGACGATATGTCAAGATCACTGAGGACCTGTTGATAATTGTATTAAAAATAAATTGTTTTGTTTTGTTCAACCTAATTAATGAAGTACACTGTTGCGTAATGCAATATTGACAGCTGGGTATCATACAATATTATAGTTGAGTCAATGTACATAGTTATGTGAGAATAACATATTCTCATTTCCGGAATTTCCATCAAGCGCCCACATTCTCTGCGGTCGTCTAATTAACCTTAATAATTATAATAGCTTAGCTAATAATGCTTTCAGAAACGATCCAATACATTTGCGTTATATTGATTAGGTGGCATTGCTAGATAACTAATTAATATTTGCTATTAAAGTGTAAAATACAAACCGAATATTTCCACTAACGATTTCAAATAAATTAATGCATTTTCAAATATGAATTAAATATATTAATTAGAAACATATACATATAAAATTAATTGTATCGAAAAATATTGCTGTTGCACCACCGGGATTTGAACCTGGATCTCTTTCCTAACCGGGGAAGGTGCTTTATCCAACTATGCCACAGCGACAATATTTTTAGCGACAATTTTCGAACCCATATGTTACCTTTTTGATATTAATACATTTAATCGTTCCATTATTTGAAAGATTTGCATTTTCACTATAAACAATCTTTCCTTTAAAGTTTTTAATTTTATTTAGCATCACCTTCGAAACGCAACATCATTTATACAACACTTTACTTTCTTCGGACGCTATAGACCTTAAATTACTCCTCAGCGTTGTCGCTAACATTATTAAGGCACTTGTCATAACGAGCCTCAATTTTTGTATACATTCGTCATAGAACGACGCCGCTTGAGATGAAAACCATGTCTGTACTCCATCTTTGATTTCATCATCGTCATCAAAACGCTTGCCACCATAGAACCGATTCAGATGAAGAAAACGATGGAAATCACTTGGCGCCAAACCAGGACTGAACAGGACATACTTGGCGATGCTGGTTTCATGTCGCGTGCATTCAAGAAATGAATCACGGACCGCGTCTCACAGTCGGCGGCCTGATCAATTGTCTTGAACATTTCAACCATTCACTACAAGATGGTCACACAATGTGAAAGTCTCTAACGCTGCATGTGGTGAGTCAACAGATGACGTAAACCATTGCGCATGCGCTACATCGCAACCGCAGCGCTACGCCGGAAATATCCGGCAATGGTACTTACTTAAAAAACGCGCATCGTATGTTCGTAATCATAACATAATCGTACCTAGGATAATGTGATACTTTTACATAATGATTTTGATTGTATTTGTTTCTTCATAATTATCAACCGTATTTTATCCACTGATGAATGAAGACCCCCCAAAGTGTTTCCCAAAGTGTTTTTTGTCCTTTTTTATTAATAAATTATATTTTAGGCTATAAATCATTAATTAACATGTGGATTTATATAGCAATGAAATAAACATACGGCAGTAAAAACACTGTTTTATTGCAAATATTATATATTAATAATATATTATATTTACCAAGTAATAATAACACCCAATCACGCTTTTGTCTTTTACCATTTGGCAAATTCAAAGGCTTTACTTTGAATAGTTCCGATACACTTCAATGCCTCTTAATTCAAAGGAGTTTTGGGGATACCATTTTGAATACTGAAACCAATTTATTTCTTTCACGGAGTTTTCGATCATATTTCAGTACTAAACAGAAGTATATAGAAATAAAAAGAGGCGCGCGACAGGGTGTGTTCTCTCACCCATGCCGTTCAACTTGTATTCAGAAGAAATATTCAATGAAGCTTTTCAAGAAGCCACTCAAGAACGTATTATAAATGGAAAGATTCTTAATAACCTGCGTTATGCAAGTAACATTGAAGATTTACAATTTTGCTGATCCAAATAGTGAACACATATGAGAATTTGGGTAGAACTTTATACTATATACTATAACTAAAACAAACTAAATACGCATTAGTTAACATAACGTAGTTGACAATTAAATTCCTTATATTACTGAAAAGAAATTGGAGAAGATACAAAGTATTATATACCTGGGTTGCTATATAAATGAAAGATGGGATCCTTCTGTTGAAATCAAATGACGCATTGAGCAATCTCGTGTAACCTTCATCCGCATGACAAAAACGTTCTAAATTCATCATCTCAACCTCAGATTACGAATACGAATAGTCATATGCTATGTTTTTCGATATTATTTTTTGGAATGGAAGCATAGACACTTACCTACCGAAGAAACGATAAGGCGACTTGAAGCATTTGAGATATGGATCTATAGAAGAATGTTAAAAATAAGCTGGATAGATAGAGTTACGAATGAAGATGTTATGGTTCGGATGAATAAAGAAAAATTTAAAAGAATAAAAATCAAAAACTTTAATATCTCAGACAATGTAATCGAGACATTCGGAGAAGAATGAGCTCTTTAACCTCATGCAGGGAAAGATTATTGGATATCGAAGCCCTTAAAAAGGGAGAACATCGTAGCTACTGAGAGAATCCATCGTTTTATAACGAAAAGCTCCTATATCGGTTCTACTCATTCACCGCTAGGTTGGCATTTCTTTTATGCCAAACAGGCGACCGTGCACCGCAGCTCAGCACATAATCGTCCAATAAATGATGCACGGCCGTCAACCAAAACATCACTCATTACACCTATGACCATGACCACATATAAAAAAAAATTGTGTATAATATATACATGCACAGAATAACAATAATAATAATATAATATTAACAAAGATACAGTTATAACACCGGGTGGCAGAGAGGTAACTAGGGAAGTACATAAAACACTCCCTCACGGGAAACAAGACGGGCACAAAAAAAGACGTGAAGGTGATTCTCCACCCGAGCACCACTGCCGGCAGATATTATCCAGAAAGCAACACACTATGGGTTCCGACTGGCAGGCTAATCAGATACCTGCTACAGCACGTCGATCCGGGATTTCCCGCCTACACCACTGCATTCGTACAAAGGGGGGCGGGGGGGAGAAATAAAAGAGCTTGCTCCGAAACTGCCCATATTCCAACGCCGAAAGACTCCCCCGACCTCTCTCTCTAACGGCAGCAAAGGGGAGGAAAAAATGAGTCCACCTCACAGGTGCCTCATCTTATCTTTCTTGCCACTTTTCTAAACTCAGTTCTCTTACGCGCGTGCAAAAAACCCGGATGTGGATAAAATGTTCAATGATCCTTGAGTTATAATGGCCCATGTCAACGGAATGAGATATGTCTCAAATTGTAATGTCATTACCGAGATGAGACAAATCTCAGTACTGTGTATACATGTTCAGATTTAGATCTGAAAATAAACCGGAGAGATCACCGCTTGAGATTAGTAGGACCGACCCGTGCACATAAATGATACCTGAATATTAATCTAGAACAATTTTTTCTGAAAATTATACAAACAGGACATTAAAATACAAAAGTGTATTCTCTGTTCAGGGAAGTATCGGTCGAACCGGATACCTAACGGTCGATCAGAACATCAATGGACTAACGTTTGACGCTTATACAACAAGCGTGAAACGAGGCGCGAGACAAGCAGTGATGCTCGAATCTCTGAGACTTGGTGTGTACACGGTGAACTACGAAATCCGAGAGTTATCTCTAAAAAATCTCGTGAGATTTTGTCTCAAAGATTAATTCGAGACAAAAATTCCATTCGTGGGCACGGGCCATAATAACATTATATAGCCTAACTTTCGAACCTCTCCCAATGAAGACAACTACAGGACCTCGTTTCTCTTCATGAGATAATCAAAGGGAAAATATTATAGATTACTGAGATTTAATTTCTGCGACAAGTATTTCCATACCCAGTCAAATATTACAAAACTACATTCCGTTCTCCACAAATACTTACATTTTTTCTACAATACAAAGAATGATGCGATGTAATAATAATACATTAAAAAAAGACACATTTTCGAAAAATCACAAACACAATTCTTGACACGCCTAACGCCAACACCTGTATAAATATTTTCAAATAATTTACGTGAAACTGAATCTAAAAGTCTGAATTAAAAAGACCCATTTATGTTTGCAATTAGAAAATTATCTAAAAGGGTTATTCATAAACCGAAAGGTTTCCCATTTTGAAATTATAAATATCAAACAAAAGTCAATTGACATTTACATAACCTTAAAATATTTGTAGGGTAATTTAGAACTATTTTCCAGTGATCGAGCGTTATCACCCCCTACCATAAGTACCTAATCTGCCCCACTGAAAATTTTCCTGAAGTATGGAGCGGATGTGAATAATGCCTGGCTACCTATGGCTGTAATCGTGAATCTACCCAGTTAATTCATTTTTTTATAAAATGGTCTTTTCACGTTCTGTTTGATGGACGACTCCAGCATGTTTAGATAAGTATACCACCATTGGCCATTAACCAAAGTAATAATGTCCCAACGGCAGGCAGAGAGAATAAATCTCACCACACCGACATTTTGATTAATTATCAACGTGAATTGGCTAATTCTGGCTAATTTGTTTTAAATCCTTAAATAAAGATACTATACCGAAATCGTTGCAAACGCGTTTAGTGTATACTTGTATACATATATTATAAACACATTAATATTGATACACTTTGCATTACCGCCAAATTTTGATTACCTTTACAATATTGATGAGTTTAATTTAATAATATAGGTGATACAATAATTAATAACACCCCGGAAAGATTTCAATCCCATTTTGCTTAGTATGGTTATGGTTATGGTTATGCATGCGTTACTAAAATTACGTATTCAATATAATTATCTATGATTCGTTGTTTCTTGGGAATATTTGTCCCGTCTTACGACAATGTGCATATATATTGTTATTTAGGGGATAGTTCTGGGAACAATGTACACCGAACGTGGTTTAGTACGTGATTTCGTACGTCTTGTTATGATTTCCCAAAGGCTTCGTCGAAATTTCCCTTTTAGCAACCTGCGAGGAAGTGTCTTGCACATTGCAAGCAGATTAAGTGACTCAAGTATTTTTTAAGACTTACGCGACGATATTTTATAAATGCATTTTAGTATAAATTAATAATAGCATTTCTGGAATTCTTACAAACTCAAATTCTGATTAATTCCCTATCCCTCTTCTCCCTCATTCCGCCTGTCTTTCCACATATTCTGACAAAAAATCCATTCAAAGATCAGATTTCGTCTGTTTGTGAAATAAAATGAATAAATCGCTTCTATTGCGAAACAATTTGGCGAATCAGGCTGGCTAACGAATTTAGAGCGATATTTATAAGGTCAATTTTTTAAAAGCTTTTCAGGATGTCTCTCTCCGAGAGTTATGTTAGTTGTGCATGCACCGATCGTCGTGGCTGTATATCAAAAATACAAAAATTTTCAGGAGAGATAAAAAACTGTCAACCTAGTGTGACGTAATACGCAACTTATTTCAAAATGATGATAACACCGTTAACAGAGAGCAAATTCAACTAAGATAATAAATTTGCGAAAGAATCAGTGAGATGTAGTAAAGATTGGATAGTTTTTTGTCTCTCCTGAAAAGTTTGGTATTTTTGATATACAACCTATTGCATTTACCATGACGAGATATTATATTTTGTTAAACCTGATAAATATATTAATATGTGCTCATGTGAGGTAGCTAATTCTTACCATACTTATCGACATATCGAATATCGCTCACAACCCTCCAACCATAGGTTTTTATATTCACTTCTTGTTTCCTCCCCCATCACCCTCTCCAATCTTCTACGTCACTCTTAATGACCTCCACCTTGGAACTGCGCAGTTCCAATACCCGGTTATCTCCAAGCCAGTATCCAGATTCCCGTATCAGATATCTAAGTTATACCTACGTGTGCTTGAATCAGTTATATCAGTTTCAATGATAAAATATCGAAAATTAGTGTATAATTCGTGAGATAGTAGATATCCATTTGTTGGCTTATTTCTGGAAAGTAATATATTGAACAAGTAAAATATATTTTCATAAGTACTAAAAAAGTATTTAAATTTAAATTGCTTAATAATTTTAATAATTCTACAACTAAAATATTATTTAAAAAAATATTCGACTGAAACATCTAATAAAATTGTAAAAAGAGTCACTGGAAAATAAAAACATTTGTTTTAGTCAATATATCAGGTTTAAAGTATTAAAAACATTAGAAATAATCGGTCTATTGATTTGTGTACGCATAATGACTAATGAATTTCCGTTTCTATAGATAAGTCTCTTAAATATTGTATTCCTTAACTAGTGTAATGATTTTGTATACATGTATATAAATATATATAAACTATCATTAATTAATATACACACCCCATTTCAATGACGGCCTCTCCCTCCTTCACCCCCTTCATGACTAAAGCCACGTTCCCACTCGATAATTGACTTATTTCCATACTTTATTTTAAGGATCATTTAGTATACGTACGTCCTCACAAAGATACAGTTTTATCAAAATTGGTCGACGTAAAATCAATCAAAGTTAGTTAGTTTTAAATGAATAAACAATGGTTTTGTGTTAGACTGATAAAATTTCGGGTTTTGCACAAAATTTCAAATCTCTACTACTACTACCTAATACTTTTTTATAAATATTTAGTTTTAGTTTTTAGCACAGTGAATTCACTTAGCGATGTGTCAGACAGCCTCCAAAGTTCTTATGAATAATTTTAATAAAAAATAACATTCACGCCGTCGCATTTAATATGTGCCACGCTGTAAAATTTATTAAATTACATATTCTATATTTTATACGAATTTGATGTATGGTAATACCATGCGCACATTCATTCTTTTCAGACTTCCCCACCACTGGTATGTATACGATATCCATTAAAATAAAAGTTTTCTTACATTAACCACAAAAGCATTTTTTTCTTTTTAGTTAAATAAACAGTATTTTATATTCACGAAAAATATCTCAAACCTATGAAAATGTTGAAAAAAACTCAAATACTTCACTCATAGAGTAAGAAATTCAAACATCCCAGGAGATTTGCATGAAAAATTCAGGACATACATCGAGTTTAAAACTAGAAATTCACGAATAGAAAAGATGGAAACTTTGGGAGTATTCAAAATACATTTTTGATTTTATTTATCGGGTCTTAATACCAACAGCTTACATACTTGTGCCGGTGAAACGCGAAAATAGCAGAAGATGGAATAAATTTTTTTCGGCCTTAGCCACAAAAATCACGTTGATTTTGTCATTATGTGTGTGTTTTTGACTTTTTCACGAGGCCCAATATAATTTTATTGTAAACAACTATTTTGACGGCGGATCACGCTAGCTAAACTTAGCTGAAATATCGACAATTGTTTTTTCAAAAAGTTTGATAGATAGGTACATATACACATATATATATATATATATATATATATATATAAATTTAACTTAAGATTTCCGCGAAAACTAATGTATGGAACTGGCTTCTCTTCTGGATTACGTTAGACGGGCCATTGTCAAGGCGTGTGTCAAAAAATTACGGTACTACCATACTTTTTCGCAGGAGATATAAATTAAATATTAAATTATGGTTGTACGGTAATTTTTTGAGGCAACGCCTTACCGTGTTACCGTGCTAAAATACATTTTTGCCCGATTCATGAGTTTTTTTTTTTTCTTTTTTTTTTTATTAATATTAATAATATAATACAATTTCAATAATCAGTGTATATATATATTATATATATATTTTAACATTTATTTCTTCTCTATGAGAGTATGACTCGTGTATAGAGAAGAAGTATATTCGAGTTAATTTATGTTTCAGTTAGTCTGTGTACATATTTTTTTAACTTCAGTTACAAATTTATGATAGTCGGTAATTTTTCCAATTGTGATGGGGAGATTGTTAAAAAATTTGATACCTTGATAAATATATTGATTTTGAGTTGCGGTATATTTTAGTTTTGGGATATCAATTTGATCTCTATATCTTGTAGATCGGAATTCGCTTTTCCTACTATTTAATCCTACTATTAGTTTTATTTTGGACAGTGATTAATTGCAGGGCTATTCAGGGTCAAAAATTAGGATCATACAATATGGAATATTGTAACTTTGACACTCGTAAAACTGATTGAAAATAGTGATGAGAAAAAATGCTTCTCGTAACTGACCGGTGTGATTGTGATTGATATTCAATAATATCAGTGATTGAAAACTGTCATCACAGTTTCATTACTAATGCGCACAATATCATAATACACGAAATAAATAAAAAAAACCTAAACCTGCATTTCCATAAAAATATATTCTAGCATAAATAATAACATATATCTAATTTAATATCATCATAAAGAGTATGAAAACGCTTAAAAAAATGTGACTTTATTTTTCGGGTCAAATTCGTAAAAGGTTTTAACATAATCTACTAGATGACGCTAATCATGACTTATAACGTCATTCTTTCATGTCTCAAATGCACATGCGCCGAATCACGGTTCACAATCAAATATAAATTAAATAATGAATCACGATATTCAATCACCGATAGTGAGTGTGACTCAAAAATATCAGTGATTGACTCACAGTTTGTGATCTTGAGCTCGTCACTAATTAAAGATGTAAATTTTCACGAAATTCATAAAAGTGCCAATATTTCGACTAACAAAAGTCATATTGACCAGAATATCATCTGGTCAATCGTGACTTGGCCCTATCAGCCCTCCAAAGAATGACGTTGACTTTCAGGACACCCTGTACATACGAGAAAGTGCACACAGATATATATACGTGCACATTTATAACATATATGCACGTATATATAAGATTTTTAAAGGTGGTCATAATCGACGTAAGTACAGTGTACGAAAAAATTAACAAAGAAATTTTCTCATCATAAGCTCTGTATTGGGATGTTCGTAGCATCTCTTAACAAAGATTCGCGTGAAAATGAAGAATCTCAAACCACTCGAAAGGATTATTATGATGACAGGCGATAATGCCCTTTAATTCAAAACGTCCGTCCATCTGCCACTATAGTTGTATTATAAACATACGGTCTGTTGGATTCAAATATGATACTATCGAATTAGTTCAAGGGATGATGTTCATCTAAAATGCGATCAGGACTATATGATATTCTTATTTTAATGAAAACACATTTCTATTCTGAAGTTGCAAGTTCTTTGATTATTAAAATTAATCAAATTAATCACTAAGCGGAATAAAGAGAAAGAATCTATCCTTCGAAAAAAATACCACCGGGACTCGAATTTAGACCTCATCTTGTCGGGAAAATTTCTCATTAAACGTAGTATCAATTTACATATAAATTCAAAAATTTGATGATAATGTAAATGGTTACTGTTGTGTAATTGATAACTCATTATCTTTCATGCAACAGAATAAATCTATGGATTACTTGTGGTCGTCAATATATACTTGAGTACGCCATTTATCGGTGCTTATTTCCGGAAGTCGTCTAATCATGATCAGGGAACAGGTTACCAGGACAACAGGAATGATAAGATAAATGAATAATAATTAATTATTTGTTAAAATATTACGGATCCAAAATATCCTAAAAATATAATTTCATTATATTCATCCATCCGCATCATATAGTAAAATAAACTAAACATATATTGATAGCTGCCCTTGTCGCATGACAACAAAATACAAACAAGGTCAAGTATTTCAGTAAGTCTGCTTCGACAAGGTAAATATTTATTTTACTATTGTTTTTTCATAGATTTTATAAATAAATACAAGTGACAAAAATGATTAATTACTCATTCTCGTTATTATGATCGGGTTATTTATTGAAAAATATTCATTCTCATTGTTATCGACGGGTTAAATAGTTTTAAAATATATGTATATATCATTATTCATTTTATAAATAAAAATATTGTGAAGAGTTTCTTATAGACCTATAGAATATGAGATTGATAATGCCTACCTTAGGGACGTCGTTTCAAAGTCAAAATAAATCAAAGTACAGGGACATGTATTTTATTCCTATCATTTATAGTGAAATTTTACAAACCATCTTCAGAAACGGTGAATGTAGTAGAAAACCTTTAAAACATCAAAACTTTTTTGTAATATATTAGATATTACTACTTATCAAATGAAATATTGTAAAGTAAAAATGTTAGTTAGCTACATATGTGCATATATAATATTATACGATAATTAAATTATATATCATCTGGTTTTAGATTAAACAAGAACGTGCCGATGAGTATTGCATAAAAAAAATACAATAATTTTTTCTTAATTTTTAGATCATTATTATGTACTTTACTTCGATGATTCGGCCATACTGACCGAAAGTCAAGTCTGACAATTAGACAGGTGTTTTGTTGACAGATATCATTATATAACAGAATTCTGAAAAGCAACAATTTTTTTAGTTTGATTTCATAAACGATGTGAAATAAACGTGTCAGAATACAGGACGTTTCCGGTAATTATGAATAGATTCATTTCAATTGTTCTTTCGCAAAGTAGGGATTTGTAAAGTACAAACTCATTTGTCGTAGAAACAATATAATGAATGTGTCCTCTGTTTTAATTATTGTTTTCCTTTGAAAGGTAGTTGAGTTTGTGTACTTGCGAAGTATGTTTAATAGAAACGAAAATATGCTAAGAAAGATATCGAAAAGATTGTGACTGCAGGAAAGAAAATAAACAGATGTTGTAAAAAATTAACCAATTAAGAGAGAATATAAAACTGATATTAAAATAATGAATTGAATTAAAAATGTATCGTTTAGATGTTTTGGTCATTAATAAACGAACGAATGAGGAGAGAATGATAAGAAAGATATATGACGCGAGTGTGTTGGCGTGATCAGGTAAATCTGATATTGTTAGAAAACTCAACAATCGACGAGATTGCGTGAGAAGATATTTAAATGTGGATAAGGCGAGAGTTGTGTATCAGAACAGAAGAGTGTGCCATCCGTCCATCATCTCTGCCTACCTCCCTCGGAAACGGCGTTATGATAAGTGAGTTAGTTGTTTTATGCTAAATAACGAATAATAAAACAATAAGCAATGATTTATTTACAATACAAACTGAAAACATAGCAAACAAGTGATAAATGGCGGATATTAATGTGAGGTAATGAGCGAAAGAATATCTTTGTATAATAAATGTGTAATATTTGGTGAAGAAAACGAAATTAAACTGTTGAAAGGTTTTTGGTGAAACTTTGTGTAATTCCATGATAATTTTGTAAATTGAGTTATAACACTGTCTTATTCCACTATATTTTTTATTGTGTTAAACGTTTTCAGAGACATTTTCCCATTATCAATATTATAATTAAATTAAAATTAAAAAACAGTTTCAGACAGAAATATATACCCTGTCTTATTCATTTTAACTCCACCCCCACCCCCACCTCTGTTAACTTCAAACACACCATATATTACTCTCTAAAAGTGTTTTTAATTTTAGTTAAATTATAATATTGATAATATGAAGATGTTCTCGAAAACGTTCTAACGTTTAACACAATAAAAAATATAGTAGAATAAGACACCGTTTATCTCAATTTACAAAATAAACTATTCTAAAATGTGAGCAAATCAAATTTTGACGTTTTACTTAAAAGGTGATGTCAAAAAATGATACGAACTGTCAAATATACAATAATCGAGCAGTTTAGATTTTAAACCGAAGACTGACATCATAAAATCATTTGAACGTACGAGTCCTTTGCACACACAATCAAAATTATTTATTTTACATGCTTCTACTTAAAAAATATCAACATCTAAAACAATTTTAATGCCGAAAAGCACATAAAGTTTTTATTTATTTATATTTATTATATACACGTCATTATGACCCTATAAATCATTAATATCTATATACGTAGTATGTACAAAAAATTCTATATACGGTCACTATATAGTCACTATAGTCCGTATATAATCACTATAGTCCGTATATAGTCACTAAGAAGAGAAAAGTAGAAAAGCAAAAAATAAAATAAGATAACAGAACGGCTTCAACACATTTATCAATAGTACCATTGTCTCAATACAGCTTCAAAAACATTATTTAAGTATTGAACACTGGATTATATCGACAAGACTAAAATCATTCGTAAGCCTGTGGTCTTTACACAGTATCACCTAATACTTCGAGTAGGAACGTAGTACGAAATCAATTTACTCAAATCGAGGACGGCGAGCTTTCTCATTTACTATTTTACATAAAAATAATAAATCGTTCTTCTACCCGACAAGTTAGTAAAATAATATGTAAAATTCGTAAAATGGGTGATTCCTAAAGCGGAAACTACCTGTATTCCTTCTGTCTAGACCGATGGGAGTACAGCGTAGCTAATGAAAAACATATGAATAAATCATTTTTGCAACAGAAATTTTAACACTAGTAAAAAAATACATAAAAGATGTTTTCAAATAATTTTTAATGTTTTTTTATGAAAAATAACATAAAATGTGTATTATTTTGTGAATGTTAAGTATTCTCATTTTCTCGCAAATATTTAAATGTAAATATGCTTCGTTTTGTTATTAACATGTTACAATATTTTCCTGGGCACATTTCAACTGTATTGTGGGCGTCGGTAAATGTTCTAAATACATTTTATATTTTCGGTATAAGACAAAAGACAAAGGGCGAACCTGCGCAGAAACATTAATCTTCTTCCGTATTTTCACAAAATACTTCACATCTATAAGACCTACAATACAACAGCAGCTTAAGTGTAACAAAAAGCGTTTAAACATTATAAAGAATTCTGCCGAAACGTTCTGTTGAAACCACGATAACAAATGAAATTTCGTAGGAGTTGTAAGCGATATCGAGAATTCCATTACGAGTATCTAGATTATTTGAAAGCTTCTGGTGGCCTTAAGTTAATAATTCTTTACTTGGAAGCGATCGAAAGACTACGAACTTATTTTCCTACAAATGTGTAAATATTTAATAAACAATTGTATGATTGCAGAATCATTTTTTTAATACTGTTAAATTAGTCGATCAAATTCTTATTCAATATCATACCGGTGGTCCATACCCGGCATTGTCCGGGATTCAGATTTAATTATAACAGCCCTTAAAGAATAACAATTTATGCAATAGGAGAGTGATGTCCAAGGCGATGAAGGGGGGTAATTTTATTTTTCTCAGGTAAGCAAGCAACATTTAATGTGTACTGTAAGAGAATGAGAGAATGTGTTGTTCCAATAATAACTATCAAAATCAATAAAAACATATTAAACATTTTAAAAAATGTCGAGACCCCAGTGACCATCTTAAAACACAAAGTAAAAGAACATATTCTTATTTAATTTTTTATTTCCTTGTTATATTAACATTATATTCAGGTACACACCCATAAAATACTGTGGACTATACCTGTCGCGCCCTGTAAATATATATTTTTTTTTTTCAAAAGATTGATTTATTTCCTATTTATCTTCTTTAAAAAAATTTGACCCTTGTTATATTTTATTTATGAAAAAATGTTATAGTAAAATGCCGTACAACTGCCATGCAGCTTAGCAAAAAATATATAATTAATATATATGTAATAAAGAAGAAATAAAAAAAATATATATAGGTATATATAATACACATTTACATCGGTAAAATAGGGGTGGGGTGATCAAGAAGAAGGATGGGTACCTACGTTTTTGGCAGGATCTTAAAGAGCAACTATACAAAATTTGGTTTAGATCAGATAAAGGGTGTACAGTTGTGACTGTGATTATGTTCGATTGTAACGATGTAACTGATTAACGTAATTCTTCAAGCTATAACTGGTACACTAGAAAGTAAGCCTCCGATACTAATCATCAACACAATCACAGTCACGTAACAGTTTACCATCACTAGTGTACAGAAAACAGACAGCCAGACATTCAATTGCTGAATTTAGAGGTATGACATTCCTCAAGTAGATTATACGATCATTGTATTATATTTAACCTTTTAAATCACACAGTCACTATATCGATCTATGACAATATTGTACATTGAAATACAATACGCATTATATTAAACATTGCCGACAGATGGATGTTTATAATATTGTGTCTTAACTTTAATGTATGCTTGATGAGTAAGTTAATAAATATCAACGCAAAGTTTTGCAACCTCCATAATAAATGCGATCTGACAGGCGGGCGTTACGTGAGGTATGTATTTCGGGTAATAACAAGGATTTAATCCTTCAGACAAGGCTTCAAGGTGTCCTTCACCGCCGACTGTAATACTCGCAGACACATCCCGGCGAGCACGTTCAGCGGAGTGTGTGCGCGCGCGGTGTGTACTTTCACCGATCCGTAAAAGGTGGGGGAGATTTCAAAATTGATAAGATCTTAATGGCTATAAGTATTAAAGAAAATATATCACGTAATGCTAAATGTCAAAAGTATTCGAGACGTTTTTATAAATGATATTTTACTAATCTGTTTGGTTCATCGATGCGAGGATTTTTCTTACGCAATATTTTGTGAAAATAGTAATCATTTTTTCTCTTTACTCCGGGGAAAAAGTTATGTTTATTTTTAGCAGGTTTGACATTTACGTGTATTCTCTTTTTTACGGTAGGGATTAAAAAAATATTCTACCGCAGCTGAGAATTTACACCAGGAACAATTTGAAATAAGCATTATATAATTGTGACAGTATTTTTAAAAATAAAACTGACATTTTGATGTGACATTGCGACATCCACTAATATTTTATTACGAGAATGCGACACGGAAACTCTTACGTCAGACTCGAATAATCTCTCTTCTCGGACTAGTCTATTTACTACCGCTTACGACCGTGAGTATAAAACTAAATATTCTTCTTCTTCTTAATCGGTACTCAATTCCCCTGTATATCTGTATTCTGGCGCAAAATACATCTCCAATGCTACCGGTCTTGAGCTATGTTGCTGGCAACGTTTAAAGAAGACTCCATTTACTCTTATACTTGGTCTATCGAATTATTCAGGAATTGTAATCAATTATATCATTAATTGACACGACATGACATTGACAATATATTATATCATTAATTGACATGGCATGACTTGACAATCAACTCTATCATTAACTTACATGGCAGTTGCTTTGTGGTGCAACCTGATCATTCACGACTTCAGTTGAGTTAATCAACAACTGATGAAACATTCAACATCATATTAGAGTGATTATAATAATAGTTAAGGTACTGCAAAGTATTACTTGAAGGTATTTCACAAAAGGCTTGATTTTCCTATAGTCTTGAAAAATAAATATGTACTCAATAATTATGGTGGTAATTCTAACATTATTATTATTTATGACATTTTAAAAAAATCTCAAAGCAAATTTTTTTAACTTCACAAAATTATAAACCATAAATATCAAGTATCGTATTCAGTAAATTAAAAAATAATATCAGATTTGCCTTGCCGATATTTTATTTTTTCACAAAACTCTCAACATTCCTGGAAGCTCTTGATAAAGTTTGATTTTTTATTTTCCCTCGGCGAATACGACCGTTAAAATTTTATCAATTGTGTAAACTGTATTTTTTACATTTCGTGTACAGCGCCCCCCGACCAAAACTACCCTTGTGTGTTTAGGGCGTGGAAAATATTATCGACAAACCTGTATTATTTAAATATTTTTTTCGGCGTCTCGCTCGGCTCTCAAATCATTTTTATTTTGAAGCTGAGTAGACTTTCAAGTAAGTTGGACATTTACTGTTTTACGAATACGTTTGCTGCGGTAAACAATTCTTGATAATATAAAAACACCAAAATGAATCAATATTCTGAAAACGAAATATTGCCTCGCTGAAGGAAGTCAGCTGTTATTCCTCAACGGAAAAACTACGACCGGAATGTATAATTTTTTTTCTTAATATCGTTTAAAACTCGTTTTAGAACGAGAGCGATAGACGTATATGATCACAATTACAATGGGATATTAATATAATTTTTTTTATTAATGAGAACACATTATTATTGTGAAGGTCTGATATTTAAAATACTAATTAAATATATTAATTAGAAAGATATACATATAAAATCAATTTCATCGAAAAATATTGTTGTTGCGCTACCGCGATTCGAACCAGGATCTCTTTTTCAATCCGGGGAAGGTGCATTACCAACTATGCTACGGCGACAGTGCTTTTAACGACAAATTTTCGAACCCTACTTTGTTTTTCAAATAATACACCTTTCTGGGATTAGAAAAGAGATCGAGGTTCGAATTCCGGTAGCGCAACAACAAAAATTGATTTTATATTAATATCTTTCTAATTAATACATTTAAAATGTGTTACTTATATTTTCTGTTCCACCGCTAGATTTGATACATAGAAGATTTTACCGATAGTACTGATAGTATATTTGTTTATAATATTATTAGAAACAAACAAATGAATTCTTACGAAAGGTAATTAATTGCGAATGATATGTTGAACGTTAAACATATAAAAAATATATAAGATCTAATTATACTCAATTTCCATTTTTAGCTTGTTAATACATTTATTTTGTAGTTGACAATAAATTATGAATAAATATTTTTATGTACGATATTATTGAGAGAATTTTACTTTCGGAAAATTACGTACATTTATATCGTAGGTTTTCACGGCCGACACGTGAAAAAATAATATATCTGGGTCATATTTCCACGGATACACTTTTATAGTAGATGACGTAATCCTCTCGGTGGTCATCGTCAGGTTTGCCTCCTGAAATATGGTCGCAAAAACCAACTCCAGGCAAAATAAGTCAATCAGTTTGTTTAATGTACATGTTAAGTATTTATACGATTATTTTTAAAGCGCCATATTGTAAGATTAAAAGAAAGGGAAGAAAGAAAGCAGACCAGGTGCCTCGGTCTTATTTAACTCTTTGACCGCCCACATCGCAATTTTCCGACAGAGAAAGAGATGGAATGAGAACTGTCGGAATTTAAGTTGGCTATCGTGGGTACAGCGGACAACCACGTGATATTTCGCGGCAAATGACCATCAAATAACGCATGATATCACCGGCGCCACGGATCGGATCTTTAACCAAATTATTATTTCCAGTAGTAATATCGTACGGCGTCCTATAGAAATCTGTTTAAACTCAAGAACACAACGAATTACGTCTGAAATCGAGTGTAAAAATTGTCATTTTTCCTCCTTACAAAATTGACAGTTGGCGCTTACTTTTGCGTTGCCAGATTGCGATTTTATTAAATTTGATAATTTAACACACATGTCGACGTCAAAGTGCTGATATTTTTACAGTTATCGAATTTTCGAAAACTTTTTTGATTTAATTTTTTCTTTACAAAATGGCGGAGGGTGATTTATTTCGTTAGTGGAGACTGCCGATTTTTCAAACATTCCCGATATGCGCATTACTACCACAGAGTCCGATGACGAGAAGGACGCAATAAGTTGAAAAGTATCTGCAATGTTTCAATTTGAGTAAATTGTCAGCTAGATTTTGACGTACGTTCGCGATATTTTTCGTTTTTGTTACCAAGTAATTCAAGTGAATAAGATATTATTTTTTAGTCATTAATTAAAATTAATATCCGAGCGTTTTACTATAAACACAGTGAGTGCGCCGTTAGGCAACATTGGCCGTTACCGCGGCCGGCGGCATCATTCTATGTATGCTGTTAGTGGTATTTAAGTGCGATATATAATGTGTACGTAAGTTGTGATGTGAAGTGATAATATATTTTTGTTTTAAGCATCACATTAAACACAATCATATTAATAAAATCTGATATCGCCCTTCCAAAAAAAAAAAAAAATAATAATAATAATGGTCTGACAACACTATCAACTTTTATTTTTCCCTTTTTCATCTCAAAACCGTACGAAATCGCGGTTGATGGACGCTTATGGTGAAATACCCACGTATTATTTTTTTAGTTATACCAACGTTTTCATAGTTTTTTTGCAAAAATAAAGTTCGAAAAAGCTAACTTGTGAATTTTAAGAATTTTGGCGCCAATATGGTGGCATGATGTTGTTTCATCTACGATTTTTCTGGGCAGCCAACAGGTTAACTAGATTTTTTTTCGTTTATGAATATGGTCCATCTTAGGAACAGAGTCACTGAATCCATGACAATCATAACAGTAGACAATCTTCATTGAATCTAGATTGAACCTGATTAAGATTATGACACGTGCCACGT
Source organism: Eubasilissa splendida (assembly GCA_031772225.1). Lineage (NCBI taxonomy): Eukaryota > Metazoa > Arthropoda > Insecta > Trichoptera > Phryganeidae > Eubasilissa > Eubasilissa splendida. Next base: position 3,135,514 of record CM062853.1, on the reverse strand, counting down.
CGTTACTTGTCCTTGTAATATATTCTACTTAATAACATACACAACACTTAAGATATGTGTCCACGGAAATCACAGAGATTTCGTTCTAAAGATAAGCTTGAGATTGTCGTTGTTAGTTAACAAAACTCAAACCAATGTACATTCTGACAGCGAGATTTGATACGTGCACGTGAACGTCACCTAAAACGATTATAGATCCCTACAACTATAATTATGAAAGTTAGATATAAGTCATTAAATATTGCCAAAAAGCGTTAAATTTCAAACATTTATTGTATTTTAACTACTATTGGGGAGACACAAAATCACTCAAATGACAAATTACATTTGACTTTTAACATTCGAGTGTGAAGTTAGGCGCGAGACCGTGAATCTGTAGTGTAAAGAAGACGTAAATCCTGCGCCGATAGGATCTAACGAACGAATTGGCCTCCTGCGGATTGGATTACGACGATTCCGGACGTAAATCAAAATCGGCGCAGGGGAAAACGGAAGGAAGGAAATAAGGGAACCTGGATATAAGGGTCGATGATGAGGAAGGATTCCAGTCGAAGGACCAGTGATCTCGAGGAACCAGAATTCGGAAAGACTGCTCGCCTTTCCTTCTGTATGACGCCTCCGTCACTCCTGCAGTCGCCGCCGAGAATCACAAAAACGGCACGCGTTCCGCTTCCAATTGAAGACGACGATATCATAGCTTCACCCGCGGCACACAAAACATCAAATAAAAATATCACTGTGCACACAAATCACAGGATCACATATATACAGTGCTGGTGCACTAGAGCTAAACGTCCACACCGCGAATACTATCGCAATGTCGAGATCGAACAAATACCGGTCACGTTGACGTCTGCTGACGTCAAGGTCACATTTCACACTAAAGACGAGCATAAAGGAAAGGTTGTGGGTGTGAATTTGAACGTGGAAAGGTGTCAAAAACACGGGTCGCGGCCGATTCGCAAGACGCGCCAAAAATGTGTTTTACGAATCCGGAACACACGGTAAATACGAAAGTCGAGATTGTTTCCAAAGCATTCTATGAGAGCAAAATCCGTATCTCAGAGATTTTTGCTAGTCAAAATCTCTTCCTTGAACACGTTATAAACCTCACCATCTACCCTCGGCAACCCCGAATATTAAGAACTACCATATAAGTACAGTAGTGTATGGGTTCGAAGGTCAAGAATAAACTATAATATTTTTAAACTTTCCAGGTCCGTGCCGAGTAATCCAAGTGATGCTGCCCCTCATCCGACGTGCTAAAGGCCGCATTGTGAACGTCAGCTCCGGTTTGGCCAGGGTGGCTTCCCCCGTCAGAGGAGTGCACTGCGCGCTGCTGGCAGGACTCGAAGGCCTCTCTTCCTGCCTGAGGCAAGAGCTGCGCCCCCGCGGCGTGGACGTGGTGGTGGTCGCTCCGGGAGAATACACCACGGGCAATGCCTGGCTGTCCGAAGACTCGCTGCTGGAACAGGCCAAGGAGATGTGGCATTTGTTGAGCGACGAACAGAAAGGAGCATACGGAGAGGAATATTTCGAACAAACCATTAGGTCATTGGAGAAGTTTACTAAAAATGTGAGTAACCGCTCTTAATGTATATTAAAAATGTTACAACTTTGTAAAATAGGTGGCGCTTTACTTAGTTTTTGATTTGTGTCCGTGATGAAAGGTATTGATTTATATTTGTATACGTGATATGGAAGATGGCGCACTGAAATATTAATGTTGTTTTTATTGCGGTTTTATATTTATAATTAATTATCTGATATCTTTATTCTTTTGTGTGCGGGATTGTGTTGTCAGAATAATACCCATTCGTGGTAACAAAACTATTTATTCCAGATGCTTCGATATAATGAATTACAGATAAATATAATATTTTATATCGGGTTCACGGTTCGGAGGCAAGAGAAGACCGTATTTATCTCTTTCACACACTAGCAATCGTACCAACATTGCGCGCATTCATGCATCCGTCCCACACAAATTACCACCATTGTTGATAGGTTATATGTAGTTTATTCAATAATTAATAATACAAATTAAATATACTAATTAGAAAGATATTGGTACATACAAAATTAATTTTATCAAAAAATATTGTTGTTATTAACGGGATTCGAACCTGGATCTCTTCCAATCCGGGGAACATGCATCAACCGATTATGGTATACCAACACAGTGGATGACGACAAATTTTTAAATTAATACATCTAGCCCGGTAGCAACAACAATATTTTTCGATAAAATTGATTTTATATGTATATCTTTCTAATTAATATTTAAAATATCACAGCCCGTCTGTTCTGAATAATTACAACTTCACAATAAAAATGTGTCCTCCTTAATAATCAATAATCATTGTCTAGCATATTGGTGGTGACGATCTTGAATAGCTCTGCCGGAATACTCGTAGTGCCAAATTTATTCAAAAATAATTCAGGTCGCACACCGCTGCGGCGTATTATACTTCACGAAATAAGAAATACGCGATATTGTTTGTAATTTTATTTTATGTGCTCTGTCACTTATACAACACAATAGAGTATGATTAACATTATAGTTTACACTTTGATTTGTAAGTATACACTACAAGCAACACGACGAAATTGGGGAGAAACTTGGGTTTTTAGGTTCCGTAAGAGGCAAAATTGAAGGATTATTTCTAATACACTATAAACTGTCAAATAAATATTTTTATAATTTAAATTTATTTGTAAAATCAACAAAAACACACAACACACGCTTTTACCGGTCGACATTTATATTAAATTTCGACCAGTCTTCGCTCTCTACTCTGAAATGTAAATGGCTACCCGTGTGCCCCGGTAAAGACGGTGTTGCATTTATTTTGTGTTTTAAACCAAATTATAGCAATCGTCGATCATAACACTCTCAATTGTGCTACTCAATTCACTTTTTATTAATGAAATTTAGATTCTTGACGAATTATAATTATAATTATAATTTATTATCAAACTTGATTATAACTATTTGTTCTTTAACGTACAATTATCTCGTTTATATTCCGTTTCAAGTATCTCATTTATATTCCGTTGCGAAATATTCTCTTACTTAGGTGTGTATAAAGTACAAAAACTCACATGTACCCTCTGGTTTCTATTTATCTTTCGATGTATGCTTTGGGTAACTACAATTTACACAGTTTGAAGCTAATATTTGTCTTCGTGTATCTATTTGCTTTTTGATTTTCATACGATACGCCACAACTCATACGGTCTGAAGATCTTTATACCTGTAGGTCAATGCTAAAAATGTATACATCAAAGTAGGTTAATAGATGCATACAATCATTATATTATATAGGGTGTTCAGCGGAAAAATTTCAAGATTAAATTGTAATTGTCTAAGTGGGAGAGGTATTGCGGATTTGCCAATCGCAATGAGTCACTGGTCGGGAGCACACCGCGCATTCACGGTTGAGTAATATTTAAAGTGCGGTCCTTCATTGGTTCGTGAGCGTCGCACTTTTTGTACTTACTTTAATATTCGACGAGCAAGTGATGGGTCGAGCACGCAACTTATCTGGTGTTGAATTTAAAAGTTCAGACAAGAAGGGACAATGGTTAATCAAACTCCTCCGGGACCATCAACGTCAGCAGAGACGCCAGAACAAGTGTAACAAGTTCAACGTGAAACTATGCGCAATCAGTGTAAATCAATAAGGAAGATTGCAGCCTGTACTGGAATAAAAAAATTAACAGTGCACGTTATTTTGAAAAAGAAACTTCAATTTCACCCATACAAACTGCAAATCGTGCAGTTTCTCAACAAAAATTACTATTCCGATTGCAAGAGTGTCTTGAGAGAAATGGACGGCATTTAGATGACATTATTTATAAAACGTTAAATTAGCATCGTTAAACTCAATTTTGTATAAATAAAATATGAGAATAACATTGTAGTTTCTTTTTATTTAATATTAAACTTGAATATTTTCCGCTGGACATCCTTTATGTTCTGAAATAATATTTTGAATGAGCGATATTTCAACAATACTATCACCCTCCATTGTTGTTCTAATTTCATAATAACATTCTTGTTCAGCATACAATATTCTTATCTATAATCGTTCCATTAAACCTTCATTTACATTGAGCTTCTTTGTTACGTTTGTACTCAGCGACAGTATTATATTATACAACGCCAATTCCTAAAACCCTATGATGCATTAGGGACCATGTAAAATAGGGGACCAAAAGTTCCGTACCCTACAAAGCTTTCGCGGTACCGAAACTTTTCCACGTTAATATTAACCAATAATTAATAAAACCGATAAAAAATATAATGAATTATTTTATTTAATTATTCATTTCTCACATTTATTATGAAAACGTTACCGATGTATGCAACAAGTCGATTAGGGACTGGACAGTCGTCGTAAAGCAAAAATCGCCATAAAGCGAAAATAGACTTTTTTTCAATATGAATTAAATATATTAATTATAAAAATATACATATAAAATCAATTTTATCGAAAAATATTGTTGTTGCACCACCGGGATTCGAACCTAGATCTCTTTCCTAACCGGGAAAGGTGCTTTATCCAACTAAGCTACAGCGACAATATTTTTAGCGACAATTTTCGACCCTATATGTTACCTTTTTGATATTAATACATTTAATCGTTCCATCATTTGACAGAGCCATCTACCTTATTTTTACAGAATCTCAAATACCTTTGAGTAAACTGATATAAATAACTTTGAATAAAAATGAATTGATAATTCTGGCGTCTGCTATGGCGTCCGCAACAACAATATTTTTCGATAAAATTGATTTTATATGTATATCTTTATAATTAATATATTTAATTCATATTCAAAATATCACAGACCTATGTTCTGAATAATTACAACTTCACAATAATGAATGTTGTGTGTTTTTTTCAAATGCTAGTGCATGCGACCGCCTAAAAATATATTTGCTCGAGTATTTATCGAGTACGCCATTGAAACCGCTGAAAATGAATCTGCTACCGTTATTTATATAGTCGGCCAATATGTGTATAGGGGTATTTTGTTCCAATTAGCATTGGGGTCAAATTTTTTTAGTTATGTTAGTGTTTGTAAAGGATGTTTTTTAAGAAGTACAGAGCTTTAAAATGAAATAAGCACAGAAATATCGTGATAATGTCCATGGTATTGGCTGTACTGCAAATATAATTCTATGCCATTAGTAATTAAATATGATCTTGCGCATATGAGCGCCGCGGCTGATTCGAATATAGCGCAATCTGAAGTCCAATTTTCGAACACTTTTTGAAGAAGCTGGGGCCGTATATCGGCATGTCGGTTTCCACGTCATATCGTCTCTGGTTTATCGGCGGAGACTAGCGACTTCACATATCCCCATAGAATATAATCCAAAGGTGTTAAATCACACAATCTTAGAGGCCAATTTACAGGTCCATTACGCGAAATTATGTGCCCATTGAATGTTTCCTTCAATAAATTGATTGTGACGCGCGCTGTGTGGCATGTTGCGCCATCTTGTAAAAACCACAGCTCTTCCACATTAATGTCATTCAATTGGGGAACGAAAAAGTTATATTGCTGTGCACGATGGCGATTCGACTCAATCGGGTCCTCCTCGATACTACGCTCCACTGCAGCAACAGCTTCTTCGGTGCACACTGTACAACGTCTCTGCGGATGCGTATTATCAATTAGAGTATGCGTGGTGCGAAAACGATTCACGGTTATGGCTGTCAGCTGTCAAATTGGCTGGGTTGGAAAAAGTGCAGCCAATTCAAAAAACAAACCTCTAAAAATACCCTTTACTAAGCAATTGAGTGCAAAACCACGGACATCTCTATTATGTAACATTAAATTGAAAACTTTTGAATGTGCACATGTATCATCTAAAACCGTTTCTCCCTTTGAACTTTCAGGAAGCTGACCTCGCACCGGTAACCATGGCCCTAGCAGATGCCGTGATGCGGTCCTTCCCCATGTCTCGCTATACTCCCGTCACCCGCAAGGAGAAGCTCCAATCCTTCGTGGCCGATCACTTCCCAGCCTCCGTATACGACATGATGTTCGCCGAATAAATTAAAATGAGATAATACACGGCGTAGAACCTCAAGAACCTACATACCACGACTGATGATGAAGATGCACCACCGAGTGATTTTAACAACGAGCCGTCTTTAATTCCTTTTCTTAAATAAGAAACAATGTTTAAAAATATGTCTGCTATAATTTAAATTTACATAAAGTTTGATAAACGTCTGCATCGGATTGCATCTTCATCGTCAAAAAGTTTTCTTATTTTAATGGTTATAAATACATATATTCACAACAGAACGCATGCGAGACAGAAACGACCTTTGCCTCGCTTTCCTCGTCTCACTCAATTTTTGTAGATAAACAATATTGTATTATCGAGTAGGTTGCTGCGATATTTAGAATTCTATACTTCAATTAAAAAATCCATTAGACAGATTTAAATTCTTTATTACTTTTAGCGATAGATGTTTTGCATTTTTTTATAGTTTTTTTTAAGAAACAATTTTTTCGATGACTTTGGGTCATCTCGCTCAAAGCTCTATAATTAATTATATTTAGTTAGTATATTTTCACCTAGATGGGACAGCGTGATCCTTGCTCGATTAGATAATTGAAATTAGGTAAAGAACTTGATTCTGAGTGAGAGTTGCGAATCTCATCATCACCATCCTAGGCTTGAATTCGCTAATTTTATTGCTTAATCTTTCAAACTTTTTTCTTATCTTCAATATAATGTATATATATATATATGTAATCGAATGTTAATAAATATATATATAATAACTATTGTATTTATGTGTTTGCGTATCGTTTTTTGTTTTAGATAATTAGTAGATTAATAGGTATAAAAATTAATTAAAAAATTGCAATTTTTAATCGTTAATTTTTCAGCATTTTAATAAATTTTAGTAAATATCAGAGCATTTATGAAAAACCTTCATATTTTAGTATAACAACACTTGGTACAAAAATGTTTAAATTTTTAATTTACATACATATAAAAATATATAGATCATAAATAATTCAATATTATGCTATTTAATACGTTTGTAATCATTTAAAACTCGACTGCCGAATATTTTTTACTTGAAACGAAAAAATCATATGTTAATCATATTTAATTTTGTATTTTATCTGCATTTCTTTGAATTACTGTCCATTATTATATATATATACAATAAATACTTTAAAAATAACTGCGATTGTTTATATTTTTTTAAATACCCATCTCAAATAATGCATTTTTTATGCTACTAATCAAATCGGATTCAGTACAAAAATGTAATAATATATTTTTATGTATTTATTTCTAACTATTTTATATTATAATAAGTATTAATGGATATTTCATATGATAAAAGCAATATTTAATCATAAAGGTCAACCTTATTAAAAACAGTAAAATTCTATATTTAATAATGGTAATAAAACCTACATCTACTCGAGCATAATGGAACAGATACGAATTGCACGAAAGTTGTTGAATTGCTTTAGAAACTTACTATCTTTATTTTATAATATTATAATAACATGGAGAAATTTAATTATATTTAAATAAAATACATGATTTGGTTGTTTTCTTGGTGTACCCACATAAAATATATCCATCTGACACAATATTCAATTTGGAATTAAGTGTATTATCAAAAACATAAAATAAGTATTACAGTTTATTTGCATTTGCTACGTGCTCGTCTTAGTATGTTTGTCTCTTTTTTTTTAAATTCATCTATGTTCAATTGTCTTGTATGTTGTGAAAAGTCGTTAAATATTTTCTATCCGCTGCAGTTGAGTCAAAATTGTAATATTTTTGTTTTAGACAGATTTATGTGATAGTTTTTAGAGTTTCGCTAGAGTTTGGGTAATCGTTTAGTTTCAATTGTCTGTCTGTATGTCTGTCGACAGTCAGCATACATTTTGCCGCACTTTTGTTCGTTCTTTGTTTGTTCTAATGGCTAACCTATTTATTCTATCTAAGGAATGCGTATGCTACTATGAATTATAGTTATACCGATGTTTATGTCCTTGGAACAACGGGATATCATCTGGCATTCATATCAAACTGAGGAATTAAAATTTTGCAAATTAATTTTTCTATTTTTCGGCGAATTTTGGTTCAATTATTACAAAAATATCGCTATATAATGTATGGTAATAGCCAACTGATTCCTAATTTTGAACACGTTATGTATGAATGAACAAATACTATATTTTATTAGTATTAAAATTATTAGAAGTGGCGCATTAATGTATATTTTAATATAATATTGTTTTATTGTCACCTCCTAAACTAGTAGGAAACTTGACATCTTTGTAACATAGTTTTAAAAAGAAAATTATCACAATTTTGATAGAAAAAAGTCAATTTTTACCAAAATATCACATAATATCTTCTGGTTTTGTAACCACTTGACTTTGTTGTCACAATTTCATTACTCATTTGTATAAATTTGGGTACGTAAAGTGGTGTTATAAGAGATATTATTTTAATGAAGTCAATAAATTTAAGATTTGAAGGGTTAGTTAATGACGAGAGATGGTGATGTTATTTTACCAACGCGGAAGGGTATGTGAGAGAAACAGTAAATAAGCTTCATCAAAATAGAGGGATATGAATAAAACACTGTTATAACTCTACTTGAGTTCATTAGCACTACTCGAGATTCGAGAGTTACGGTAACTCTCATCGACAGGGGAAGTATTAAACTGAATACACACAAATATAGGAAACAAGGCTTAGGTGGCGGTACATACAAGTAATTAAGGAACTGGCTGAAGGAGGGAGAGGGGTCGGAGATACTGGTGGAAGGTGAAGAGGTGGTTGTAACGGGAAAATTGAGAGAAAAGGAGATGAGTTAGAGAGTGTAATATTATTTAACAAATTAATACCCGAGTTCTAATACTTTTTTATTTCTAAACTATCAAAATTATTCGTTTTATTACTTGGGTATGTAAATATGAAACCGGAATTTTTGTACAGAAAATACACGTTTATTGTATGAAAATGAAACAAAATATTTTATTCGAAGTATTGCCCATCGCTATCTATTTCTTTTTCCTATCTCTGACAATTTGTGGACGCCACGCCAAAAAAACTGTTGTTCTTTTGAGGCAAACCAGAAGTGAAGCGCTGCTCAGCAAATGCGTGTCCCATCGATGCAAATAAGTAGTAATTGGATGGAGCCAAGTCTGGTGAGTAGCCGCATATGAAAGTATTTCCCAACTAAACGCCTCAATTGTTTCCTTGGCTGGTTTTGCTGTGTGTGACGGTGCATTATCATGAAGCAAAATCACTTTGTATTGCCTTTTTTTGATATTCTGGTCATTTTTCACGCAAAACTTGATTTAAATCGATCATTTGTTGTCGGTAGCGTTCAGTATTAACAGTTTCATCAGGTTTTAGCAGCTTATAATAGATCACACCCTTCTGATCCCACCAAACACAGAGCATTGTCTTCCGTCCATAGCGATTTTTTAAACCACTCAAAGCACTGTGATTTACCAAGAGCATACTCACCGTAAGCTTCTACAAGCATTCGATGCGATGCTATAGTTTTCTTCAAGTGGTAACATAAAACCAATGTAGTTTCCAGGTACAAAATTCGACTTGTTCAACTCTATTAAAAACTATGCTGTTGTATGAAACTAATATTATTACGAGTTGAAAATCTTTGTCAGATGTCAAAACAAGAAAATTCCGCCAATGCTGCGGATTGACGGTAACTACATTGACAGCTAGGGCCATCTATGAGCAAATTCCAGTTTCATATTTACATACTGGTACCTTTACGCATGACGAGATGGAGAAGTTTATTGGTACACGAATAAAAATAATGATTATTATCAATAATCTGGTTTGAAAATTCTGAAAAGTTATTACTAGTTAGACTACGACGATGCTCTTTTAATCTCATGTTGAGATTTCTTGAGGTTTGTCCGATATATTTACTTCGTAAATCCAGTTTTTTTCTATGTTATCTATTTTTTACTTTGAATTGAGAAGTAATGCGTCTAAGTTATTGTTGGTATAATACGCGGGTCTAATATGGGAAGGGAGTAATTTTGTTATTTTAGTGGATTAAGCTAGTATACAGTATTTGATATTTGAAAATATTAGCTGTTTTTTTTAATAAATGATATATTATAATTGAATGTGTTTATATTATAATAGTTTGGTTATTAATGCGACTTCACTCATTAAGGTGCATATCTACGGAACTCAGAGACAAGCCAGAATAAAATGCTCTCCATTCCTATAACAACGTGTAATCTTTAAATAAATTAGTCAGTCACTAACTGCGCAGTGTGGAAATAATAATCTTTGTGGATGTTTGTAAAAAAACGTTTTTATACATTGTTCAAAATACTCTCCACAGCAAACTGCATGTACGGCGTATACAAAAGTTTGATTCGTGGAATTCCATTACGGTACTGAATATCATTAAAACTTTGTGTTTGCAACGTGTTCAAAACTAATTTTCTTAATGGTAAAAATTGTGCTTTTAAAGAATAATATTACTGATGTTTCGGAATATTACGAGTGCCATGTACCTACCTACGAACGAACTGTATATACAGTAATCCAGAAAGTAAAAACCTCTTAGTTTTAGAAAATTAAGAAAATATTTTATTCTACAGTGGTGAATATGAGTAAGAAAGGAAGGTACTTACGTTTTGTCTGCAGGATGCTGGTTCATTTATTGATTCCTCTCCGCCACAAATACAAGCATCGCGGGGTGTATACTAACACTTGCGAATATGATTATTATGTATAAGCGGATTTAAAGTAAGGTTAATTATGCGCGGTAGCGGAGTAAAGCGGAGTGAAGCGACGGTAGTTATCCGTACAAAAGTTTCAAGCACTCTGAACTTGCTGCAGTTGGAAGACTTTAATCACCGCGACATCTTCTTTATTCATTGTGCTTAAAAATAGGTGAGGAAAAAAAAAGGGAAGGAGATACATAGGTTAAAATTTGGTAAACCGCGAATTGAATGTATGCATAAGGCAACAAGTCTAAAAACTTAATAGAATTTAATTGATTTTAAACGGCGCTAACATACAGTTTTATATTATTTTAAATAAACAGTTTCATTAACTATTTCTTCACATAACCAATTCCTACATTTAAACTTTTATCTTAACTTCACGATCTTTAAAATCCTGCTGAAGTAGCGTCCACCGCTAGTCTATTTAACCAATTGTGTCCAAAACTGACCAGCAAATCTAAAGCCGGCCAAACACGCAATGGTGTACCTGTTTAGGTCACCTGTACAGGTAAAACGGATCGTGTATGTGACAGAACTGGCCGGTATCCATACCTATATAGACGACCTGACAACAATTGAAAATTCATATTTTCTACTTGTGGGTGTTAGAGATTATCACAGTGAACTATATGAAAGAAAATATGGAGGAAGAAACAGGATGACACAGTATTTTATAAACTACCACTGACCTTTTGTAGTTCCTCTTGTCTCTCCACGCTCAGCAATTGAAGGATCCCTCGACGGATGCTGGGAGTTACTTTTAATATGCTCGAAGTAGTTGTAGAAGGTACCGTCGGCCACTTTGCAACGTATCTCGCGATGTAGGTAGATGACCGGTGCGTATTCGAAAAACGTACAGGTTGTAATGCATGCAAAACGGCGACCAAACTAACACTGATAGACAAGTAGATAGAACCAAGTATGCGTCGGAAGGTTGGAAGGGACATATATCGGTGCTAACTTTAGGCAAACCTGAGCGTGTGTGTTACTCCAGGGCGCAGGTCTCAGTTGTTTCGTCCACGGCGAAAAGAATTGTACGTCGAAAAAATGACATCTCGAAAACGCAACGTAATTGTGTAAGATTTTATTGAATTATATAAATCTGAGCCATCCATTCGTAAATAATTACAGTAATCTTGAGGCTCTAAATTTAATTCCTTTATCAAATTGACGTGACTATATCGTCGTAGTTGCGCTCTACCGATACCATGGTTAACTATGAGATTGTCAGCTACGTGTATGGCCAAACTTGAGCTTCAGTACACTTGTCATGTTTACCTGAACAGGTATACTTGTCAGGTATACCGCTACGTGTATAACTGACCTTAAAAGAACATTGTCAAAGTACAGTTCGCCGTTAACAATTACTAAAATAAAATATAATTGAATCATTTTAATAGCGCCATTTTCGTTAAAATTTCACCTCAAGGGCACTTTATTTTTTAGATCATCTTCGTATTTCAGATATACGAAATAAACTCCAGAAAAACAAAACAATTACCTGTGATATCATACCCCTCCAATTTTGGAATAATTAACAAATCATTTCGCTTGGCACGTTTCCATGGAGATACAGGGTAATTGTTTTTGAAATTCATAATTACCCGTATTATACAATCGACATTTATATTACTGTCTGCTATAAAACAGTACACACTGACGTAACAGACCCAAAACCTGATTCAATTAAACATTATAATAAATTTTTTTTTTTTTTTGAATTGATAATTCCTGGCGTCTGCTATCAGTTTACTCAATGGTATTTGAGATTCTGTAATAATAAGGTAGATGGCTCTGTCGAATGATGGAACGATTAAATGTATTGATTTCAAAAAAGGTAACATATAGGGTCGAAAAATTGTCGCTAAAAATAATGCCGCTGTAGCTTAGTTGGATAAAGCACCTCCCCCGGTTAGGGAAGAGATCCAGGTTTGAATCCCGGTAGCGCAACAACAATATTTTTCGATAAAATTGATTTTATATGTATATCTTTATAATTAATATATTTAATTCATATTATTATAATAAAAAATCCCTTTCAGCACTATTGTATGTATGTAAGTATGTTTTTATATTTCTTTCTCTATATTCAAGCTAGTTCATAAATTTCTATCTACCAGATCAATTAATCATAAAAGTTTGATTAATCAGATAAAAACTCCGGAACCTATCACATCCATGAGGTTAATTTTTCAGAAAAGTTCTATCGAAATCGTATAAGAATTTCAGTAGTTATCGTGCCAACAAAATCCGTTAAACCCAATATATTATTTATATTTATAAAGATAAACTTTTTAACTGACAGATGTTTTGAGGTCTTCCGGTTTTGATTGAAGTGCATTAAAATTTTCCGGAAGTTGCAATAGTATTTCTATCGAAATCTGCTAAAAATATTGTTAATATTTGGAAGGTTTCATATCAAAGAAAACACTATCGATATATTATAGATGGAAGGTAAGTATGGAAGCCTTGGGCATTACAAGGCTTACGACTTGTCATCGCCTAGCTTAAGTGATCACTTTACATAATGTAACGTTCACCAATTCTACTCATGCTCGACTACCACGCCTTTTGGAAGTTGTATATATGTTATCATTTAGAAACCTTTTGATTATATTTTACAAACTACGCTGTCGCCATCTATGGTTGAAATTTTTGATATTCATTCCCATATAGATGTCGCTGAAGCTGAGACTCTTTTTGACAGAAGTATGAAGCTATATTCTTTTTTTGTGTATATATTAAAATTCATCCGAGTTATTAACACATATACAAGAATACGCCTGAAAAGTCAGTATAGTATATCTTGTGTAAAATGATCACTTAAGCCAGCCGATGACAGGTCATAAGCCCTGTACTGCCCAAGACTTTCAACAAGGAACACATGTCACATTACTATTTTCTAACCAAGCTAAATGCTTGTGCTATGAAAATAGAACTGACTCGATGACCTCCTGGAACGACCCACGAACCCCCGACCACTAGATCACAAGCACGTTTAAATGAATCACAATGGTAATTATGAATTGACTCAGCGGTGATAAGTTTATGTGTGTATGAGATCCTTTAAATATGCTGACTGAAATTGGATAATTTATACAACGACATTCTCGTAAAAAATTTACATCAAAGTCAAAATTGAGTGAATTACTCGAGTCGTATAATTGGCTATTTACTGAATTGAAATTTTTTTTCGGTTGATCCGTTTTGTACGGAGTCGTTATCTATGATGAGTTTTAACAGAATAATATTAGAAAGGCTTACAACTGCGTGCAAATCATTGAAGTGTCTACTTCCACTTTTACTAATTCGCGAATTTTACTATGTTTTTAAGGTGTTGATTTAATTATTGTCCTTAACTTCCAGTAAATTGTTTAGAGGGTTTTTTATCAGATTTTTTTACCCTTCCAATTCATGTATTAATATAAAACACTTATGATGTTTATAATAATAAGGTAGTTTGTAAAAGTGTCAAAGTGATTAGCGCTGATGCACTTGTAGTAGTAGATTTGGCGGTCTAGCCGCATGTAGAGTACTCAGAGTATCGTAGACTCTAAGGAATTAGAAAAAAAAATTCATTATTGTTCTATAAATTTGGTGCATGGATTGGTTTTTGATTTGGAAAAAACAAAAAGCAATTGGCAGAACTATTTCCTACGTTAACATTTAATAAAAATAATTATTTCCTTTAGTTATTACCTGAATAATTTTCAAACAATAAATGAATCACGTTCAGTGTTCTTAAAAACGTTCATAAATTTTTTTATTTGGGTAAGAAAGTATTATTTTACGTTAAAACTTAAACATTAAAAACATTATTAATAGTACTCTAAAATTACAAATAAATACATGGTAGTTCGTATAAACGACGGATTTATTTTGTCTAAAGAGGTTGTTTAAAAGAAAGATCATAATCCTATGTACAACATATATTGTACTATATATATTATATATGATTGTATAATATCATTAGTAACAGCATAGCTTGAATCTGAATCTGAACTTATTGCACGAAACTGGTGAATGAGCCTCTGATGTTGTATATCGAGTCACACCTGGCTTAATGTAATTGTAATCGAGTATCTCCATTTAGATTTAGTCTACAGTTAACACCGTAATAGTATTACAGGCCGTAAGGCGGAATCTTTGCCATTAGCCGCGGACAGGAGCAGCTGGTACCAATCCGAAAGGAGTCCGGTCTCGCCGACCCAATTTGTTGAACAAATATACCTTAACTACTCGAGCCATTTTCCTCAGTGGAAAATATCTCTAAAAATTCTTACATAATACTTCCAATTATTTTTAATTATATTTAATGTTATCTGACCATTGTAACACAGATTATGTCCTGCTGTCAATTATATATAATTTTCTATGTCACGGAATGAGACACGATGACATAAATTTCAGAAATTTAATGGACATAAATCTCACCACAGCAGAACAGATTAGCTTGAGATTGATAAAAAAAAGACAAACCTGTTTAATTTGGCGATGTTCGACTTAACAAACAAAAACCAAACGACGTTCAATTTGACAACGAGATTCGACAAGTGCGCACAAACATCAACTGGAACTATATATACCTACAACCATTTATTATAAAAATTTAGACAAACAAAGGCATTAAATTACAAACTTTTATTCCGTTTTAACTGCTTGTGAGGAGACTTAAATTCATCTATCTAACGTCAATGTTCAATGGAATAACGTTTGACGTATAACAAGCATGAAATGAGGCACGAGACAGTGAATCTCTGAAACTCGTTGTATATACGATGAACTATAAAAGCCGAGAGTTGTCTCCAACGAATCTCATGGGAGCATAACCCCTGTCTCGGAGCATAATCCCTGTCTCATAAAAATAGAAAATCCATAACTTACTATAGACATACAACTACGCTAGAAAAATTATTTTTTATACATAAAATGGATCAAAATACTTCGAGAATAAAAAAACAGATTATTTATGTAACACGAAAATATGACTACACAATTTCCAATAAAAACATATTTTTTTTAAGGCACAACTGTAAAATAATTCAATTATAATTTTCATGACATGAAGCAATGGTGATTATCTTGTCACTTTATATAATATATAACACACTCTATATAAATTTCATCTATGTTACAATAACACAATTTACTGTTGGAATTATATAAGAATAATTATATTAATTTAAAACTAAAATATAGATAACGATAATAATTGGCGAAATTAAAAGTATTGTGTTTGGACTGTGTTCAGCGGATGTTTATCCATTGAAACCTTTTTTGAAATTTATCCATTGAATATCCGGTTCTCAAATTAATTATGAAAAGAAGTAAAATAATGAAGTTTATTAGTGAATTTAATTACATTGTATTACTTATCTTAAAGTATAATTATATTCCCTAATTTCCCTAATTCTTGAGCTGATCAACTGTAGACTTATCCTTGTAAAACACTTCATATTACATAATCTATTGGGTTTAAATCTGAGCTGTTCGGTAGCCACATACATGCCTGGATCGATGAAATTAATATTCTCACGACGAAGAAAGTTAATTGTATTTCTGGCTGTGTGAGATGGAGCTCCGTCCTGCCGCAGTGTTCTAGCTATACTCCAGGATTTGTTTTGAAACTCTTTGATCATTTTCCTAGTACCCCAACGTTTTTCAATTCGCAAATTTTTGATCAGAATACGTTCTTCTGCAGTGATTTTTGTCATTCTGGGTAACAATTTGAAAAAAAAAAATATAAACAATGGGAAAATCAATAATCAAAGATGGCGACCGAAAATTATCGAAATAAAACGTAATATAGGTAAGTAAGTAAATAAGTAAACTATTTAAGCTATTGTTGATATTGATATAGTTAAACTAATTTTGATGTTATTATTTTTATTTGTTAACTTTGTTTTATTAACCACTTATTGAGTTTAAATACATCTACCGGTTTCGAAAAATACCATATTCTTCTTCAGGATGTCAATACTAATCAAAATGTGTTATTGTTTCTTTACCAGAATCTATTTTTAAAAAACAACAATTATTTAAAAAATAAATTTAGTACCTAACTCAAATTGTTACTTAATACAAATTTACTCGAATAATTTTTAAGAAAAAATTTTAGAATGGGACTTGTAGTTAAATTTAGATGATTGTTTATAATTTTTTGATTAGTTTTACACGCTTTATTTATCTCCAACGATTCCAAATTAATTCATTTATGACCAACACCGTTTAGATGCAAAATTGACAATCTCAATTTTTTATCAAAACCATGACCATTTTCTATAAAATGATTAGCAAATAATAGATTATTGTAAAGAAACAATAATATATGTTTTTAGTTAGTATTGACATCCTGAAGAAGAAAATGGTATTTTTCGAAACCAGTAGATGTATTTAAATTCAATAAGTGATTAATAAAACAAAGTTAACAAATAAAAATAATGAATTTTAACCACAAAGTTAATTTTGCCAATTTCAAGAGTATAGTTTTGATGTAATCATATCACATTTTACGAAATGTTTTCACTTTTTTTGGACCAACCTGTATATATAAATATATTTTTCAATACGCGAATAAAATATTGATTTTATTCGCACCTTCATTAAGGGTACGCACCCACGTTACACAGAGCACGCTGAGTATAGACTTAAAGATCGATCCATATCGGTTGGTTTTTTCTTCTCTCCATATAAAGTGCTAAACCAACGTTTGAATTAATTACTAAGAACGTATTGAATTAATTGCGGAGGCTGTGGTGCGCTATAACTACACAAGCAACGCGAAATATGAATTCCAGTGTCGTGCTTGTTGCTGAGCCGACTTTTCTAAATAATATATTTTAGGAAAGAATGGTTTGTACTGTACTGGCGTTATTTATCTCAACTTATCGATCTACCGTACGTTTCAATGCCTTCGCGAAAGACAAGCTTTTCAAAAAAACTATCAAGTCAGATAGCATATACACTTTGATCAGCTTGAAAGTACACTCGGAACACTTTCTAAACTAAGCTTGTTTACCTCGAGTTTATTTTGAAGAAATTCTTTCGTTTGAGCTTGGACATCTTATATATTTTTTTTAAATCACGATGGCCAAGCGAGCGTCCATTCAAACATTTTACTAATTTTAATGAAAGTCACCAACATTGAAGAAAAATCATAATGTATCATGTACAAGTATGTATTAAATTTATACAGAATAACATTTCAATTTAAATGTTTTCCATTTGTATAATAAAAAAAAATGTATTTAGAAAAGACTAAAAATATATATAAATAATAATAATTTTAAAAAACTACACCACACTAAATATATATTCACTACCTGGACACGTCGTGTGACTATTATTTATTTAACACTAAATCAGGACGTAGGTAAATATAGAGAATGGATTTTAACTTATTAAAATAAAATTATTACAGTGCGCGCCTCATTTAATTTACAAAGTGATAACGCGATATCTGTATATAATAATTTGCCTAACGCCGTAATGACGAAAATGAAACAAAACATGCCGTGACCGTGAAGTGGAAATGAAATAAAGATACTGCGTACCTTGAATATTGTATTTCAATTATCAAACACGCGTGCTATCAAAGTAAAACAAGTCGGCAATATTAAAGTAGGTTCTTGCAATATTAAATAGCACTGAGAAATATTTGTATTATTGTTAGCTCGTCTAAATAATAATATTCTACTGGGGTGACAACTGTTTTTGTATTTTCGATATTTTGTAAAAAAAAAATTCTATTCGGACGAAGTTCAAAGCGTTACAGACAGGTCTGGGTGTTTATTATGTTAATTTTAAAAAACAACATCTTTTCATAATTTGAAGTAACTATCTGACGCGTGTGTTTATTATAATTTTCTTGGTCTTTTAGCTCTGCAATAAATAAACAGTTGTGAGAAGAATATCTATTTTGGTCTATTTTCTACCGCGAAAGAATGTTCCGCCTTGGAGAGAGAAGTATTATAGTTAAAGAAATAAAAGAAGTGAGCCTGTCGAAAGAGGAAAGTTATACTGATATTTATGTCACTCCCACATGACTTGAGAGCCGCGACACAGGACAAATGCATAAAATACATGGCGTTTTAAATTCGTACTACAAATTATTAATATATTAGAAAAAAAAACAATTATAACGGGAAATGATAATTTATCAATATTTTTTTTTTATAATCTTAATTTAATTAAAAAATCAATGAAAGTACATGGTGGGCCATAAGTTGGCCACAACAACGATACTAATGTGATTGTTCGGTGCCTGTTACTGATTACACAATGCGAATCAATGTTCGAGTGTTAATTTAAATAAATCGTGGCTCAGAAAGTTCGAGGAGACCGGTATAAAGCTAAATAAGAAGAAAAGTTGGCGTCCACGGAGCAGTAGAAGCGAAAATAATGTCGCGCAAGTTAATGAGTCTGTACGAGAAGATCCGAGCTTGTAGACTCACAAGCATTCTGCTTAAATAATATCTAATAAATGATAAACCAGCCACAATAACCCAACTTACGGCAATATTCATGAAGAGATAGCCAACACCTACGCCTACCTAGTGTTTCAAAACCGAGGTGCCAGATTCGAGGAATGCCAGCGGCAGGATGATGAATATTTAGACGACATGATTTTCTTAATTGTGCTCTTTCAGTGAAATAAGCATTCATTATCATACGACCTGTGGATTTTTTTATTGAATTTTCAAAAATTCAAAAACTTATGGCCCACCCATGCCGAACAATCATATAAGAATCTTTGTTTTTGTAAAACTGTTTTACGCAGAAAGCGCGTAAAGCGATCCATTGCTACTAAATTTCCAAGGACCAAGTTTCGTGTCTCCCTCCTTCGCGCGATTCCCGCGCAGAAGCGATTTAAAAATTGCAAAAACTTATGGCCCATCCTGCACAACAGCAAAAAAAAAAAATTTATTTAACGCGTTGACCACACACTTTCACGTGATATAATCGACCGCAGATCTTGTATATTTTATGTTGCCTTGCGATTCGAACAGCTATAAATATATATTTGTTTTATTTTGTAATACAACACGGATGGACGAACAGACATAAGTAAAGTACGTAATACATTAAATCCAATTACATCATCCATGTCGGTCTCTCATGACTGAGGGTCGTGATTTCCATGAACTTCCGTCCTCTTAACTATGTTCCTTTATTTTTCTAGGGGTTAGGATCAATTGGGGATTGTTACCAAAAAAAGATATGTTTCATTTTAATACTCGGTCGGTCCAACGGGTGGGGGATCTTCCTCTACCTCTCTGTCCTTCTCCGTGGCACACAACAAAAAGCTTCTTCAAACTATCTTCCCTTCTCACAATGTGACGTCCTTGAGATTGTATGTACGTGTGTGTATCAGCGCGCCAGATGTATGCGGGGTGTGTGTGTGGCGGGCATTAAAGGATGACGCGCGCGGGGCACAGCCTCTTTTTGTTACCGTTTGGCTCCGAGACTAGTTATATACTTTATATCTTAAAACTGTATTATTCGTGTAATAAAGATTATAATTTTTACATAAAAGTTTATCTTTGGACCACCAATAATCTACTACGAGGTATACAACTTGAGAACTACTTATCACGCAAGTACATAAAAATTAAAGAATTTATACCTTGATTCATTGTCGGGTATTTACATTTATATAAATACTTTTCTCCATAAAAACATTTTTATTGGCATATGATTGGCGAAATAATAAACTTTTCGTTTTTGAATGATATTTTGTGAAAAATTCTCATTCCAGAGGCATGTATTTTAGAAACGACATTTAATTTTCTTGTGTAACTGTAAATTTTTCTACGTCATTATTTAATACTGCAAAAGAATGTTCTTTGATACCGATACTAAATGCAATTTAGTATGACAGAAGTATTTTTTATAACTGAAATCACGTCAAAATACACCTCAATAATCTTACCTCTTACGGGACTCTTACAAACTCAGGTGTGATTGCGGGGTTACTTATGTCAACTATTCTTTGGCATTATTGGTACTAGTAATTTATGAACTGCCATATTTGCAGACTGTAAAATATCTCTGAACTTTCTTAACGTTTCTCTAATACGCCTTTAATTGAGGGGTATAGAAATAAAACCTCCAATATCTAAATGACAAAATTGTCATTAAAGTCTTATAGTCAATACAAAGATTTTAAAGTTGATATGCTTTTAATAAAAATGCTTCTGAAACATTCAAATATGTTTTCAAGACCAATTTTTGATTGTATAATTACTATTATTGCCAGATAATCATTTTAAAAGATATCATCCTCTATTTTCATCAACTAGAAAGGTTATGGAATGTACTATCTGATTACGGGGTAATAGTAAACTTATACACGCAATCGCATCTCTATACGAAGGAAGTTCTGCGTGTGGAAGAATCAATGGAGCACTCACACCATGGTTTGACATTACAAAGGGTGTCAAGCAGGTCTGTGTAATGTTTTCATGGCTGTTCAATTTGTATATGGATAAATGTGTGAAAGAACTGGAATGTAGGAGCAAAAATGGGCGATTTGATTGTATGCTATTTATTGTACGCCGATGGTGCAGTACTAATGGCGAATAATGAACAAGAACTACAGAGTCGAGTGAGTAGAATGTACCTCATGATGAATGAAAGCGACCTCATGATGAATGTTAACAAGTCGAAAGTGATGGTATTCGAGAAGGAAGAAAGCAAGACACCGTGCTAAATACTTGTAGGTAATGAATGTTTGGAACAAATAGATGAGTTTGTATATTTGGGAAGTATGTTTGATAAAAACGGAAAGGCTGAGAATGATATCGAAAGGAGGGTGACTGCAGGAAATAAAATGAACGACGCTTTGAATGGAATTATATCTAACAGGAATTTGTCAACCGAGGCAAGACTAGCGGTGCACAATGGAATCCTGGTAACGACACTGATGTATGGAAGTGAAAAGGAACTGTGGCGCTCTATCCTCTCTGCCTACCCCCGCGGAGAAATGGCGTGATGGTAAGTAAGTAATAATAACGGGGGTTTTGTTTCTATACCTTTTACATGTAATATTCAATAGTGTTATTTCAATACCGTTCGATTTGTTCTCTACTAAATGGATTCTAAGCTCTCAGAATAGGGCTCGCTAAATATGATGCATTTAATACTGCCCTGCACTGAACTTAGCTCACATTTGGCAATTCAGCTCAAAAGCGAGACTACAGAATTATTAATGAATTTTTCTTCGAGGAAATGATTAATACACACACACACACATTATAGTCTCAAGGAAAAACGTCCAATTTAAACATGTTTTTTTTATATGGATGTCAATTGACGAATTACTATCTAGATATAAATACAAAATGTTCAAGCAATCTAGAAGAAATTCTCACATTTCTATGCCAGAGATGTTGTATAAAAGTAAGCGGGGTAATATCGATATGTAAGTACATGACGGTACGTAACTAAGTATTAATATGAAAAATCTCAATATTCACGTATAAAATTTAATAACCTAACATAAAAAGCGGCTTCCTCATTCAGCTGTAGCTAAAAAATAAACGAGAACTGGTGAATAATGGAACACATTCAGCTCGTTCATATTTTTTTAAACGTGTTATTAAAACGCCCTCAATTTTTCCTGAACGCATTGATGCAAATTTTAAACCTGGTTTAACAGCCAAATTACTTTTGAAGCAATTTATAAATAATAACACTAGCGTAGTAGTAGCACTAGTACAGAAATTAAACCTGGATAGTTAACTAGAGAAAAATAAATAGGTTAGAACCATTCGAGATTTGGCGCTGTTTGAGTTTGTTTGATGGAAAAAATTAGCTAAACTGAGAGAATTACAAAAATGGACGTTATTAAGAGAGTGCAATAAAAGAGGTATATAACAAACAACATAGAATAGAACACATTCTCAGTTACAATTCCTACCCGAGAAATATTATTGAGAGATGAACACAGAGGAAAATCTAAACAAAAATACATGTAATTAAATGTATTAATTATAAAGATATACATATTTTATCGAAAAATATTGTTGTAGCAACCGGGATATATTTAATTAGTATTTTAAACATCACAGACTTATGTTCTGAATAATTAATTACAACTTTACAATATGAATGTGTTCTTCTTAATAATTAATAAAAATACATACGCTAAATATTGTGAGCAAAGCGAATGCAGACACAGGATCACAGGAAACTTCTAGATGATGTCCAGAACAGACACGTGACGAGCATTACATTATTAAATTAAATTACGGTTTAAATGCCTGGTGAGGACCTATTTTTCCGGGTCAGCCCTAAATAAAATTAACACATTAAGTTGACGTCACTTAGCGCGTTGTCGCCACTTGTATTATTACCCTCAGCATTATTTTTCGGCACGCACTGTAGACTTCACAAGATGGAAAAAATGGCGGTAGATCCATCAACATTGCTCAACACGTTGAGAAGTGGGAAACTGCTTATTTCTGAAGTGGGAAACTGCTTATTTCTGAAGTGGGAAACTGCTTATTTCTGAAGTGGGAAACTGCTTATTCTATTAAATTAAAAATATTATAAATGTCACCGTTAAATCTGAAGTGGGACACGATTCATCATTTCTGATGGAAAGGCCTTCGCCTGCCAATCAGGTTCGAATGTTTTTCATGTAATACTCTGACAGTTGGCTAAAAAATTTGACGAATATTATGTCAATTGAAATTGACATTTTACATGGTTACTGAAAGTATTTGAAAAATTTTTGCAGGTAAATTTTATTATATGGAAAATTTCAATGCATTTTTTTCGATTACGACCAGGAGATCCCCCAAACCACTTTCGATTAAGAAGATTATCTTTAAACCCAACTAAAAACCCGACCCAGTTTATGGTATTTATGAATCCCGAAATTAGTACGTGTAATCCAGAAACTTTCAGGATTAATATTTTGAATTAATTTTGAGATATCAAAATTAGATGAAGACTGATGAAACTTTCGAGGATTTGCTATTTTTTTTTGTAATAATAAAATTGTTTCACGTTAATTTGCATTATTATTTTATGTTTAAAGATTCGTTAATTGCCAAACAATGAACATTTAAATATCAAATCCCGAAATCCCGAGATTGCAATTTTCCGAAATCCCGAGATCGGCTAGTGTATCCGATCCCGAACAAAAATATTTATAGACATAACGACTTCCCTAGTTCTTATCAGAATTCATGGGATTTTTCCAAGAGAAAATGATGCGAGAGTAACCACTCCTATAATAGTTCCCGGTAAGGTTCGTATCAGAATACTAATAAAACGATTTTTTTTTGAAAAATTAATAAGGTAAATTAATGTTAATCTCAGCTAAGCTCATTTTGAACCCCGTTATGAAAAAATGGTGTTTCACAAATTAAGAAAAACGTTCTTAGGTTTTCATGGCTGTTCAGAATATTTTATGTACAGTTCAGAAAACTGCCCAGAAAACTGTACACAGAACATAAGAAAAACGTTATTCCGTTAATATTAAACCTAGAGCAAGGGTGTCCAACCTTTTGATCACTGGAAGCTACTTTTTCATTTTAAATTTGCTTGAGATCGACTTCTAATAAGATTCTTATGGATAATTTAATTGGTATTTTATATCATTCTTCAAAGTTTAAATGTACACTTTAAAGACGAAATGTCGTTATATGTATATTAAAAAATGATCCAATATTATTTTTTCTGTCTTAACATTTTAGGGAGCAAAAAAAAACAAAAAATAAAAATCATACAACTTTTTATTATTACAATAATACAAAAATCTAATCTAAAATCTTTTCTTGATGGGTTTTGGGATCGACCAAATTTTGGCTCGCGATCGATCGGTTGCGGCCAATACCGGAAGGATTTTAGAGTATTATTAACGTGTTCGATACCGTGTTCACATTGCTCTCAATTACTAACAAGACAATGTTTAAAACGGTCTACTTTATCGCAAATCTTAAATATAACCATTTTTTTTTCACTGTTTTTTATCCCTTGTAAATGACGTACGACCTCTATTATAAAATGGCGACAAAAACACAACCCTCCACAAAAATGTTTTAAAATTTAATTACACATGTTAAAAGAAATCTTTTTCGGCTAAAGTTAACATTTTTCCGTAGCTACGCAGTATTTTTAAACATTTTTGCAAAGTGTAAAATACATCTAACAATTTTATTTAATACTAGTGTTAACATTTATAATCAATCCAAACCCAGTTTTTAATGGAATTTGTATTTATGAAAACAAATTATTTTTATATAGTATCATTTCATTCATATTTTAACAATAATATGTTTAAGTATTCGTTCTTCTATTATCAATTCAATTATTGCTTTTAGTATTTTTTTTTTAATTACTTTACTAATTTCTGTATTTTTTTAATACACCCAGTTTTGTCTCAGCTAGAATAATAGCTTGAGCTGTATAATATATTAATTTGAAACAGAAAGGATTAAATACATAAGTCGATACTTTTAAATTCATTTTAGTAGTAATTAGCTGGTTGCAGCTGAATGAAAAAAAAAAATTTTCTACAACCATTTTTTTTATTTTACATGGAAAACAAGAACCTCGTATAATCTAATAAGATAATAAAAACCTTTTAAAGCGATAACGTTGGACAGAGACACAAGTTCAAAAATTTTTTTAAAGTTAATAATTTTCACAACGAACTTCCCAAATAGCAATATGTGAGGTAGATCAAGATGCATTTTATTTGGGCGCGCTGATCACTAACACTGATGACAGTGGGCAGGAGATTTGAAGACGCACACATCTACCTAAAGTTGCTATGAAACTACTTACGAGAATAATAAAAGACAGTGACATAAACCAAGTAACTTATCAGAGATCAGATATCTCATAGAGACAAAGTTATTTTTTATTCAATTTAATGAAAAATATATGGAAGTATGGGGTAGTTACAGAGTTTACGACCTGTCTTCGGCTGGCTTAAGTGATCACTTTATATAAATATAACGTTCATTACTTCTCAACCCTCAATCTCCACATTTATCAAATTTTTGAAAGTTGTATATATGTTAATACGTGTACTCGTTTCGAGTACCACTACACCATCGCCATATGGGGATCAAATTTTATCATTCATTTTTCCCTATTTTAAACAGCATATATATATATATGTCTTCACTATGAGAATCTGATTTTTTTTTAAATTATTTTAATTATTTTAAAGCAATATTCTTTATCTGTAAAATGTTTTTTAACATATTATACTAGAATATATATATTTACTAAAATGGTGTATTGGAACTCGAATCGAGTCCACATATTAACATATATACATTTTTTTTTAAATTGATAGATGTGGAGATTGATGGGGGTGAGAATGGTGAACCTTATATTTATATAAAGTGATTACTTAAGCCAGACGAAGACAGATCGTAAGCCCTGTAGTTACCCCATATTTCTATATATTTTCCATTAAGTATAATAAAAATAGCTTAGAGTCTGTGAGATATCTGATATTTATTTAAAATTATGTTGGTTTAAATTAGGTTGAGACTTGGACAGTCCCCCAATAGCAAGAAGCATAAAACAGATACCTTCGCGATGTATTGCTGGAGAATGATGTGACACATCCCTTGAACAACACGACGAATGTATTCCACAATCCAACCACAGTAAACCTTATCTACAACAGTGAATATATAAAACATTATGTGAAAATATTCTTCCAATTCTTTATATACATAATACATTATGCGTCAAAGTGACATTACATAAATAAAATGACATAATAACGGGTTTAGCTTCCGGTTGGACAATTTAGAAGCTCTTGAAATAAAAAAGGCAGTAAATAGTGGTACGCCAAGGTATCAAATTAATATATCCATTAGCCCCATATTAGGTATGTTTCCTTTAAATTTATTTTATTTTCCCCTCCCTTAATGTTCCGTCTATCTATATATGTATTATGTATTATGTCTCTTTCTTTCGCATATAATTTTATATTTTATCTTCCTTTTTATGTACATATAAGTGCACTCTTTTTCTATTTATGATTAGTTTCAAATACGTCCTGATGAAGCTTGATATAAGTGAAACCGGTTGACGTATAATAAATTTCGTGGTTTCATACAAAGTGATTATTATTTTATTTAATATAATACGTCAAATCACTAAATGATTGCTTTCTACGAAAATATAATTAATTTATCACTTTAATGAAGTTTCTCATTCTTACCTCATACATCTCATATACGCAATATTTCACCCAATATACATTTACCCACACACACATACCATACACTCGGTCGGCGAGTGTTATAATTCACACTAATTATTAATCTATGATACGATTCTTTAATATAGGTAATATAATATTATGTCGTGCATGTTATTTGAGATTGTAAATATACTATGTAAACTGAACCGAATTACTTAAATATGCTTGTGCTGTAGTGTATCAATATTAAATTATATTGGAATACAATAGAATTAAATAGTACTACTTTTTATTATTAGACTTTATTAATATATATATATTTTATAACATATGTGAATATATGATAATATAACAATTATATTGCAATTAAGTATATACTTGTAGTCTATTGTGTGGGATGGAGTAGACTCCACCTCTGATATATGCTGCATTGTACTGGCTACTTTGCTAGACTGCCGTCTGTGTTAAAGTAGCCAGTTTTTTCGTGCTGTTGTGGTGTTATTTAATTCGAGAAAGATAAAGATTCGACAAGAATAAAAATAAAAATAGAGAAAAAAAAATTGTATTGAGATTGTTATAGAACTAGTGAATTATTAGTGTAGACACTGTATATGAATATTGGATCCATATTTGTGTAATCTTATTGGAAGTGAACGATTTCCAGTTGGTGTTGAGTGTGTTGTACAGTTTCAGAACTAAGAATATGCACAACACAATAGACTAACTCCGTAAATTATCTAATTTTATCAAATAGAATAATTGTAGAGCTTTAAAGAACAATTTAACCAATTTATCAACTGGCAATTTGTATACGTCACAAATATTAAAATGATGTACATACATATTGTGCAAAATACAGAGGAATTTTTTCCGATTCTAGATATCATATTGCGGACCAAAATATTCACGCGGTTACGGATAAAATGAAAACGGGATGATCACTATCTCTGGAAGCGAAAATATCATCCATCTCTTTTTTTCAAGGACTCCCAACTTTGGAATTGCCAACTACACTATGATTGCTCAGCGATCTAGCAAAAAAAAAAAATGCTGGTGAAATATCCGAGAAATATATGAATGATACTAGTTGACTTGAGTATTGCATTTAAAAATGAAAAGGTTTTATTCAATAAAATTAAAATACGTGACCTTCACTTTCGTCCCTTAGAGACCGCACAGCGAACCTGAACACACCCAGCAAGGCGGTACTTACAACGCAACTCCCACCAACCACAACGACATTAGGTACCGACGGCATGTAACAATACAAACGAAGCCATCTGCACTCGAATGAGCCAATCACGACCACTCTACTTATTGACATTACCAGAGCAGCAGCTCTAGTTTCTCAACTTCATCTCAGTTTGAGCTATATAGCAGTATTTCGTCACAAATACGAGCCATAATACACTCCGCGATTCAAAAGAACAGGAGGGTATTTGGGTAAATATTGGTCCATCCAACACCCTCACACAAATCACAACATCATCTTCACATCCATCTGATCTGAAGTTAATAATATTCGCCCTCAACAAACTCCAAACTAGCATACACCTACAATCCCATAATTATATTATTTGACTTCGCGACCTTGACATGTTATTTCGAGTGAGAGTGTGTGGCGTTAAGCTATCTCAAATATGCTGTATGATGAATCCTCACCGAAGCAGTGTTGAAGATACTGGAGGCATTCAAGATATGGGTACATAGAATAATGATAAAAATAAGAAGAAAAACAAGGAAATAAAGAAGAAATCTGATGTACGAGTACTTTGGATGTATATTATGAGACACACTAACACTTCACCTTATTATACTAGGATAAATTCAAACGGATGACGAGATAATGGTAAAATTAGAACCTCGTAAAAACTGTACAAAACGGTTCAGCCAGACATCTGAATCTTTCTTTCAGGCAACTGTAATCAAAGTCCGAATAGCCAACATGATGGCAAATAAACGTTAGCGGATAGAACTCAGAGAAGAAGAAAACATTCCGTCTTTGATGGTATTATGGATCGCATTATAGTCTGTAGTATAATGGAGGATTTCAGTGTTTGTGACACAGATTAGCCTACACGGTTATGTGATGATTTATGGTTATCATTAGCCGTTTCTTGTTATCGTGCTCCATCCAGAATTACGCGTCTACTAACGATCCAAAAACAACTCACCATCGCGATTCAAACCATTCAAAAATACGCTCTAAGTATTTTATATCTTTGGTCATTTCATTTATGTTAATACAAATTCAAATACAATATTTGTTCACAAATCTAAATATTCTAAAGTATAACATGTTGAAACTTTTATACTCTAAAGTAAATCATATTTACGGGCAGTTAGTTACCTACTCAAAACTCGAAACAAAAATACGTCATTTGTGCTCATCGTGGTAGCGGAATTTTTTACTGTAGTTCACAGTAACCAACTCAATAATGTTTTGAGTTCAAACTCAGACCCGCTAGTATCACGCTCGTGTATTTTCGTATCCCAAATTTCCCTAGTATCGATGGTGCTAAGCATAAGGGTTATATTTTCTTCATCACTGCTTAACCCTTGTGAGATTTTAGCCTGATAGCATAAATTGAAGCCTTGAAAAGGGTTGTGACACCAATATATCCTTACAGATCGATTATTGAACCAGCATAGCAAAGATTATTTATAGAAAATTACTTAAAGATACAATGAAACCCTCTTAAAATCCAATATGAAAGAAGCGGCAAATTCAAACTTATTAAGCATTAAACATATTAGCGGGGGATTGTAATATTATTATACATAAACAAACTGTTTTATGCCAAGTGATGGTAGAACTTACATCGATAGAAAAAAATAAAAATTTAATTTTAGTCGAATGAATTAGCACCACTGCTAAATAAATCATTTTTTTAGCGGCATAATAAATATAAAAATATCATGTATTTTGCAGCTTGTATGGGCCGCCCCGAAGCGTGTAAATAAAGTTATCAGGCTTTTTGCGCATTGAAAAAGATATATAATATGAACTATGTCTGGCTACGAAGGAACAAGGTCACATCGCCAAGTACCTCGTTCTCTCCAAATAAATAATTTATTGAGTGGCTCGTCATTCGTCATTTTATATGAAATTTATACGGTACTATTTTAAATACTTAAAATATATTATAACATACGAGGGCCAAGTAAAAAATAAGGTTCCTTACGCTGTACACTCGCCACGCGAGATGCTAGGCGAAATCCGGCAACACCGCCTTGATTGTTGGTCCCTTAACTACATCCCCACTACCGGGAGCAAACGCTGCGACGCTCAGTAAAGGCCTGACAGCCATCCGCTATGGAACCCGCCATCGCCGTTACCGCCAGGTGTGAAATCCGTTCGGTGATTCGATTTTTAAACGCGAAGAAGCTTAAACCTGTTGAAATTCATCGACAGTTGGAAGAAGTTTATGGCACAGCTTGCATCAGCGTCCAACACGTCCGCAAATGGTGCAGGGAGTTCTCCGAAGGACGCACAGACGTCCACGACGAGCAAAGGAGTGGGAGGCCATCGGTGTCGGACGAAGTCGTGGCGAAGATTGAGCGCATTCTCCTCGAAGATCGGAGAGTAACGCTTCGAGAGCTTGCTGTCCAGGTTCCTGAGGTTTGTGAAAAAACCATCGACAACATTTTGACCGATTATACTGACCAAGGGCGTTAGGCTGCACCACGACAACGCTCGCCCGCATGTCTCTCGACAGACCACCGCCCTACTGGATAAATTCGGCTGGAAATTGCTTGACCATGCCCCCTACAGCCCTGATCTTGCTCCCAGCGACTTCCACTTGTTTCCGAAATTGAAGCAACACTTGGGTGGACAACGCTTCAATACAGATGAAGAGGTGAAAGAAGCGGTCACCAAGTTCATCGGCGGCCTAGCGGCGGAATTCTTCGAAGCGGGTTTTCAGAAGTGGATAACTCGTCAGGAAAAATGCATAGAAAAATCAGGAGACTATGTAGAAAAATAGAATAAAGTACAAGCTTTTAGATGGTTTACTTATTTATTGTAATAAAAAATACCTTATACCTGAAAAAAATGTAGGAACCTTATTTTTTACTTGCCCCTCGTATATAAATCTACATTTAAAAAAAATTGAAAATATTCTGCGCTTTGATTTTCCGTTACCAGCAATATCAAGTTTTATTAATATACTATAAATATAATATTTTGTGTCAATAACTGTATTAATATTTTCTGTTTAATAAAAATACACTCAAAATTCTGATACTATCTGATGCCTAGAAATCAAATCTGATTTATAATTATATCGATATTTGACCACCCTATATCAACCTCAACCTCAGTCAGTTTGAAATATTTACATAGAAAAATGTATAATTATCCGAAGGCGTGCACGCATGTCACTACTTTGGTGAGAAATTTATGATGTATTGATAAATACATATTAAAACTTCGACACCAATTCGCGCTATTTCCAATAGCGAACGCCAACACAAGTTCCAGTTAATTCCGCTGCTGCAGTTTATGGCGACAAGCGTCGCGCCAGTCGACAACCCACAAACGCGCAAACGCCGCAATCGACCGAACGATTAACGAACATATATGATTCGGCGTTAATCGGCGTTAATCGGCATTAGCCAACTTCTTTCTGCTACTTCAATTGGTTCGGCGATAATTAGATTGTTCTCGTGAATTATTTCGATAGCTGTGTTGTCCCATGGCTTTCTATTGATAATATGATCATCCATACAGTAAGAAAGATCACCACTAACCTAGACCGATAGTTGCCTTGGTCCTCCGCTGTTGTTTGGTTGATCTCCGATGTTTTGGCATATGTTCTTGGACCGGCCCCCGCGAATTATTTCGACCGATGCGGAGCACCGCCTGTTAAATGATCCGCTTCCAACGAGTAACTGACCGCAATTCGCACCAGACGTACAGAAATACCACAACACAAAAACCCAGGGGTGCCAGTCGAAGGAATCAAAACATGCGTAAACAGAGATTCTCCTTCACAACTCCCAATCCTGGGTCGCCCTCACACACTATATTTACAGTAAACACAAAAAATAACCGACACAATAATATGAACAAATAGTTAAAATCTTCTGTTTCAATCCAACGTTCTTCCGAACCACTTTGATGCTAGTTAGACCGACGCGGAGACACATAACAGGGTTTCGGTTGTTAGGTTGTTGCGACGGTCGTCCTCCAGCTGACCCGCACCCGGACTAAAGTTACATCCGCCTTTTGTTGTCAAATGCACGCCATCTTGCATGAGACAATTTGGAAGGCCTCGCCCTGTTACACGGCTCCCAGCTGGCAATCTTCTCACAGGTCCAGACAGACGATCACGCGGATAAATCGGGGGCCAAGATCTCCCAATCCACCGTGTCTACTATCTTTTGTTTCCCATCTTCGTCCTTTTCCATGGAAGCCAATGTGCGGAAGCTCCCCTTTCGAGCGCGTTTGTTCCGGTCGGTAAATCAGCGCTCTGTATGCCACGTATTTGAAATTTAATGATCTTTACCGAAAAGTACGTAAGTATCTAAGCGATCAAAAATCTGATAACAACCGAAGCTATTCATATTATATCATGGGAAAACGTGGAAGCATGGGTATTACAGAGCTTACAACCTGTCTTCGGCTGGCTTAAGTGATCACTTTACACAATGTAACGTTCACCATTCCACCCACAATCAATCTCCATATCTATCAATTTTTTTGCAAGTTATATATATGTTTCCATGTAAAAACACTTCGAATATTTAACTACAACTTCGCTTTCGCTATCTATAGTCTAAAAATTTGATATTAATTTCCCTGAAACAGCATAGATATCACTTATTGTCACTTACAGAATCTTATTTTTTTAAGAAATATGAAAGATATATTATATATCTGTATATATGTCAAAAGATTAACACATTATACTAGAATACGCCTGAAAAGTCAATTTTCAATTTTGTATATTTATTATTTAGACCGGCATATCATATTAACAATATTATTAAGTCTTTATATTTTAGATCACTTCTACGATTGGATGTTTCGGATTACGAAATGTTAGCAAACAAGGCCTGATAATTTTGAAAACTCAATTAATCATAATTGATATCAAAATTGTATTGTCTTCCAGTGTTTCCTGGAAATATTTAACAAATCCAATTTTTTTATATTTCGCTAAAGCAAAATTGTCCAAAAAAAATTTCGACTGAAAGTCATTTGCGTTTGCCGAATAAATTATAATGTGATTTAGACAGATTCCATGGGCGCTTTTGAAACTGGCAATCCATTACTTTAGCGCTGATATTAAAAAGTACTTTTCATGGAACTGCAAAGTAAAATTGCTATCTCGCGGCTTCATCCGCTTTTAAACAAAGGCTTTGTGATACGAGAAAATATCGGGGAAAACAAAATTTCTTCACAATAATTAATCCAAACCTTTAGCAAAGATGTAACCATCTCACCGTGGCTCGTCTCTACTCTAGTAACTGCGCAAAATATTACAGAATTAACTCTAGTTTTCGATTCAATTTTGATATTTAAATTACTAAATATTATTAAAGAGAACACATTATTATTGTGAAGTTGTAATTATTCAGAACATACATCTGTGATATTTTAAATACTAATTAAATATATTAATTAGAAAGATATACATATAAAATCAATTTTATCGAAAAATATTATTGTTGCGCTACCGGGATTCGAACCTGGAACTCTTTCCAATTCGGGGAAGGTGCATTGTCCAACTATGCTAGAGCGATAGTACTTTTGACGACAAATTTTCGAACCCACATGTTACACTTTTCAAATTAATACATCTATCGTTCCATTATTACTTTGTTTTTACGGAATCTCAAATACCTTTGAGTAAACCGATAGCAGACGCTTGAATTAACAATTAATTTTTATTAAATTTTGAACACATTGATACAACTTATATATTATTAAGGAGAACACATTCTTATTGTGAAGTTGTAATTATTCAGAACGTTGGTCTGTGATATTTTAAATACTAATTAAATGTATTATATTAATTAGAAAGATGTACATATAAAATCAAGGTTATTCACTTTTGTAATATGTATTTTAATTGATATGAAGTTTTTTAACATATTGTTATATTTCACTGTCAGATTCAACGGATCAATCTGTCTCCTTTAACACAGACTTCAATTTACAATTTAGTGTCAGAATCAGACCAAAAATATTAAAAATTATATTATCAAATTACGAATCCCATACCCGACTGTTGGAGATTTATATCTTCTGCAAAAAAGTACGGTAGTGCCGTAGCATTACCGTGTCGAAACGTCGGCCTAGGTTTCCACGAGGATACCATCTACAAAACTCGCGATCAAACCTAGAAGAAACGCCAGTTCTATACATTAGTGCTCGCGAAAATGTTTAATCAAACATACTCGTGTATATATATATATCAGGATAAATTCCTGGAAGGGTTAACCCTTTCAAGAATTTAGCCTCATGGCGTAAATGTACGTGTATTATAGCCGTTACTGAAATGTAGTATTTATATATATGTATGAATGTTTTATCTTTTTTTTCTTTTTATTTCATAACATGTATATTATTTTGTTACTTAAATGTATTATATAATATATTATCTTTATGGCGAATCGATTTTTCATAAAAAAAACCCGATCACGCTGGAATAAATGCATTATTATTATTATTATTATATAAACAAACTATTTTACATATACAGGTTGGCCCAAAAAAAGTGAGAACATCTCGTAACACATGAGTTATTTCAAAACATAATATAATTAATTATTGTTCTTGATGTAATTTTATTTACACAATATTTAGCTAATCAGAAATCGTTAAAACACCCCATATTGCATAATCTACTGGGTTTAAATCTGGACTGTTCGGTAGCCCCATCCTGGCCCGATGAAATTAACATTCTGACAACGTAGAAAGTTGATTGTATTTCCGGCTGTGTGAGATGGAGCTCCGCCCTGCTGTAATGTCTAGCTATACTCTTAGCTAGCTTTGTTTTGAAACTCTTTGATCATTTTCCTAGCACCCCGACGTTTTTCAATTCGCAAATATTTTATCAGAATCCGATCTTCTGCAGTGATTTTTATCATTCTGGGCAACAATTTGAAAAAACCAAATATAAACAATAGAAAAATTAATAATCAAAGATGCCGACCGGAAACTGTCGAAATAAAACGTAATAAAGGTAAATAGGTAAGTAAGTAAATTAGTAAACTATTCTAGCTATTATTAATACAGTGTAACTAATTTTGATGTAATTATATCACATTTTACGAAATGTTTATATTTTATATATTTTATAAACATCTATATGATAAGTAACGAATTTTATAGACACGATAACTACCGTAAGTCTTATTATATTTTGACCAGGTAAATATCTCGGCTAAGTTCGTTAACCAACCTAATCCATCCTTTTGTTTCAAAATAGCGGTTATTTAAAAACTTTAAACATGGTGGTAGGAGAAGAATGGGAAGAGGGTAGAGCTGCAACAGATAACCGAACTGAAAGACAGTCGCTAAGAACCGAAGCATGTGGAAGCGAAATATCCAGGAGACTAAGGTTCGATAACGACAGCAGGACAATTGAAAAAGAAGAAAAGTTAACTATGTTTAAAAAAAAATTCTTAACCAGTATGATTATTAATCAGCAATATTAGAATATGCTCAAGAGCAACACAATTACTGGATATTTACCTACAAAGGCACAGATATCAGATTCTCATAGTGATGACATAGATGGCGATGGTGTATTGGTACTCGAAGCGAGTCCACATACTAACATATATACAACTTTCAAAAATTTGATAAATGTGGAGATTGAGGGATGAAAATTGGTGAACGTTATATATATATATATATATACATATATGAAGTTTTTTTTTTTAAAAATAGATTTTTTTAAATAGATTCTGGCAAAGAAACAATAATATATGTTTTAGTTAGTTATGACATCCTGAAGAAGAAAATAGTATTTTTCGAAACCGATAAATGTATTTAAACTCAATTTAGTGGTTAATAAAACAAAGATAATAAATAAAAATATATATTAAGTGATCACTTAAACCAGCCGACGATAGGTCGTAAGCCCTGTAATTACCCCATACTTCCATATATTTACCATTAAATACAATTTAAAAAATAGCTGTCTTTATGAGATTATATTTGTTTGATTGTTAATCGACTACACAAATTTTAAAAATAGACTCCACATGTCAATATCAAAAGGGATCCATCCAAAAAGTTCAATGGTGTAATATCATTAGTTCATCAATCCAATAGCAATCTCGGTCACCGTGGATATTTCAGCCATAGTGAAATGAAATATCTGTACCAATAAAGATTTGTTCCTGTTCGGAACTCTGTTATATTCATATAATATTATTCAGCTAGGTCATAAATTCTACTGATTTATATCGCTCGTAATTCAAGACACGGATACTAGCCGTTAGTTATAATAATACAGGAGCAACATTATCGCGTGTATAAAATAATATTGCCTTTGTTCTATAAAATAGACATTTTAAAAATATTAGTGGCCGTTTAAAAACCAAGAGAGATGGTAGCTATTTAAAGTCAAAAATATATTTTAGGAGAACACATTCTTATTGTGAAGTTGTAATTATTCAGAACAGACGGTCTGTGATATTTTAAATATTAATTAAATATATTAATTAGAAAGATATACATATAAAATAAATTTTATCGAAAAATATTGTTGTTGCGCCACCGGGATTCGAACCTGGATCTCTTTCCTAACCGGAGAAGGTGCATTATCCAACTATGCTACAGCGACAATATTTTTAGCTACAATTTAAACCATTTTTACATAGTGATTCATGATTCTAAATGATTATTTATTTTTTAATCTACTTTTTCTTCTTCTTCCACGGCACTACATCTCAGGGTGGGATTTGTACTCCTACACGAGTGCTTTCCACCGACTCCTATCCCTGGCCATTCTTGTCCAGTTCCCAGACCCTCCCATCCTGCTCCAGTGCTTTCACACAGTCAGCCCACCTCTTCCTTGACCTGCCTCTAGGTCGCTTTTACTGAGCTATCCACTCGGTTATGATCTTTGGTATCCTGTTATCTGGCATTCTTTCGACATGGCCGGCCCATCGCAGTCTTTGGAACCTACAGAATCTTACAGTTGTTTCTTGCTCAATCAGATTTTCGAGCTCATGACTCATTTTTATTCTGTGAGTTCCATTTTCTAGTGGAGGTTCATAATTTTTTTAAATATTCTACGCTCAAAGACTGCTAATTTGTTTTCTTCGATTTGGGTTAGGCTCCACGACCATACGAGACCACTGGTCTTACTACCCTTTTGTATATCAGCAGCTTGCTTCGATGACGTATTTTTGATTTTACACGCGTAGAAGCTTCTATTTCCAGCTAGAAGTCGAGTCTTTAATTCAACAGTTGTCCTATTTACCGTATTCAAGTTAAAACCCAGATATGTCAAATTATCAACCCCTTCATATACATGAAGATTCACACACATTGTAATATACATATTAATAAAAAAAGAATCATAATATATAGCAATAAATAAATAATATATAAAATCAGGAAACGCTTGTTATTTTGCTTTACGGAAATCGCTGTTGTCACAGAATTTAAAGATTAAACTACCCTTATATATCCGATCATTCAAAAACGGGTATAAAGCTAGGTATCTCACTAAAGCAGGTTACAAGTCTTCAAAAATAATGTCTTGAGCAAGATTTATAGCTTAGTACGTAAACCTGAAACTTCGGGAACTGTATATAGCCCCAAATATTGTGAAGAAGGTGAAAGCAAGGAAGCTGCTAAGCCCTCATATACATGTCAACAGAATCGAGGCTCAGGGGAAGACCAAGACGTAGATGGTCGAGATCGGTGGTGAGCGTTAACTTTGTGGTTAGACAAAATTAAAAATTGTATCTATTTTCAACTATGTATAAACCACTACGAGTTATTTTTACATCAACCGGTTTCGATACTAACGTATCTTCATCAGGACTGGCGTATAACTGAACTAATCCGTAAAAATAAAATATTATAAAACGACATCAATTACGGGGTGGACGCGAAGGCTTGATAGGAAGAGGGAGACATTGAAATAGGGGATATGTTCAATGGCGAGTTGTTTTATAAGTTTTTAATTTTTTAATTATCTAATCTAAGGCCTTTATTATTAATGTGTAAAATTTCAATGCCGTTTTCTTATACAAAAGTGTGGCCTGTCTCTAAAAGGTGGTTGAAAAATACTGAGAAGTTATTATTATTGAGGCACCTTAAGTATTATTTTATTCTAATATTAAAACTCCGTACCGTTTTACCTGTATAAATTGCAGGATATTCGTTCTAATTTTTTATAAAAATAATTGAAAAATAAATATTTTTAAAATATACCTACTAGCTAACTTAAATTGTTACGATGATGAAATATTTTAAAATTTACTAAATGATACAAAATTATTGTAAAAAAAATTACGATAGGACTTAATGTAAATTTTGGAATAAATATTAAATATACAATGCATCAAACAAAGGTGTTTTTTTAGAGGTATGGTATTGGTTTTATTGGAAACATAATTTTATGCCATTAGTGTTTAAATATGATTTTTTATGGGCGCCGCGGCTGGCTCGAATAATGCGCAATTTGGAAGTCCATTTTTCGACCACTTTTTGAAGCAGCCTGGGCCGTATATCGGCAATGTTGGTTTCCAAGTCATGTCGTCTCTGTTTTATCGGTGGAGACTAGCAACTTCACATATTTCCGCAGAAAATAATCCAAAGGTTAACACACTCAATCTTGGCAAATTATGCGCTCGTCGAACGTTTTCTTCAATAAATTGATTGTGGCGCGCACCGTGTGGCAT
Organism: Eubasilissa splendida; assembly: GCA_031772225.1. NCBI lineage: Eukaryota > Metazoa > Arthropoda > Insecta > Trichoptera > Phryganeidae > Eubasilissa > Eubasilissa splendida. The sequence goes on along the minus strand of CM062853.1, from coordinate 3,096,651 downwards.
GCTGCGCCGTTTTGTTGAAACCACAGCTCTTCCACATTAATGCCATTCACTTGGAGAACAAAAAAGTCAGTATTCAAGGATCTATAGCACTCTCCATTGACTGTTACGTTCTGGCCGGCATCATGTTTGAAGAAACAACAGCTTCTTCGGTGCGCACTATACGATATCTCTGTGGATGCATATTATCAATTAGAGTATGCGTGGTGCGAAAACGATCCATGGTTTTTCGAATTACTTGCTCAGATGGACGTTTATGTCGACCGTAAAATGGACGTAGCGTACGGTAAATTTCGGGAACTGAACCGCGATTTTCTAAGTAAATTTGCACTATTAGCAAGCGTTGTTCTGGCTATTCATGGTAAAATGGCAAACCAAATTGAGCACAAATCACCTGTCAGCTGTCGCTGGAAAAAGTGTTGCCAATTCTAAAAACAAACCTCTAAAAAAAACATCCTTTATATGCATTATATTAAGAATAAATAAAAAAATATCAAATGAATATTAAAAATCCCATTCTGTACAGGAACGAATCTACCTATCTGTAAATAAGTTTTTTAACGTAATAAGAAGATTTGGCATACCAGAGTTGGAAAAAAAAAAATTATGTTTAATTTTATTTTTTGTGTCTCTTTAGCTCGCGGAACGAGTCGAAAAATTTTAACTTCAAACAACGTAATATTCAAATTTCTTGTGAAATAAGAATTTACTCAAAAAATATTTCACTCAAAGGGCGTGTAATAAATTTCTCTACCGGGTGAACTATTTCCTTAAACAAATTTGATTTCCAATTACTTGAAATTGTATTCGTTGGAAACGTAGCCACTAAAATATAATACGTAATAACTCATAATTCGTCTATCTAGACTCGCGAGGATAACTTTTAAAATTCTTTTAAAATTTTATAAGAAAAATTTTAAAAGATTTAATCGAAACAGGCGAACACAATAAGCTCAGCTTAAAAGATAAATAATACTGTACTTGTTTGATATTGTTTAATATATAGGTACCTACTTGTGTTAATAGGTTGGTTCGTGAGGATAAATATAAAAAATCATTGGAACATATAATCCAAGCTTTGGGACAAACAGAAATAAATAAAAATATTGAGTTCGGTAGGCTAAAAAAACAGATAACGAGAACTTACAGAAAATCGTAGAGCGAATTGGGAACAAAATTGAAATTAAAAAAAGTGAAATTGAATCAATGTGGAGGCTGCGCCAAAAGTCCACATGAGCCACCGATAATAATACAATTCAAAAACCAGAGAAACAGACGAATGGTTAAAAAAGGGAAAAACCGCAAAAATATATAATAATTTTGTACGATGATATCGTACAAAACAAAATAAAAGACCGCAAACCTAATACCTTACATAAAAGAATTGCTTTGGAAAACAAAAAATATATTGTAGGAAAAGTATAAATATATCTGGGTAACTCAAGGCAAAATACTGGTAAGTTGTGCAAAAAGAACAAAAATCATACAAATATACGAAGAAAAGGATATATGCTCTAGTGGAGGAATATTTGTCTGGATGCACATACATTACACACGATACATTGTACAGCATAGAAATGACGTCGCAATAAGTCACAAATTACAAGTTCCTAGAATGTTTAAGGGGAAGGTGCATCACCAACTATACTACAGCGCTAGTAATTTTGACGACAAATTTTCGAACCTATATGTTACATTATTTTAAATGCATACATCAGTCGTTCATTTGAAAGCCAATTGTTTTTAGGGAATCTCGAATACATTTGAGTAAACCGATAGCAGACGCCAGAATTAACAATTTATTTTTTATTAAATTTTGGACACGTTGATACAACTTATATATTATTAAGGCGAACACATTCTTATTGTGAAGTTGTAATTATTCAAAAAATGTCCGAGATGTTTTAAATACTAATTAAATGTATTAATTATAAAGATATACCTAAAAAATCATGTATCTGGTAGCGCAACAACAATATTTTTCGATTATTTTATATATATATATCTTTATAATTAATACATTTAATTAGTATATAAAACATCTCTGACATTTTTTGCATAATTACAACATCACAATAAAAATGTGTTGCCTTAATAATATTTTTTTGTGTACAAAAATTAATTATTTACTTTTTTATTTTCAAAAAAATTGATGATTCGAGATAAACAGATTAGATTAGATTAGATGATAATTATTTTCAGATGCAACTTATCTATTCACCGTTCAGGTACTTTTCCAGGTCTCCTTTGGGACAAAGTTGCGTCCAGGATAATCTTATTTTGGTCGAAGAATTATAATAATATTTTGTCCATTGCCGTTGTTGTTGCAGGATTGAGGTATTTGTACTTCGTCCTGTCCACGGGATACGTAACATCCTTCTCCAACTGTACATTTCAAAAGTGTATGTATATTTTACGGTTGTCACTAGTAGGATGATCTACTCGGCGTTATACGTGTGCAAAGCTGCAATTTTAACCCTTAAGAACCATCTAAAAATTTAATGAAGCTTGTATAATAGAAACTCCTTCTAAAGCCGTAGATGTTCTATAACCCCTTCCGCTTGACGCGCCTCTTTTTGATAGGCCAATGTTATCCACCAAGAGAATGTATCAAGTAAGCTCTTTACTGTGTCCTTAGAACCTTTCATTTCGACAGATATTGGGCATTCTAAAATATATTTATGATTCTGTTTAGTGAAAATTACACCCTGTTCTTTCTTTCACATTCCGTGAGGTTAACCTTCTGTCATGTATTCTGTAAACAAGGCTTGTCCCTTCGGCTTGTAGCAGTATGGCTGAGGATCAGTGGCGTAACTATAAATATTGGGCTCCAATGCAAAATGGAAAAAAGGCCCTTCTAGGTATATGTATTATATACAAAATATATCAATATTTAGTACCGAAGGGTACTAATAAGTAGTTGAATAAAATTTAATATAAATAAATATCGTGCAATTTACACTTTTATCACCATCATCATTACCTTCGTTCCCTTATTCTAGGATATGACGGGGGCCTGAATATTTTCCTAATGTACCTACCTACGTTAGAAATAAAAAATTTTAAGTTTAAAATTCAATGTTATGCTGTGGTATATTTAAAAATGCATTAGTTCATATTAACGCTGGGAAAAACAGCAATACAAAATGTATTGTAGGACGAGAATGGATTTTTTTAACTTTATGTAACATGCACTGCATTGGCGTAGTTACGCCACTGCTGAGGAGGTATTATACCTCTTTCCGTACTAAATCTCTCACTGCACCGGGTCGGTTTACAGTCGCAAGGTGAGAGTGTACTCTTGCCGTAAGAGCATTGTTAGGAGCAGTAATTACCGGCGAGCGTCTGCACGAAGATTTAAAGATATAGAAGCGAAAGATGTAATATATCAGAAGAAAAATGTGTAATATTTGAGAATGCGGCGTGATGGTATAAAAAGCGTGTGTTGGATTTTTTTTTTTTTAATATTTCATCAAAATATGTAGCCACGTTTTTCGAAGCTTTCCCCGCCACCTATTCAAACGGTGTAACCTTCCCTTTGTGGAGCTGAAGGTGAGCGATGGCACGCGGCGGGGGATGACGGAGGCCGTGACGCAGCAGGGTCCGGGGTCTGGGGTCTGGGGTCTGGGTGATGAGACTATGACGCGACACATAAAGAGACACGGGGCTGTCCCTAACGAGCCTTTACCGTCAACCAACACGTGAAAACAATATTATCAAAATGACATTATTTTGTTATTCCACAGGCCCGCGGGATTTATGTTTAATATTTTATACGAAGACCTTCGTGGACTGAATATTATTCATTTATATTTATCTGAAAAGAGGTATTACAATACCTTGAAATAACGCGTGTAAAATGACGGGAAGTTAATATACATATGAATATAAAAACACTCATTTTTTAGTTCCACTTGTTTAATTTCCGTGAGACGCGTTTCGCCTTACAAGGGCATTATCAATGATCCATTTTAAATTCAACAACTTGTATTTAAATGAAATATATTATAAAAGGGCAGCTATATAATTTTATGTACTTAAGATAATAATAATAATTTTGGAAATCAAACGAGTAGACCTAAAAAAATAAGTGTTTTTATTTTCATGTGTGATTATGGAGTTCTACAAACTTACCCCCGAAACAATAAATATGAGAAATTAATAGTTTTTATAACATTAATTTTTCATGTTATATTAAACAACTAATTTCGTATTTTAATCGATAATTTCAAATTATCATTTTAAAAAATTAAAATTTTTTCAACAACCGTCAACAAGTATCGGGAAATTTATTTTTTAGTATTTGTAATCTTTATTTATTTCTTAAAATATATGATATAAAAATAATTATAATATTAACATTGACATTCTCAAATTATTGTTTATCAATTTTTCAATTAATTAAACATTTTTATCGTCTATGAATTTTAATAGTTAAAAGGTATGAACCCGCACGTACGTAACCACTAACCTAGAGTGACAAATAGTGGCGATGAGCTAAAAACCCTCAAAAATGTGAGACAATCAATAATATCATATGAAGTATTTGAAAATATCTTAATTAGCAGATTTAATATAAAAAAATTAATACATAAAATACTTTTATAAATTTGTCCGCCATATTATAATTTTTTTTATGCTATGCAGTTATGAATTAAATGTGATATTTACGAGAAATAAGTAAATAATAATGATGGAATAGTGTAACTATTTAGATGCTAATGTTTGTTCGTTTATTTGGATTGAGTGGCAATTAAGGTCTTCACTATTAAGTATGTATACTCGCATACTTTAATTTTCCAGATGTTTCTCAATGATGCTCCACATTTAAAATTCTGTCAAAAGTGTGCTATTGTTTCAAATTATTTGTTGAAATACTGTTGCTGAATAATGTCTTCGCTATACTATATGCGCGAATGCGTGAAATCGTGGAGGGACACATTCATTATATAAGAAGTTCGACGGAAAAATTTCAAGATTAAATTGTAATTGCTCGTAAACCATCAGGGTGATGTAAGTGGGAGGGGTATTGTTCGACGCGCGTGATTTGCTGATTTGCCAGTCGCAGTGAGCCACTGGTCGGGAGCACACCGCGCGTTCGCAGTTGAGTAATATTTAAAGTGCGGTAATTCATTGGTTCGTGCGTGTCGCGCTTTTTTGTTCTCACATTAATATTCGACGAGTAAGTAATGGGCCGAGCACGTAACTTATCTGGTATTATATTAAAAAGTTCAGACAAGAAGGGACAATTTTTAACCAAACTATTCTTGAAAATGACTATTCTTTACGTGAAACCTTAGCGAGAGCGTTTTGGAACAGCACGAACAATTCAAAACATATTGTTTAATGACGAAGCACATTTTTATATCGATGGCTATGTTAATAAATAAATCATGAGAAAGCCCAGAAAATCCAAGGGAACGCCATCAAAAGTGTCCAAAAACGGCAGTGTGGTGCGCAATTTCTGCCCGAGGGATAATTGGCCCTTATTTTTTTAATCAGCGAGAGACTGTCACTGCTTACGTGTATTACCGAATGATCGACGAGCTTTTGGTACCGCAACTTCAGCTGTTTCCCAAATCCAACAACAGAACACAATTTCAGCAAGACGGGGCCAACCCACACATAACTAGAGTTTCAATGGAGAAGCTGAGGGGAATTTTTCCCAATAAATTAATCAGCTAGTACGGACACATACCCCGAGCACCTCGGTCACCGGACCTTACACCGTGCCACTTTTTTTTGTGGAGATACCTTAAGTTGAGAGTTTATAGTAACAATCCTGCCATTGTTGAACCAACGCTTTGCTCTCGCGCGTTCGCAAAGTTAAGAGTCCGATTGCAAGAGTGTCTTGAGAGAAATGGACGGCATTCATACGATATTGTTTATAAAACGTAAAATCCGCATCATTAAACTCCATTTTGTACAAATGAAATACGAGAATAACATTGCAGTTTATTTTTTTTTATTTAATTATGAACTTGAAAATTTTCCGCTAGACACCCTTTATTGGATTATTGACTTCTTTAGATAGGTATATAATTTATTATTATGTACCCAAGATTCGGCGTCGTGACGAGATTCTCAAAGAAATCAGCTCGTGTAAACACACGCGATGTAATTTGCTCAGGCTCGTTATGTAATACAAACATTATGATACAAATTTCCTACCTAAATTGGATGGCTGGAGGGATTCGGTAGCGCTCTAAAGTTACAAATAGACATTAAATACGCCAAAACTTATACAATTTACTTACGAAATGTTACTCTAGTCTCAACTTAATGCCCACCGGTATGTTTTCGGTTTATAAGTACCGAAAGTGGTCTTCGGTTATATTAAGTAATTCAAACCGTACGATGCGTCATAATTGGATCAAGTAAATTGGTTTGAGTGATGTGAAATAAATCACAATATAATTGAGATGTCAAAAACTGTTTAAATACGGAAAAAAAACATCTGAAGTTGATCGGCGACCTCGATGTAAGTATTTACATTTATCTTTTTAAATAATATATCTTATAAAATATTTTCTTATTTTTCTTCTTCTTCTTCATTGGTGTCAGCATTGATATATAATGGCCTCAATAAGATGAGATATGACTCGTAATGTACGAGGGCAAGTCCAAAATTATCTCCATTTCTCGTTCCACAATTTATTTACGCAGACTTTACGGAAGCTAAGCTCGTCGTGTATGATTTGACGGGCAGAACCATGAGTGACGTTCAAAGAAGACGCTGCCTCACCGATGGTTACTCGCCTGTTCGCGTTCGGTTGACCGGCGTTCTGCTCCCTCTTCGTGCGTCACACTCGTCCGACCACTCGTAAACTTCTCGATCCACAAAAAAATACTTTTACATGAGCACTGTTGCCGTATTGTAATAAAACACTACGATGAACTTCAGCCCCTTTCACACCCTCCGACCATTTAAATTTTTTCACACGTGACCGCAGTCGTACCAACTCTAAGCACACATGCACAGAAGGCAGCATGATAACGTTGAAGGTGTATTATGGCGAAAGTGTAGATAATTAATGACTCGCCCTCGTACTTCCAAAAGTCTTGGTCATGAGCACGTACAGCTGACTCCACCATTGTGACTCTCTTCAAGATCTCCTTCTATGCTGTCATACTTTTTTTACTACCGTAGATAGAGCTTGCCGTGATTGGATATTGCAGCATTTAGTCATTCTTGCATCGTGCTAGTCACGGCCTACGTCACATCCTTCTTCAGCAGTACGTTTCTAAAGCATCTATTTTATACTTGTCGCTATTGCGTCTTTACTGCATACATTGGAAAGACAAAAGTGTGAATCAACATCATTTTAGTTGTTTGTTTATTGTCACTGTCTTTCCATATTGTCTGTCTTACCATATTGTCTATCTTTCCATATTGTCTGTCTTACCATATTGTCTATCTTTCCATATTGTCTGTCTTTCCATATTGTCTTATCTTTCCATATTGTCTGTCTTTCCATATTGTCTGTCTTTCCATATTCTCGGAAGTTGATTCACGGCAACTTTACCTAGTTGGATGCACGATCGAATTTCCTTCCCACTGTTCGAGATCAGCGAACATCCTAAATAAATTACCTCATGAACTGCCTCGCATTCTGTTATTTAGGGGGATTTGTGGAGTCTCATCAGCACGAGGGAATAATTAAAAATGGATAATAATAATTAAACGAAGTACAGGGTGAATATTATGTTCCAGATCGATGTTGTTTTTGAATAACTAAAAAATAATTTATTTTTTTTTAAAATGGTTTTTCCTTATCAATTATTTGGTTTATTACAATTATGTATGAAATATGACATTGGTCAAGAAGCCGCCTCTAGCAACGGCACAAATACGTCCTTTTTAACCATATTTTTCATAACAATCTCGCACACTTCGCGTGTTATTTCAGCAGTTTCATTTCGAATATTGTCCTGTAGCCATCGGAATGGTTGACTTATTGACTTAGACCTCTCTTTTCAAGAACCTCCATAGATAATAGTCGAGAGCCGTCAAATCAGGTGATCGAGGGGGTCAGTCGATATCACCACTTTTAGACATTGTAGACATAAATTTCAAGCGTAGCTCGGGCTGTGCGTGAGATGGCACCGTCATGTTGAAACCACATGTGTTGCAGGCCTAATCGACCCAATTCGTCTACCAAGAAGTTTTCCAACATGTGACGATAGCGATTATTATTTTTCTAAAACGTTTTGATAACTTTAAATTACTCTCTATGATTACCAAATGTGAACTGACAAATGTTTACCAAACCAAAATGGTAGCCAAACAAAATCGACCTGGAACATAATATTCAACCTGTATTTGAGCCAAAATTCCTAATCTATTGATTTAACTCTTGTATAAATTGAGGATTTATACGAAGCGAATTAGTATGTACACGGGATTCTAATATATAATATTGTATTTAATCCAAATCAGTGTAATATGCTTATTTCACAAAATAACATTATTTTTATTATTTATTTTATATACGATAGTCACTATATAAAGAAATCGACAGACAAGATCTTTATAGCTAAGATGAAGTCACAAGACTCGACAACATTCAAAATGATTCCGCGGTTCTTTCAGAATGGCCCCTATTTCTGAAAAAATGAAAGAAAGCGTATCAAATATATTAAGAGAAAGACCAAGAATGCTGCTAAGGACAGAAAAAAGTGGAACAGAATAAGAGATGAAAGGGATAAGATGAGAACGAAGAAGAAGATGTACGATTGTTACTATCTGGTTTATTTCATATTTTTTTTAAATAATAACATTTTAACATCTGACAAGACAAACTGACCCTCAATATATTTTTGAGACTCCAGGTAGACTATTTGGTACGATTAACGACGACGGTCGACGGACGATTACATATAGAAGACCAAGAACCAGTGGAGAACGGAACCAGAGGGGCGTAGGAGAAGAGGGACGATGTCATAGCGAACTTCACTAATGGATAATATTAACTGGCGAGCGGCCATCGGTGGAGAATAATTTGGCTGGTAGCCATAACTCACCCCGGGCTATTAGGTGATGTTGATAACATGGTAAAAATGCACAGCAGTCCTCTTCTTACGCAGTTATTCTATTATTATTATTATATTCTATTATTATTATTATATTATATTATTATTATTATATTCTATTATTATTATTATATTCTATTATTATTATTATTATTATATTCTAACATTATTATTCTATTATTCGGCGCGTCTTAAATACTTCTTGATTAAACTAACCAGCTTAGTACTTGAATTGTTGTTCTGATTTACAGACTAGTAAATGAATAGACATGAAATAAAGTGCACATACAGGAGAGGAGTTTGGAACATCAGGAGAGGGACGAAGGGCATTCTACACATTCTTTGTGGAGATATAAATCTGATAGTTTATGCAACAGTAAAAGTATTTACTTACAATAATTAGACAAAATACTTTGTTTAAACCACTATTCATTGATTATTCTACATGTTTCGACATCTATGGTATCTTCTTTAGGAAACAATGTATACTGAAATTAAAAAATACAAACATAGATTAATTAATTAATTTCAGAATACATTGTTTCCTGAAGAAGACACCATAGGTGTCGAAACATGTAGAATAATCAATAAATAGTGGTTTAAACGAAGTATTTTGTCAAACTTATTAATATAAAATGAGGCCACAAATAAATTTTGCAAATATTGAAAAAGAAAGAATTTACTCTTCGAAATTTTATTATTTATATAAACAATGTATTGTTAACGTTCAATTTTTCGTTCCAATCGAGTCATATATTTTTAAAAAGTCGCGGTGCTATTTGATTGCGTAAGTGTCACGTGATTGAAAATATAACAATAAGGAATTTTCGTTAGTTCATGTCTATATATTTGGGAGTCAGTGTTCTGGTTGTAATTTACAACATCAGTTAGAAAACCTGACTTCTGGAGAAAATTATTTCTGATTTATAAATTAGATATTATTATAGTAGGTAAACATGAATGAAGCTTTGCTCTCGCGTCATGGAGATTTATAGAGAAAGGTCGGTATGCATTTTTTGGTTATTATACTCAATACATAACGAACGACAGCAGAATCAGACAAAAGTTTCATCCGTGAGTCATCAAGTTTCGAGTTTCAAGTCGAATCTGTGCTATTCTAATGTGACGTTAGAGGTCACCGTTAAAAGCTAGAGATACGAATATATATATATTGTGGAAGAACTCGATGTTAATGATAGTTTTTTTTTAAATAGAGTGCGTACATGGAACATGTGTCACGTCAAAATATTATTTTCAAAGAAAACTAAATGTTTGTTCTATAAAAATATGACAAACTTGATTATCTCCCTCCTCGGACAACTTGATCACCGAGTGCCTTACCACTAGACCAGCCAGCAAAATTGTATCAATTAGAAAGTTGTACAGAAAAAATCAGTTTATCGAAAAAATATTATATCACCGGGGTTCATACTGTATCATATCCGGAGAAATGCGTTACTATTACGCCACGCCAATCTTTAAAAAGCTATCACCTTTTTATTGCGACAAATCTCTTACTTACCTTTGAGTAATATACGCTAGGCGACGCCAGAAATTAAATCAATTCATTTTAATTCAATTCACGCCGCAGAAATAGATGGATGAGAAGGAGTCCGAGAATATACAAAAAAATAATTGACTCAGTTAGGTCTCCAAACTCCTCAGTAAGGCACGCTATGTAGGATCGAATACCTAAAAGAAAGCTGGTAGAGCATTTTCCATGACAGGGGGTCACGATCCTTAGTAATGAGGGACCAAATAAGAAGAAGAATTAGAGGTACCCCGGGATATTTCACGACACTATATTTTCATTATTACAACCATAGCTCTTTTATAGGTATATAATTTAGGAATACACCACGCACGTTACTAAGCCTTTTCCTCAGCCCTTCGCGCATAAATACGTCAAACCTCCCTCCGTAACCTGCCGTACAAACGTATGACACCGTAGCGGAGTTTTTATTTTTCTAAATCTTTTTTCCACGGTTGTTTTTGAATACGACATTGACATGTTTAAAATGGTCGCGTCGGGGAGAAACTACTTTAATTCAAACTAATTATTTTCCCCGCCAAACGTTAAGCAAGTAATGACAGAATCGTTACAACTCCGGGACGCTTGTACCCAAAAATATCAAAGTTAGCCCTTTTTAAATGTAGGACGAGAGAAGTGGACCCAATTATTTATGTCACTACCGGGGGTAGCGAAAATTTTTATTGAAATGAACCCGTTGGTGAAATTATTTTTATGTGTTGAAGTTTAAAGAAATTATGATTTCTTATATTATTAATAGAATCGGCGTTAACTTTGTAGTTTCATCATAATGGATGGATATAAATGAAACAATGTTATAACTCTACTTGAGTTTATTAGCACTACTCGAGTTTCGAGAGAACGGTAACTCTCATCGACAGGTGAAGTATTAAACTGTTTAACTAGTTTAATAGTTACTATTCTCTTGAAACTCGAGTAGTGCTAATTAACTCAAGTAAAGTAATAACATTGTTTCATTTATATCCATCCATTATAATTTCTTATTTAAAGATAAATCAACATTTTTCAGAGATTCTTAATCATTACTAACGAATGAATTTAATAAAATATTATAAATTGGTGTGTTTTATTTTGACAATTTATTTTTTATTAGGAGAACACATTCTTATTGTGAAGTTGTAATTATTCAGAACATGGGCCAATGAAAATATAATTCATATTTAAAATATCACAGACCTATGTTCTGAATAATTACAACTATATTATAACAATGTGTTCTGCTAATAATAAAGTTGAATCAATGTGTCCAAAATTTAATTGATAATTCTGGCGTCTGCTATCAGATTCAGATTCAGATTCTGTAAAAATAAGGTAGATGGCTCTTTCAAATAATGGAACAATTGAATGTATTAATATCAAAAGGGTAACATAGGTTTGAAAATTTGTCGCTAAAAATATTGTCGCTGTAGCATAGTTGAATAATGCACCTTCCCCGGTTAGAAAAGAGATCCAGGTTCGAATCCCGGTAGCAACAATAATATTTTTCGATAAATTGATTTTATATGTATATCTTTCTAATTAATACATATTTAATTTATTTTTCCTTACAGGTATCCGCTTGCGTTTTCTGGATCCTTAAACAAAGAATGGCATCGACTGCAAAATATTTATTATGTATTGTATTTACCAATTTCTTATACATATTTTTTATTAGCTATTGAAATCTGAAATATTTCTACAATGTGGAATATGGGAGAAATAAGCGAGAACTTGTAGGCTAACTTGTTTATTGTAATACTTATTATACTATATTAATTACGATAAATTAATTTTATAAGGATAAATTGAGATTTTAATAACTAAATATAAAATACCAATAACACTGCCAAAAAATTATCCAAACGAATATGAAAATAAATTCACCGAGAAATTGCTTTAAATATATGCCACAATATTCTTCATACTTCCCGTACAATCTGTGTTACATGCTTTTTTATTTTCTTCATAATTATTATATATGATTTAGTATATCTTTTATTTTTGTACGCAGTGATAGATGATATTCCGCTTTAAAATGCGGGGCTCTTCCTTTAGTACGAGAATAATCTTTATAATTTCTCACAGCAAAGCACCTATACAAAGAAGATAAATTGTTACAATTTCAATGGAAAGGGCTTGCAATTTGCCGAGTTTCGTACGGTGTGTTGTGTGAAAACACATGTAGCATGCGCGACAATCGCACGCAGTTAACATATCTTGTAAATACAAATTAAATGTATTAATTAGAAAGATATACATATAAAATCAATTTTATCGAAAAATATTATTGTTACTACCGGGATTCGAACCTGAATCTCTTCCAATCCGAGGAACGTGCATTATCCGATTATGCTATACCAACACAGCGAATTGACGACATTTCAAATTAATATATCTATCGTTCCATTATTTGAAAGCCATCTACTTTGTTTTTACGGAATCGAGTAAATCGATAGCAGACGCCAGAATTAACAATTAATTTATTATTAAATTTAGGACACATCGGTACAACTTATATATTATTAAGAAGAATTACTGATATTTTAAATACTATTTAAATGTATTAATTAGAAAGATATACGTTTAATTAGTATTTAAAATATCGCAGATCTGTGTTCTGAATAATTACAACTTCACAATAAGAATGTGTTCTCCTTAATAATATCATTTGTATTAACCGTATAGTCCCGATAACCCACCCTCTAAAACAACACCCGTCCTTGAAGTGACATTGACATCGCCCTAACACGAGGCGTGTCATATTATGCGGGGTAGCTAATACTAAAAATTGAAAGTGCTTATATTTCTAACCGGTACAATAATTTGTTATTAGCGTTATAATATATAGGTCGATATTAAGTGACTCCCTTCTTGCGGCAACTTTGAAGTGTCCAGATACTTCGAACACTTAGATAATTCATATTGAAGTCCATTCCAACTTTGACAGCGTTTCACAAAATCTTCACTCGAAATAGAAGAACTTTCTCTTTGTGGAGATTCCCTATGGACGCTTCGTAAGAGCTGTTTCGCGTTTGTTTAGTCATTTGTATTAATGATACCGGCAGATGCTCCACCTGTGCAAGAACTTACCTGGATGCTCGAAACATTCTTAAATTAGGATAATTATCCACATCCTCCCACTCGAAATATTAAATACAAAATAATTAATTAATTTAATTGCACTGCAAACTCTTTTGTCACGTGTACATCGTGTTTAAAAAAAATACATAAATTCGAACTGTAAATCCGGATCAATAAGCCGATTTTTGCTCCCAATTGAATACAGCTATATCACAAATTCACCCACGGCATGCAAACAACAAACAATACGTGATCAAAACACAATATCACAGAATACAGTGCTGGTGCACTGGAGCTGAAAGATCCACACCGCGAGTGCTATCGCGATGTCGAGATCGAACAAATATCCATCAGGTTGACGTCTGCTAGCGTCAAGATCACAATTCACACTGAAAAGACGAGCATTAGGAAATATATGGATGGGAATTTGGACGTGGAAATGTGTCAATAACAACGGTTGCGGCTGATTCGAAAAGACGTGCCAAAGTGTGTTTACGAATTCGGAACAATATATTTTGCAATACAGAAAAAATTTAATTATCGAAAGAAGAAGAGAAGAAAAGAAAAGGAACTACATATTTTTTTTATAAATCGATTTTTCCTGTATATCTTTCTGATTGATTAATTTAATTTGTATTAAAAACACCACAGAACTATGGTTCTGAAATTGAAAACTTCACAAGTAAAATGCGTTATCATTAAAAATATTTTGTAACTATATGTATTTAATATCGCAATTTAAATGGGATTAAACAAGTAATTTAGTTGAAATAATATCTATTTAAGGAATTGTTGAACTCGTACAAGGATAGCTTACATAATATGATCCACCGAGCTGGGTAATGAATGATAATTATAGTAATTCAATCTAATGGCTTTGAAAAATATAGCAAAGTCAATCAATAATAATTCATAGAATGTACAACAAATATTTTATGTTCCAAACTAAGCTATATTTATATTTGTAATTAAAAAATGTGTATTTTTTTATAGTTTAACTTTCTGGTTAAACATAATCATTCGTTTAAAAGGAAACAAACTTTGTATAAACCACTTTTATTAATTTGACATCAACCGGCTTCGAAACACATACACTATTAAGTGTATTTCATTTTATATTCCTACCTCCCTCTCTCTTTCTCTCTGTCAATGTGCTCATGACTGAGCATTGTGGTCCTCTATTCTGTTTCTACAGCGCAAAGTGCTTGTCTCCACTGTTCGCGATCTTGTGTCTTGTTTAGTGTGACGTGTAACGAGGTTCTGGTTATGTCTCGGTCCATCTTATTGGAGATTAACCTCTCGCCTTTGTCCTCGGACAACACTCGTAATTACCAATTTCTCCAGGCTCCATCTTTTCAAGAGAAAGAAAATTTTTTCCGAAAGAATTCTTTTAGTGCGAAGATCCCGAAGAATGGAGACATTTGTTGTATTCTTATATATTATAAAATAAATAATATTTCAACATTTTTTAAACCACTCATTCAACCAATATTTGCAAATTTACTTTGTGGCCTCATTTTATATTAATAATTATACAAAATACTTTGTTTAAACCACTATTTATTAATTATTCTACATATTTCGATACCTATGGAATCTTCTTCAGGAAACAGTATATATTGAAATTAAATAACTATAAGAGATAAAAACTAAACTATAAAATGGAGAATAAGAACTAATATGAAAACAAATTTAAAAGGTGACTATTTGCAAAGAGGATTTGGTTATTTATAATATTAAGTTTGCTATTAACACTGTTTCTTATTTCTAAAATGTGATCGGAAAATTCTGAATAATTATTGTTATTTAGGCATCTCAAATTCTCCATAATTATAATATCAAAATTTCTACAAGATATTCCTATACAAAAATAATAGCAATGATTACTTAACTATTTAATTACGTAAAATCATTTTTAGAATATGTCTGATTGGGTATTTATTACTACTGGTTTAGTTAAGTTGTACTGTCGTAGACCACGATCAGATTCTTTTGATAATAAGTTTTACCTTGTATTTTTTAATTTCAGTATACAATGTATCCTGAAAAAGATACCATAGGTATCGAAACATGTAGAATAATTAATAAATAGTGGTTTAAACAAAGTATTATTTTATTTGTTTATCTTATGAGTAGTAGAAGAACTTAGCTCACCCACGTATAGGAAACCATTTAAAATATTATTATTTTTCGTATATATGTATATTGTTTTGAAATATGGTTTATGTATAATTTAGTCGCCTTATTGAATTTTTAAAAAATCGGATTTCGTAACATATTTATTTATTATTGCTCAGCGTGTCGAGCTGTGATGATATATTAGTTGGAGTTAGCTTAAAATCTGTTCAGACAAAAGTCCAAACCGCATTAAAATCGATTCAGCCGTTCTTGAGTTGTATGGTAACAAATAGACATTGCATTTCAAATGTTTTTTGTATAAATATTCCTTTATATAGAGACATAAATAAAAAAATGTACTTATTATTTATTTAATTTTGATTGAGAAGGTGTTAATTATTTTCATAATTTCATTATTATTATTAATTTTTTATATTGCTTTTATATATTCGTTCTTTCATCGTCTCATGTGAAGATCCTTTGAAATGAGCATAACTTTTTCTTTTTATTTTTACCAGATAATCAGATAATCACAACAGGTGGCAAATTACATTTGAGCTCAATATTTTCATATTCTATTTCCTATTTTTTTTGGGAAAAAAACCCGTTCGATCTTCAGTAGCCAGATCCATCCAATGAAATTCTTCTCGAAAAGATCACTTATTTATTCATAAAACCTTGCCGCGAAAAAAAATCCCTACATAATAAAAGTTGCCAGGTATCTATCTAGCTGCTTTTGGAATATTACAATTTTCCCATATGTATTCAAAATACCCAGGAGAAATTAATATATTACGTTGAGTATATTTTATAACCTCGCTCTAGTATGATATAAAAAAGTGGGAGAATTGGTGGCGACGCTCACTGGCGCGAATCAAATGATTGGCTTGTTATGGGTGCAATTAAATATCCCGTGTGGTGTCTGCCAATGGTAATAAAATGGCCAAGTGCAGAAATAAAAATATATATTACCATCATCAAATTGACATCGTGAAAACGTGTCCCATTCAATTGGTTTACAAAAAACTTACAACGATGGGATCCATCCACAGTTGAATCCGTTCAACGTGACCCACAATCCATAATGTGGATCGAGGAATCAATGAATTATTGTTCTCGCATAGGTATGGCGAAAAGTTATATGTCCAGACTGGACAAAATATGGAAAGACCGCGGTATTTCCATATTTTATATTTTTATATGGCGTGGAATCATGAACCCTGAAAGCAAAGAAGAGAAGACTGTGTTCCGGATTCGTAAAACATATTTTTGGCACGTCTTGCGAATGTTATTGACACCTTTTCGCGTCCAAATTCACACCCATAATATCTCCTCATGCTCGTCTTGTCAGTATGAATTGTGACCTTGACGTTAGCAGACGTCAACGTGACCGATATTTGTTCGATCGCGACATCGCGATAGCAATCGCGGTGTGGATTTGTCAGCTCCAGTGCACCAGCACTGTATTTATCTTGTTTTGGTGATCATATATTGTTTGTTGTTTGTGTGCCGTTAGATCCTATCATTACAGTTTTCTTTTCAGACAGATTAACGCCTTTAAGATGTGGTACTGGAGACACATGTTGCGCATGTCATGGATTGCGAGACGTAAGAATGTCTATATTCTGCGGGAACTGAATATCAAGGACAGACTCTCAACCATTTGGCTGAGACGAATCTTTCAATTTTATGGGCATCTTGCGAGAAGAGAAGATATCTTAGAGAAGCTTGTTGCGGTGGACCACGCGTTGAAGGACGAAGAGAAAGAGGAAGATCCTTCACCCGGTGGACTGACCAAGTTGAAAAAGCAATTGGCACTTCTCCGGTGGCAGCCCTAAGAGCTACAGGATGCCAAGGAAGTCAAATAGGGCGAAAGTTAACGGAGATCGCGATCCTCAGTCGTGATGTACTGACGTGGATGATGTTAATACTTTCTGGAGGCATCTCAGCATATAGCTAAGCCATCGCTATGTTTTCACCGGGCGAAAAGTTCCCTGCGTTATTTATCTTATACATGTGTTATTTACAAAGTTGAAACCTTGCGTGCCTAAAATTTCCCACAGATACATGTTCCGTATACGGATCGGAAAATGCCTGAGGAAATATCCAGATAAAAGCGAACGTCACTCATGAATACGAGATTCATTTTTAAATTTACAAAATAGCTTCTAACCAAAAAATATTATAAATAAACAAACCGGCGGGACTGGGGTGAAACAATATTTCTTCGTGCACTATCTGTCTCGATCCGCAAGGCCACAGTTCCAAAGTTACCCAATACACCTGGGATTGATAATACATGCCGTCTGGGTGGAGCTCAGAAAAGGAAGAACACTAACTAAAAATTTAAATTCAAACAAAAAATATTAAAAATTAATTATCTTAAAAAGTGTGTTTTGAACGCAGACCAGTAAATGAGTAGACATAAGATAAAATGTACATATAGGAGAAGGGTTTGAAATATTAATTGCGGGACGAGGGGCATTTTACACACATTCTTTATGGAAACATAAATCCGATAGTTTATGACACAATTTATGTAACAGTAAAAGTATTTACTCTTCATATTATATTGTCAGCGTTAAAATTTTCGTTCCGATCGAGTCATATATTTAAAAAAAAGTGTCGGAGCTATTTGATTGCGTAAGTGGTACCAAAGTGATTACGTGGGTGGCACCAAATTGAAAATTTCGAAACAAGGAATTTGAGTTAGTTCATGTCTATATATTTGGTAGTTTGTGGTTTTGAACTATTATTTAAACCAATGTTATCAAATGTTTGACACAACCACCGTCCATATATTTTTAATGAATAATCACATCATTTACACGACAATATTTTACAGCTTTTTTTTCTTCAATAAATTCATTATCTAGTGAAATATAGTTTTTGTGGCTTCAATTTTTGTTCACGAGTGGCAAGTGAGGCCGGCTTTCATAAGTGATGTTTAGGGGGGAGGGGGTCAGTGTTATTGTGACAGTCTGGGACAGGGGGGTATGGTCATAACATGACAACTCGTGACATAGGGGTGTAGGGTTAATATTTCACCGAAAACCTGTGACGCCGGAAATCTAAATATTATATAATTCATCTCTTCCCTTTGGTCTTAAACGACTCTGATTTTGGCTATTCACAGAAACCTTCATGATTTCACAATCCTCAGGATGCTCTGGCAGGGCCAGTTCTTTAACCCCTTCCATTATCTAGTTATATCATCCTGTTTAGATGCTATATCTCACTTTACTTTATATTTAACTTATTAATGTGTGTTTATGTAAACACCTTCGATAGCTGGTTCCCAGGTTTCCAATTAACAATAAGCACACATATGATATATGAACTGCACTAACCTTTTTAATTTTGCTGTCTTTATATTTCGACAAAAGCGGGCACTGGTGGTTTATTTGGACCGCAGAATTTGTCGAAGCACGGGATGTAATAAGAACGACACCTGTCGAATACCGTCTTCTTAGCTTCCGAAAAAAGGGCGGCAATACGCACACACATATACATTATTATAAACCAAGAAATCCAGTGGTGTCAATCGAAGTAACAAAATGCGTAAATAATCTGGTTTCTTGTACCGACGTGAAAGACCAAATCATCAATTCAATTCTCATTAATCTATAATTAGATGCACCTGTATATATTTTATTATTAAAACTAGAACAATTTATTTACAAAATTATGTTTCGTTTCGCCGTTCATGTAATGATATATCAATATGTCTCGATATATTAAAATGAGTGTTACATATATCCCTCCAACTTTTTTTTCAGGTAACTTATAGAACCTAGATCCTACCAAAATAAAGTTGTCCGATAACGTTTCTAAGAATCACTCCAGAACAATGAAAGCGTGCAAATGATTATATCAGTTCGTAATAAATGATGATTCTCGTGAGACAAAGAGGTCCGATAGAACAAAGAACATGTGGTAATGATTAGATTAGTTTGCAACAAGAATTATCGCACTCACACAAAAACGTCCGATAGAACAAAGGATGCGTGGGAAAGATTATATGCATTAGTTTAACTCAAAAGGGTTTACGGTCTACTAGGTTATTCAAGATCCAGAGCTAGTGTTAGTAGAAGAGCTAGTAGTTAGAAGTAATTTTCAAATAAGTCAATAAACTCAAATATAAAGCTTTTGAATAAAAGATTTTTTAATGCCTCTACCTACGGCATTAATACTACCAACTTGATCCAGCGACTGGCCTTTTCGAGACAAAAACCAACGCAATCGTTTGGACGTTTAACACTCTGGCATTTTTGTTATATAAACATTCGTTAGATGCGCTCTCGCCACGTCATTATGAGTCCATCGCTAACACTTATTTCACCCAGTAAAACATTTCAACGTTAAAATGTTACGGGGTCGCCTGCGGTAGTCCTCCGTTTATATGCGGTACCGCGGGGGTCCCTTAAGTCACCGTAATAAATTCCAGTACTCTTTTTATACCTCCGGCCGACCGATGTAATGGAATGAATATTTAACAATCACATTTTGAGCCGTTCTAGAAGCGGGTGGACCATATTTATTATGTAGTCTAGTCCCAGGGGACGCCCGAACCTTGACCTGCCTGACCACACACAAATCTATCCTATTGGGTTAACCTTCAAACAGATTACTTACTAATGCGTTGCACTTGAGAACCATTTAAAATGTTTATTGACATGCATGTACGATATGTTAATACATTCCTACCATTCAATAATTTAATACTACAAACATCTATTACCAGGGGCGTTCAGTGCATACAAGAAAGAAATCTGTGAATAACTAAAAATTCTGAGAAACAAATATAAATTAAATAATCCATAATACAGATTAATTAAACAGACAATTACGCAATCGCCATCTGTATACCAGTAGAAACATTAATTGCTTAGTTCTAAAAACTACCATGACAATTCGACCGATGCGGAGATTTTAGCTATTCAAATTGCAATGTTTTGTTTTTAAGGAAGTGTCCTACTCAAGTCATATAATTGGCTAACTACTAAATTGAAAATTCCTATCGGTTGATTCGTTTTGTACGGAGTCGTTACTTGTGTTTCACTATTTTACTGTTTTTAACGTGGTGTTTTCATGATCGTTCTTTGCGTTCGAAGTACATTTGATACATGGAGTTGTTTTTGATTTGGGAAAAATAAAAAGCAGTTGGCAGAACAATTTTTTACGTTAACCTTAATTAAACTTAAATAACACTATGAATTTTACTTACTCAAAAATTACAAATAAATAAATATAATATAAACGATGGATTCATTTTGCCTAAAAACGTTAGTTAAGTCCTAATTCTATGTACAACATACAGGGTGGCCCAAAAAATGTGAGAATATTTCGCAAAATTAGTTTAACTATATCAAGAATAGCTTAAATAGTTTACTAATTTACTTATATTACATTTTATTTCGACAATTTCTTATTATTATTATTATTCTTAATTATTAATTTTCCCATTGTTTATATTCGGTTTTTTCAAATTGTTGCCGAGAATAACAAAAATCACTGCAGAAGACCGTATTCTGATCAAAAATTTGCGAATTAAAAAACGTTGGGGTGCTATGAAAATAATCAAAGAATTTCAAAACAAAGCCTGGAGTATAGCTATATATTACAGCAGGATGGAGCTCCATCTCACACAGCCAGAAATGCAATCAACTTTCTTCGTCGTGAGAATGTTAATTTCATCGAGCCAGGCATGTATGTGGCCACCGAACAGCCCAGATTTAAACCTAGTAGATTATGCAATATGGAGTGTTTTGATGATTTCTGATTAGCATTTATTGTGCAAAAAAAAATACATTAAGAATTATAATTAGTTATATTATGTTTTGAAATAACTCACGTGTTACGTGATGTTTTCACTTTTTTTGGGCCACCTTGTATATTGTAATACATATACTATTTATGATTATATAATATCATTGATAACAGCATAACCTAAATCAATGTTACATAACAAAATAATTTTTCCATCTACAAGTAGATTAATTCCCCACTAGAAGGTATAATATGACTCCAAATAGAATTATACTTATTAAAAGTAAATCACTTAATGTTCGTGAACAACTAGTCTGAATATTCATTTATATTTTCTAATATCTTTCCACATTTCACCCATATCTACCCGACGAACCGTACTTTTCAACATTTCTTGAAGTATTTAGAACCCCTTACGCACAAAATTCATCCATTCACCGTTTGTGTAATTATCATAACGATAATTTAACAGAAATCATTTTTTTAAATATTAATCCAAAAAATATTTTCATGAACCAATTTATTATCGATTTTAGCCAAGCATTTTATCTCCTTGCTCTCCATCTACCTTAATCCTAATTGAAATCTTAACATTCTCACCCTTCCTCCTCCCAGATTTTATCTTTTTTTATTACATGAATGTAAAGCTAATCATAGTATAGTGAGTAAGATTAAGAAATGATCACTTAGGTGGTGTGGTAACATGGAACGAATGAATGAGAAGATAATGGTAAAAAAGATATATGACGCAAGTGTTAATGGCACCAGAAGTAGAGGACATCCGCGGAAGACTTGACACGACCAGGTAAACCAGATACTGGAGGATGGTCCTATTAGAAGTCTCAATTTACTCGGCGAACTTGTATGAGTAGATGAGGCGAGAATTGTGTCAGAACAGAAGAGTGTGGCGCTCTATCCTCTCTGTCTACCACCGCGGGGAACAGCGTGATGGTAAGTATTACATGTATACCTTTAAATATAAGATGAAAGCACTATTGTTTGATCATGCTGTCACCTACTAATGTTATGTTCGAAAAATAATGAACCTTCCCCGGTTTGGAAAGAGATCCAGGTTCGAATCTCGGTGGCGCAACAACATGTTTCAATAAAATTGATTTTATATGTATATCTTTCTAATTAATACATTTAATTAATATTTAAGATATCACAGACCGTCTGTTCTGAATAATTACAACTTCACAATAAGAATGCGTTCTCCTATTAATATATAAGATGTATCAATGTGTCCAAAATTTATAAAAATGAATTGTTATTTCTGGCGTCTGCTATCGGATTACTTAAAGGTATCTGAGATTCCGTAAAAACAAAGTAGATGACTCTTTCAAATAATGGAACAATAAATGTATTAATTTGAAAAAGGCAACATATATGTTCGAAAATTTCTCGTCAAAAATAATGTCGCTGTAGCATAGTTGGATAATACACCTTCCCTGATATGAAAAGAGATCCAGGTTCGAATCCCGGTGGCGTAACAACAATATTTTTCGACAAAATTGATTTTATATGTATATCTTTCTAATTGATACATTTAATATATATTTATATCTTTAACATGATATAATTTGACACTTTTGAAAAATAACACCTCACATATATTAAAATTACTCTCTTCCTAATTTTTGATGTGAAACATTTTATATCTTAAACTGATCATTTCCCTCTTTCGTAGTGGCATTATCCACTAACTGGTTTCACATCATTATCTCATGAGAAACGAGGTCTAGATTTTTTTATTTTATTTTAAGGCTTCTTTTTGTCACAACGATTGATGAGCATGAGAAATAAACTATGAAAGTGAACGAAGCAAGATAATTATGTCATCACAGAAGAGCGTGGCATTATATCCTCTCTACCAACTACCAACCCCTTCGAGGAAACAACCGAAATCTATGCAAGATTAATCCACCTATATGCATAATTTGTCTCATAAAAGAAAGCTAAAAACAAAATCTTTGAAAAATTTATTATTATTAACTGATTCCTACATTCACAGCTCGGCAGCATACTATATTAGTTGTGTGGAATCTTCGTGCATATATTTCAAAGTATCCCTGTCATTTTTGGTTTTTAAAAAATATTTATAAATATTTTATTTTTATCTTTTACTTAACGGCATTATATTGTAGTTGAAAATTATTTTTGTAGTTCATTTAATATTATTTAGGATAGCAACATGAATTCATGGCCACTACAATTTTCGGAGTCATATTGCCGCCTTTTTTATCATGAGAATTAATATCGATGCGCGTTAATTTTACCGATGAAAACGTTTTTAATTATTTGAATTTAATTATGTTTATATTTTACATTCATAAATATCAACGGTCACTACCCGGCGTTGCCCTAGATTCAGAATTAGTTATAATTTAAAATACGAATTAGGGGGGAGGGGGAGCAGGTTGCCTTTGTTTTGCGCTGGCCCTGAATAATATCGATGTATGCAAAATTTGGTCCGGGTGGACTATAATTTCATAGAGTGCAACTAATTAAAATTTGGATGGATTTCAATATAAAACACATTTATGTCGGGGAAGGAAACACGGTAGCTGATGTTTTGCGCAGGGTTCTAGAAAGTAACAATATATATATTTATATCGGGAAGAGGGGTGAGTTCTCTGTAGAGAAAGGGAGGTTGCCTATATTTTGTGCAATATCCTAATGAATATGTATGCAAATTTTAGAATAGATGGTTTTCAATATAATATAATAAAATATACATTTAAATTGAGTTGATGAGGTGGGTTGGCCAGGGATAGGAGAGGTTGCGTATGCTTGATGTAGGGTCCTAAAGAGTAACCAAAATTGTAAAATTTTCTTATATTTAAATAAATATTATGTACCATCTATACAGTTTTAAAACGTTAGAGAAAGGTGTCTAGAATGTATGTATATAAGTAAACTGTGTATATATGTATTGTTGGTTTATTATTATTTTATGAGAACTAAAGCTACTGCTGTGAATCATAAAGATCTTTGTAAATTGCTTCTAATTTTTCTGGTTCCCTTCTGCAGCGGAAAAAGCTCGGAGGGTTTTATTACATTTTTTCACCTTTTACTTCATTAATCAAATGAAAGACTTAAGATGTCAGTCGCTAGAAAGTAGATTTCGCGGCGTAGGATCTCGGATAATCGAAAAAAATACTTATAATATATAAATTTTACTAATGGATCGACCTAATTTATCAGCTCTACAATATCAGTTAGAACTAAATGAATCTGCAGAGTAGGTATAATTATTTATTTGAAATATTTAATTTTGATCATCGTCGTCAAGGGCAAAGGGTATATCAGGGCAAAGGGTCCCCATCATTCTTCATTCTTTTCATTGACTGGCTTTCACCATCTATCAGAAAACTTCCAGATATCGCCGTCCGTTCTCTGCAACGGCCTTTCCTATCTTCTTTTCGATCTCCAAGAATTGTATATATTTATTTATTCTTAATATAGTGCATATATAAATATATTTATAATATTTATATATAAATATATTCATATATGCTCTAATATAAACAAGATCAAAATGTTCCTTTTTACTACAACTTTTTTGCACATATTTGCTTAGTTTCATTTTGAATCTATGTAGTTTTTCCTCATTTCTTATATCTTCTGACATTTCATTAAATATCTTCATCGCACTTTATATACATCGTCGATTTCTAATATTTTGCCTTCTTCCTAAATGGCAGTCTCACTCTATCTTTTCCTCTTGTATGATGTTCGTGCATCAATTTTTCATTATAAATTCTGCCGACATTTTCTTAGTGAGGATTTCAAAAATAAATACCATAACATTGAAATACATTTTCTGCTTTAAGGTCATCATATGCAGATATTTCAGCTTTGCACTGATGAATCTTCTGATCCTTCCCAGAAGTGAGATTTCTTCAGCAATCTTTTTAGTCACTGTTGCTCCATCTGTCCTCATCTATTTTCGCAATATGTCCAGCCTATTTATATTTTGCGTTCCATTGCTCTTTGGGCAACTCTTGATTTATTTAAGGAGGACCTGTGCAATGTTATTATCAATGAATATTGGTAAGGACGCTGAATTTTTTATTTTGAATTATTCTTTTATTTGTATTTACTTAATTTTATTGTAATGAATCATGGATTCTGAAAGTTAGGTAGCCTAAGCTAGCCTAGCTTAACGCTTTTGAGCTATGGTGCATGTACAAACCGTGTCTTCATTCAGGAGGAGCTGAATATCAAGGATAGATTCTTAACCATTTGCCTAAGAAGAATCATTCAATTTTTTTGAGAATCTTACGAGAAAAACTTGGAGAAGCTTGTTGTGGTGAGCCACGTCGAAGGACGGAGAGGAAGACGAAGATGCCCCATCTGTTAGACTGACCGAATGGAAAAGACAACTGACATTTCTCTGGTAACAACCCTCAGATTCGCAGGACGCCAAGAAAATTATAGGAGCATAGTCAAGTGGACAGAAGAACATGGAGAGCATAATCCTTAATCGACGTGGGTCATATTTTAATGAAAGAATTATTAGTATTTAAAACAAATTAAATGATATACATAAAAAATGTATCCATCTAGATTAACATCGCCGTTATGTTCTAGCCTACCTTTTGCCGCCCGTTTTTTTTATAAATGCTCCTTGAACTTTATATAGACTTCTATATTTCCAAGAACCACATTTCAAGTCGCTATATCTTTGCGTTTGTCGTTTTCCGTTGTCTAACCGACAATTTCTCTGTTATGTTATGAATGTCTACTATCTCATACAATGTCAGACCCATCAGATATCCTTTTTGTTTGATATCCTTTTTATCTTTTCTCATCTGCCTGTTATAATACAGTTGAAAGCCAGTGTAGTAGACAAGACAAAAATTACGGTTTCACTTTGTGCTATCTAAACCCACAGTAATATTACATGTTTTATAACGAAATTGTAAAAGAAAATAAGAATATGTCAATCGATAAACTATTATCTAAATCAGTTATGAACTTTGTTATTAAAAATTAAATTAGAAAACTTTGTACTTAGCCGCTAGTTCATTATTTACGCGGTGTTGCCAAACGTTACTAGCAAGGATGCACATCCCTTTTTCAAATTAAGTGGCAATGTGTTCTTCTTGAAAGATGGTACTGTTGTATCGACCACCATTTTTGATGCTGGTGTCCTCAATTTCCTACATGCTTCAATCTCCTTTTCTCACGTAGAGAAACTTATCAGCTGAAATAGATCGTGTCTTGACGGCGTCTCAAGTGTGAGAGTAATATATGTTCTATCTTTAACAGGGGCGTGCATATTCATTAAAAAAAGCTGTGTATTAATATATTTTCTGGGAAATTAATATAAATTACATATTTCTATGATACATTGTGTGTATGTGTAAATAATCCAATATTCGCGCGAAATAAAATATAAAGATATTCCCAAAATCTATCCCAAATCCATAGTAAAAGCAATAATTATCTCGCTCGCATTGCGCTGTGTTCTAAATACATGTCTGTACTTGAACTGACGCAGTTAGAATCTTTTCAACTACATAGCGCTAGTGCCTATATTTAAAGCGCACATGAATGAAGATGATATTATAAACATTACATTATTACATTATATTATTATTACATTATAAACGTGTTATTATTTGTATTGTAATAATTTTAGCAAAAGTTTGCCGACATTATACGAACTGTCGCAAAACTGAAGTGGGACTTGCTTGTATTGATGTAGAGCCGTATAGAGTAACATGGAGGCAGACAGGCTAAAGAAGAAAAATAATTTTTGTTTTGCAATCCTGAAAAATATTTATATCCTAATATGAATTAAATATATTAATTAGAAAGATATAAATATAAAATCAATTTTATCAAAAAATATTGTTGTCGCGTCACCTGGATTCGAACCTGGATCTCTTTCCAAACCGGGGAAGGTGCATTATCCTACTATGCTACAAGTAATCTGATAGCAGACGCCATAATTATCAATTCCGATTTGGAAAGAGATCAAGGATCGAATCCCGGTGGCGTAACAACAATATTTTTCGATAAAATTGATTTTATATGTATATCTTTCTAATTAATATATTTAATTCATATTTAAAATATCACAGACCTATGTTCTGAATAATTACAACTTCACAATAAGAATGTGTTCTCCTAATAATAATTATATCTAATTTTTTAACGAAAGTTCACTTTTGACAATTACAAATGAAGGACCTAAACTTTTTTTTATTGGCTGATCTTTAATAAATATTAATGAATGGTTTAATACCACTAAAACTACAAACGATGATACAAATCATACAAAGAAGAGGACGATGATAGCGCAGTAAGTTATAATAAAGCCATACAGTCGCAAAAACATTACTTTAATTTTGTAAAAACCAAGATGATGTTGATTAGATCAAGAGTCCCCTAATTACCATGGCTAATTGGTGGTCTACTATACTTTTAACTATACTTTTAAAATTAGCAATATTAACTTTGTGGTTAAAATTCATATTTTTATTTAATATAATATATATGTTTTAGTTGGTTATGACATCCTGAAGAATAAAATGGTATTTTTCGAAACCGGTAGATGTATTTAAACTCAATTAAGTGGTTAATAAAACAAAGATATTAAATAAAAATATATTTTTAACTATTCATATAATTGCCAGATTTGATTTACATCATTTTTTTTGGAATTTATATAACGAAATCTTTATTTTATATTTCTTCCTAGGCAAAGCGCCTCCAGTTCAAATGAATAAACCCAATAGTTATTAGCAGCAAACCTGTCCAGTGCCAAGTCCATGTCTAATGCACGCCACTGATATTTAGTTAGAATAATACGAGAAAATGTTACTGCTTATTTCCTTCTCCATTCGTTTTAAGTGTTTTTCTCTCGAGGACGTAAATCAAATTGCCGATGGGACTCTTTGATCACTGCAAGAAAAATACATTTCTGAGAACATTTTCACTGGCTCTAGCTAAAAGGAGTCGGATATTTAAACTAAATAAATTATTTATCATTGAGTGTAAAGAAATAAGAAATGCCGTCGGCAGATATCATAAATAAGTCACAGAATTAAAACTTCTGATTGATAATATTTTCATTAACGTCTCCTAGAAAATAGAGATATTTATCTATTGATTCAATCTTATTCTCGCATAGCTCGACTAGAGAGAAATATAATCTCATTACCTCTTCTATTATTATTCTATATTAACTAGTGTTTAAAACATGTGCGAAAAAAATCTAATAAATTAAATAATTTCCTAAGTGTTTAATAAACTTGTTTGTTTACTATTTTAAAAAATGTGCCTTCAGAACAAAAAGGTTGCACAATTCAAAGAAACTTGACACTTCACTCTAATAAAATGCATCAATTTCCCTATGTGTGATGACATTTTATATATGAACATTCTTAAGGTGTATACAATTACAAGAAAAGACATATCCTAAGTAACATAACACAGGTAGATTAATGCTGAATTAATGATTGAATATGTGTTTTTTTTTTTATTATCCGCTGATCTAAAATCGAGGGTTCGATGTTCGACTTTTGCACAGTGGCGCAGAGTACTAAGGTAAACATTGTTTACTTCTGCAGAGCCTATTAGTAAATGTAATAAAACTTTAAAATATTTGCTTATTTTTCAAATTCTCCTTTTTTTAACGCTCATCACGTATGCTGACACTTAACCTCACTTAACCTCGCCGACCTGCTGGGCCCTTTGCCAAGTAGGTACTCGTTCGGTCCCCCGATTTATCGAGGGTATTCCAGAACACTCGACCGCTTTTTGTCCCTCATAAACTTGATCGTCATCACGGAAACGTTATGAAAATTTTATTCACCCGTATTTTATTCGCATAAAGAACAAAATGGAAATACTCGTGGATCACGGAAACGTAAGAAGTCGGTACGTCTACCCATTGTTAAGGAAGTCGTTACGTATCCTGCTATGTTAAAGAAGTACCTGCCTGTGTGCTTGGCTATTGTAAATCTAGGAAAACTCCTAGGGATGTTCCAGGGCCGGTATCAGAGAATTGGGGCCAAAACCGTCTCCTTCGATATTTTACAGATGATTTTTAATTTTGAAGTAGGTATTTGTGTTTAGTTCTGTTCTTAAAAAATACCTTGTATGTATATGGTATGTGCGCGTGTGATACGCATGCACACATGTGGATTAATTTTATATGATTGTCGAGTAATGTATGATGCTATATATCAACGTGTTTATTTACTCCGTAGTCGAGCAGTAAGAAACTCGCCTAGCGATCTGTCAATCCGGGGTTCGCGTCTCGTCTCGGGAATCCTATTTTTATATATGTATAATACAACACTTAAGTTTTTTTTAATACAATCTTGTCGAAAAAATATTTTCATATTATTTGTTTCAACAGATGAAGTCAATAGTCATTAGTTTTGAGGATAAAAAATTAATTATTGAAGTAATAAATATCTGAATATTGTATTTATATTATTTAAAACATATTCTTTGCGGTTACAATTTTTTTATAATTAAGATAATATCACCCCACTTGGGTTTTGTGATTCAATGGGTTTCAAAATATTATCTTAAATTAATCAGCTCAAAAATATTTTTAAAACATAACAAAACGTACCTACAAACCGTTGGCAGAACATTGCTAAATCTTGGAGGAAATCTTAAATAATATATATATTGAGATGAGTATTGAAAGAATCGTTGAAGGGAAGAAGAACATTAGAAGCACTCAACTTACTTTATTGGATCCTGTTTTCTGTCGAGACGCTGCAGACGGCTGAGTTCACATCGCTACACAAACTACACTACACATATACCAATTCCACAAAAGTTTTTGACACAATAGAAGCTGGACGGCCAAGAAATGTGTTCTAACAACTTCTCTAAACATGACGCAATAGTAACTGGGCACGACCAAACGTACCCCAAAGCAAACGAAAAATATTATATTATAGATTGTATTTGAGAAAAATGTTCTCTTCACAAAAGGTGTTCAGAAAATCAAGCCCGCTCTGGTTGTACAATTTTTGAAATGGAAAAACTGAATGTCAAACTTTAATCATCCGACCGCAACCGACAGTTAATAGTCGAGGGTGGATCGAAGGAGTTTTATGGAACAATAATACAGGTGAGAATAAATCTACATGGCTATAATATATTGCAAATATTTAACAAATTCCATTTCGTCAAATTGTGAAATACTTGGATTTATGTATTTTATATTTATCTATAATTATAACATTGGATAATTTATTTAGCACCATTTCCGTAAAGATTTCCCCTCAAATTTAATATTTTTAATTAAAAATTGTTATGCAATTTATTCGATAAATGTTTTTGTAAAACGGTGCGTTTTCAGTATATTTTTGAATAAAGTGTCCGATGTACTGTTCCTTATTACGGAGAGCAAAGAGTTCCACCCTTTTGGGGCACCATATTATGTTAATTTATTATATTTATCTGTCCATATCGCGATTCTCGGTGCAGTGTAATTATTGTGAAATCAATTTTACTTCCGTTATGATAGAAAAATTGATATTTGACAGATGACGGTTTGTTCCGAAATACTCAAATACAAACTTACAGATACCGATTACTTTTGTTGGCGATAATTTTAATGTTATTTATAGCGTTCTTATTACATGAACATCTGTTTAAGTTACAATAAACACAGGACAAAAGCTAGGTTTAGTGTTTTTAAGGTTTAACCTAACTCAGCACTAAGCGCGCGGACGTCAGAGACAATAACTAGAGTACCGACGAAATGTCACTATCGATATTAAAGATAACTAGCACTTAGGACCGCCACAAATTGTATCTACTATAATATATAAGTATACAACATATGTTTACTTGTGAAATTCGTTAGCCGGTGACAGGCTCTTCTTTAAGCATTAAGCATGTTAGATAACGCGTAAGAGCGGCACTCAAAGGGCGGCAAATCTTATATATATTTTTAAATGTTCGTTTATCTGTCTACACGGTTGCATGCGATGTCTGGCGAGATGAAAAGTTCTAAGGGTTTACTGGGGATATATTATCATGACGGATAATATTGGCGTATCGGGACAGAGAAATTGTTGCTAGGGTCTAACAAATACATAGTTGAATATTTCTAAGGATTTGCGTGCAGTTTTAGACCATTAGCAAAGATGTGTGACGACAAGATTTTGGGTGATCAACAAAGAGGGATTATCGAAAACATATGGTTCTACGAGATGTTTCTCCTGATGATACTACTTTCAATACTAACTAGTATAAATAAATACTTAAGAAAGTACTTTTTGTCCACGCCCCGCCTGAATTGTTTTCCTCACTGTTGAACCAAGTTGAATATTGAAATATCCTGATGAACCGAAGTATAGAGGTGGATCCATTGTCACCATTGCAAATCCTTCTGACTATTTAGATTACATGACGACATACCTACGCACAGTTTCACATTTTTTTCAATAATTATGTTGGGGACGATAATGTGTCACTAATCTTGGGACACTATTCAGGGATGGGCCTGGCTGATGAATGCCAGTCCGACACTGTACGGCATTTTCAATTGACCCCACATAAACGCTTACCGGCTTTATTAGCAAATTTCTGTGTATTAAACTATAGATACGTTGTGTACTTCCTTTGACGTTGGCTAATAAATGGAGGGCCTATCGAAGCGTTTCCGAAGCTTATTAGCCCAGTTCCCGAAAGCTATCACTGTTCCTAAATTACGACTAGGATTTTAGGCTCGAAGCCTGTGGCTCAATGCTATAAATTACAATAGCAAAATTATGTAATACCATTTTTGTTGAAAGAACCGAAATTCAATTAATACATTCTAGGTTTGGAGTGAAATTCTCCGATGGTACCAACATAAATAAACAAATCAACATACCACTAAATTTCGTTATTGCGTCACATCCATCGCTGGCTCTATTCCCAGTTTTGTATAGGTCTGTGCCAGGCAGTAGCGATTGTATCGTGATGTCCAGCAGTCTACCTCGTGTTCCAGTGAACCAATTTAGAAAATTCAAACGCCCATGTTATTTCTCATTTAATAAAAAATATTAAAATTCTACTTATTGTGAAAATCAAAATTAAGAAACGAAGAGAATTTTCATTCAAAATGCTCGTACATATACCCCATTTTTGCACGGCATTACACAGGTAATAGAACCCTTAAGAACAGTGACATGAGTGGAGGTCTATACTGAATACACCTTGCAAATACCGGTGCAAAAACCAAACTCCTAGCAGCCGTAAAGTCTCCCAGAACCGAAGCCAGGTAGCAATACTAATGCGGCCAGCAACCGTCGGGAAGGGCATCTAACGAACCTCACTCTTTTCGCCGCTGCCTTCCCAACAACAACTACAAAAAACGCTTCTGTAAACTATTCACGCGTAGTAACTTTATTCTACAGTCAAACTTCCTTATATATGTAAACCGTGTCTAACAAGAAAGCGAGTGTTGACTGTAATTAGGTAGTTTTCGTTTACATAACCTGCTCTGGATATTGGGGCATCCACCATTCACCCATTAAGTAATCTCACCATTCAAAACATCACTTGCATAATCCTTCTAATACGATATATACCCACCGCAGACTTCTACATTATCCATTAAATATGGCCAACATTCTCCTAATACCGGCAATCCAATTATACCCCATTGTGGTAACCTTAAATTACATATGTTCATACAACATGTCGATACACATATAAATCTCCATAATCGGTGACACCATTGTACATACCTTTCATTACCTCAAAGGTCTATGTTAACCAACTTGAAAAGATTCCTATATATTAGTACTTTTCGTCTCCAGACATAATATATTATTATTTATTTGATGTTTTTTATGATTAGATTTCGATAACAGAGGCAGAAGATTTATTTATTTTGATTATTATTATTAGTTATATTTTAAATATTAAATCATTTAGCAGTACATAACCGAACTGAATATTTATTTTACATTATATTTTTCATATTCCGACGTTGATATATTTTAATTAATACATAAACCTCGCATGTGTGTCAAGAGTCTTGTGGGTTCTCGCCCTAGAGATATTTCAATATCTCATGCTCCTACTCCTACCATATTCCAACCTCAATATCAGCATTGTGCATAACGTGTGTCACGTATGAAAACTGCATTTCTGTTGTTTCGTACCAAGTTATTTTCACAATGGGGCCTCGAAGTATAAACGAACTCGCGTAACAATACTTTTACCAGATGTATATTGCACCAATTCTAGATTACGCTCTCGTATAGTGAGAATGTGCCGAGCTTAAAATGATTTTTTCACCGACGTTGATGTATTTGCTGTTTCATTACCAATATTTAAAAACCTGATTAACAATATTCTTCGATGCAATATGTAAATGATTTTTCCTTGTTTTTGTGTTCATATACAGAGTAAATATTATGTTCCAGGTCGATTTCGTTTGGCCGCCATTTTGGTTTGGCGGATATTTGTTACTTCGCATTTAGTTGTCGTAGAAAAAAGTTGATTACATTTTATTATGCAATATTTAACGCTTCAACAACGAGTTAAAATTATTAAAACATTTTTTCTAAATAATAATGGTGATGCTATAACCATTCATCGTGATCGCTATTGTCACATCTTGGAAAAGTTATTGGTGGCCGAATTGGATCGATTGGGCCTACAACACATGTGCCACCTCACACACACAGCTTAAAATTTTGCGAGAATTTTTTTCCGGGCGAATAATGTTAAAATGTGGTAATATCGACTGGCCTCCTCGATCACCTGATTTGGCGGCTATTGACTATTTTCTGTAGGGGAACTTGAAAGGAAAGATATACGCCAATAAGCCAATAACAATTTCGATGCTACAGGATAATATTTGAAATGAAATTTCTGAAATAATACGCTAAGTGTGCGAAAATGTTGGCGAAAAAATATGGTTAAAAGAGCACGCATTTGTACCGCTGCCAGAGACATTTTATATTTCAAACATAATTGTAATAAAGCAAATAATCAATATATAAAAATTAAATTTAAAATAATATATATTTTTTGGTTATTCAAAAATAACATCGGCCTGGGACATAATATTCACCCTGTGCTGTGCATTTTTCGTGTCGTTTTCTTGTCCATGTGGAATATATGTCAGGATGAAAGTTATTTGTCACCATTTTTTTTCTGTCCGTACATATCCACGTCGGTCCCTCATAACTGAGGATCGCGATCTCCATGAACTCTCGCCCTCTTGTCTATGCTCCTCCACTTTTCTCGGCATCCCGCAGACCTAGAGAAGTGCATATTGCCTTTTTCATTCGGTCGGTCCAACGGATGGGAGATCTTTCTCTTCATCCTTTAACATGGCCCACCACAACAAGACTTGTCCAAATTTCCGCAAGACGCCCAAAAAATTTAAGAATCCGTCTCAGAGACGCTTGAGAGTCCTTGTTCAGTTATTGTTTGTTTAATCAAAATAAAATTACATTTTGAAGTGACTTAACATAGTCTCCATTTTGACACAATTAATGTGTATGTTAAATATGTGTTTATATTTGTAAAAACTGCACAATCGTACGCGCGGGTAGCACGATATCATTTATTAAAAATATCGCTTTATTTTAAGATATTTATTCCTTGTTGCTTATCTTTTGTGTTCGCGTTTTTAGGTATATGTGGATAGAAATACTACATATTGCAGTCCCTATGACTGTTCAACTTGTAATGTACAGGGTGGTCCAAAAAAAGTGAGAACATTTCATAAAATGTGATATAATTACATTAATCAATCAACTACATCAACAATAGCTTAAATAATTTACTCACTTACCTATTTACATATATTACGTTTTATTTCGACAATTTCCGTTCGCCATCTTTGATTATTAATTTTCCCATTGTTTATATTTGTTTTTTCAAATTGTTGTCCAGAATGACAAAAATCAATCACTGATCAAAAATTTGCGAATTAAAAAACGTTGGGTGCTAAGAAAATGATCAAAGAGTTTCAAAACAAA
This sequence comes from Eubasilissa splendida, assembly GCA_031772225.1. Classification (NCBI taxonomy): domain Eukaryota; kingdom Metazoa; phylum Arthropoda; class Insecta; order Trichoptera; family Phryganeidae; genus Eubasilissa; species Eubasilissa splendida. The sequence continues at coordinate 3,061,143 of CM062853.1, read as the reverse complement.
GCCTGGAGTATAGCTAGACATTACAGCATAACTGTACATTACAGCAGGACGGAGCTCCATCTCACACAATCAGAAATACAATCAACTTTCTTCGTCGTGAGAATGTTAATTTCATCGATCCAGGCATGTGGCCACCGAACGGTCCAGATTTAAATCCAGTAGATGATGCAATATGGGGTGTTTTGATGATTTCTGATTAGCTAAATATTGTGCAAAAAAAATTACATTAAGAATTATAATTAATTATATTATGTTTTGAAATAACTCATGTGTTACGAGATGTTCTCGCTTTTTTGGACCACCTTGTAGACAATCATATGAAAGAGATGAGAGAAGAGCGGTCGGAAGTAGGTTTAAAAATGCTGACTTTATACAGACGATGCTGTGTTACTAGATAATTTACGGTGCCTGGTGACTAGCATGTTCAACGTGTGCATGGAGAGTGTAATTTCTGATGAATGGCAGCAAAATCCCAATATACGATTGATCTGATCTAATGACATATATTTTTTTTAATTTAAGAAGATGCTGAGAAATCTGGTAATACGCAAGTGAAACGTTTTTTAAATTGATTATAGTTTATAATTAATTATTCTTCCTTCCTTATTCGTGTCATTATTGATATATAGTGACCTCAATCAAATGAGACGCGGCTTGTAATTCACCTCCATAAGTCTCTGTCTCGGATCACCCTCACGGCTGACTCCAACTCCAGGGTCTCTCCAGCCAGATGCAGTGCATCTATCCACCGTTGTGGCACTGTTCCAGGTTTTTTTCGGCCCAGAGTAAAGATGGGGTAGTTTTTTGTCTCACCTGAAAAGTTTGGTATTTTTGATATACAGCCTATTGCATTTACCACGACGATATAATACCTATATAAAATACCAATGTTTTTCTGTGTATTTTTGGAGAAAAATTGACACATTTCATGGGAGTGAAGTGTAAATTTCCTTAAAGTTCGAAAGGTTCAAAATTTAGGGAATTTATTTTCAGTAATTTGAAAACTTGAACACAATGCTGCTGCAATGTAGATAGGTAATTATTTAAATTATTTATCTTTTTAGATAAACCGCCCTTTGTACGTCTTTCGCGCCCGTTCTAGGACAAATGCTAGTTTTTAAAATATAATTTTATATTTCAAGGACAACCGAATAAACAGTTTTACTTTCAGATTTTTAAAAATGCTTGTCTGCTCGTTGCACGGACTTTTTACTCGGAGGCAGCTTAAAAAATTGGTGAAAAGTGCAGACCTCGGTGTACATAACATCTCTAGTAGCTGGTTGGTGTTCTCCACTAATCCACATCAGGGCTTTACTACTATTTTTTTGTTTTATAATCACTAATTTAAATTATTCTGACCTTTGAATTTGGTTATAAATAATTTTATTAATCTTTCAGTTTATCTTTCGAGTCAGAAAATATTTTATTTTTATTAAACTATGCCTAGCTTCAATTATTTCTGTTCAAAATCAAATTTTTAATTACTTGTTTTAGCGTTTTATGGACCCTCAACATAGCTTGATCCTAATATGTATCAGCTTTCTATTTGTTCTTCCTCGATATCTTTAATTATATTACGCCAGAAACGCCAGCACTACTATTGTGTATACCCTGTCGGATCCTCGGCAATTGCCCATTGGATATATAGCAAATATGCGCGCATGTGTCATATCATCGCTAAAACGGTACATTACTTATGTTGATAATTATACAAAATACTTTGTTTAAACCACTATTTATTAATTATTCTACATGTTTCGATACCCATGGAATTTTCTTCAGGAAACGGTATATATTGAAATTAAAAAACTATAAGAGATAAAAACTAAACTATAAAATGGAGAATAAGAACTAATATGAAAACAAATTTAAAAGGTGACTATTTGCAAAGAGGATTTGGTTATTTATAATAATAAGCTTACTGTTAACACTGTTTCTTATTTCTAAAATTTCAAATTTATCTAACTGTAAACCCCTAGTATTTGTATGTATAATTTCTAAGCCCTTATTAATATCAAAGGAATGGATTATTTCCAAAAGATGATTGGAAAATTCTGAATAGTTATTATTATTTAGGCATCTCAATGCTCCTTAATTCTAATATCAAAATTTCTACAAGATTTTCCTGTACAAAAATAATTGCAATCATTACTTAACTATTTAATTACGTAAAATCATTTTTAATATATGTCTGATTTGGTATATATTACTATTGGTTTAGTTAAGTTGTTCTGTCGTAAACCACGATCAGATTCTTTTGATAATAAGTTATATTTTAACATTGAAAATGTGTTATACGGAAACAGTGGCCGTGGCCGCGCATCGACCACTATTGGCCGCCAAGCGGGCACTACTAATGCGATAGCTGATTTCTTTCACTTTGTTCTTTAATTGGCCTTTATGGGACTATCTATAAATATTATAAGGGATCCGTTGATAAATCAGTTTCATTGTAATTTTCACGAACTTTCAATATTATTATTGATGGAATAATCATTTATGAATAGTATTCGTTCTTGCACACCATGCAGTGTGTTCAAGAGCTCACAGGCATCTTTCTAGGTCGCTTTTCCCTTCGTTGGTTACTCCTGGCGCGTGCAGCTCGGCTGGAAGGGGAGGTGAAACTGCACCCCACTGCACCCCTTGACGCCCCCATCACTCTGATGCAGTTGGAGTACACCGGATAGTAAACATGGTGGGGGCAGGCTCTATTGATTCTCGTAGAAACTACCATGACCGCGGGTGACCCCGCCAGTGTCGTATCTTGCCTACGTGTATATATATTGCTATCTAGTGGGGCGCAATTTAGTTTAGTGGTCTATTTGGTTGTGTGTACATAATTTATGTTCGGCTGAATTCGCACATGTCATATGAATACTTAATGTATATTAATTTTCGTTGGGAACTTGCATGTATTTTGTGCGCCAGCATGACAGATGGGTCCATTGGATCCATTAACTTCCCAAGTAATTTTCGGCATTTATCAGTACTAATCTAATATGCATTCCCTTTAAAAAAAACTATGATTATTTGGATTAATACATTTTTTTTTTTAATATTTAGTCATTATTGACGTCATTGATTGGTTATGATTTATTTGTGTAACTGCAAAACGAAAAAGTGACCGTAGGCACACGTCACACTCATTACCACGATGACTTTATATTTTATTCAGTACCCATAAATGTCAAACTTACGTTTTGACACTGTTGAAAAATTCACGTGTTCGAAAACCACAACACTTCAATACAAACACAGTTTAAATAAATAAATGTAATAAAATTACTTCCTTCCTAATGAACTGTGCGCATAAAACACTTACACCGGCAATGTTTACACGTTACAGTGAGAGTAGATACAAATTGTACAACACTATTTTTTTTTTATTTCATTTTTTATACTATAGTAGATCTCAAAATTAATTGTATTATATTTCAATTCTACTTGCTCACTTCACCGCCTAACAATATTGTGATATTTTTAATAATCATCTATTTAAAACGTAACCCTACAATTAACGAGTAAAGTCGCTCATTATATTTGTTGAAAGTTAGACATTAGAAAACATGCATAAAAGTTAAATGAATACCTAATTACCTATATATAATAATATAAGCTACATTTTGTTCCATTATTTCACGGCACAAAGTCTTGTATTCTTGCGATCACGTCTTCTCGCACACGTCACCTTATAACATGTGTGGTATTAACACATTTATATTTTCATATATAACATCTTAACATCCCTGTGCCAAAACAACAAACACAGTATGAAATATAGTATTATTGTTTAAATATTTGTCACTGTTCGCGAAACCATACAAAGAGTAACTGTCTTCAGTTCAGTATTGATTTTCAATTGATATCCGCAATAAAATTCTTCTAGCTTATTAACGTTTCTATTCAGATTCGTGTATTCTACGATATTCACCAGATATTTTCATTTTCTGAATAAAAAATATGATTGATATATTTTTTTTAACACACTTCATTTTCAAAAACATTATTACGTTACGTGTTAGAAGTACAGTCTCTTTTTTAATATTTCATCACATTCAAGCATTCTCAAATTTGCTAATCAGTTATGAAATTTTGGTCTGCAAGTGTTGTATTCTCTTAAACACACGAGTAACCTTATGTCATTGTTAGCGAAGACGCAAACCTCTCCGCCCCTATATTGAATTATTTAAAAGCAGGCTTTTAAATAATCGCCGCTTGGAGGCCAATCACCATACGTATTTAAATCATTTTTAACATTGAAACATAAGTTTTACGGAAATACTGGTCAAAAATATCTATTGCTAGTGTATAATACTTACCTTCGCTAAATATTTCGAAGAAGTATTAATTTTTAAGTCTAATTAGATTTGAAAATAATTTCGCTGTCTGAAAATACCATAAATTATTTTATTTTATTCAGTAACGTCAGCTGTAATAAAACGTAATTACAGTATCAAAATAATACAATAATACGGATTAAAAACTGCGATCTGGCGCGTGCAAAGTTTGAAGATTTAAGTCGCTTATGGCATTTGCGAGGTTTTTACAACAGTTGTCAATATTTACACAAATCGGGCTCAATCGATTCCAAATCAAATTTCGATAATAAAAATTAATCCTAATTGTCCTTCAGAAAATAACATTTTTGTGGTAACTGATGAAATTTTATAATATCAAATCAATAATAATATTTACATTGATAAAATCTTATTTTACGAACTATTACTGAACACTTTCATGTAAAGTCGTCAATATAAATTTCTAAAAATTTATTTGTAAAAAATTACAAAATTCTTTTTACTTCTTATTAAGAGGTTGTATATCTTCTAGATTCGTGCCTACTGTTTATAATGCAGCCAATTAACTTTCGTCACGTGGGCATAACTAGGTACTTCATTCTCGAAACAATAAAATGCCCATTAACATCATATTTCGAATTGTTCTGCCGATAAAATATCGATGTTCCCCTAACCAGTGGATATCACCCAGTGGTGGATCCGAAATTCTTTGAGGAAAGAAAATATTTTTGTTAATGTCGGTGGAAATTTTGTAAATTTTCAACATTCTTACTAGTATTTTAAGGATGAAATGAAAATGCACGGTCATGCATTACAGTAGCGTAGGTGATCAGAAATAGCTCAAATTATAAGTTCTTACTGTTATCATAATGGCGGAGTATTTCAGAAAAGTAAAAAAATATTTTTAATTACTTATTTTATTACAAGTTGTGTACGTTTTCTAAAAATTAAAATCACTAAAATAATTTTTCAACCGAATTCGACAAGTTTAATTCTAATGTTTAAACTGTTCCACACATAGGTACACTAACTTTTTATCAAAATAAATTAATCTTTTTAATTCATTAAAATAAATCAAAATATTTAGGTGTATGGAATTGTGGAACGTTACATGTATAATACGTACCTATTAAGTGTGTGTATTTATCGACATTAAAATGTGAACGTGTTGAATGTTGAATGTAGTATAAAACTAAACTACAAGTATAATACTATCATCCACGTTGGTCCCTCATGACTGAGGATCGTGATCTCCATGAATTCCCGTCCTCTTGACCATTTTCCTCCACTTTTCTCAGCATTCTGCAGATCTTAGGGCCGTCACCAGATAAGTACATGCTGCCTTTTCCATTTGGTCGATCCAATGGGTAGAGGATTTTTCTCTTCTTCTCCGCCCTTCGACGACAACAAGCTATCTTCCTTTTTCGCAAAATGCCCAAAAAATTGAAGGAGTCGTCTTAGACAAATGTATAATATTAAAAGAGTTGCATTTATATTATATATATTCTTTTTATTACATTTTCGCCATTGTGACCTGCTAAACAACTGAACTACTATTTTCAGAAAGTTCGCTTACGTTGATCTAATTGTTTTATTTAACCATCTCTGTGGGGTAATTTTTAACATTTTATACTAATTTCGTGTTATAATCTCAGCTCTATCGATTGTTTTAGTTTTTGTGCTAGTTTGGCGTAGGATACTCTTGGGTATAGCAAGCTATTATTATTTGAACATATTATTATTGAACAGTTAATAATTATATTATAGTAAATTTTTCACTCAAGGGGGTTTTACTATTGATTTAGCCAATATGCCTACTCGCCGATTACGAAGCGTCTCTGGACATCGACGCGCGCCGCGTCTAGACTATTCGCCCTTCCCGCCTGCCCCGCCGCCCTACAGAAGCCGCCCTCTGCCAGAGAGCGGGAAGACGCACGGGTCGTTGGGCGGGCCGTATTTGTTTTCATCTCAGTCTGGGAGGCGGTGCCAGACGCTTAGTTCCTCGCGAAGACCTCCGTGAAAATCCTGATAGTTTGTTTTAAGGCGAAAGTGACCATCGAGTTTCAAGTTCGCACAAAGTGAGTAAAATATTGTCTTTGCTCGATAAATGATTTCCGCGATCTGTCAATTTTGACAAGCGCCGTTTGGGGCCGTTTCAGTTATTACCAAAACAAAATAAACGTAGTCGTTTTATGTATGTATCTTTTTCGTGTATTTTTGGTTGAATTTGTCGTGCCAATATTCATAATTCATAACACGTAATTATAAATCTATGACGCATTTTTTCCTTTGTTTTAGTTACGAAAATGGAAAATGATATAAGCAAACCGTACAAACTCTGCGACTTGGAGAGAGAAAAACGAAAGGGGGTTGTTGCATCATCCCTAGAGGATTTCGTTTCTAAAGTACCAGAAAAGTTAGGTTTTCCTACGGACAACGAGGCAATTACTGTAGTCCTAGAATCGGACGGGACAGAAGTAGATGACGAGGAATATTTCGCCACTTTAGAACCAGATACGAGTCTTATGGCTCTTCGTGGAGCTGAAAGATGGTGTCCGAATGTTCCGAGGTGCCATATATCCCTGGACCAAACTGATGATGTTAGTATCGAAGGCAAGGGACAGGTCGCGAGTCTGGTGGGACGTCTGCAGCACAATTTATGTCACATCTCACTACTCGGAGGACAGGACCTGGAGCTCCTCTCGGACATGGATCCAGACAGTCTTGCAGACATTGTTTCTGAAAAGGACAATAAAATATTCCTAGAACAATTAAAGGAAGCTTCTGGAAGGTAGATATTTTTTTATTTTCCTATGTAGCTGTAAATCACTTAAACAACATTAATTTTTAATATTCCATTATTATAATACAATAATAGTTATATTGCATAACTAATTTAGATATCAGGTACCTACCCAGTAATATTTCATTTCAAGTAAATTTATAAAAGTATTATTGTTATTAATGTCAAATAATCTTATAAAAATATCTGCACGGATTAACGCCAGTTTCAGAATAATTATTTTTTTGTCAGAACAAATAAAACTGTCCAATTATATTATTATATCCGTGTTTTGCTAATCACCTCGAAATTCATTTTTAAACCTGCACAAAATTATATATTCAAATTTTGTTTTAGTTTGCCCTATTGAAAAAATAGACAATCTGAAACCGGTCGATGTTGAATAATAAAACCCAAGTTATTATTTACAAAATTATTTTATAATATATAACCACAAAGTTCTTGCTTCAAATAATACTATATTATTAAAATTATTTTTTTATCATTTTTGAAAATTTTCTTTATGTTTTAATTTATTCACATTGTCATTTTTATTATTTATCATATCAAATAATTATATTAAATAATTAAACATGTGTGCAAAATTGCCTTGCTATGCTCTTTGTCATTAAGTACCTATATTGCGCTTCCCCAGGTACCTACATTCATTTCCATCCCACCACAAAATAGGTCAGCACCGTGGGGAATTATTCACAACTAACATAGCTCATAATGGAAAGTAATGTTCAAATTTTTGTTTTCTTTATTAACTGCACACTGAAACTTTATCATTTTGTGCTGCAGTATAATTTTTTTTTTTACAATATTCTTGTGTTTTTCTGTGTTTATATATTATCTGTTTTCATATTAAATACGAAACTAATAATTACTCTGGTCTTGATTGACCTTGATCGGCGCCTGTTGAATTCAGCAGCAAATTATTAAATCTAACTGATATTTTTTATTTATTTTTACATATGTACCATTCACTTCCACCTATAAAGTAATAGAAATTTTATTTTTTATTTACATATTTGCAAAAATGAAAATAAAACAAAATGTTATATTAATTTACAATAGAAAAGTGATTAAATGTATTCCCATGACAACTTAAATTTAAACATGAAAAATTCGGCTAGTAGTATCAAAAATCGCGTAAATGTACATATGTACTTTTATATAATATATAGATAATTATAATTATATAATATATAGATTGCATAAAGAAAACAAATTTTCTTAGAATAGTATTAAATAATCCTCTGGGTACAGTTTTTTAAGATAATCTGCCGTGTATATCTGGCCTTTCTGGCCGACGTTTCGTAGTATGTAATCAGCTGACTGCCCAAGAACATAAATAGATGTTAAACTTGTTTTTTTTTTGTTTTGTATATTTCAAAATACACCAATTATAGCCGAGATTTGTCCCAAGAAGGTTGACCGTAAAGCAAAAAGCCGTATATGGCATTTCGCTCTATGATCAACTTTTGTTATAACAAATCATTAATTTGGTACAAATTCCTTATGATCTGTTCAAATTTCATAGAAGTACTTTGAAAATAACAATTTTTAATTGAAAATTATTTTTTTACTTTGTTTAAATAACAATTTCATTACCAGCCATAATTAAAAAAGGCTATTTTAACAAAAACTTCAAAAATGCCATATAGCAAGGTATGAATAATTTTTAAAACATCAATTTCATACTTGTTAAAATGAGTTATTTCTACACTTTGATACCACTTATATAAATTCCAATTAAAAAATGTAAATTTAGATAATTTTTTACATTTTCTAACTTTGAATGGCATCTAAATATTTAGAGTTAATATTAGCCAACATCTTCAACTAAAAAGAATGATTGTGTTATACATTTAATGGTAGATGGTAGAAATGATAAAAGAGGCGACCCCCGCTTAAAGCGGAGGACGCGATTCTGGACAATCCTTGTTAAGCGAAAATTTGCACTAGGCTGGGGAAATTAATAACACTACTTTCAAAGATTGTTATTTATTCAAAAATAAAAATAAAACATTATAAACACAAGTTTATTAAAAAAAAATTACACACATTATACATCTTTAAATATGCCGTCAATATGGTTTAACCGTTTCACTAAATATTTTTTGTTTTTCTTTATTTTTCGTGAATGTACAGTCAAGTCTACCAAATCATCTCGGCGTACAGTCGCAAAATTTCCACCTGCCTTTTTCCTTTCAATAATTTTAATTTCATTTCCTAACTAAATACTTTATGTATTGCTTAGCCTTTTCATAACGGTCACTTATTTTTCTTCTTCTTCTTCTTCTTATGCTCTATATATTTAACGGATGTTGACTATCATCACTTTGTTTACTGTGACCATCCAAACCATTGCCTTTGCAAACGGTCACACAATAATAAAATATTACATAATTTTTATTAAAAACTACATCTCAATGAAATGTGTGAAATTTAAAAAACATGAGCAGCTATACAAGTAGCATGGAATATATATATATATATATAAAAATAGAAATTGATAGAATATACATATATACCTTTAAAAAATAATTTAAAAATAAGCAAAACAAACAATAAAAATTAATGTTCAAGACAGAAAAAAAATAAAAGTTTAGCACGGAATGGCTGAGTATCAAAATCAATTGTATCTTTGACTCAGAACAGCATCAAAAACATCACTCTTATATTTAAACATTGAATATCGGAATATATCTACAAGACCAAAATCGTTCCCAAGCCTGTGAAGTCTTTGTGTGGGTGCATTCCTATAAAAATGAGTATATGATGCATTTACACGGAACAGCACCGATGACCTGGTAATCCGCATGGGAACGTGGTATTCAATCAGTTCAGTTAAATTAAGGACGTCCAGCATGCCATTTACTTTATTTACATTTATTTTAAATAAAAATAATAAATCACTTCAGTTCTACACGATAAGTTAGTTAAATTAAGAGTGCCCATTAGAAAATCATAATTCAATTGTTCAATGGGTATACACAGTTTGAAGTTAATAAACCTTAAAAATTTATCTTGAACCCTTTCTAATTTTAATTCATGCACTTTATAGAATGGAGACCAAATAGTTGAGTTGAATTCTAAATTGCTACGAACCACAGCCGTATATAAAACTAAGCGATTTAAGTGAATTGATATCTTTCACCGTTCTTAATACAAAACCAAGACATTTTATAGCTTTATTTGTAATTTCATTAATGTGTGGAACGAATGACAGTATTTCATCAAATGGTATGCCAAGTTATTTAATTTGAGATACTTAAGAGTAACGCTGTTTATGCTGTAGTGAAAAACAATGGGTTTTTTGATTCTGCAAAACGTTATATATTGGCTTTCATCAACATTTAAAAAATGTTTTTTCTGTATACACACCATTCATGTAATTCGTTAAGGTTAGATTGAAGAATAAGACAGTCATTTATCGACTGAATTGTTCAAATATCTTAAGGTCATCAGCAAACAACAGTATGTTTACTTTATCAAATGTAGCAACAATATTGTTAATAAATAATAAAAATTAAACTGGTCCTAAGTGTGAGCCCTAAGGAACACCATTAGAAGCCTCAAATTGAGTCGATGTATAACCAAAAATGTTCACACATAGTATCCTGGACGATAGGTAACTTTCAAACCATTTTAAAATATTCCCAGTGAAACCCGAGGCTTTTTATTTATGGATGAGTATATTACGAGAAAAAACCTTGTTGAATGCTTTGAAATCTGTACACACAGTATCAGTCTGAAGACTATTATTAATAGTTTCAACTAGTTGATGCTAATATATCCATGCTGAGCCGGTGAAATAACTTTCTTTATTTCGGTGTCGAGTTTAGTTAGTAACATTGATTCAAATAATTTAGGTATGGCTGATTGTAAATAAATTGGCCTATAGTTGGAGACATCAGATCTATCACCTTTTTTGTAAATAGGCAATAAAAAACTGTGTTTCCATCGATCAGGAAAAGTTCCAGTTCTCATATTGGAATTATTATGTTAATTTTTCCTAGAGTTTTAAAAGAGTATTTTAATACTCTGATCTGTTTTAACAGATCAGTCATGCAAACACAATTATTTTCTAAACACAACATCTTGAAGAGTCACGACATGAGATTTTTTCCTCATTATAATAAGAGATAAGTCGACAATAAGAAATTTGGCATTTTAGAATCGAAAAATGGTCAACCTTTTAATTTTCCACTATGAATCCTCCTTTTTGACTCTATTTTTTTTGCTCCTAAGAAAAATAACACAATGGTCCACAAATTAAGAATTATTGATATTTGAAATAGTAATATATTTTAACCCATTAACATGACGATTAGTTTTATAATTAGTGATCTTTTTATTGCTTTAAGTTGAGCTACAAAAAATTGGCAATACTTTTTGAATGCATTTGTTAGGAAACACTTTAAAGGTGCCGAGTCAGTATTGTACAAAAATCCCCTGTTTTAATGGCACTTAGGCACCTAATTCGAGTGTGAGGTAGTCCAATGAGTTGAATAATTAAACTACGTTATATTTTGTGGTCTAGCAGTAAAACGCTTGCTTGGGTGTTCAAACATCCTCCCGAGAGGCCAGCATGATAATCTTATTTTCATTTAAAAATAGTATTAATCTTGATGTGACATGTATTCCGTGCACACGTCTCAATTTTTATTTTATTAACCTCATGAGTATTCATATACAAAGTTATTTTAACGTAATTTAATTTTTTAGCAGAAATGTTACAGTAGTTTTTGTTACATTATTATACACCGCTAATCTTGCTTCGTGTGACAAATTTCTACTGAAGATAATTGCATTAAAAAAAACACCATTAACTTTATTTCCTACAGTTACCCTTCTTTCAATATCATTTTCGACCTTGCAGTCTCTGGTAAACTTCCAAAATACACAAACTTGTTCTCTATTTCCAAGTATTTATTATTTACCACTCTTTCACGTCTCTTGAATTGCTATAAAATTCACTGTTGCCATTATAAAATTGTTGGAACACATGTTTTTTAAATTTATTAAGACTAGTAAAAATTTGCATTAAATTATATCATATATAGTAAAAATTATTTTAGTTTAATAATTGTTTAACCATTCAACTAATCTCCCTCAATCTCTTAGTATGTATTAGATTCACTAATTAACATTTTTATTCAATGTTTTTTCAGGATTCTTCTAGAAAAGCGACAAGCACATGACGCCATGGAATTGCTAAAACTGTATCACCAGAGTGTATCTAATGGTTCGGATGAACTGTCATCTGCGAAGCAAGAGAGAGTCTAGGATTCCATGTACTTCGGTCGATCAACACGGCAAATATCCCTCTATCCATGTGTTGTTTTTCCAAAATGAACTGATTATTACATTCCTCTGTGGTTTATTGGATCTTAAAATGTTTATTTTCTTCTCTTGTGAAACTCAAGATCTCAGATCAAAGCACCTCCACTTAAAAGTGCACTTTGAAAGGTTTTTCTTCTTGGCCTCCAAGATAATAATTATGTGATCAATTGTAAAGGTTAAGTGAGATGGCACCTATTTTTGTTATATTTATATGAAACTTTGTAAACACGTTTATATGTCAATCCTCAAACTATCTTTTCCTGTGAGGAGCATTCATGTTGTACTATATATTTTTTAATTATTTGTACATTGTGTAATTTCTATCCAAAAAGCTTATCGATTCATATGTGTAGTGTTTGGAGTGGAAAAGTCTAAATAATGATATCAACAGATTAGCCTACACAAAATTTATCTTTCTACCATGATAAATTATTTCACCTATAAAAAGCAATGAAGAATTTATGGTACACATTCATAAATATTTTTATACTTAACTCGCTTTTGAAAATGTACAATAATGTACTATTTATGTGACTGTGTTGGTCCAAGCTCAAAAAATTATGCACTAAAAGTTTGTACTTATTCTTATAATTTGTAATGTGAGTTAATTAGTTGTCATCTAATGTTGTAATTTCATCTGATTAGAAACTTACTGTAAATCAAAAATGTTATACATTTATGATTTAGCTACAGTTTAAAATGCTAAATTTTCTGCTAAATGCATCTATAAGTCTACATCTGTATGTCTGCAGCAGTAAGTCTTAATACATTCATCTACATCCGTAAGTCTTCATCTGTAAGTCTACATTTGTACATCTACATCTGAATTTTAACATCTGTGCGTCTGCATCTGAATTTCAACATTTCATTCATTCATTTTGAATCATCCAGTAAGCCATTAGAGAGAATGTTAATGAAGAAATATTTGTAATTGAAAGTGGTTATTAATTTTTCAAGACTGATAGTTGTTAAACTTTTTTGCTTTAAGTTTTTGCATTAGATGTTAGAAATCATTACAAATGAACCCCCAAATAATTAAAGAACATTTGCTCAACCATTAAGTAACATATTAGGTAAGCCAGCTGCTATATTTCCAAACATCCAGATCGATGACTTGTAGCGAATAGAATTCGCTCTGGATTGGAAATGTTGAACACTACCATTTAATTTCTTTAGTTGGCTATGGAATATTAAATATGATAGTACACAGTAAAACATAAATCTTTTCACAGACTTTCATCTATTTAGATAAACTGATGGGTATGCATACAAATATGCAAGTGCATATGGATATATGCACACATCATTTGTTTTATTATTATGAACTAATATTAAATTTTTTAACAATCTTAGTTATAATAAATTGATAAAAGTATCCTTTTTTATCATAGATGAATAGAAAAGCCCTTATATCAACATTTGTAGTACGTCAACCCCAAGCAATGACTACATGGATGCGTCCGTTTGCTTCTAGGAGCTTTAAGAACTTTAATGGGTAAATTAAAATAAGTAAGCGGAATGATACAGAGAACTCACTCATCAACATAAATCACCCATTTCATAACCTATTAATAAAATTGTTTGGGAGGAATTGTAAATCACGAATACTTAACACCAAAATAATAAGAAGTTCTTATGCTATATTTACATACACATAGTAAAATTATTAAACCTTATACGAATATCCCTAGTTGTTATACCCTTTAATACAATGTTAATAAGAAGTAAATTATTTGTATGCACAGCTATATATTATGTAATACATATATATGTATATATATTATTATAGGAAGACCCCCAAAACATTTTTGTCACAATTCCAACATTTTATGTAACACAGAATGGCTTTTAATAAAGAACGGAATTGATCTCAAATATGATATTTTTATACATACCCATATCAACAGCTTTTTTTGATGTCACAATCCACAATATTTAAGGAATAATAGGATATATTCAAAATTCTCTGTCTATACAACAGAATTCAAATTTTAGATCCATTTTAATCACATTATTGTTAGTATATATTTTAAAAAGAGAAAAAATAAAATACAATAATTTCGATAAGTTTAAAATTATAAAAATCTGAATAATATTTTAAACTATAATTACACATTAATAATAGACCAATAATGATAGAAATGATTTTTTGCAGTTGAAACATCCTTATCAGAACGAACATACTCGCTATTCAAAGAAAGATCAGTAAATAGAAAATCTATTTTGCAGAAATATATGACAACATAAAAACCAAAAAATATTTGAATTTTGTTAAAATTGTTGTTTTTTTGTAATACAATCGGAAGTTTGTATTTAAAAAAAACAGCCAGAAGTCCTTACTGGCTATGCTTGAAGGCTTTTTTTAAAGCCATTTTTCACACACTTCAGAATCATAAATTTTACTTTTTTATTTAATCTTTTTGATACAATAATATAAAAACATAATGGAAGATGTGTTCACTTCCTCTTTAACTAGGCCGAAGTCTGTGATACACAAGTTCGTCCATTATATCTAACAGTGAAATCTATACAGTATATTAAACTATTAATCTCAATTAAAACATAAATATTCTCATTTGTCTATACTCGATGTACAAAGGGAGTAAAAAAGAAAAACCATAAAATTGAAATTTTTTTATTTTTTTTCATTCTATTATGGTATAAATTACTTAGATATGTACTTGTTTTTCTTACTAATCCTTTCTGCACGTAACTTTGTGCTCATTAACACTCGTAAAGCTTAAAATGTTTTAAAAATGCTGGATAAAAATCTCTACTCACTACAGAAATAATATAGTTAGGTACTACCGCCAATTTTCAATGTCCACAAAAGTTCTTCATATTCATTAAATTCACTTGCATAGGAGCAGTCCTCTTTTAGTTAATACTAATGTCCGATGCCCTCTATGGATTGTTAATTGTTACATTTTATAACAAATTATTAATGAATGTTAAAAGACAAAGTGTGTTAGAATGGGCTGTAATTTTATTTCAATTGAATATTAATAATACGGGTGTACCACCAGTAGGTCCCAGCTGTAACTTATAAAAGTGGTACATTATACATGACTACAACATCCATGGTACAAGAAATTATTCAGAATTAAAAATCAATTTTATTTTTGGCATGACTTAAATAACTTTTGAGGTGTCTCTTACACAGCTGGCAGTTAAAAGGTCTTCAAATGAATTGCTGTCAACTAGAATTTGAATTTGTAATTTCTTTATTTCCAGTAAAGTAAGCTGTCCAAAAGATATATTTGTCAAGTTTACTTATCAAGCGTACCAACATCAAATTGACTTGTTGCATGTATCTAAAAAACTATCTTAAACACTTAATAATAGAACAGATTCTATTTTACCCATTTTAAAAACAAAAAACATGGAAGTGGAAATGTGGTAGACCAACTTGCGAAAGCCTTTCCCTGAAAAATATTCTTACAACCTAACATTCTTCAATTTATTACATCTGATAGGTATATAAAAAGTTCAGCAGAGACTATCAAAATTTAGATGTTAATCTTTGACTCCAACCACACTTGAAACCACATTCATCAGCAATAATTTTAAGTGCCACTGTGTTTAACTACGGACTTCGTGGATACTCAAGAATTGGTGATAAACTAACAAAACCTATTCAGAAGCATCAACACACAATAACTTTTGTTTTCTCCACCCATCAAATATAATACTTTTGGTGCTAAAAATACCAAATTATACCTATTGTGCTGATCACTGTGACAAGCCACTGCATCCCACCAGAGGTAAAAATCTGCAGACTCCAGTTTAAATATATTAATCATAAAAGAGTACTCAAGATGTCGGCCTGCACCAGCCTTAGATACAATACCTTGATCTTGCTAATAAATTAGCACTGGTATCATGTATACATACTACGTCCATAAACTACCACCTCCATAAAAAAAAACAGCTAAAAATTACTACCTACAGTGAATATCAACACAACATAGTTATTAAACATCTTTATTAAATTGATAGTAAAATAAAATTGAGTTACATATTACAGATATATTTGTATAGAGCAAACATTCAAGAGGAACACATTCATGATATACATATATTTTTTTAACAAACTATGCCATTCACACAAATAAAAATTCTTAAATTATTACAACACAGAACATGAGCTCTTTTCACGGAAAGGGTTCACTTTTTGGCTGGTGAATCCTACAAGCAGGCAGTCTTCCTGTTCATGGTCGGTAATGAATTTGACGATGTCGGCCACCGCCTGCGAGACCGGGACGCGTTTTATTGCAGCTTCCCTCCGCAATTGTTCCGTTACAGCACGCTGCTGTTGTAACGTAGACACCATCATATCCATTACGGCGGTATCGGATAGGCCTATGTTGAAAGAAAATCCACAAAATTTCAAAAGGAGAATGGGGTGGGGCGAGGATCGTATGTCCTTCGCGGTCGACTGTCACTGTAGGAGAAAACAGCAAAAATTAATATTCACTATCAGATCAGCGAAATTCACAATATTTATAATAATGACTAACTTACGTGACAATAAAGAGACGTTATCAAAGTAGAACAGGACGAAATCCAACAATATCGCAAGTCTTCAAAAGACGACTAAAAAAGTCAAATAACACAAATGGCTAAAGATGGCTACGATTTCAATTGCCAACATGACAAAAAACATTCTGTCAGATTTTGCCGTGGCAATAGACCTCTATGTAAAATGTATTTATAGCATTTTTTAAAATACTTAAAATATATACTATAAAAAGTAAAAACACGATAATTTCAAGTATTATCTTTGTTTAACAGATTATTTTTTACTCTACACAGGTTAGAAACATACTTTTAATTTTATTTGGATGACTCACGTTATGATGCACAAAGTACCTACCTTTAGTCTCGTTGAGGTTGTTAACTTGGTTTTCTGAAGTCACGGATACATAAATCTCGTGGGCCGGCGTTCGAAAGTTCTTGAACACAACGTGGTCATCAGTTAATTGTATTCTTTGATATTTTAGCAATCAACTGTTTAAAATGGCTCTTCACGTTCCGAAAGCGCCCGGAGTGGCCCAGATGTTAAAAGATGGAGCTCGAGTAAGTATCATTCACTAATTAAAATAACCAAACTCGTGTGTGATGGGCGTACGAAAATTATTTTTTAAATTTGTTTTCAGATGTTTTCCGGATTAGAAGAAGCCGTATACAGGAATATAACCGCGTGTAAACAGTTCGCACAGAGCGTTCGATCAGCTTATGGGCCAAATGGGATGAACAAAATGATAATAAATCACTTTGACAAGCAGTTCGTCACTAGTGATGCTGGTACCATTATTCGAGAATTGGATGTAGAACATCCCGCTGCTAAGTTAATGGTCCTTGCTAGTCAAATGCAGGATGCTGAGATCGGAGACGGCACAAATTTCGTAATTGTTCTGGCGGGAGCTTTGTTAGAAGCTGCTGAAGATCTTCTGCGTCTTGGCATTACTACCTCTGAAATAGCAGATGGCTATGAACGCGCCCTCGACAAATGTTTGGAGATTTTACCAGAACTAGTATGTTACGAAATCAAGGATTGCAAGGATCTCGAAGCTGTCAAAGTTGGACTGAAAGCTTCAATTATGTCAAAACAATATGGACAAGAAAATTTTCTTTCTGATTTAGTATCCAAAGCCTGCGTTTCCATACTCCCAGAAAAGACCACATTTAATGTTGACAATGTCAGAGTGTGCAAGGTAAATAGATTAAATTATTTATTAACTGCTGCCTGCTTTTAGACTGGATTGTTGTCTCAAAATTCGTTAAGTTCATTGAATATGATGGTCCCCTACGGTGTCCTGTATCTCATACTATCCTAAGAGTTTCCGCATTTAGAGTAAATATTCTAACTTTTTACAAGATATTTGAAGATTTTTAACAGTCTTGCATGGCATGAGTTATGATGTAAAACTGTATAATGTTATGTACACTTCTTAACTAGATGAGATAACTCGTCCTTATTTTGAAAGACGGTTTTTTGCATTTAATTTAATCTTGAATTAAGAAACATTCCTCCTTTTTGGCTAAGATTATATATTTACGAATAGACTAAATCCCTTTCACACATATTTATTAGTTATAATGGTTAAACCATATATTCTAGTATGATCACATTTTCTTTGTTTTAACATAAAACGATTACATTTTTCCAGCCTGCTTTTTGTATTTGTTTTGCCATTCATGCCAACATCATCAGGTAAATAATGTTGTGGAATTAAGGTACACTTAATGACAATTTAATTATAATGTTCCATAGAAATTTTTTTTTTATATATTATATATATCTATTTTTTTACTGAGTGGTTAAATATGTCTCCAACTATTAATAAAATAAATAATAGATATCTCATAGAGACAAAGCTATTTTGTATTATATTTAATGGAAGTATGGGTAATTACAGGTCTTTGGCTGGCTTTAGTGATCACTTTATACAAATATAACGTTCACCATTCTCACCCATTAATCAATCTCAATATCTATAAAATTTTAATAGTGTAGTTATACTCGAAGTGTTTCCAAATAGTTGACATATGTACAACTTCCAAAAATTACATTACCCATACTTCCATATCCATACATTTAATGTAATAAACAATAGCTTCATCTCTGAGATATCTATTTGTTTAATAACAGTGCCTTTGTAGGTGAAAATCCAGTAATTGTGTGTTCTTGGACATATTCAAGTATTTCTAATAAAATAATCTGCTATTGTGGCGTGGCAGTGTAGTTAGTGTTCAATTGTAATGGTATTAGTAATTGATTTAACAATCGGAGATTTAGATTCTAGTTCGAAAGTGATTGCTCACCGAATAATAACCAATCACTGCTTCAATCGAACGCCAATCACTGTTTTAGTTCATCTCGTCACTATTTCTAACATCACCTGTAAACAAAATGTAAAGTATTGCCAACTTTTTATGGCTGCATTTAAAAAAACAAAATAAATATTTAATGGCAGGTGGACAAGTCAATGTACCAAGGCGGGTCCGGTCCACAAGAACTGATAATAATTTTTCTGCATGTGGGCCACTTTAAGAGCCATTCAGCGGACCGTTGTAACTTATGGGAATAAATCTTGCAGGTCTTGTAATGTTACATTTGTGAAATTCTCCATCTTTAATGTGTAAATTAACTTTTTAGATTCTGGGTTCTGGCCTCCTTCAGTCTAATGTTGTGCAAGGGATGGTTTTCAAGCGGCAAGTGGAAGGCAGTGTATCGAGCCTGACAGACGCTAAAGTAGCCCTGTTCTCATGCCCCGTGGACATCAGTCAGACAGAAACCAAGGGTACTGTTCTCATCAAATCAGCTGATGAACTCTTGAACTTCAGCCGAGGAGAGGAATCTCTCCTTGAGAATCAAATCAAAGCCATATCAGAATCCGGAGCCAAGGTTATCGTTGCCGGATCCAAGTTCGGCGACATGGCAATGCATTTCATCAACAAATATAAAATGATGGCTGTGAGACTTAATTCCAAATTTGATCTGAGAAGATTAAGTAAAGCTGTCGGTGGCACTGTAAGTCTATTTCAATTTGAATTAAATTATTTATTCAATATAAGGTATAACTTTCATACTATGCAAGATGTGGCTGATATGCTTTATCAACCAACATGTATTTTCACACATATTTTGGCTACAATGTGAATTAATATTAACTGATTTTAAAGGAAAATGTTTACCAATTCTCAAAAACATTTTATGCATGTCTGTATGTATTTTGCACCACAGATGTCATTAATAACAGCAGTGGCAAACAATGATATACGCACCTTTGCATTATTGTCTTCAGTGTTGCACTCCTACAGTTAGCTTTGTGCGTTTGTATACAGTTTAGATAACAATTGTTATGTGACACTATGTATACGCAAACATTTACTATTTTTTGTCCAAGTTTGTAATAACTTTGTTTTGTTCGTCATACTTGTACTACGGATGATGCCCCATGAAGAAAACAGTTAAAGAGGGAAGGAGTAAGAAGAAAAAGATGATTACAGTAAAAGTTAAGAAGGAAATCTATTTTGATGATTTCCACGGTATTAAAGAAGAAAAATGAAATAAACTAGCTAGATTCAGCAAAAGGAGTCACGATAATAACAAATTATATTCTGGACAATGTAGAATTGTGGCTTTTGGTGTGGATAAATGAGGAGCAAACTAGCAGTGATTCTGTCTCTGAAAGTTTGATCTGTGAAAAGGCAAAGGTTTTGTATGCCGACATCGTAAGTAAACTACCATGTATGTCAACAGAACAGGAAGAATACTTCAAAGCTAGCAGAGGATGGTTTGATAAGTTTAAGATAAAAAATGGCATCCATAGCATTATGAGATACAGAGAGGCTGAGTTCAGACGCTAAAGAAGCTGAAGCGTTCGTTGTCGAATTCCAGAAGCTCAAGTTTTTAATTGCAATGAGACAGGACTCTTTTAGAAGAAGATGCTAAAGAGAACCTATATTACGGCAGAAGGGAAAACAATGCCTGGCCAATAAACTCATCACAGACGATTTCACCCTCTTAATGTGTGCTAATGCAAGCAGTGATTTGAATGAATTAAACTTGCTCGTGTTTTATTTCGAAAATCCTCGAGCCTTCAAGAAATTCAAGGTACAGAAGAGCCAGTTAAATGTTATGTGAAGGTCCAACAGTGAGGCTTGGGTCTCGTATTTTGTTCGTTGAGTGGATCAACGTGGTCTTTGATCCTTCAGTGAAGACTTACCTTTTGGAAAAAATTTGCCACTCAGTTTTGTTGAAAAATAAAGTTAAAAAATGTAATTCGCCTCACTTGCCTTAATGGTTGAGGCTTATTATTTTCCTGCGATTTTTCAAGCTCAAACTCAGAAAGGTATTCGGGATTCAAATTTTATCTTTAATATTAATTTTTGTCAGTTTTCAAAATAAACTTTTTTTCAAATGGTTAAGGAATTATACAAATTGCATGTTGTTACCATATTAGAGAATGAAACATGAAAAAAAAAATTATGTGTAAAATATGTTACATATTTCAATAGGAAGATTTCAGTTTCTTTAGTACATGTTTTGTAAGTTATTTTAATAAGGGGTTACAAAAGTTAGTAGAAATATGTACAGTGAAACCCTCTTAATACATTTTCCAAGAGACCGCCAAATAAAATCTTCTTAAGCAGGAAAACTTATTAACAGTGATTTCAATATTTCCATATTTTATTTTAAAAAAACACTTATAATAGACTATCTTTTCACGCCATTTTTAATAACAACATATTAGTCGAACTTGTCAACTTGCCATTTCTCCGCTGAAGTTAGCGACAAAAGTTTCCAGCGCTTTTAAAACATTTGTTTTGTGGTGGTCACGGTGACATTTGGCATCATGTTTAATATTGTCGACGACCTCATTAATGGGGTCGCGTATTTTTCTGCTAATTTTGTTTTGGATAATATTTTTTGTCAATCTCTTGTATTTATTTGATTTTTAGCAACTGTCAGCGTTTTGTACGAGTTTCGCATTAATGCTATTATCGAGAATACAAAATTATCAGTCAAAATTATAAAAATGTTTTAATTCAAATTTAATAAAATACGGAAAAAAGTCTAACCACGCATTCGCAAATTTCAAAATGTCTAACACGTAAATATTAGAGAAATAATGTTCTTTATATATAAAACAATGGCAATAAAATAATTAACAAGATACGAGAAAATCTGAGAAACGCTAACTACACATTCTTTAAAATGCCTTGATACTAAACTTAAATAGAAAGAGAAATGTCTGTATTAAAATTAATACAATTTAAATAATTTATAAAACACGGAAAAGTCCGAGGAACTCAACCGCGTACTAACGTTTGTACAACAAAATATACAAATGCTATGTAAACAAAAATAATGATTGTAATTATACGGAACAGAAGATTGGCAAGCACTGACATTCGCAGCTAGCAGCTGGGAGAACTAGAGAACTGTGTTACCTATGAGGGTGTAAATATAGTATTTGCTTATTTTTCTAATGTAAAGAAAACGAGCAAGAGAAAAAAGCATGCAACCTTAAGTTAATGTGTCGCGGTATAAAATAAATATTACAAATCGAGGACGTACAAGATATATTTGTCATCTTTTCTAGTATACTGAGTAAGAAAACAAACAATGAGAAATAACTTTATGCGTCGTGAATCGGTATAGTGGCGGAACTACCCGTTTGACTCTGGACAAGCACATCGCATAGCGCATGTGTATTTTCCAGATTGCTGACATCTGATGAAAAAAAACGAATTTCTTTTGGTAGTATGTTTCATTAGCCTATTCAAATATTACCGTTGGATGCAAATGGATAAACTTTTATGACACACGGCAAAACCCATTTAAAGAGAGTTGCGATTTTATTGCACCCATTGAAACTTTCATTTTTATAAATGTCAAACAAATAAAAATCTGCATTAAACGTATTACAAGGGACATTTTGTACGGATAAATTGAGTTCTGTCAGAAATATTTTAATTTATTAGGCGGGAAACTTATTATTTGGAAAACATGTTAAGCATAAAAAAATACATAATTTGTATGGGACTTTTTCGGGACCGAAAAATGTAATCCTATTAGGCGTGAAAACGTATTAAGAGGGTTTCACTGTAATTTGCAAAGTGCCAACAGTCAATGTTGAAATAACAACAATTATACTGTAGAATTTAATATACATATGGCAAAACCGGTTCTACCAGCTGAGCTCTAAGCGTGTCATTATTGCGATGTTAACAAAAGGTCACAAATGCGTCGAGTCAGAGTTTGGAGATTTAAACACGTTAGCGAATATGTAAATTTCATGAACAAATGACTACCATTGGATATCGGAGAGTTAAATTAGTTTACTATTAAATGTACTTTTGATGAGTAAATATTTTTTACCAATGATCAAACAACCCATTTTTGCAAAAAAAAAAATTCTCTGATCACACAACCATGCCGTAGTAACGGATTATATTAACTATCAGTTTCACCTTGAAAGAGTATGAAATATGCATATAATACCTCAAAATTCAAATTTAAAAAATGAAATTACTCCCTTAAATCTCAGTTTGTCTTGGGATCTTGTGAAATACCATATTTTTATATATTTCCAGGTCCTTCCGCGTTTAACAGTCCCCTCAACCCAGGAGTTGGGTTACTGTGACCATATATCAGTAAAGGAGTTTGGAGATACCACCACTGTGGTATTCCGCCTAGAAGGAGTTAATTCCCGGATTGCAACCATCGTAGTTCGAGGCTCAACCGATAACTACATGGATGACATTGAGCGTGCCATTGATGACGGTGTAAATACTTTCAAAGGCATTGCTAATGATGGAAGGTGAGATTTGACATACATTTTTCTGCCATGAAGAAATGTGTCAATCCATTTTAAATCCTCTTGTGACCAATGTTCATCAATTAAAGAAAAATACTGTATCAAGTACCTTGGAATCATAATAGATAACAAGCTCAAATGGAAAGAACATATTACTAATCTCACAAACAAAATAAGTAAAATTGCCTACATATTTTTAGACTCGGAAACACCTTATCACTTACATATCTGAAATAATATATTACGCGTTTGCACAGTCACATTTGCAATACGGTATTATTGGATGGGGAGGTGCATATAAAACTTCAATGTCACAATTAGAAATCACTCAAAAATGATAATAAAAATTATTCTAAAAAAAAATAAAGACTATCCAAGTACACAACTTTTCACAGATTTTAAAGTACCAAAAATAGTAGACATACAAAAAAAAATCTAATTTTCAAAATTAAAAATCAATTAAATTTTAGAAGTGAATTCCGATCTACAAGATATAGAGATCAAATTGATATCCCAAAACTAAAATATACCGTAACTCAAGATCAATATATTTATCAAGGCATCAAATTGTTTAAGTCTCCCCATCACAATTGGAAAAATTACAGACTATCATAAATGTATAACTGAAGTAAAAAAAATATGTACACAGATTAACTGAAACATAAGTTAACTCGTATATACTCCTCTATACACGAGTCTACTCTCATAGAGAAGAAACAAATGTTAAAATATATATATATATCCACTGATTATTCAAATTGTATTATATTTTGAATATTAATAAAAAAAAATATTCAAAAACTGGTAATAGACTTAGTCCACAGTATTTTAGGTCTTCCTTTATGAATTGGATGAGCATTTGATTGAAAAAATGCAGTTGCTTCTGAGATATACAGTGGAGTATTCTAGAATGAACATAATTGGTTGTAGAACCTATTTTTTTATATGATTGTTCATTCTAGCATACATTGGAGTGTGTTTACCCCCAATACTCGCATGTAAATACGGAGACATACATTGGGTTTGGGTACCTCAGTCACCGAACCTCACACCGTGCGACTTTTTTTGTGGGGATACCTTAAGTAACAGTAACTTTACAACAATCCTCGAACAATTCAGGCCCTATAAGAAAATATCCGCTGTGAAGTTGCTGCCATTGAACCAACGCTTTGCTCTTGCGTGTTCGCAAATTTAAGAGTCCGATTGCAAGTGTCTTGAGAGAAATGGATTGCATTTAGACGATATTATTTATAAAACGTAAAATCCGCATTTTTAAACTCCATTTTGTATAAATAAAATATGAGAATAACATTGTAGTTTATTTAATATTAAACTTGAAAATTTTCTGCTGGACACCTTTACAATTAAATGAACCAATTGCATTATATTGAACTATGCATAATCATCTGCAGGTTCCTCCCTGGTGCGGGTGCTGTGGAGTTGGAGCTGGCCCGCCATCTTACCAAGTATGCGGACACACTTCCTGGCCTGGAACAGTATGCAGTACGTAGATTTGCCATTGCATTAGAAGCCTTCCCCAAGGCCATCGCTGACAATTCTGGAGCCAATGCTACGAAGGTTCTGGCCAATCTACATGTGGCGCATCAGGTTTGTAGAGCTTTATTTTTGTATGTGTAGTATACAGGTGTCCAAGAGACAGTAGTCTAAAGAAAGTCCATAATTAGGGTATATCATTAAGCGACCCATTGAGCTTCGAATAGAGTTATCCGAAATTCTACAGTTTAGAAGTTATTCAAACTTTTGTAATTTTTGAGAAGTTAGCAACCTGTCTACAAAATTAAGCGCTGTGCTATGAATACTCAACTTATTGTGATGAAATAAGGAAAATGTAGTTGCCAGTTTTTTGTTTATAGCTTATTAAATAAAGTTATTTTAACTTTTACTGAAAACATCAAAAGTTTAAATAGCTTTTGATTTTACATAACACGGTTTGAAACTCAAATTGGTCGCTAATTATGTCCCCTAACCGTAGGCTCCGTTTAGACTACTGTCTCTAGGACCCTGTATAATGTATAATATTATTAATGTAGCAATTTTGTAAATTGAGTCAAAACTCTGTTTTATTCCACTACACTTTTCATTGTGTTAAATGATATAGAACATTTTCGGGAACATCTTCCCATTATCAATAATATAATTCAACTAAAATTAAAAACACTTTCAGACAGTAATATATGGTGTGTTTGGAGTTAACGGAAGTGGGGGTAGGGTTAAAATGGATAAGAGAGAGGATGTAATGGGCGGTATTTGAATATTTATTATGTTTTTATTATTATTTATTTTTAAATTTTCATCCTTTGAAGAGTTAATGTAGCAATTTGAAACAATTTTGGTATCTTTACCATTTGTATACTGAATCACGTTCAAAGAAAAAAATTATATTTACTGCTTCAAATATATTATATTTTTATATACAGTAAGTAGACTTCTATTTATCTGAGAGAGATGGTAACAAAAATCCCATTTAATAAAAAAGTTTAACTGCGTAGAGAAGTTACAGAAATAACGCACTGTCCGAAAGTCGCACATGTGTGGAAATTTAACTCAGGTGCGCGTAATGACGGTACAGAATTAAAACTACCATTCTTCATCGCCTTGTAGATTATTAAACTATCAATTACCTACCTGGAAAAAACATTTTTATTTTACTTAATTGCCAAAAAATCCCAAAATGTGTATTTTTACATGTAGGAAGGAGTTCCAACAGGTTAAATAAGAAAGTTGTTAATAATATAACCGATTTGGATCTATCACAATGATATATTAACCTAAAACAATTAAAATTATGTTGTGAAAATCGTTTTATTTTTTCTGCAGGAGGGCAAGAAAAATGCGGGGATTGATATTGAGTCTGAGACGGACACGTATTGCGATGCCAAGGAAAACAAAATCTTCGATCTATATCTCTCAAAGATGTGGGGTCTGAAATATGGCGTGGGTGCGGCCTGCACAATCCTTAAGATTGACCAGATCATCATGGCTAAGAGGGCGGGAGGCCCCAAGCCCAAAGCCGGCGGAAACAACAGCGATGATGAATCTTAAGATCCCCCCGTGTATTACTAATAAATAATTTATGTATTCAGATTTAGGAGAGCTTCCTAAATCGCGCTCGAGCTTTATTTTTTATGACTATCCTCTGAAGCGGAGGTTCCACACGCTACACGTAAGTTAGGGCCCTGTGGAGATTGAAGGGACAAAAACTTTTATGAATCGGAAGGACAATAGTCTTTTTGTTTTATTGAAATTTATCCCATTTATGAACAAATATTGATATTAATTCAATTAGATAATTTCATCAAAATTAGATTCAATAGAAATATTTAAATTCACAGAGCCCTAATGTTAATGTCACAATAAATATATTTTATTTAACACGCTTCCATAAAATCTTGTCTCCATCTAATATGGAATATAAAATAATTACTAATTTGTATTTCATTCCAAATTTATCATTGAGAAGGTTCAAATGATAAAACATTGAATCATCACCATAATAAAAACATAACACACTATTCAGTTTTTTATTTTTGTATATAAATATGACATATAAAAGTATTGTTTCATTAGCGGACGTTGACACCCTTCAATGTTTGAGAAACAATATTTCCTTTATCGATAACAGACAGTGGAACACCTTTGAAACATGCTTCATTATTGTCATTTGTCAGGAGATCTGGTGCGCAGGTCTCGAAAATTTTCTTCTTAGGATTTAGCTGAGCATCGGGTACCCTGGGAAACCCTTCACAGTAGACCAGGTCCCCTGGCACGGCATCTGCAGGTGGATTCAGAACTTCTACTTTGTCAGGGGATGAGGCGCACATCACCATGGCTTCTGATGTCACTCCTCGCATCTTAAATGTGTATATATAATCACAATGAAGTTTTAACAATGGAAAAATATATGTTTTACAGTAAATAAAATTTATGTACAAAGATAAAAGGGCAAAAAATCAATGCATGGAGTTGTTAGAAGAAAATGACAAAGATTACAAACGAGTGAATGCTGTAAACGTTGTAACAGCTTATTCGACAGTTATCAGTTAATTTTGAATAATAAACGTAGAGGTCAAACAAAGTAATCTAGATTTTTCATTGCAACGCGGAACAAAATGAATGAATTATGTTGTTTTTTTTTATTGTTATTACTAATGTGTTTTCAAATTTTGAATTGTTTTTTTTTTAAATCCCCTGTTGATCGCGACCATGTCCAGAATGCATCCCCCCGTGATCAACAGGGGTTACCTGTACAGTGGAAAACATTTAACATAAAAAAATATTCCCTTTTTGACAAAATGCTATGTGACTTATAATAATACATTTATTTTAATATGTAACAAAAAACGTTGAACATATAAAAATTTTAGATCTTAGTAGAATAATAATATACAATGGGAATTTGTCAACCGAGGCAAGACTAACAGTGCACAATAGAGTCCTGGTACCGACATTGATGTATGGAAATGAGGTCTGGAGCTGACAAAAGTAGACTGAATGCAGCGGAAATGAGATGATTAGGCGTATGTGTGGCAGATCCACTTGACAGTAAAGAATATAAAGCTGATCTTAGTATAGTGAGTAGGATAAAGGATCACTTAGGTGGTTTGGTCATATAGAACGTCTGAATGGTAAGAAAGATATATGACACAAGTGTTGATGGCAACAGAAATAGAGAACGTCTGTGGAAGACTTGACACGACCATATACTGGAAGATGATCATGTTAGAAGCCACAATAATCGACGAGCTTGTACAAATGTGGATGAGGCAAGAATTGTGCGACACTATCCTCTCTGCCTACTCCTGCAGGAAATGACGTAATAGTAAGTAAAGTGAAAAAATGTGCCAGCCACTGCTGTTTATAACTTTTATAACTTTGGATTCAACTTTCTATTGACTGGCTCAATACCTGATAATATACAATAGAGAGCATTTCACTTACTGCATACCACCCTTGCGATTAAAAAAAAAAAGGTTACTAATTGGTTGTCTCTGAAAAATTTAACATTTATGGCATGGGTGGCCAACCTTTTCAGCAGCCGAGCCAGATTTTAGAAATGAGATTTTCTACCGGGCCGTACAACAAAATTAATTTTATTATTCAAAGCAAACGACGGCGTTGCGACTGGCAGTCACACGACGCATCCCGCCCCGCATTCACGCTCACGGCTATCCACGCAAAAGTAGCGTGCGCACTTTTTGAAATCAGCTTAACGTTGTGATTGTTAATACGAATATATCATAGAAGAAATTATCACGATAGTTGAATCAATGTACTGAGATACTTCCATATATGAGATATGATATGAACTACGCACGTTGGAATGTTTTTTTGGTGGTTTTATGTACACTAAAAGAAAAAAATGTGTGCATATGCTCCGCGGGCCACAAGTAGACACTCGGCGGGCCGCGAGTTGGCCACCCATGATTTATGACTTAACTTTCTATTGACTAGGTCGGCATTTATCAAGATGCAAAAAAGATTACAGCTTTTTTCACAATAATGAAAATACATCAATTTTTTTGATTATCGAACATTGAATATTATAAAACATTAATTAGTAAGGTAATTTTGTAAATTTTTTTTAACATTAAAAAATATTCAGGTCTGTATGTAAAATGTTTTAAAATAACAAAAATATACAAATACATTTTTATTGCAGAGAAGTAAAGTACTAATTTTTACTGAAACAACTAATTGTGATACATACATACTATGTAGATTCAATCATTGGCATACAATAGTGTTAGTGATGAATAGTCTATAAATACCCGCCAGCTTTAAATATTGTGAATTATCTCACCTTGACAGGTTTCAAATTGCACAAAACCATTACAATTCGATTTTGCATCTCATCGATTGGAATATGATTAACAAGGCCAGAAACAACTGTTCTCGGAGATGGTTCCCCGCAGTCAATCTTCTCAACATATAGACTGTCAGCATCAGGGTGCTTTTGAACGTCAATAATTTTTCCAATTCTTAAATCTAACCTTCCTACATCAATCGGAGCTTCAACAACAGAAGCCGCTACAGGTTTTTCTGAAGCAGGTTTTACTTTTTTCAGTTTTGGTTCTTTAGTCGACTTGCTTTCTGGGGCATTCTGATTAGAGTTTTGGGCTACAGATTCTGTAAGCGCTATTTGAGGAGTGACTTCTTGTTTAAGTGGCTCTGCAGATGTTTTACTTGGAAGTGGGATTTGTTTTACTCCATTTAATGTCTCAAGTCTTACTAATTCTTTCAAGGCATCATCGACTTTACTCTGCAAGACTGCATTTTCTTCTTCCAAAGCTCTGATTTGTTGTTGAGCTTTCAATTTTTTTAGGTCTTCGAACTAAAACCAAAGCACGTTAGTTGATATCCGGTTAATTTTGATAATTTTTAAAGGAATAAAACTTCCAGCGGTATTTACCTCTTGTTTAACGGCCTGAAGCAGTTTTTCAGCGTTGGATGAATTTGATTCCAGCTTACTCATAGAAACCGTAGGAGACATCGTGACAAAACTTCGAAATACACTCCGAGACAATCCTAAACCCCGTAAATTGTGCAATACGGAACAGTTTTTCAATATTCGACAATTTTTAGTCCACATGTCATCCAGTGTTGCCTAAATCATGTTACTGTACTGTTATTATTTATAAATGTTATTGTTATTTATTAGACATTCTAAAATTAACATTTTACAATTACGGCTTAATAATGACACATTCCAAAACAATTCATGTTACTAGGTTCAGCAACATCAACACCGTCAAAAAATGAATCTTCAATCGATTAGCTGATTAGGGAAAATAATATTTTTTAATGGCGACACTTTCAGGATTAAATTGACACATCGAAAATAATCTGGCATCTGGAAACTGGAAAGTGGTTTACAATATTTTACTACATCAAAAACCATCACTGTAACTTGTAACACATTCGATATTGACCAAAATACATAATGGCGGCTGATTGGGAAGAAGTTAAAAGACTTGCGGCTGATTTCCAAAAGGCTCAGCTGAGCTCCACTTTACAGAGGTAAGTTGCTCATTTTATAACTTTTTTAACAATTTTTTAAATATGTACACGTATTCTACATTTTTTATGTTTATTTGTAGGCTCTCTGACAGGAACTGTATCGAAATCGTTACTAAGTTAATAGAATTGAACTTATTGGAAGTGATTTTTACCAATGATGGTAAAGAATATTTAACACCTCAACAAGTAAGCAGAGAAATAAAGGACGAGCTTTACGTGAGAGGAGGAAGAGTAAATCTTGTTGATTTAGCAAAGGAACTAAATATAGAGTTTACCCAAGTAGCAGCTCGTATTGGAGATGTTTGTCAGGCGAACAAAAGTATCCGGTTAGTCTTGGGACAACTATTAGACGACAGTTATATTACACGAATTGCGAGAGAAATCAATGAGAAATTGATTCAAAATGGACAAATTAATGTTAGCGAATTGACTCTTCATTATGATTTGCCAGCAGACTTTCTCTTGCACTCAGTTCTTGAAAAGCAGTTGGGTAAATTAATTCATGCTAAACAAGATCCAGTTGATTCAAGGATCTTCTTCACTGAAGCATTTGTTGCCAGGTCAAAAGCTAAAATCAGAGGTGCACTGGCAGCATTATCAAAACCGACCCCAGTTGCAGCTATTATTAATCAATGTGATATATCAGAAAGACTGTTCTTTGCCCTTATGAAAGAAGTGTCATCAGCGGGAACAGTCACAGGTAAACAGGCAAGCGCTCAATATATTCCTCATGTGTACAGCAAATCTCAAATTGAGTGGGTCGTGAACTCTTACAAACAGAGTGGTTACCTAGATTATGACTCTCTCGTACGGATGGGAATATCTGATGCT
This sequence comes from Eubasilissa splendida, assembly GCA_031772225.1. Lineage (NCBI taxonomy): Eukaryota > Metazoa > Arthropoda > Insecta > Trichoptera > Phryganeidae > Eubasilissa > Eubasilissa splendida. Next base: position 3,029,506 of record CM062853.1, on the reverse strand, counting down.
AAAGCCTTCATTAAACGCACTCTGCCCGGAGAAGACATCAGCTTTCTTCAATCATGTGCCATTGGAAATCAGATACTTGAGCAAGTTTCTACAGCCATTGAAGAGTGTAATATGACCAAAACATTTGTTGATATTACTTCTCTTTTGCCGTCAGTGATCGGTGAACAGGATATTGAAAATTTAATTGAAAAAGCTCTTACGCCGGCATTGCAGAAGAGCTTGCTTGTATTTGGCTCTTCAGGTTAGTGTTATTTTTAGTTTAAAAATATTCACATTACCAGGTTCTACATTTCGCACTTTGTACTATGAGCAGCCTGCATCAAATTCATTCAAAGGATGCCTTCTTCTTTCAAACTTTACACTTAGCATTGTAAGGCCTGGTTGTGTGATCAATGGTAAATTTGACTACGGTAAAAAAAGTTGTGAAACGGGTTGTTCGATCGTTGGTAAAAAATATTTACTCATCGAAAGTACAATCAATAGTAAATTAATTTTCCCATCCATTATCAGATGTTAAAAACTGTAAATCCTTAGTTTTAAATGGTGTACTCTTCACAGCTGTTTCAAAAGCCATCTGTCACATTGATACTTGGAAAATTGCAGTATACAACAATGAATCATTCAATATTCCGCTATTTTAGTGATGAGAGTTTGTCCAATGATGATCTCGCTGTTTAATTTATATTACATATATTCGCCAGCAAAGTGACAGATTTCAAACGCAGGGATGAATAAAGCCATATGTAAAGCATAAAATAGTATGCATTGCCAATGGTAAATATTTAAAATAAATCAATTTTTGTAAAATTCGTAGATTTTTAACGATTATTTGCCTTGTCACACTATTAGGCGAGATTATCTTTGACTATAATAAAATTAACATACAAACAACCCACAAATGTTTTTTTACCATGGACGATGGTAAAAAGTTACTGTAGTAAAAATTTACTACTGATCACTCAACCAGCCCTAAGTATAATCCATATACAATAGCCTGGAAAATATTGAATACTGACAAAAAAAATTTAATCCATAAGATTTCTTTCTTTATTTTACAATTTTTATATTATTTCATCTTTTATCTTGATGTGTAATATTAATTCTTAACTATTTTCTTCTTTAACAGTGGTGAGCATTCACTACGTAGAAAAATTGTCCATCCCGTGTTACACAATGGTAAAAGAGAAAGCGAAGCATTTTGTAGAATCTGGAACGTATCAGAGATTGTACACAGAAAAACAGCTAACAACATCTAAAACTGCTGACTCGGAGCACCCTGCACATGTTGATATGAAAGCGGAACGTAGGGAGGAAAGGAGAAGAAAGGCAGCTGGTGGAAAGGGTGGTGGAGGAACTCAGGGAAGAGAAACCAAAACCAAATCAGTAAAGAAACACCAGAGATCGAAACAAGCCCAAGATTCAGATTCGGATGATGGTTCAACCATGAACACCAAAAGAACAAATCCATCTTCAATTGAATTAATCTCGGTAAAGGAAATTAAGAAGTGTATCACCGCAGCTCTTGAAGAAGATGGAATAGAATATATGGGGACAGATATAGCTGAACATTTGCAGCCGTAAGTTTAATTCATAATTGTTCATTTTAATATTATGTAGGTTTACCATATATGTACTACATATACGTTGGATAGATTCATTAGCATGTGCATAAGTGAGACATTTATAATTTCTTCTGAAAAATCTGTTTTCTTTATGGCGTCTACGGCAGATAATTGGGTTTTTGTTATGAAGCATTTTTTTAGTATACATTGTTATATAAAATCATATTTTATTAAATTCAAAACCCAAAATGATCAAGTTAAGTTAAAAATGCATCTTCATCACATAATTGACAGCCAAAGTTTTCAGAAAGCGAGAAATTTTTTAAGACTTGTGATCAGTTTTACTGCACCCTCCTTACTCCCATCACATTTCTACCTGTTCAAGTCTTTATTTATTTGGAGAGTTAATTTAGTGTAAAATTTTAGAATCTTTTTGCAAAAACTACAGCAATACGTATTTTTAATCAATTTTGTTATGAATGATCCATTCAGTCTTAGAGCATTTCTTTGAAAAAAAGATATAGCAATAGAGTTATCTTTGGTATTCTTAATCTCAACATTTTTATATATAGAAACCATACATTTTGTTTATAAATTGATTGTAAAAGATTCTAACGGAAATTATTGCTTTTCACGAATACATATTTTCGCATTGGTTATTAAAAACATATATCATTTTTAAAAAAATCTAAATTGACATTCGGTCTCTTATATAGCAATATCCAAAAAAGTTTGAAATCATTGAATTAAGGCTATCTAGATAATTTTATAGCATTGAAAATTATGAATTACACTTTGTGCACGCGCATATATTTTAAATAATTACTAGAAAAGAGCCTATAAAAGCGGACCAAATTTTTTCGGCAGTCGTCGGCACCTGACAGAACCACACCAAATTTTAAATTTTAAATTAAGTTTTTAAACTGAGTCTCCAAAAAAAAAAACACGTTCATCGTTTACTGCCGCCTCTTAAGAAAAATGTTAATTATTGTTCACAAAATCATAATTTGTTTTGTTTAAATCTTATTGTGATTTATTTACAGATCTATCAATAGGGAAGGAATAACGGAAGCGCAGAAACTATTTGACACAACTGTTGAAAATACTTCCCAGATAAGACGACAAACACATTCATCATTGCAAGACAAACTCAATACACTTATCAATGATATAAAACACTACGAGAAAGGTATCAAAATGCTACCGCCAGGTCAGCAGCCACAATTTGTTAAGTATTTATTGAAAACCCAGGGGGGCGACATTGCATCAGAATTTTTCAAATATGCCGCCAACGAGTGCGGTCTTCAAGTATCTGAAGAAGTCTTAACTACTGACCAGAGAAATAAGCTGGTCAGTGAAGTGTCTGATGATTATAAAGGGGTACTATTAATGCTTAATAAAAGTCTGATTGGTCTAAGTATTGACGAGTTTCTGCAATGTGCAGATAATTGCTTGGAAGCTTGCAGTATGGTTATGAAAAAAATTGATAAGAAAAAAGATAAGTGAGTATTGGGTGTTAAATAATATTTATTTATATGTATTAAGAAAAATGGCCAGCCCTTCGGCTAATCTACGATAGCTCAGTTATTATTAGCAACAAAGTGGTGTTCCGTACAGGAAACAAATATATACACAAGAGTGGTTCGCCGATCACAGTTTCTCTCAACCGGCGATGATGATGATGATTAGGTCGAAAGAAATGAAACACAAAGATGTTCAATATAGGCACACTACGGCGTCAAAATTGTGAATGACTTCTCACCTGCAGAATACCCTGTTTTTATTAGATACATAACAATACATATAGTCATATTTGCAAGTACCTACCCGGCGACAGGCCATCGCTGTGATGTTTTGCTAAGACATCTTTGTTTTCCTGAAATCTATCCCATGGGTTTTTAGGCGCCACACCGATGATTACACCTTCAAATTTCTGACACGTGTCTTATCGTGTCAATTAATTGGCGCCTCCTCGACGAGTAATTCTGTGCGATACAGTGTGCATGGTGAAAATGTTGGTATTTGAATGGCATGTTATTGTAGAGTAGTTCTAATCAATCTTGGAAAGTCCGGTAAATATTTCTAAATCTGTGATACTTACTGAATATTTATACACTTAAATAGAATAAAAATAATATTTATACACATAAATTGAAAAGAAACCAAGAAAACCCTCAACTAAAATAATTTTGGATACTGGGGTTAACATAAGAAGAGAACCTGCAAGTCCTTGTCAAATTATTAAACACAAAATCATATATTTCTGAGAAACAATTGATTTTTTTTTTTTCTTTCACATTTATTATTCTGTCAATACTCATGACCAGTTTTCGCACCTATATTGCTGCATTTGGTTTGAAGTTAGCAGAAGTTTAATGCCACATGGTTTATAGAATAGATTTTGTTTTTTATCTTTTCATTGGAGTATTTATTTATTAGCCGCTAGATTCGGGGTCATAATTCTCAAAAGTTTTTGAGATCCATTACAAGTGAAATGATGATTATAAGCGTGAAATGAACATATAAAGTTGAAAATTTGACGTGAAATTATTTAGTTAACTGAATGTGATTTGTAACTTATTCTCCCTACAAGAAAAGGTTCCGGGTTCGAGACCCGGTGGTAACTGTATATTTTTTTCCATAAATACATTTTTTCAATGTATCTTGAATAATTTTATTTATTTTGATATTCACTTGCATAAAATTTGCTGATATATTTTTAAAAAATTACATTACACAATAGTAAATATTTAATATTTTTTATAGGTCTTTGATCTTATCACACAAACATGGACTCCTGGAACAACTCGAGTCATGTAATGATTCAGCTCTCGTCTTGCACCTAGCCGTTCTGGCGATATTCACTATTGCTACCCAAGCGATGCTTCACGCATCTGGTCGCCACGTTTCTACTGTTTTATCATTCCTAAATCCTTACCTAAGCGATGAACAGAGAAATGAGCTTTCTTCGTTCCATGGTATGTATTTTTAATTTTTTAATTCATACCACCACGTGTTATTTTTTAAAATTAATTACAACTTAATTTATCTTATTTTCTGTTTTATATACGGTCGAACTCCGTTTTAACGAGTACGAAGGGACCAGCTAAATTTGCTCATTATAATCGTTACTCGTTATTACAAAAAACATTTAATATCCAGTAAAATTAAAAGCAAGTCAAATACATATGAAAAATCAAAAATCTATAATTGTATCAACAAAAACATTTTAAAGTAAATTACTACATTCAATCACATTATTTCTTAACAATATTCAAAATACTTTTTAAAGTTTAAAACTATTACTACTTACTAAGCACACAAAATAAACACCCATTGTTTTTTTTCTAAGAATTCACAAACCTGAAAGGAATCGTAAACAATAAGGAACCTCGTCGGCAGACGCTGCTTTCGATTTTATGACTTCTTAAGAATTGGAGTTTTTAGACCGTCTAATGTATTTTGTTCACTTCGTACGTTATATCAGTGAAACGAGCTCACTATAACGGTGAAGAGTTGTATAAAAACAGGCCTAAATCAAAATAATAAGTATTTCCTCATTATAACCGTGATCTCACTATAACTGTGCTCGATATAACCGAGTTCGACTGTATTTTGCGTTTGCACAAATGTACACATATCTAACTTTCAGACAGTAGGCGTGCATAGTGCGTGACATTTGTAACTTTTGAATATTTCAATACTTTCTGATTATTCTGGATTTTTTTTCATCGTCTGTTCCGGATAATCAAATGTCTAAATGTCTCCAAAATTTTGGTTAAAATGACAATCACTGATCACATTTACTTTTTCAGAATTAGTTTTGAAATTGCTGAGCATGGAGGAAGACAAACCCGAAAGAAATGAAGTATTGAGTTCTTTAGAAGAAAAGATTCCCAAGATAAAGCGGATTGCTTTAAATTACAAAAAACCTTCTGCACAGCTGAGTCAGGCAACTGAATAGGTTATGTTCACATCATCGCACTTACACGCATGGTGCAAGACCGATGTAAGAAAGCAAGAAGAGATGTTTAAATTCCCAGCCCAACTATGTACTTCTGTAGACTAGTATACTTGATAGCTGATTCAGGTTCACATGTTTGATTTCATAAATATTTCAATTTTTCTGGTATTTCGATTTTAATCTCGATTAAATATATGTAATTATATATTTCAATGAAATGCTCAAAAATGACTAAATACATTGCATCAAGTGATATTTTTACATACATGTATTTACTTTAATTTTTTTTTTTGTATCGGTTTCAATTTAACAGAATTGTGTGAATATCCCAAATATATATACGAAAACTAAGAAAATGTCAATTTTAATAAATGTACCAGTACGCAATTTGATCAGTATGTACGGGAATCCAGTTTGAGGTATTGTCTTATTCTTGTACAATGATGACATCTCACCATACATTTAAATAATTCTGTAACTCTTTTTTTACTTATCAAAAGACAATTTGTTTTATGATTTTAGAATATGAAGTAATGTTTACGTTAGTATATACATTCAATCTATTTGCATAAATACATTATACGTTACCTTAGTTTCAAATTACAATGTTCAACTTAATGGCCTGCTTTTGAAATAGGTGACTTCACATTTTACCATGTTAATTATATAATTTGCAATTGTTGTAAGACCTACACGTTTACCATTTATCGTTCCCTAAAATTTATGTTACTATTCAGATGTATTTATAGTTGATGACTTTTCATTGCAATTGATTAATTGTAAATTTTTTAATTTTCGAGAAGATCCGTTAGTCTAAGTCACACTTCAGAAGTTTCCGACATTACCTCTCTGAATTCTGCCACATATTTGCAATAGCGATAGCTCCACACTGTATGAAGTACTTCGGTACTACAATAAACTACTTTGTTTTACTCACGCTTCACAGTTCACACGTTTTAAATCGTGCTACCACTTCAATAGTTCACATAAGAAGCGCCGCGAATGCGGCTCTCTGTGATTCACGCACACTAGCAAACAACTCAGTTACAGCGTGTGTAGAGAATGAAGACAACAAAAAAGTATGAAAAACTTGGCAAAGTATTACATGAGTACGCAGTTAACTTCATGGAGTTCATTGAAGTATATGCTTCGCAAAGTATCACACTACATACTTCACACTTAGCTTTGCATTTCGGACACTTCATTGAAATATTGTTCAATAACGATTTTACCACACTTCATTGAACTACATAAAGTGCAAAGCGATTTCGACCTGGATCAGAAGTGAGCCAACCAGCAGTACCAACATATTTCAAATGAAGCATTCATTTTAAACATTTCAAGTTTTGCCCTATGCTACTTTGCAGTGACTATCAACTTTCTTTTCAGTTCTTATCTGACAAATAATAGAATTTTTTTTTATTATTACAGCCTCTGGACAAATTATAGATGCACTCGGTTTTTACATTGATATTTTTTTAGTGTGTTTTTCATACTTGAGTTGTTTTTTCTTATTATCCAATAAAGATATACTTTTTATGACTATATCTATTTTTCTTACAGTTCTTGGATTTATTCCATTTAGTATGTCCACATTATGAAACACACAACAAATGTGTGCTCTATTTCTTCAGTTTTTCCAGTGTAATATCACAAGACCTTCCCATTTTATAACAATAATAAATCACAAATATACCGTGCATTTATGTATCTGCGTTGTACATAATTATAAATAATACTTCAATTTTTTTTATTTTTTTAGTCATTACATGCCTCTTTACTATGATATTTTGCAATTTGAAAAATATATTTTGCTTGGCTAATATGGGGACTCCGATAATCAAGTTTCTATTTTACTTGAAAAGGCTGTGCTTTGTTGTTTATTGTCCGACACATATTTTATCCACTGTCTATGTTCATTTATGTACATGTACTATTTTAATATTGTAAGGATAACATGAATATATGTATGTATATATCATTAACAAAATGGAATTTTAATTTAAACTGAATTGTTGGCATTACCAAACATTTATAGCTATTTTATCTGTTGTCAGCGCAAATATTGTTTATGTATACAATTTCAAACTAAAATTGTGCACATATATTAAATATTTCCAGGATGTGTGGATACTTACAATGTGTAAAGATAGGTTGGGGAATTTTTGAAATAAAATGGATACAGTATATTTCAAAGTATGAAAAAAATGGCTCTTCTTTTAAACTAAGGACTCATGTAAATTGCTGTAATAAAAATATGTTTTCATTGATAGTTCTTTTAACCATAGACTGGTCCATGACAGGACAGAAACTATTTTTACTTTTGTTAAAGTATATTTCAATTACACATAATAATCATCCTTCAAATTGTAATGTTGGATATGTAAAACTATCAGAAGTAATATGTATATTGGATTGGAAGATAATTTTTTGTAAATAATTTATTCATTCATTTGAATTGTTTATTCTTCTTGTTTAAATGTTTTGAGATATGATCGTAAATGAATATACTATTTTTTATACTCCCACAAATTGTTTTTTTACATCTGCCATTCATTTTATAAATATTTTTGTTTATTTATAAATATTGTTTTGTACAACTTCTTGGGGCCGGTTGTGTGTTCAGTAGTAACTTTTTACTATAGTGAAAAAAGTTGCGAAAACGGATTATTTGATCGTTAATAAAAAAATATTTACTTCTCGAAAGTACATCTCGTTGTAAACTCATTTTACTTCTCCATATCCGACAGTAAAAACCAGAATCGATAATTAAATATGGCGGACTTTTCACAGCTGTTCCAAAAGTCATTTTACACATTGATACTTTGATAGTTGCAGTATACGACGATTAATCATTCAATATCTTGCTATTTTATTGATGAGAGTTCGTCCAATGATGATCTTATTGTATAATATACATTAGCACATAATACGAAAAAATTTCACCACCAAAGTGACAGATTTAGATCGCCTGGGCGAAGAAATCTATAGATAAGGCATATTTCACGATTATTTGTCGCACCTATAGACATCTCCATCTATGCTTTGACAGTAGTATATTTGATGTATCAACAACCCGCAAAGGATTTTTACTACGGGTGTTAGTAAAAAGTTACTACTGATCACACAACTGGCCCTTAGCTAACACCAAGATTGAAGTGCAAACACCCTCTAAAAAATGTTTTAATAAATTTTACATTTCACAAGAATTGTTGAATTCACTAAAGTTTGATAGATGTACACTAACTATCATAACGCTGCTTCCATCAATATCTTGAGAATGGTAAGGAAACCAGCCAACGTCAAATTAATCAGTTGTTCATAAAAAGTTACTTTATTATTTAAATTAATAATTATGTCTAACCAAGATATTGATGCTGTACACATCAAAAATATTATTTTAATGTTTTCTTTCATACCGTACAAGCCCTGAATTGTCAGACTATATCCACTGTCCTACATCCTTCCATCTCAATTGCTCTATGTCTACATCTTAACAGAAGAATCATGAAAAATCTTGTAATCGCTATAAAAATTCAGGTGACTTTGCTAGACCCTTTGCGTATGGAGATTACAGATATACAAATTAATTCATTTTCTGTTTTTTCATCATACGTAATTAATTAAAACTAGTCAAAACAACTGGCTTTCTGTGGTATGGTTTAGACCAGTGATGGCAAACCTTTTTGAGAAGTGGGTCAAATTTTGTTCATTATTTTTTTTAGTACTAGTTCATAGGTGACTAAGTCAGTGGCGCCACTTGGAAAGGGGGGGGGGGTTAAAACCTACTCTCTGTTCTCTCTTTTAAGATATAAAAAATAAGTTTATAAAAATCAACACGTGGGTCATTTAAAAAGTCAGTATCTGACCCGCGGGTCATAGGTTCGCCATCACTGGTCTAGACTCTAGATCATTGAATGGCTTTAGGAGATTTATTTATTTATTTATTGGAAATTACACATCTATAAGTATAAGGACATTGGATTTAGAAAAAAAAAATGGTGACTTACATTACTTACTTACATCCTAACATATTTCACACAGATAAGAAAAATCATTTACATATTGCGTTGAAGAATATTGTTTATTAGGTTTTTAAATACTGGAAATGAAACAGGAAATATATCAATGCTGGTAATCAAATCATTATAGGAGAGTGTAATACAGAATTGGTTTGACTTGTAGGAATGTAGAGGTTGCAATTGGTATAGCTGATGGGAACTTGTCAACCGAAGCTAGACTAGCGATTCACAATGGAGTCCTGGTACCGGCATTGATGTATAGAAGGTGAAGCCTGGAGCTGGCAGACGAGGAATGAAAGTAAATGAGATATGTGGCAGATCCATTTATGACAGAGTAAAGAATGAAGAAATAAGGAAAGAATGTGTAGCGATCATAATTCAAATCTACCGCCATCACAGTCGGCATCGACGCTAGCGACAGCGCTGCCGGCTGCTGCCACAAGTCTGGCTCAATTCACCGCCAGGCAGTCTCTCCAGTTTCAGCGTTTCACAATGGCAGTCTTGCCGGCTCGCCTTTGCCGAGCAAGACTGCCAATTCATTTCATTTCATCATTTCCTACATCTTCATTCACTGTATTCATTTCTATCTGTCTTCATTGTTTTTATTCATTGTCACAATAAACCTCAACACACGCCAATCACATGTATTTCATTTAACCACCGTCCTAACCCCCAAAAATGTAAAGCTGATCTTAGTTTAGTGAGCAAGATTAAGAAAGGATCACTTTGGTCGTTTGTTATGGACCGGATGAATGAAAAGAGAATGGTAAAAATTATATGTAACGCAAATGTTGATGGCTCCAAAAGTAGAGGACGTCCGCAGAAGACTTGACGCAACCAGATACTGGAGGATGGATTTGTTGGAAACCTCAATAATCGGCAAGCTTGTATGAGAAGATGTGTGAATGAGACGAGAACTGTGTGTCAGGACAGAAGAGTGTGGCGCTCTATCCTCTCTGCCTACCCCTGCGAAGAAACAGCATGATGGTAAGTTAGTTAGTTAGCAATGGGACATGGAAATTTATTAATGACGATTTAACTGGTTCTGACAGATTTTGTACAAGTTTAAAATATCAAGTAATGTTCATTTGTTTTTTAAACTTAAAATATTACATTTTTCAGTAAATCAGTAAATTGCAATCTATAGTTTAGAGTTTACATAAACTTCTTTTGAACTATTTCCAATTTATCAGTCTATGTATTATAATAAGGATTCCAGATGCTGGACGCGTATCCAGTTATGGTTGGATATGATTTTGGAACAATTAGAGATATGTTTGAGGATAAATAAAACATAATATGCTGATAACTAATGAATTAGCTATTCTAGTATTTCACATATATTTTAAGTGGCATTAACTTTTTTTACATATTTTATTCTAATTTGTTCTATTGAACACTTTTTTAAATGATAAAAAATTACTCTCTTTTTAAAATGTATCAAATTCATGTGAAATACTAAAATAACTAAAATGACATTTGTTTGTAGGTAGGTAGGAGTCATAATTCATAATAATAGTTTTCTTGACATAGTATAACAATTACATGAAATTAATTTCATTACATTAAAATATTTATATAATATATCAACTTATTTGAAAATTCTTCTAACTTCGAATTAGGTAGCCTATCTACAAACATATTTTTATTTATAAAATGTATTATTAACATTATTAAAATGATACAATGCTTCTATATATCCTGCACATAAATGAAGTGAAGCCAATACAAAACAATTAATTGTATGTGTATTAGTGTACGTAACTGAAAATATGACATTTTGCACTTGGGCCGCTGTGCAACTCAAATATTCGGCAGTGTAACCTGAAAAATCGACATAAATAAAAAATTTTTTTTTTGAATTTCATGTAAAATTTTTGATAAAATCTAGTTCCTTTTCTGCCAAATTTTCATACCCATCTCACAATATCATATTATAATTCGTTTGTATGTCTGTGTAGCGATCGGAATTCAAATCCACCGCCATCTCAGTCGGCATCGACGCTAGCGACAGCGCTGCCGGCTGCTGCTACAAGCCTGGCTCGAGCATTCACCGCCAAGCAGTCTCTCCAGATTCATCGTTTCACAACGGCGGTCTTGCCGGCTCGCGCTCGCCGAGCAAGACCGCCAATTCATTTAATTTCATAAGACACGTGCACCTTCTACATCTTCATTCGCTGTATTCATTTCTATCTGTCTTCATTGTTTTTATCCAATCACATTTATTTCATTTAACCACCGTCCTAACCCCCAAATCTGTATAAACGGTATCACCTCATTCTAAGATTTCAATGATATTTTTATAGAAAAATCTGCAATCTTGATAAGCCCCGTATCATTTTAATTTGATATTCATGATATAACGAAAATATGTATGGAAATATTCGATGCTTCGAAATAAATTCGATATTATTCCTATTTTAGCAATTCCAAAGATACTGATCGCGACTGCTACGCGGTCATAACAATAGCAATCGGCGATTTTCTGTAACTATATGATTTAATCTGACCAACATGCTAATTTAGATGGTTAGGTACTGGCAACACTAAAATACAATTTTAAAATTATTTTTTCTTGGTCAAACAGCTGAGACGGGTTCCATTTCATTGGCTGGAAGATTTCAAGGTAAAGGTCACGTGATTGTTTGCGATCGATTTGAAATTTTCGCCGGCCGAAGTGAAACGTCAATTCACAGTATATTTTAATCTGTCAATTATAAATTAAATCGAGTTTGATGATCGCATGATGTTATTCAACCTTCAACAAATGAACCGGAATGAAATGCTTACGCAGTGTCGCCGCAAACCGCACTGATAAATGATAAATCGATAAGTATAGCATATAGCACTGAGGAAATGAAGATTGCAATATTGTTTTTAATTTTTTTTTTAATATTTAGTTAGGCGTCGACTGCGGTGTGCGACGTACGACATGTTAATTCTTTTTCTACGCGGTTCACGGTCATGCATTATTCGTCTTCGGAGGTTTCAACGGAAAATTACGTGACAGCTTTAAACATTTTTAAATTTCAAACACTACGATTTGAACATGTGCAACTTGCTCAAATGACGCCTGCCCAATAAAGAGAAGTGAACAAAGTTATTCTCTCCATCTATCTACCACGTGCCGGCGCGTGTGGCGAACGATTTAACAGAAGAACCAGACTAGGAGCCAGTCGCGTCTCGCCGGTCGCGGAGCTTGGTTCGTGATTCGTTTGTGTGCGTGCGATACTTTGTACTTCGCCAGGCGATCGACTCCTACTGTTTTAAAACAATAAATTTACAATATTATCCTTTACTGCATAATATAAACCTATGTTTAATTTATCAATCAGTGCTCCAAGTGGAATTCGTAATAATAATTTTTTTAAAACATGAATAATCTTTTTAAGAGATTCTATTATAAGATCGGTTTCTCGCGAACGCATTAATTAATTTGTTTCATTCTTGTCTGTTGACGAAAATAATGTATGTATAATTTTATGTTAACGTTAATGATATCATTTAACAATTATTATATTAATGAACGTATAAATGCTGTATTAATAGTTGTTAGCTACGAAACTGACAAACGGTAATGGAGAATTCAGATTTGATCGTCGGGGCCGACGTGGTGAGGCCGAAGATCGTTGAAAATGGTCACACACCAGAGGAGACGAACGAAGAAAATTGCGAAGACCTTCACTACAGGCAGCCCCCCGACGGTGGACTCAGAGCCTGGCTGGTCCTGGTAGGCTCTTTCCTCTGCAATGGAATCCTGTTTGGAGTCATCAACACCTTCGGAGTCATCCACTTCCACCTCCACAAAAAATTGGAGCAAGAAGGCGACACGGAAGCGTCCAGCAAAGCTGGTAAGACTAATTTAACTAGTTGATCGCCGTATATATACGTCCAAAAAATGTGTCCTGAACCTGCTAATCTATTTATTTTTGTGATATTAAAAATATCAACAAACAATTTTAATTCGCCTAAGGTCGTAGCTTTAGATCACAAATGATAATAAGGACTGCCGATATAAAATCTGTTTCTAACATTTTTATCTACAACTTAATATTTTTGCGTAATAATATTTATAAAGTTTCCGTTCACGGAGACATTTTTGTCTCGAGAGAATGTATATTGACGTTGACCTGTTGTAGATACAAAGTATATTCGTATACGTACACCATTAACTTTGTGGTTTCCAACGTTTCTTCCGTGTCTTATTATTAGCCATATTATTATTATTTACATCAATTATCTTTTATTACTACTAAAAAAGACTGGTTGAATGATTTTGATGTCCAACATCACCGCAAAATTGAAAAGTAACATATATATTCAGCACTCGAGGTCAATCTCCCTAAAACTACTTACCGATCTAATATAATATTTATTTGATATCAAATAGTTGATTTGTAAAATGTTACGAGTCTTTTATTTTGTCTATAATTAACAATACAAAAATAACGATTACTAATCGTTATTTTGTATTGTTTGTAAATAAGCCAAACACCGCCCTAATGACAGACGTCGTCTGTGATTTGACACAATTTCCAGAAATAATATATTTTGTCGTGAAAAAATTCAGGTCACTAGCTTCAGTAACGCGCGAGGACTACAGTTAGCTCTTCATCATACATCTTCATTGCTGCTTTGGTATTTTCAGATCTACTATCGCACTTTTGTCTTCCGAGTTAAAAGCTACAATTTCTATTAAACCTTTTTTTGAAAATTTCCTTGAACCCAAAATCACCGAATATTATACTGTACGTAGGTACTTGCATGATATTACTGAAATCTATATTTTATTCGAATTCACGATGTTAGAGATTTTATAATAATAGAATGTTTTAAATTCCGAGAATTTATTTGAGATATATATTGTATTTATTTTAAAAATGTAACATAAACGTATGTGTACGTATATAAGTATTCAAATAATGGTGAAAGTTTATCGTTCAACATTATATGTACTAATAATGTCTACAGAGGCGCACCCGCGGGACTTGAAATAAAATAATGAAGGCAGGTTGTGCTTTATTAATGTATATAGGTACCGATTAAAAAAATATAGGTACAATTACATTTTATATCGTGTTTTAGACTTTCTCGGTTAGTCCCGAGTTCCAATTTTGAGTCCTTTCCATTTATACCTAATTTTAGAATATTTATTTTATAATTTTAGAGTTTTGAAGTACGTAAAATTTTCCATATTCTCTTAATAATATAGATAAACTAGCTGAAGTATCCAGCGTTGCCCGGGCTTAACGCAGAGTGAAGAGGCTTCAATTAGAGGGATGGGGGTAGTTTTTTCGAAATCTCGGGTAAACATTAATTTTAATTTTATTTGGAGTGTGCAAAATTTCATAAGTTGTAGCAAAATTCTACTTTAAGGGGTGGAAAGGGGGATGGGGGTAGTTTTTTCGAAATCTCATGTAGACAGTAATTTTCCTCTTATTTGGAACGTCAAGTGTGCAGAATTTCATCAAGAAATACCAAAATTATACTTTAGGTGATAGGAAAGGGGGATGGGGGTGGTTTTTCGAAATTTCATGTAGACAGTGATCTTCCTCTTATCACTCTTATGTTTAGGACTCATAATTACTCTTAAGATTAGGGCACTATGCAAGACATACTCACCAAGTCCCTACTCCCCTCCCAATCCCCTTCCACTCCCTATCTTCTCCCCTCCCACTCTCCTCCATTTCGCCCCATTATCGCCTCTCGCTCCTCTTCCGCTCCCTTCCTGCTTTCCTTTCACTCACCTCTCTATCGCTTCCCGCTCCCTTCCCTTTCGCCTCTCGCTTCCCTGTCACCTCTCTATCGCTTCCCGCTCCCTTCCCTTTCGCCTCCCGCACCCCTCCCACATACCTCCTGCTTCTCTCCCGCATCCCTCCTGCTTCTATCCCGCATCCCTCCTACTCTCCTTCCGCACCCCTCGCTCCCCTCCAACCGCCTACCCGCTCACCTCCCACTCCTTTCCCGCTCCATTTCCGCACGTCTCCCACTTCCCTCCCTTTCTCCTTCCGCACCCCTCTCGCTCATCACCCACCGCCTATCCGCTCACCTCCCACTCCACTCTTTCACGTCTCCCACTCTTCTCCCGCTCCCCTACCGCACCCCTTTCGTTCCCCTCCCACTCTCCTCCCGCTCCCCTTACTTCCCCTCCCCCTGCTCCTTCCATTCCCCATTCCCCGTTCAACAGAAACGCTATTCAAAATCATTTTGTCCAATTGAACTCTAGGACCCTGAAAAAAAAACATCCCACCCTCCTCTTTTTAGCAATAAAGAATAAGATAAATGCACTGCGCCTGATTTAAGCGTATTCGAAAATTTCATTTCATATTTTTTTAATTTATATTTCAAACTATCTGAAGTACTCGGCGTAGTCCAAACTTTACTTTACTTTATTTAGTGTGATAGGAGTAGTTTTTTTTTCGAAATCAGATGTATATAGTAGTTTTCCTTTTATTTTGTAAGTTAGCAGCGGTTCTGGAGGCTCATTAAGAGGCGGCAGATTCACTTTTCCATTGGATCAACACATTCCCGCTGGTTCGCATTTATATTTCTTTGCATGACAATGTTGTTTACATACAACATCCATCCGACCCCTTAATTTTAGATCAGAGTGTCGATTCACCATTCTTGATTCTTCCTTTCTACGTCGATCTTGTTGTACACGCAGCACTCTTTCCTCCAAAGTTTCCCTTGCTCTAGATGTAGAAGCTCTCATACGCTCCTGCTGTAGGCAAAGCTCTCTTTTCTCTGGAATTTTCCTTGCCCTAGACGTAGAAGCTCTCATACGCTCCTGCTGTAGACGAAGCTCATTTTCGTCAAAAGTTTCCCTTACTCTAGAAGTAAAAGCTCTCATACGTTCCTGCTGTAGGCGAAGCTCTCTTTCCTCCGAAGTTTTTCTTACTCTAGGATGTAGAAGCTCTCATACGCTCCTGCTGTAGACGAAGCTGCCGTTGTTCAGTAATTTCCGACGCCCGAATAGCTTTTTGTCTTTTAGCTGCAGGGTTTTTCTGACCACAATACTCGTTCATTTCTTCGGAAGTATTTCGACAGGTATGATTTCATATCTATCCGTCGATCGATTATTTGTAGTCTTTTGCTCTGTTATCGGTTACGTCGTTAACACTGTTCTAAAGAGATATCGAATACGGCGCCATCTTGCACTTTTTGTAACAATTTATTTATTTTACAGTTAAAACGTTTTACAAAACACACACACCCACAGACACTATTTTTTATATAAATAGCTATTCCACATCCACAATTCCGCGACCGCACGTGCCAATGTATCAACAATATTGCAATAAATAATTTTAAACAAAAGCAGACTTGAATCTGCCATAAATATTTTGAATGTGGAACATTCTCTTATTTTAAAAGTAGAATGTACAAAATTTCATAAAAAAGTACCAAAAATTCTGCTTTAAGGGGGTGGGAAAGGGGGATGGGGGTGGTTTTTCAGTTTTTTCAAATTGTCAATTTTAAAATTCGAACCTCCGATTTTTTTTTTGTGGATGCGCCCTCTGAATGTCTTGGATATAAATTTTGTTCGCAGTGTATCTTTTAATTGCTGCTTCAGCCCGTTCATAAAACTACATAAGTTTTATTTATGCATCACGAGTTTCATATCAGAACATTGATGAGTTAATTTTTGTTGACGGACTAGGCAAATGCTTGTATTCCGACGTGTTATTGAAATACGATATACGGCTAAAAAATGTACAAATTAAAAAAACATAAATAATTAGATAAAGTATGGCGAATTAAGAAAAAAAATACATGTAAACGGTAAATTGTGCTCGCATTATTCCGCACACAAAAAAATCTAATGAAATCGAAATGTTTATATTTTATATTTATTAATTAAGTAACTGCCTGCGAACGCTCTTATCACTTGTAGAGTTCACTTCCTGGCGTACAAATGGTATTTGCATAATTTGGTGCCCGCCAATCGTTTCAGCGATACCGAAGCAATAATTCAATATCAGAATAACTTTTAACCTAATAATTTAGCACGAATGCTGATATTGACAATTCTGGCAACCAAATAATAAAAAATCTCGCTAAACTTATCACATAACTTAGCACCAGTGGCGTGCAGTTGGTATTGATATAGGTTATGCTGGTACCAACGATATTATGCAATCATATATAATATATGTACCTTCGTTTAACAAACGTCTACAAAATAACAAAATAAATCCGTCGTTTATATGACCCTACCATGTATTTATTTCTAATTTTAGAGTACTATTAAGAGTGTTTTTAAAGTTTAAGTTTTAACGTAAAATAATACCTTCTTACCCATATAAAAAATGTATGGACGTTTTTAAGAACACTTTCTATGACTGAAGATGATTTATTTATTGTTTGAAAATTCTTCACGCGATAACTAAAGGAAATAATTCTTTTAATTAATGGTTAACGTTTTTAAAGTTTAAGTTTTAACGTAAAATAATACATTCTTACCGATATAAAAAATGTATGGACGTTTTTAAAAACACTTTATATGACTGAAGATGATTTATTTATTGTTTGAAATTCTATCACGTGATAACTAAAGGAAATAATTATTTTAATTAAAGGTTAACGTTAAAAATGAATTATTAGAATACATATAGTTACAAATAAAATAAATTAAAAGGTAAATGTGATTGTTCAGCTTCTTTTCTGGTCCCCATTAAAATTCGTTGACTATTAATTAATTAATTATTATCAAATATTAACCCCTTCACTCTCGTTTTTAAAACGACCCAGGTTATTTATTTATTCTTAATTTAGTGAATACATATGCTATAATATGAACAATATCAATATTTCTGTTTTTACTATAACTTATCTTCAACAGATTTACTTGAATTTGCATATCTACCTTCTCCTTTCTTATTTCATCTGGCATTTCATTGAAAATCTTCATCGCACTCTGAACACTTTTTCTTGAATGGCAGTCTCATTTTATATCTCTTCATATTTGCCTTAATTTTTCGCATAAATTCTGTCGATATTTGTTTAGTGAGGATTTTAAAAATGAACAGCATTACATTCACATATATTATCTGTTTAAAGGTCATAATTTTATGGTCTTTCAACATTATACTGATCCGAATATATCTACTTTTTTCAATATTATTCTTATAATGTAATAAGCGAAGAAAAAAAACTAATGTTAAATTGAAATCGGATTTTCTTGCAATATATATAATAATTATTTATTTTATTTTATACGCCGTTATTTTAAACACTTATATATGGGTGGCATTATCCTAATCAACAAAATTTTCTTCCTATTAAGCTAGTTACACGGATAAAGTTTTGCTCTCGAATATTACGCTAAAGGACGTTAACACCAAAGGACAATGCATACCAATTAGTGTTTAGTCATTTATTTACATATTGCCAATTGTGTTTTGTGTAGAGTAGTGTCGTACATCGATGAACACGCGCCATTTAGCGTGCCATCCCTGGTTTCGCTAAATCACAATAACAATTGCGTATTCTTTTGTCAGTTTCGTGTATCGAATAAAGGTGTTCAATGTCAGCGGACACGAGGCGTGCGCCGTGCGCCGTGCGCCGCGCGCCCGGCTACTTGTCGCCTTTGTTGTGCCGCAAGTTGCGGTGCATTAGTCTCCTCTCAGTAAGATGAGTAGGCAATATGAAAACATAAACAAAGTGAAATGGCGAAAATGACTTCTGGATTGTAAATAGATCTCGGTGTCCGGTGGTTAACGAAGCTAAAATAGATCCGATGCAAGCCCGAGTTGCTGACCGATGACAAGTAAATTGGAGGAAGCTAGTCACAAAGGAACAAAGAATTCTTTATGAATACATTTGAATTTTTTAGCGTTATTTTTTTACTGGGTCCTCTGAAGAAATGTTCCGAAGTCAGGTACTTAACCTATCATCACCTGTTATCGAAATAAATTCATTTAAAAAGTCATGTACTTGATCAGTGCGTGAAATGGATCTTTTAATCGTGAACTTGTTTATACAGGGTTTATAAAAATATATTACTTTCGTAGGTACGATTAAAGTGCGGACACGGTGGACTCTCGATTATCCGGGATTGCATTAAACGGATTGCGGAATAACCGGGGCAGTAAAAAAATTCTGACATATTTTAATAACATTTCAATATTTTTATATATTCTTATATTTAATATAAAAAATATATTTTAAATATGAATTAAATATATTAATTATAAAGATATACATATAAAATCAATTTTATCGAAAAATATTGTTGTTGCGCCACCGGGATTCATACCTGGATCTCTTTCCTAACCGGGGAAGGTGCTTTATCCAACTAAGCTACAGCGACTTAATTTTTAGCAACAATTTTCGACCCTATATGTTACCTTTTTGATATTAATACATTTAATCGTTCCATCATTTGACAGAGCCATCTACCTTATTTTTACAGAATCTCAAATATCATATAAATAAAATAAAATATCACAGACCTATGTTCTGAATAATTACAACTTCACAATAAGAATGTGTTCTCCTAAAAATAATAAAGTTGTATCAATGTGTCCAAAATTTAATAAAAATGAATTAATAATTCTGGCGGCTGCTATCAGTTTACTCAAAGGTATTTGAGATTCTGTAAAAATAAGGTAGATGGCTCTGTCAAATGATGGAACGATTAAATGTATTAATATCAAAAAGGTAACATATAGGGTCGAAAATTGTCGCTAAAAATAATGTCGCAGTAGCTTAGTTGGATAAAGCACCTTCCCCGGTTAGGAAAGAGATCCAGGTTCGAATCCCGATGGCGCAACAACAATATTTTTCGATAAAATTGATTTTATATGTATATCTTTATAATTAATATATTTAATTCATATTTAAAATATCACAGACCTATGTTCTGAATAATTACAACTTCACAATAAGTTTTTTTTTCATACACGTACCGAAAAATTTATCTGATCTAATTAATAATATGTAATTGAAAATAAAAGTGGTGAAATTGAAAACACGGGAATAAACCCGTTCGTTAAGTTATTATTTGGGTCCACTTAGATTCCGTGTTTACTTTTGATACAAGCGGGCGCATCACGTTGAATTGTAATGTTTAAATCACACTTGATGTTTTATTAATTATTGATTTTTCAGGGACAAATAGTTATTTTAAATAATGTAGGATTATTTTTAGAAGTTTTACTGATTTTTTGCGGAGATCATCTAATACAGGGCATTTTTTTCCCTAGCATTCCGGATAAACTGTATATACAGTGGTATGATATCATCTAAGAACAAATATATCGCACACCTAGATCGAAACTAAGACAACTCAAAAAGTCATTTTTCAGTAGACTAAATAATAAAAACATTTTCATCCATTTTTTGTTGCTAAAGTTATGAAACTAAATAACATTTCAGATTATAAATGTATCCTAAAATGGCGCTATTCGAAGCACTGGGGTTAAGTTAGTGGCGTATATGACAGAGCAATAGTAACTCAAAACTCTTGTTTTTTTTGTGTTGTCTCAGTTTTGATCTAGGTGTGCGATATGAGTGCTTCAATCGAGATGAAATTTAGCCTTACTACTCATAATTCGGGTTACAGATCTTCATCCCGTGATGTCTGTTAATTACAGTCTTAAAAATCAATATATTGTAGGAGGTGGTTGGGTAAATTAATTGTAACATGCCGGAAAAGTATAATTTTATGGAGTCTTAGAAAACACATTTGTTTTATTTGGCATTGTTCGTTTTCGGGAAATAATTTTCTCATTCCGATAGATTTCTCCCCAGATAATATATAAGAAGCGGACTGGCTGGCAGCGCGGTAGTAAACTAATGTCTCGTAACTAAATCTACGATAATGTAGGCAATTCCGAACAAGAACAATGCGAATATTTTATCGCTGAAAATTGTGTGTAGGTCAATTTTGTTACAAATGCGCGTGTTGCGGTCGTAAAGGCATTTAGATTTTTATATTAGTCGCACAATTCAAGGTAAAATGGCCGATACGTAAATAAATGCGGGAGCCAAAATACGAATAAGTTTGTATTCAAATGAATGCGGCAAAAGTCATCGTCTTCGATCCTGTATTATAAATAAAAGGTAACGCGCTCAGAGCGGGATTAAGAAAATTTAAGGCCCCGGGCAAAAGTTCATTTAAATCGAAAAAATTTCGAAAAAAATTTCCCATTATAAATTATACACTAGTATTATTATTTTTGGGACGGCAACATTTGAATATTAAATATAACTTTTATCACTGAGAAGTGCCCATATTATTAGTACATACATCAATTGATGAGCATGATTCAGATGCCTGATCAATTAATATCATTGTATCATTGTACACTAGGAGTATTTAGTTTCATTTATTTGTTTACTCGTGTATATAGCGATTATATGTTTTACATCACAGAGTAACGATAACTGCAAAGCAATTAATTTAATTGCGTTACGACTCTATTAATACTTTTCATCTGAGGTCAGAGGCGTGCCTTGTATTTTTTAAAAGCTTTGATAAATTATATTATTATGAATTCTGTTTCGCTCGGGCCCTAGACAAAAACGCGAGTTGCATGTTGATGTACATATATATATATATACATGTCATTGGCGGTCGGCGACTTTTTGTAGAAGGTATGCCGGATAATGAGTTTATACCTACAATCAAATATACAAATATAACAAATAATTGAAAAGTATTCAATGTTTCAATTGGCAGTCAAAAATGCGACACACAAACAAATTCCTTAAAACAATCCCCTCGCTTCGTATTATGTACATTATGCACATAAGCATTAAAGTCGTTTTTTGTACGTTGAATTCTGTTAACGAATACAGTATACAGTATTCGAAGATCTCGTATCGCATGCGCGAAAGTCGAATATTTTCAAACATTCTGAATACGGAACGAATGATAGAATCCACTGTTGCTGGTATCAGTGTGTTTACGCGATTCGTAGACGTTCGAAAGTTGAGAATGTATATGTATTTCGACTCGCTCCATGCGCGCGCCGTGTCTTAGGGAGTGTCGAGTGATGCGGAGCATCCATAGCATGCACGAAGCGACCGCGCCTGATACATGTGTGTATTATGCATCTATATATCCTTCTGTGTATCGCACGTAGGAAAATTCTAAATGAAACTGATACATTACATTGGAGCGACGTGTCAACTTCCTTTGACATTTTTGTTTACAGTTTTTATATCTTTTTGTTCTGAAGGTACATTTTTCATATAAATAAATATGGTCTAAAATTATAAAATTGTAACACACATAAGTATATAATTATTTAAATAATGTCTCACGTGCGTCTTTCGCATCCGTCCCTGGACGGGTTTAAAATACTGTGTATACGCTTGTATGTATACGTGTATATCTCTACAATAATTCAATAACTAAGAAATGTATAAATCTTAATTTGTACACGCCAACCGATATTAAAGAGGCCCAGACTTTGAAGTCTCAAGTATTATATTATATGTCATCTGTGCGTTCAGATCAATACAGTTGATTTGTGTATATGTGTATGCCCTGAATAGAGAAACGTAGAGTTCAAAATGTTGCATATTATGTATACGCGATGTTTGTCTTATCGACATATCTAGAGCAGCAAAATCATGTGTTTACGAATAAATCATAAACCAAGAGAGAAAAATGTTATTACAGAAACTATTCAAAACTATCAACGTTATAACGTATACTGTAATTATCGTCGTTATCATCATCATCACCACCAGCTCTACATCTAATGTTCCTCTAAGTTTGGATCACGGCGTACGCACAAAAATTTTTTTTTGCAATTTTTAGAACAAATTATTTGTGCGCTGGGCGAGAAAATAATAAAAAACCTTACCATACCGGTATAAGGCTACGGATAGGACCCGGGTTGTCCACATAACTAACGAAGCTGTATTAAGATGCAAAAATAAGTCAAGAGAACTAACAACAACTATCAAGGAAATATGCATACTTCGATCACATTCTCCGCAATAGAAATATGATATTTTACAACTTATTATGCCGGGGAAGACAGAAGGCAGTAGATAGAGATAGAAAGAGATTATCTTAGCTGTGTAGCCTCAGAATGTGGTTCAATTTCCAAAATGTTGGTGATCTTATACAGGATAAATCAACATACTGCAACATGGTCGCCAACATTCAATAACAGGCATCACATTAAGAAGAAGTCTTGTTAAAAATTGTGTGCGCGCTATATTTTAATGTACGCGTGCCCGCACACTTTGGAGGTCTACAACCCCTGGTGGGACTTGACCTCCTTAAGAATTTCAGATATGTTTTTGAAGATACTGTCACTCCAGATTTACTTTGGTCTTCGCGAGCTCTTGCGCCCTTTTGTTCCTGTGTTCAGCCAAAACTGAAGCGGTGAAGCACTCATGGCAAAGTTCGCGAGCGATGCCTTAATGACTTATGACCGCTATACATGTGACCACTAAACATGCCGAGTGTCCATTCTGGCAGACTATTCATTCATAAATAAACATTCAATCTCACTGTGATCATTAAACCATCTGAACAAACAATTTGTTTACTTGTTTACTCGAGTGTCAACCGCCAGCCTGGGTAGTTATTCTATCCTCGGGGGCGTGCAGTGCATCACTAAAAATTCTGGGAAACAAATGTAAATTAAATAATTGGATTAATATAAACGAAAACATTATTTTACAATTAGCGCCATCTGTGTAGCAGTAGAGACTTTAATTGCTTAGTTCTAAAAACTACCGCGACAACTCACCGCTGTGCCCATGGCGCTCTTTTGTTTTCGCCGCATCGAGCTATTTACATTACTCTATTCTGTCTTTAAGCTAGTGAATTACTCGAGTCATATAATTGGTTATTTACCGAATTGGACATTTCTTTCGGTTGATCCGTTTTGTATGGAGTCGTTACATATACTGTTTTTTAATAGAATAACATTAGAACGACTGCGTGCAAATCATTGAAGTGTCATTTCCTCTTTTGCTAATTCGGAAATTTTACTGTCTTACTGTTTTTAACGTGTTGATTTCATGATTGTTCTTAATATTTGGTGCATGGATTGGTTTTTGATTCGGGAAGAACAAAAAGTAATTAGCAGAACTATTTCTATAACTATACCTTTTAATTTATTTTATTTGTAACTATATGTATTCTAATAATTCATATTTAACGTTAACCTTTAATAAAAATAATTATTTCCTTTAGTTATTACGCGAAGGATTTTCAAACAATAAATTAATCGTGTTCAGTCATAGAGAGTATTTTTAAAAACGTCCATACATTTTTATATGGGTAAGAAGGTATTATTTTACGTTAAAACTTAAACTTTAAAAACACTCTTAATAGTATTCTAAAATTATAAATAAATACATGGTATGGTCATATAAACGACGGATTTATTTTGTCTAAAGACGTTGGTTGAACGAAAGTACATATATTGTATTATATATTATTGTATAATGTCATTGGTAACAGCATAACCTAAATCTATACCTACTGCACGCCACTGCCTATCCTACTAATATATTATTTATTTATGATATCTAGAAAAATATATAAGACAACCAGGATCAATCCTATCAAACGTTCTATCTATTGCGTCAAACAAATTATATTTTTTAAGAACACATTATTTTTGTGATGTTGCAATTTCAGAACGTAGTTCTGTGCTATTTGAATACTATAATGAATAAACTAGATAGATATCTATCGAAAAAATATTTAGTTTTTATCCAAAAATAGAAACGTCGACACGATGTCAAAATTAATTATTTTAATAACATAATTAACGTTTAAGTTTAAATTAAGCGTAATTTTGAAAATTAAATTGAAAGAAGCAGACGCTAGGAAGAGATATACAAAGGTTGTGAGTCAACGGTTAAAGCTGCAGTCATAGATAACATAATTAGCTGAAAAATATTGTTTATTAATGTTATCTACATATGTAAAATATGTATTACACTAGCTGGAAAAGTCATCCAAGAACATGCGAATGATAAAAAACCTATTTTCCTTTATTTTGTAAATCTGGGGAAATTAAATTATTTTAATAATGCAATTGCAATACTGGTAATGGCCCCCTGCCGAGTTTTTACTTTGACAGCATATTGTATTTCTAAATTAGTAGATCTGCTCATTTCTTGCTTCAATTCGACCTTAATACCGAATTATATATTAAGACGAGACTTATTGCGAATGAAGAGATCTTCTAAAGCAATTAAATGTATAAACCTTATGACATATTACCTAACAAACATCACGTCATAAAAAATATACGGAACGGATTATCACACTGTTCACTGAATTTAGAATTTTTCAAGGCAATCGGGAAGGCGGTCAAATTCTTTCGATACAGATGTAGACTTGTTTGCTGTATAATCGGCTCAATTAAGATGACTCGCTAAGATTGTTTGGGATGTAGGTCGTTTTAATGAGGAATGGATAGAACAGAAAATGTATACAGCGAATGTCGAAGCCAACAGGAGGAAAAGTTCGCGTAAGATCTTGCAATATCGTTGGAGGACGGTCCACAGTCTGTTAGAAGCTTCAATAATGATATGTTGTAACAGAAGTGTGTGATACACTAGATGTTTCTCCACAATGGAGAGTGAATTTTCTAAAACAATTACAATTATAGACACACGGTAGCCACGGTTTATAAATATAGTGGTAATAATAACGGACTGTCTACGGTAGAAGTAGAACATCGCTTACATTTTAATGTAACATACCTTTCCGCGACATCATCAGTAGAATAATTTGATTACAGTGGAACTTCAATTTACGAACTTAATTCGTTTCGTAAAACTGTTAAAATTGTTCGTAAATCGAAACAATTATTTCCATAAGAATCAATGTAAAATGTATTAATCTGTTGAAGACTCCAAGAAAATGGCACTTTATCATCTTTATGTTTTACTTTTTGCTTGAAATCCTATAACAGCAATAAAAATTCACGGTTTTAACTATAAGGAATTGGAAATAATAAAATGAAAAGAATAAACGTAAAAACTGTATTTTAACATATCTTACAAAATATGTAGTAAAGTGTTATTGTTTGGAAGGGCACTGTGCTCCCATGAAAACATCGAGTGCTTGAAGTTCATCAGGTTTCTGTCTCACGAAAAACCTATCTAACGATATTTTTTCTCATCATTTCATCTTGCTTTTTATAACGTTGCGGATATGAGGCATGACATTACCATTTAACAGATTTATAACACGATTTGATACAGTTTTATCAGGGTGATATTTTTCCACAAAACTTTGCACCTCACTTCACTTCGCGCAAATTTCGTGGATCGAAGACCTAGACCATTCATTCGAAGACCATTCATCAGTCTAAAAATAATATTCGCTCTGCCATCGTCTTTTGCTGCTTATTAAGAAGCTGTTCCAGTTCTTCCGTAGTCAGTTCTGAGACTGTCTTCTTTCGTCGGGATTTTTGTTCGTAAACAGAGTCGTTCGTCAACCGAGGTACAAAAGTATTTTAATTTTAAAGAATTATACGAAAATTATTTTTATATGTTTATTTATATTTTCATATTGTTTTGTTTTACTATTAGGTGCACAAATTAAAAATAGTCAGTGCTGGGTACACACAGCTGTTGCACTTTTAAAGGCTTGCTCCACTACTCCTCGAAATTGATTGTTGAACTCGATCAGCAATTTGAGTACCCGTGCAGCTGCCCAATCGTTTAACTACGCCACTGACTATGTATCTAACACAAAGCAGCCAAGTTCATGGATCAAGACGGACATGATATATACTAAAAAAAAAACGTAAATCTACTAATCACTTCAACTGACGTTTATTTCCGAGAATATATTATTGCTTTATTTATCGTAGCATTTTTTGCGTCAAAACCGCAAGACACACGTTGACATTAAGGCTACCGGAGTTCTATCAATAATTGACATCTCTAAGTATCCGATTACCGTTTATTATATTGTAAGAATGTCAATGAAATACTAATTCTTCGATAGAAGTCATCCGATATTGACATTTCTCCGTGGTTAGCTGGATAACATTGCAAAGCAAATAACGCTACAGTACCCCCCGCCGGAACACAGAGAGGTAGGTACCTGACTAAACCGCAACTTCAAACATTTGACGCCAGCCGCGGTCATCCTATGGAACGTGATATTTTTAATGCCATACTTATCGTAATTGGCTTTTATTACGGGCCTGCCGATAAAAGCGATCAAAGTACCGTAGACCTGTTCTGCCTCCTTTTCACGTGTCGACAATAATTATGATCAAACTTTGTCGTATGCGATCTAATAAGAATGGACAAAAAACTTTTTTTGCATATAACATATAAAGTTTCATTATTACTTTAACTAACTTACCAGAGAGCCTCATCCGCATTCATACACCTTTTCATACGAGCTCGCCGATTATTGAGGCTTCTAACATGACCGTCCTCCAGTACAGGTAACCCCCGTACACTCTGTATATTTTGCCAATATCATCACCTCATTGTGGTACTTTGTCGTCTTTGTGGTTCACCATTTTCTTTTTTTTCGATAATAAATTAAGTTTGCGATATCGAAAAATAGGTTTTATGGAAACGCGGGCCCCGGCCGCTCGGCGGCCACCCGCTAGTTATATTTATCTCACCGCATATCTACACCTTTCATATCTTTCACTAGGTAATTTATCTACTAATTGATCTTAGACAGCTGTTTCAATATACCAATATACCGCGAATATTTGTAAAATCTGAAAATTACGTAATTCAAGTGTTATATTTATTTTAACCTAACCATGCAACATATTGATAAATAAAAATACAGTCGTAAGTAGCTTTTCATTTGATTTGCGAAAGGGTTAATTTATTAATTATATCATTATTATTTTGGGGAAATAAAATAATAAAACAATTACGACATAGCAATTTACACACGATTGGTTATAAATAATTGTTGTACCAGGTATATAGATATGAAACCGGAATTTGCCCATAGATGGCCCTAGCTGTCAATGTAGTTAACGTCAAACCGCGTCATTGGCGCCATTTTTTTGTTTTGACATCTGACAAAAATTTGCAACAATGCAAGTTTCATACAGCAGCATAGTTTTTAATAGCGTTGAACATGTCGAATTTTGTGCCTGGAATCTACGATTTGCGGACAGCATTGATTTTCTGTTACCATTTAAAGAAAACTGCTGCAGAATCGCATCGAATGCTTGTAGAAGCTTACGGTGAGTATGCTCTTGGTAAATCACAGTGCTTTGAGTGGTTTAAAAAATTCAAAAGTGACAATTTTGACGTAAGAAACAATGCTCTTTGTTTGGTGGGATCAGAAGGGTGGGATCTATTATGAGCTGCTAAAACCTGGCGAAGCCGTTAATACTGAACGTTACCGACAACAAATGATCGATTTAAATCAAGCTTTGCGTGAAAAATGACCAGAATATTAAAAAAGGCAAAACAAAGTGATTTTGCTTCATGATAATGCACCATCACACAGAGCAAAACCTGTCAAGGAAACGATTGAGGCGTTTAGTTGGGAAATACTTTCACATGCGGCTCACTCACCAGACTTTGCTCCGTCCGATTACTACTTATTTGAATCGATGGGACACGCACTTGCTGAGCAGCGCTACACTTCTTACGAAAATGTACGAAAATGACTCGATCATTGGTTTGCCTCAAAAGAGCAACAGTTTTTTTGGCGTGGCATCCACCAATTGTCAGAGAGATGGGAAAAATGTATAGCTAGAGATGGGCAATACTTCCAATAAAATATTTTGTTTAATTTTCATGGAATAAACGCGTATTTTCTATACAAAAATTCCGGTTTCATATTTATATACCCGAGTATATCCAGTGGCGTAACTACAAAAATTGCCCCCCCCCCCCACCCTATAAAAACCATGATCTATTATTTATTGTATGTTTTTTTACTGATTATCTAAATAATTATATTTTTTCAGCAGTCTTCATTTTTTTTAAAGCGTAAATATGTTTTTACTTTTATATGCATTTTTTCGCTTTGCGGCGATTACCTGATTCCTAACCCGACGTACTAGTAGGGTGTACACCGATAATATTTTCATGTATTATCATAATACACGTGAGAAATAATTTTATAAAAATTGTTATTGAATATAAAAAAGTATCAATGCCAGTCTAATGTGGGCCCTAATGCACCGCATTGGTATAGTTACGCCGCTGTATGTACATGTTTAATTTAAGATGGAATTGGAGTCTCTTCTGGATTAGACCGCGTTTTTATTAGATGGTTTCCTTGGGGAGACCTAAGTTGACGTTTCGGCACAGTAACACATGTCATTGCAAATCTCCCACAGTTGTTTTATATCTCCTTCGAACAAGTATGATTAAAGCAACGCCTTGACAATGGCATGTGTTACCATACCAAAACGTCGATCTAGGTTTCCTTAAGAAAGTTTTCTTTACAGTTTTACATACGAGATCTCACATGTAATTATAACTAAACATAATTATGTTTATAATGTACAAGAACATTCGACCCCTTCGTTCTGGTTCCTATGCAACTATTAAATCTGCCTAATTAAGATACAAACAAACGACATATTTTTATGTATATGCCTAGTCTGGTCTTTCTTAGTTGACGTTTCATAGACGACTTCTTAGTCGGCGGCCTAGTCTCATTGGCTGATGCGATACCACAAATGTTATCAATAATAATATGACGTCTCCCTGTCTATTTCTATGGCTTTCTGGACGTCTAGTTATTTTAAAATAGGTTATGTTAGGTCGATGGCTTGCCGCATTAGTGGCGTCCTTTTTAACAAATATGAAATGGCTAATGTTCAAAATAAAATAAATGAAATAATAATGGCAGGGATTAAAATTACAGCGTGGTATTTTGGTTCAATGCTCCTCTCGCTAAAGCCGAAGCCATAATACTATCGTGTAGTGAAATTAATCTCACACGTCAATCGAAGACTTGTCCACTGACGCCAGGAAGTAGAAGTGGAAGCAGACGATTTACAGAGGTAGAGGTAATGTGATACCCCGCGACCCGCGACTGGTCAGCGTGTTTCAACTCCCCGCTTAAAATAGCCGAATTTACTAATTTAATAATAAGACATTCCGTTAGAGAGTGAAATACAAACGCTGGAAAATATATTCATGCTGAATGCCATTTTATGGTATCTTCAAAATTTGATATCGCACGTCGTGCACATCGGGCCCACGATGAATTCTTTCTTCCTACCGACATATTTACGCAGCGGTGTAACCAAAAAAATAGCCTGAAGAAAATAAATAATAGCCCCCCTGTATAATTAATATATGTATTGTATTTAATATATAAAAATATTAATTTCATTAAATAGTACAAACATAATTGATCTCCCGTCTCATATGATTTTCGCATTTTCATGAAGAAAAAAAACAAAAGTGTATTTTGAACTGGATACAATCCTTGTTTCGCTTTACGGCGATGGTTTGGTCCCTAATCCGATATATGAGTGATGTTTTCATAATACACGCAAGAAATGATTTTTAAATTTAATAATTCCATTTCTTACCGTGATGAATTTTAAAAATGATTTTTCCGCATTAGCGTTGTGAAATGTATCGATATTCAGAAATGGATCGATACCGAGAGTATTATAGGGAGCGGCTTTTTCTCCCCTCTCTAACGTAACGCAAAAGCTACTTAGTTACGCCACTGTATTTACATATATTCCTGCGATCTTACTTATGTCATTCCAGTACTGGGTCTCCATTCTAGCACCATTTACTATTCACGATTGTCATACCTCCGGTTAAGGTGCCTAGCCCATTGCCATTTCAATTCTCTCATTTGGCGAATTACGTCTTCTACTTTGATCCTGCTGTGAATGTTTTAATTTCATATTCTCGCAAGGACACTCCGATCATAGTCTGTTTCACGGCTCGCTGGACCACTTTGAAAGCGCGGATGAGGACTGTTGTACTGTCCATGTTTCGACACCGTATAGATATGTCAGTGGCGTGCAGTAGGTATAGATTTAGGTTATGTTGTTACCAATGATATTATACAATCATATATAATATATGTAATACAATATATGTACTTTCGTTTAACCAACGTCTTTAGACAAAATAAATTCGTCGTTTATACGACCCTACCATGTAGGAATTTATTTATAATTTTAGAGAACTATTAATAGTGTTTTTAAAGTTTAAGTTTTAACGTTAAATAATTATTTCTTGCCCATATAAAAAATGTATGGACGTTTTTAAGAACACTTTCTATGACTGAACATGATTTATTTATTGTTTGAAAATCCTTCACGTAATAACTAAAGGAAATAATTATTTATATTAAAGGTTAACGTGGGAAATAGTTCTGCCAATTGCTTTTTGTTTTTCCCAAATCAAAAACCAATCCATAAACCAAATGAAATCAACACGTTAAAAACAATAAGATAGTAAAATTCGCGTATTAGTAAAAAATTAAGTAGACACTTCAATGATTTTCACGCAGTTGTAAGCCTTTCTAATGTTATTCTATTAAAAAAAACAGCATAGGTAACGACTCCATACAAAACGGATCAACCGAAAGGAATTTTCAAATCACTAAATAGTCAATTATATGACTTGAGTAATTCATTAGCTTAGACAGAACAGAGTAATGTGAATAGCTCGATGCGGCGAATACATAAGAGCGCCGTGGGTACAACGGTGAGTTGTCATTGTAGTTTTTAGAACTAAGCAATTAAAATCTACTGGTACACAGATGACGCTAATTGTCAAATGATGTTTCCGTTTATGTTAATTCAATTATTTAATTTATATTTGTTTCCCAGAATTGTTATTAATGTACAGCTTTTTTGCTTGTATGCACTGCACCCTTTGTATATAATACCTTATAATCTTCAGGAACTCTTGTGGGCCAGTCTTGTCTGTTCTACAAAACGATAATAATCTTAATCTAAAAGAAAATCTAGACAACATACCGCATTCATTCTGTTACAGTATTTTAATGATTACACAAATATTGTAAATGTTAAATATATTTATTTTTTGCTTTGGCTACTTACATAATACTAATAGTCGCTTTAAATATTCTCCCCGTGCCTTTAATAATATTTTTTTAAATGAGAAGGCCAATTCGGTGGTGGCGGCATGTCCGTTGTAAAATTCGTGAGCGGACATGCTGTCATCCGCGTACTGATGGATGAACTGTTTCGCCCTGGTGTGGCCTAATTTCAAGCAGGCCCTACCTTAATATCCTAATAATGATCTGAACATAATCTAGTGATCTCGGCGAATTTTGCTACTCGGCGCTTGGAAAACCTTTGGAGCTCTTATAGAACGCGAGAAGAGTTCTTCTGTTTGCTGTCAATATACAAAGGACGATATCAATCGCAATTGATTTCGTCCTTTGTAAAGCGGGTGTTCTTAAAGTTACGTCAAAAATCAATTGAGCAGCTGTTGTTCTGTTCACGAATGGACTGAATTAAATTAAATTTGTGTGTACACCGTGTTGAGGGTCAGGATCCAAGATGCATAGAAGAAATCTGAAGATATATGATGTAGCTTAGAGAGAATAGCAGTCAGTAAATAACTACAACCTATGGCAGACGGTCTTACGACGCTACTTCCGAAAAATTCTTCGATCATGACCAGGATATATTGTGTACCTATAACGTATACCTATAATATATATACTTTACCGGATTTGACGGGTTTTACGAACACGACACAATCTGATTCTTAGATCAGATGATTTCAATCAAACTTTTCCGCCATCTTGGTTTAAAATGGCGCTGTTCAAAAACTTTAATATAACATGATTCTTGGAGAAAAAACTAAAAACGTTAATCATTATTATTATTATTGTGTTTTTCAAAATAAAATTTATATTATTAAGGAGAACACATTCTTATTGTGAAGTTGTAATTATTCAGAACAGACGGTCTGTGATTTATTATAATTAAAAAAAAATACAACTTTAAATAAATTGCAACATCGTAATTCCGTTAATATTGAGTATGGAAAAATAAGTTATTTTAAAAAAAGATTCTTGCGTCAATTACCGGATGGGATTTTATTTTGAATTTGATACATCTAATGTGACTTTTTTTTTTTATGTAGATACCGAAATTTAATTTTCTCAAATAACTTTTAATTAAATCGCGTTAAATTAAAGAGATAAGAAAATTTTGTCAAAAATGAGTTGTGCATTTTTGATATTCTATTGTATATTGAGATCAATGAGATGTTTGGCAAACATACATTTCAATGTTTGTTAAACAAATGCAGCCTAAAAAAACATTTAAAACTTACATTTTATCAAATTTACTGCGCATTATTTTTGGAGGTTATATATTTATGAAGTGTTAATACAAAATCGATGTAGTAGAAAATAATGAAAAAAAATTTTAGCGGCAGAAAATTTTGAAGGCATGAATCTTAATTAATGTATGCATTGTTGAAGTAAATTTTAAGATATACAACTTTGTGAACATTTTATATTAATTGTTAAGACTAAATTTACGGTAGTAAACTCTCGTTTATCCGCATTAACGAGGTTGCGAATCAACAGGGGCAATAAAAAATATTTTTTCATTCAACTTTTTAATACGTACCAGAAAATGAAACCGGCGATATTGTTATCAACAGAATATCCCGGCCGGTGACTAATTCTAAAATTATTATTTGGGTCGCTTAGATTCACTGTTTATTTTTTTACCCCGGAAAATCGAGAGTGCTCTATATCATTGTTCTAACTTTGAAAGCCCACAATCTCTAGTCACATGTCTAACTTTTGTTCTCGCCGCCTCAAACATGTACATATGTATGTATATAGTGTCATTTCTCTGTGTATCTAAAAATTTCGCGATCCCGTGTACATTTGTCTGACGCAATATTTTCCGTTTGGTTGTCATACACTACAATAGATAATAAATAAACTAATGTAATTAGTTGGATATAGTGCGTATCGCGTATGTGATTTCTCGTCAAGTTTTATTAAGACAAGCGTTCTGAATATTATTTTCTTTCTAATCATTGCTAGCATTGCTTATTATATATATATGAAGCTATCTAATTCAGAATGATTGTTGTACCTATACATACATACATAAGAGCCCAAAAGGTCTGCGCCCTGCAATATATCAATAATGAATAATTTTGATAAATCACCACGGCAAAAAATGGAATTATAATTTTTTTTTAAATTACATCTCACATACCAGACTAGACCGTTGCAAAGTGAAAATCTGCATAAAGCAAGGATTTTTTTTCAATTGTATGTCTATATTATACATTTTTAAGGAGAACATATTTTTGTTGTGAAGTTGAAGAATAGCAAGAAATGACATTACGACAAATTAAAAAACGTTTTCGATGCGTTATACAATTGGACTTTGCTAGTATGTCGGTATAGAGACCACACCATTGCCGTAAAGAGAAAATCACTGCAAAGCGAAGCAAGGAATTTTTTCAGCTAATAATTTTGTTTTTATTAGAGACAAATCAATTTAATGAATAAAACTACGCAGTACTTCATATTCTTATCTGTACATACACATAATACATTTACAGGGGACCCTTCTATTTTGCGTTGGGGCCCAATTTATGTAAATATTCATACCTGTCCTTGCTCTGATTGAACTCAGGTATCGTTTATGTATCGACCATGTTTATGAATGAATTATTTAATTAATTAATTAAACCAATCATTAATAAATTATGTATGTAGATAACAAATTCTCTTATTAATAAGATAATATTTTATATGCGTTTTCAGGACGCCATTTTCTGTCTTGAAAATTATGTTTTTTCGTGCGACTTCCTTGTTACTTTGAACCTGGCGGACTATCGTATTATTATGGCGAGATAAGTGGCTCTGAAAGTTCAGGGTTCGGCATTTATGCGACCGAAGATTTAACGGGAAACTTGGATTGGTTTAGAACTCATTGTCTGAAAGTTGACCTACGTCATAATTACGTAATAATTTTCCTTTTTGTACTGATAATATTGTTGCGTAGAAGTAACCAACGCCAGCTGGTCGTGATGAAAAAATGATGTCGAGCTAATTATAATTGATATTGCTGAATTGGTGCCGTTCGCTTTAAGCCCGTGTCAACATGTTCGATTGTTATTATCAATTGAATACGTCGCGAATAAAAATAAATGTTGTGATTTAAGGGGTCAGTGGTATTTTTTTTTTTTTTTTTAATTGGCGTTCCACACCTATGGAGTGTTCTTGCCATTACCGAGTAATTTTATTTAATGTGAAGTTTCTTTTGGATACATTTAATTTTTACAGGTTTATTTCATTGGCGTTTAGGAACCTCGTTAATATTTTAAAAATGGTTCGATTGTTAGATGATAACAAAGTTGGGATGTTAAAGTATGGAACTTTGATGTTAGAAAGATCTTGGATTAAATTTGTATACTGGTCATTGATAGGGCATCCTAAAAAAACATGATTTAAATTTTCCTCTTCTAGTTGACATTCACACGTAGGAGAGTCCCGAATGCGGATTTTAAACAAGTGAGAATTGATACAACAATGGCCGATCCTCATACGGCAGATCGAGGAAGTTTCAAACTTATTTAATTTCGTTTTGGAAAACCAGGGACTAGTTGGAATCTCTGGCTGAATTTCCGCAAACCATTTACCTTTTAGAAGTCTCCCAATGTTCTCTCCAATTGCAGATCATTTTCTCTTTGAGAATAGGAAGTATATCAGATATTGTCACATGATTATGTAAAGGGACGCCAGAAGTAGAGGCTTCCTTTGCTAAGGCATCGGCTTTTTCGTTTCCCGGAATTCCACAATGACTGGGAATCCAAGCTAAAGCAATATCCATGTCTTTTTGTTTCATACAAAACATTAATTCTCGTATTTGAATACACTGCTCGTCTTCGGCGTATGAAAAGAGACACGATTTTAATTTTTGTAGGGCGCTAAGAGAATCTGACAGAATCAGGCTTTTATTGCAAATGGGTAGATTTTTCATAATATATTTTAATGTCTCGAGGATTACAATGGCCTCAACAGTAAATATTAAGGTTTCTTTTGGTAAACGAAATTTCTGTGCCAGGTTTTCTGAATCACAGAATGTTGCTGCCCCGGTGTGACTAGTTAAATCTATTTTGGAGCCATCCGTAAAGAAAAGTTTCCAGCCCGGCCACTTTGATCTGATAATATTGATGAAGTCTCTTTTGGCGTGGGGGTTATTCTGGATTCCGAATGATAGTAGTATTTTGAGGGTGAATATATGGGTTTGGAAAAGAGTGGCATATATATATATATATATAGGGGAAGAAGGTTTTGTCTTAAAATTCTATTAGAATACGTCGTGTCAGTGGTAAATAAATACTTAAATATAGATGCGGGACTGCAGCTGTCTGATAAACGATTGCCTGCGAGGCCAATGGCGGCTGCGACCACCGGCCGAGTTAGGAATACTGTTATCTCTTGTATAAAATAGTCGCCTTATCAGCGTAGCTTTTTCCTCATATCCCTATTTTTTTCAGCAGCTGACATTTCCTGGTACGAGACTTCAGTGACGTAATTAAATAAATGAACCCCAATGAAAAACGGAACGGCCCTCAAGTTGGATAGTATAATCAAAATTGGTCTTATGTCTCTGCAATATTCTAAGAAATTATAAAAAAAATTCAAAAGTATGTAAAGTAAGTAAAATAAATAAACCGACGTATTAGCGGGACTATTGGATAATATACGTATGTACATGAAAATCATTTTTTAAATTTTATAATTCTTTTTTTTTTTTTTAAGAACACATTCATATTATGAAGTTGAAATTTTTCAGAACACAGGTCTGTGATATTTTTAATACAAATTAAATTATTTTCAAAATAATGGAACGACAGATGTATCAATTTGAAAGAACTACAACATATAAGTTCGAAAATTTGTCGTCAACTTACTATGTTGGTGTAGTGTAATCGATGATGCATTTCCATGGAACAGGAAAAGATCCAGGTTCGAATCCCGGTGGCAACAAAAATATTTTTTGGATAAATTGATTTTATCTCTTATATCTTTCTAATTGATAAATTTAATTTGTACTTTATGATTCCATTTCTTGAAAAATTACATACATATTCGGGCCTATTCTCAAAATTGCAATATTGAAATGAAGGTGATTGTTACACCAACCTTCAAAAATAGACAGTATGTAAATTAACGTCCGTGTTATATTTGAATGAGAGAGAGGGAGAGAGTGAGGGAGATAAACGTACCATAATCTGTCAAAACATAAAAATGGCAACAGGATTGGCCGTGATTCTTCACTACGACGCTGCGGATGAGGAAATCAATAGGTAATTTATGAACAAACCTTTTTCTGTGAACTTTGAATACTGTATTAGTACTTATTTTAACCAAAAACTTATATTTTTAGTCGAAACTCGAGAATGGAAAGACGTCGTTTGCGTGATTTGTGCGGTATAGTTGTACCTTATCAAGGCGGTATAGTTGTAAAAATTGCCCATTTGGAATTTCCATCGGGTTGCAACATCCATCAGGTTAACCTTTGCATTAAAAAAAAACATTGTTTTAGTGAGATAACCTACATATAAATAGAAATTAAATTGACACGAGGGGGGAAATAAGATAAGCAAAATAATAATATGAGATAGCCAATTTCTAAAGTTGAAACAATAATTAAGTGTCATAAATATAACTAATGAAAATAATACACCTGTTAGATGAATAAAAAAATTACCCATTTGCAGAATCTAAACTAAATAAAAATTAACAATACACAATTAAAATAAATCAAAAATTGTATACCACTATACAATTCACTATACAATTGTATGGATCGTTCTCACAATTAAATAGCGCAGTTTAATATTATTATAAATTAAATTAACTCAAAAAATAATTTCCACACGGACAAATACAAATAACCTACAAACCCCGAGAGCACATACTACATTTGGTCAAGGGAACTACAAATATTTCGGACCTAAACTATTTAATGAATGCTTAAAGACTCAAATCAATTGAATTGTCCCAAGAACATGAAACTATATATTAAAACTTGGATTCGTAATATGGGTAGAACCAGTATTGGTGCACTCACCTTAACATATTGACTCATACTTATATTAATTATTGCTACAAAGTGAATTAAAAAATTAAGTAAATTTTAAAATTGTTCTTCATATACACCTTTTATATAGTAATAAATGTAATTGTATCTACTTGTATTTCTAATTAATTGAACAATTGCTTGTAAACTATGCCCGTCTAGACACAGAATTTCTCTAGTGAGACGGGCACAGTCCAAGCAGATTTTTACTTAATATTATATAGTTACTAATAAAATAAATAATTAGGATCATCGATTATAAATTATTATATTGTTTCATCATTATATTATCAGTCATTTTCTATCTACTACTGGATGAAGGCCTCCCCAAGTGTCTCCCAATTTTCTCTGATGATTTCATTAGTCCAGCAGGTTTTAAGCCCGGTTTTCCCTCGAATTCCATCGGATGGCTGGGTGCGTTTATTGTTAATTTTTTTTGTCACAATTCTCCGGTGATATTTTTGTAAGCAAATTTTCCAGAGACATTTGACTGGAAAAATCGAATTCAAAGATTGATTATCTTAGCAAGTGGCATTTTTTTTTTTCAAAATTGTTTGTGCTGCAACCGCCGCGCCGGCGGGTTGTTGTGTCAATAGAATCAAATCACCACGTGTGTTTTTTTTTTAATATTTTAGGTTTCTGTTTAGAGACACGACTTACAGCTTAGCCGCACAATAACACGTTGTTTCGGATCGTAAGTATTAATTTAAAATGTTTAATAAAGATTTCGTATTATCTATGACGTATGCTGCCGCGCACTGCGCAGAATTCTTCGCGCGGCATTCTGGCTAAATAAACAAGCTATCTTCGTTTGTCTCAGAGATTTTTGACAGTTCACAAAAATAAACGAATTGTTTCCGTGAACTTTAAATGTACTGAACCGTAATAATTAATAATTATGTATTTACATGTATGTTTAGGTTCGACATCTAATAATGTATATTGTTTATTTTGTCGGTTAGTTGAAAATCACCTCCGAAATGTTCAGCTCATTTTTTTAGTGGGCGTAAAAAACGGTCGAATCTTTGCCGCCAGAAGTATTTTATCACACAACACAATCTGTATTGTTCATTGTATCCATTGATAAGAGAGGATCTCGCGTGGTCGACCATTGGTCAAATATATGTTCGTAATGTTTACGTTTGTTCAATGAGGACAGACCCACCGCTTACATAAGCTACCAATAAGCTCAAGGCTCCTATCTCGGTCCTACTCATTCGCCGCCTGATTGGCATTTTTTAATGCTACTAGGCAGCTGTTTGATAGCGCCCCGCACATTGACAGGTCAATGTTTGCCCTCATTGTCCCCGGTTGACTCACTTTATTAGTAAATAAATAAATAATATTTATAATACATAACATAAAGATAATATAAAATAGTACAATTAACAAGGCCGTGGGGCAGAAGGGAAGTGAAGAAGCACTCCCTTCCGGGAAACGAGACGGCGCAAAAGAAAAACATATAAGAGACTCGCCCTCCGCGCACCGCTGCCGGCAGATTTATTCCACAAGAACATATCATATTTGGGCAGAAGGTAGAAAAAAAAGCAGCAGTTCTCCGGAGGATCTCCCATCTGGAGACCCACACTCGAACAAAGGCCCTAAACAACTCCAGATTCCTTCCACGCTTGAGCAGATCGAAGTTCCTGACGGAACCTCGATCTACTCCCTCCAAAGCCTCTTGCCTTGCATCCGTCAGAATCACGCAATGCCAGAGGATGTGCTCCTCACCCGGCTGCGGGTACACCATGGGTCCGGGGCAAGCTCTAAATCGTTTATGTTTGTTCAGTAATTATTTATTGTAAACATGAACTCAATTTTTTCAAGAACGTCTTTATGTGGAATGAGAAAGAATAATTAATTCCACTTCCACGGCCAGGGTTCCGTAGAATCTATATTTCAGTGCGGAAATTCCTTATTATATTTCTAAAGCAATGTACCATTGTTAAAATAATATAATAAGCCCATGGCCAAGCAGCGGTCACCACTGATCGCGATAGCCGATTGCTTTTCTTCTATTTCTAAAAATCGTTGGAAAAGAGAAAAAAAAATTAAATGCGGTCATACTATATTTACGCATCTTTTAAAGTAGGTAATGTAATTGTAGCTTGTTTTATACCTCCACATACAAAAAATATACATAGTTTAATTTGTCGATTCTTTCTATATACACTCTTGTATACAGATTTGCTCTCTTTTCTGTTTTTCTATCAAATCTAAAAACACTAGTCGCGGTCGCTCCTAGATCCTAGCAATAGCAGTCGGCTACTATGTAAACTTGACCAAATGTGGTACATATTTCATTTTTATGGGACTCAGATTTAAAACATCGCCTGGGTCCCAATTTTTTTAATCCGATCCTTTCTCTATCGAT
The DNA here is from genome assembly GCA_031772225.1 of Eubasilissa splendida. NCBI lineage: Eukaryota > Metazoa > Arthropoda > Insecta > Trichoptera > Phryganeidae > Eubasilissa > Eubasilissa splendida. Next base: position 2,988,548 of record CM062853.1, on the reverse strand, counting down.
GAGATATTACAAATCTCTGCATTCTTATTTTTTTGTGCCATTGTCTCTATTCTCTAACTGTCTAAATTACTCTTTTCGGTGAAGCACGCTAACGTCTGATACGAACAAGTCGGCACATCAATGGCGAGTTGCATCACGTCGGTGAGAACCTCCGTCAATATATACGATACGTCCAATTATCTTTAATTGTTCCCCGACTCTTCTCAACATCATTGTCTAGTTGACCCGAATTGACAAACAAAGATGTGGTGAAGTTCTTATAATACGTATAATACATTGGCCTGACTGCATTTTTGGCCGCTTTAAATTTAGACCATTACTAATCTTAGATTGGTCATATTAATGAAAAACGTTTGAGAGTTGAGCGTGGAGCGCGGAGCGAGCTGTCATTCGTAAACTGTTGTATTTTTCAGACAAAACAGAATGACCAACTGTCGTCGCCTTTACCGCCGAATCCCCGAGGGCGAAGCTTAATTCGTGTAACTTTGCCCGCACATTGAGAACAGATTCTCTTGATAAATTCTTGTTTATGCTCAGACCGTCATCTCTGTTGATGTTATTCGGATGTTTATAAATCTTCCGAGCTTCTTTAATGACCGTGGGCTTATCTAGAACCGCTGCATAGTCTGAAAATGATAAATGAGAAATCCGCTGAAAATAATGCTCTGCCTGAGAAGAGAGTATTAATTGTTGTTCTTTCATCTTCTTATTGACAGCATATTTAGTAGAACCCTTGACGCCCGGGATTTTTGAATTTTTTTAAAACTGCTTTGCCATCCCGCCTGTCACGCAAAATACCCTCGCTGTATTGTCGGGATATGATTCCTGCGATCTTCTCACATTCCACTCCAGCTCCAGTTTAAATGGTGATGTGCGATATCAACTGTACATCGCTTTACTTTTTTAAAGTTCGCAACATTCGTTTTTCAATACACACATATCTGACACTTGTGTTATGATAATTTGGCAATGAGTTTAATTCATGTGTCCTATATCAAAATCAGAGCACGCTTTTCTTGTGAAACTTGTCTGGTCAAAAATGTACGAGTACCTATCATGGCAGTTTCTGTTTGCAGTCCTGCTTAACAGCCGCGTTGACCTGATCCCGCGGCGAAGGTTGATTAAAGCACAAAGGAGTATAGGATGCTCGATTCTAAGAAAGTTAATGATTGGCTAGACGCGCGGAGGTGAAGAGACGATCCTGGGAACTCGGTTCACCTTTCATTACAGATACTCACACATACCTACATTTATCGGAGTGTTGAAGCAGCATGGATCCCATCGCACTCAGCCTGCGTATCGCTCAAGTCGTTGATCTGCACGAGCGTTGAGTTGTGGAAGCTTTTCAAAATTTGGATCAAAAATGTCCACGATGCAATGTAATATCTCGTTTCAGAGATGTAAGCATTTTATTGAAGTCGTGGACGTTCAAACAAAAGTTTTTTTTCATTTCAAATGGAATATTAAATTTAGGAGAACACATTCTTATTGTGAAGTTGTAATTATTCAGAACAGACGGTCTGTGATATTTTAAATATGAATTAAATATATTAATTAGAAAGATATACATATAAAATCAATTTAATCGAAAAATATTATTGTTGCGCCACCGGGATTCGAACCTGGATCTCTTTCCTAACCGGGGATGGTGCTTTATCCAACTAAGCTACAGCGACAATATTTTTAGCGACAATTTTCGAACCTATATGTTACCTTTTTGATATTAATACATTTAATCTTTCCATAATTTTACAGAGCCATCTACCTTATTTTTACAGAATCTCAAAATCTTAAAAAAATTGGATAGAGTACCTTCCCCGGTTAGGAAAGAGATCCAGGTTCGAATCCCGGTGGCGCAACAATAATATTTTTCGATTAAATTGATTTTATATGTATATCTTTCTAATTAATATATTTAATTCATATTTGGAATATTAAATCCAAAAATAGTTGCCCATCAAATGTGGACATTTATTGAAATGTGTTTTAAATTCTGTCATCAGTACGTCCGGGGATTACGAACACAGATTGGATCTATCAAATCAGCATTTTGAAGTGATACTTACTAAAGTATCGTAAACTGTGTAATTTCCACAGATTATTCCCGACTTCAGCCTGAACTCAAATTGTACCAAGGTTAGCGATTATTTAATTTCTTTATAATCGCTTTATTGATAACCTTTCGACGCGAGTGCGCAATTAATTAATTAGATAAATGTCGCCCGAAAAAATTGATTGTGCTGCATTACATATACTGCGATAAATGCCATTAGTTCGTACAATAAAAATAAACAGTTGATACCGAATATTAATTTTATAAATAAATTTTATTTTTAAGATATTAATTATCAAAGTTTACAAAGGTAAAATGCATTGAAATCGAAAGACTTCACGCGGATAATAAAATGGCATAGATATGACGCGAAACTAGTGACGTGACTAAAAAAATTGAGCCCCAATGCAAAATTAAAAAATGGCGTTACGGGTAATGTAAAATGAATGTAGCTGTAGGGATCAAATTTCAAATTCACCGCCATTTCAGCCGGCATCGATACTAGCGAAAGCAACGCTGCCGGTTGCCGCTAAAGGTCTGGCCCGATCCTTCAGCGACAATCTGACTCTTCTGTTTTATCGCTTCGCAACGGCGGTCTTACCGGCCCACGCGCGCCGAGCGAGACCGCCGACTCGCTTCATTTCATGATACACGCGCACCTTCTTCCTCAACGCCGACTCACAGGCATGCAACTGCGGGCGGCTACACGTCATGCGCCCACGACTCACTCATCAGGCAGTGACGTGTCTATGAGCCCAACAACCGCTCAAGCCGGCATGCCTTGCGCCCACACCCTATCAGGCGGGCGACATGTCGGGCGGTTAGCAACAACGCAAACACCAACTTGCTATTGCGTCCACAACCACCGGACGGCGACAGGTTGGGCATTCGTCAGCAACAACACAAACACCAAGTTGCCTTTGCGTCCACAACTCACAGGACAATGACAAGTTGGACATCGAGGCATAGAGGAGGTTCCAAGCCATTTCGACTTCAAGCAAAGCAGCCTGGTGAAGTCCCACGCCAGTATAAATCGTCCGACCGTCGATGCTATAACAGTAAAACCTATAATGACCACACAAACGTATCGCGACCTTCGACCTGCGACTAGGCCGCTGGAGGGGGAGTGCTGTAGGGATCAAATTTCAAATTCACCGCCATCTCAGCCGGCAAAGATGCTAGCGACAGCGCTGACGGCTGCCGCCACAGGTCTGGCCCGATCATTCAGCGACGATCTGACTCTCCTGTTTCATCGCTTCGCAACGGCGATCTTGCCGGCCCACGCGCGCCGAGCGAGACCGCCGTATTTCATAATACACGCGCGCCTTCTTCATTCTATTCGTAATATCTGTCTTCCTTGTTTTATCATACTGTCGCAATAAACATCAACACGCCAACCATCACTCTTTCATTTAACCACCGACCTAATCGCCAAATATGTATTGTATATGAAATAAATTACGTATTACACGGTTTTATTCTTTAAATAGTAAAATAACAAAATTGATATCTTACCTCTTATAATATTTCACTTTTGTGAAAGTGTGCTATTAGATCAGTTGGTCTGGTCTCTAACCCGACATAGTAGTGGGTTATTACTTATTACAGTATGCATTGATAACATTTACACGTGAAAAGTGTTTTTTGTTTTTAAATTTTATAATTCCATTTCTTGTTGTAGTGAATTTTAATAATTATTAGTTGAAAAAAATATCGACGTTTACAAAAGATCGACACAATGGCGCGCAGCAACACGTACACATAAGACTTTTGTAAAGTTGACAACACATCTCGAATTTCGACACATATTTTTTAGCTGAAAATCTCGAACTTTGAACATCAACAAACGAAAAGTAAATACAGTTTTTAAATGGTTTATGAATAATAATTACAGTATAAATCTTTATAGTTGTATACTAATTATTATATACCTCATTCTTATTGACTTTTACAAACTTTATACCTTTTCGAACGTCATTAATCATACCTAAAGGTGTCCAGCGGAAAATTTTCAAGTTTAATATTAAATAATAAAAAAAACAATTTTATTTATACAAAATGGAGTTTAACGATGCTAATTTAACGTTTTATAAACAATATCGTCTAAATGCCGTCCATTTCTCTCAAGACACTCTTCCAATCGGACTCTTAAATTTGCGAACACGCGAGAGCAAAGCGTTGGGTCAATGACAGCAACTTCACGGTGGATATTTTTCGAGGATTGTCGCTGTAAACTCTCGACTTAAGGTATCCCCACAAAAAAAAGTCGCACGGTGTAAGGTCCGGTGACAGGGTGTGTCTCCGTACTTGCTGATTAATTTATTGGGAAAAATTCCCCTCAGCTTCTCCATTGAAACTCTGGCTGTGTGCGGAGTGGCCCCGTCTTCCTGAAATTGTGTTCTGTTGTCGAACCCGAGAAACAGAAAAAACACAAACAGAAAAACTTGTCGATCCTTTGGCAATACACGTCTGCAGTGACTGTCCCTCACTGATTAAAAAAATCAGGGTCAACTATCCCTCGAGCAGAAATTGCACACCACACTGTCGTTTTTGGACAATGCAAACGTTTTTGATGGCGTTCCCTTGGGTTGTCGGGGCATCAGTATCTCATGTTCTGTTCATTAATATAGCCATCGATATGAAAATGTGCTTCGTCAATAAACAATATGTTTCCATGCGTTCGTGCTGTTCCAAAACGTTCCAGCATCGTTCTCGCTAAGATTTCAAGTAAAGAATAGTTATTTTCGTTACACATTATTATTTGGTTTAAAAACAACAGAATACGAAAATATTTTTCAAGTTGGATGTTTTGTGTGCATGTACGAAGAATGCATAGAGCTTAGAAGAATTATTTTTCGCATCCATTCCTATCTACGCGCACGCGCCTTTGTTCCAATAATACTTACCTAATCGAAATAGAATGAATCGGCGCCTATCATTACAAATGTTGGCAATTTGCAGAGCGCTTGACGCCAATATTAAAATAAATAAAGTTGTTTTTTTTTTAAAACCTTGCGAACTTGTTTTGCTTTGCGAGAAATCATAAAGTGAGTAGAGATACAGTAAAATTGTATGATTTCGGATTTTCGTAGTATTTCCGAAAGTGACTGAAGATGTTTCATAAGGTATTTTTTTTTAATTTTGTCTGTAAAATCTATGTACGAGAAGAGAGTGAAGAATGAACAAATTAGTATTATTATTATTATTAGCAACAGAAACTAATGATACATGTCGTAATGTAATATAATAAAGAATGATGTTACAATTGCAATCACTTCTGTGACTTTCTCCCTAAGATAAAATGTAGTCCTAATTTTTTTACTGTAATTTGGACTTTTTATATGCAAACAACCAAAATGATATTAACCTTTACCATACCATGATAAAATATACCCGAATGCAGCCATGCTGTCAACTTGTGTTACCGTATATAATAGTTATAAAAAAAGTTTTTATTAGCTTAAATGGCTTTAATGGCCCGAATTTATTCTAATTATTGAGCATTTAATTTTGAAAAAATGATTAATAACATAATTTAGAGCATTCATTAAGTCTTATACAATGTGTCCTTCCTTCTTATCTCTCTTAATTATATTTGTATGTTTGTTGTTCTTTTCACTGTGAAAATAGTGTGTGATTTCTGTCTTTCATATCACAAATTATATTTTTACCAACGTATTAATTTTACAACGGATTGAATGAAAAAAAAAATTGTTTTTGTATGATTCCCTTTTCATAATTTCTTTTTCACTAGTCATTCCTGAGCGTTAACATTTTCTTTAGGATTATCTAAAATATGAATTTTATTTTGTACGTATTTACAGAAATATTACAGGTTTTATTATGATGGTAGACCCGTATTACTGCATGGTTTGGGAAGAGTTAATAGAATCGGCATTAACTTTGTAGAGTTTCATCATAGTAGATGGATATAAATTAAACAATACCTATATTTATGTGTAGTCAGTTTAATACTTCACCAGTCGATGAGAATTACTGTTTCTCTCGAAACTCAAGTAGTGCTAATAAACTCAAGTAGAGTTATAACATTGTTTCATTTATATCCATTCAACCAAAATGTTGGGTAGGTTAGATGAATGATCCGTTCCATCCAATCCATAGCCCAGGAAATTGCACATTGAGTGCATTAAACACATTATTATCAAGTGTAGCGAAGCTCCATTCTATTGTGAAGACAACATTTTTTAATTTTATCAATTTAAATTATGGAAACAAAGTGCCCTACTTGTAACGCATTGAGGTTTTTAATCAATCAGTACAAAAAATATGAGTTTAGTTACAATATTAACAAAATACCGTCTACAAAAACTACATTTGGGCAGAGAACCATTAAATTTTAGCAATATTTGAATATGTCCAAGAACACACAATTATTTCCATATCTTTCCATTAAAAATAATTAAAAATAGCTTTGTCTCTATAAGATATCTATTATTTGTTCATTTAATACTACTCCATACAATTATACAACAAACTGCATATGGAAATAAAAGATGCAACAAATGGGATAATATTTTAGAAACTAATTATAAAATGGATTAATAAATTAGACAAAGAAATATTAAAAAGGGTACTAACGACAAGCACATAATTAATAAAATTAAAATAAAAAATCATTAAAAAATATTAACAAACACAGGATCATCCTAGTATTATTTTTAATAAATGTAAAAAAATATTATAAAATAAAAAACAATACACTACGGAGAGTATTTGGAATTGATTGACTAGATTTGTTTTTGATATGGAAAATTAACTTAAACATCTACTTGAAAACTTTGCCCGCCTATTGAGGCAGGCATACTTTACTTTTTTACATTATTAATTTGTTTTATTTTTATATTTCAATATATACCCTTTTTTGCTTATAGCTCCTTTACTATTTTTTTACTTTGTAACAAATACGAGTATAATGTATCCTGATAATTCACCTAACTAGTCCGGTCAGCGACCTTTAATATATTATTACAACCTTGTAAATTGATTTAATCTTATAAAATAAATAAACTAGTTAGTTAGTGTGCACAATAGAAATAATACTAAATAAGTCTTGACTTGCTCCTTATAGTATTTCAAGTAATATAATGAATAAATTTTAATATGAAGTTAATTTTCAGCTCTGGTCGGATCTTTGTCCATCGGAACCATGTTCCTGCTGTCCCCTGTTGCGGGTGTACTGACTGACAAGATGGGCCTCCGGCTCACCACTCTAATAGGGGGTGCCCTGGCCACCGGTGGAATGCTGCTCTCCTCCTTTCTCTGCGATTCTGTGCCCGCTCTCTTCTTCACCTACGGTTTCATGTATGGTCTGGGCGCTGCACTGGCCTACACCCCCTCGCTCGCTATCCTCGGGCACTACTTCAGTCGCTATCTCGGGTTGGTCAACGGTATCGTAACATCCGGCAGCTCCGTCTTCACAGTCATCATGCCCGTTATTCTAGAGCACTTTATCTCCACATCAGGCCTGGAAGTGACATTAAGAGTCTTAGCTTTGATGTCATCTTTCGTCATGCTCTGTGCGCTTCTGTTTAAGCCAATATCAGCACCTAAACAAAAGATGCAAAGGAATCCAGAGAAACAAAGTGCACTCGCAACTCTAAAGTCAGTTATCCATTTAGAGAATTGGAAAAAGAAAAGATACGTAATATGGGTGATAGCTATTCCGTCAGCTTTGTTCGGATACTTTATTCCTTACGTACACATGGCATCATTTGTGGAGGTCACGTTTGGTTCTAAAAGCAATGTGCCCATCATGTGTATTGGAATAACTTCTGGTCTGGGAAGGCTGATATTTGGATTCTTAGCAGATCACCCTAAAGTGAACAGAATATTCTTACAGCAGATAGCATTCTACAGCATTGGAGTGCTCTCTATGTGTTTGCCCTTTGCTAGTACTTACGTAATGGTTCTGGTAATCGCTCTGGGAATGGGACTGTTCGATGGATGCTTTATTTCACTACTGGGACCTATTGCATTTGATCTATGTGGACAGAAGGGAGGAACTCAGGGCATCGGTTTCTTATTGGGACTCTGCTCTATACCTTTGACAATAGGACCGCCCATTGCAGGGCTGATATACGACCACACTCAATCATACACTTTGCCATTCTTGTTGTCTGGAATGCCTCCATTGGTCGGAGCTTCTATAATGTTCTTCTTAACGTGTGTTAAGGATCCGGTAGGAGGAGATGTCAAGCCCACAACCAATGGTCACTCTCTAACTTCAAATGCTTGGAAAAATGGTGAGTAATGATTTCTATAAACTGTGAATTAACATTTTGGAGTGAAATATCAATTTTCTTTGAGATATGAATTATGTGGATATGTGACTTTTTTACTCCGAAGGTACATTTTTATGTAAAAAAATCTAATTTTATTTGTAACGTATCGATGAGTTAAATCATTATATGATTGATATTCGATTGTAATGATTATTGGTAACCGAAATCTAACTGCTGAAGGCTTTGTTTTTAGTGTACCAGTGGTTGCTCGCCACATTAATAATTAGTTATAAATCATCATTACAAACGAACACAAATGTCACAATCACATTTAGAATAGGTTTAGCTCATCAATAGCATCTACATATTGACTGACAGATGGTCAATCCATGATTTTTTAATTTGAAAAGTTCTTTTTCTCAGTAAAAAATATTATCCACAGTTGGGTGTTTTTCATCAAAGTGCATGGAATTACGTATCTATTAATATACATTTTGAGGAATTCAGAATATTTTTCGAACAATTGAAACATTTTTTTAACACTTGATAATAAATTTTTGAACTCAATTTGGACTGTAACCACTGAACAAAAAGAATTATGTATTACAAATCACATATGTATTTATTTAAAGCTTACGTAAGAGTCCTAGGACTATTGATTTTAATACATAATTGTATTAAAATGTTGATATAATTGTTATTATTTCAGATATAAATCCTGCTGAGAAAAATGGTTTTTCAAACCACACTGAGAGTGAAGCTTTGACAGCTGTGACATCAGGTAGATTACCTTGGAAGTATAACAGCACACCGTATAACCATTTAACACCAAACACCAAACCAAATGCACGGAGTAATTTTCCCCCGCAATCTGATCACATTCTGTACCAGCATATTCCTTTACTGTCTTCATCAGTGAATCACCAAGACCTTTCCCTTTCCCGTAACTCACCGTCAACTTACTACTCATGTCCTACCAGTAGCAACTTTATAGACAACAATCCCTTATGGCCAATATCTGCACGCCAATTTCCTTGCACCAAGCAGTTCTTGCAAGCTCGTGGAGGAGGACACCGACCAAACTATCAGAGTATTCCATTAGTGGATTGACAGCTTCCAATTTGTTCCTGTGATACTACTTAGAATTATTTTTTAATAAAACCAAATGACTCATTTGTGATAATGCACGCTGACTTAGTTAGCAGATCGGAAAACATTTGAATATTTTCTGTTGCAAAAAGAATAATTAATTCATTTTGGATTATTATTTAATTTGTAGATCAGTTACATGTTGTGAAAATAGAATAGGTTAAGTATCTATATTTAGGTCATCTCAATTCAACACAATATTTTTCCTATAACAAAATAGCTGTATTTAAATTAATTTTGATTGTAAGTTTTATTGATAATCAAAGATTAAACGCGATTGTGTACCAAAACATGTTAATCTTTCTAAAACACTATTAATATTGAAAAGTTCATAAACTTTTTGTACTGTGTTGAGGTAGGTTTTGATGTCATTAATTTTGATATCTTTTAAATAACTATATTTATCCTCCATACACAATTTTAGTTATATAAACGATGTGTATGTTATAAAATTCGTAAAACAGGTTTACGTGTATAATAATTTTGTTGACTGCGTTTATTATGTAAGCATTGCCAACTTAATCATTTTATTATGATTATCAAAATAAAGTCACACAAAAATATTTTAATTTGTCCAAATCAAATAATACATATATAATCAATCCAATTTTCTTTTTAACCAATTTTAAAAGCTCCTTTATTAAGACAAGGATTTCTAAGGAATTAACAATAGTAATTATGTATATAATTGTATCAGTATTTATTAAAACAATATTTCTAATTTGTTATATTCATACTTTTCTTTCTGCTTCTCTGGCTTTCGACACCATAGTATTATCATAAAAGCATAAATCACAATGAACCGTGACTTGTACTTAAAACGCATGAGCTCATTATTTGTAAACTACACTACTCCACCTCTGACCAACACATATATGATTATAAAACTTATGGATTATTGAAATGACCAGCGTTGAATCAATAATACTTTTGGCTTCATTTTGTTTAATCGCCGAAGGAGTGTTAAAAATTATATAACATGGATGTAAACAAAATTATATGACTACCTGTATAAATTTTGATTAATTTCATGCCATATTTATGTTCTTGGGCTAATGACATTGTGCATAAATGTACTTGAGAAACTAATCAAAAAAAATTTAAATTGTGACAAAAGACTTGCACAATCATGTATAATTTTTACTTGAAATGATCAAGAACTGTTTATTTCAGTACTATATTTTAGGCACATTTCAAAATGTTGAAATTAAACTAATTTAATGTAACTTATAAAAAGAAGCTGAATTATATTATGGTAGATAAATCTCATCTCATTCTTAAAAAATGTGCTAATATCATACATTCTTTCACTAATACCTCATTTGTATATATGTAGTATGTTTTCTGTAGTTTAGTACATTTCTGCTTGCAATTTATACCTGGACCCTACCCACTAACCGTATGTTGATTGTTTTTCTAAAACTACTTCCTCTGTGTGAAGTGCCTAATGTTCATTTATTTGTAGATTTTCTTTTTATATCTACTGTGTAGTAGAATATTTTTATTTTATAAGAAATATATATATAATTTCAGAAATTGACTGGTACATATCGAAATTATGATTTTCAGAAATGATTTATTAATTATATTACATATTTAAAAAAAAAAACATTTTAAGATGGTTTTCCTGATAATATCATTATGGATATGGATGGATCGGATCTACTTCTGATGTACAGATTTACGCATGATTTTTTTTTATTATATAAAGAAATTGCTATTTTACTTCTGTTCATAAAAGAAATGGAATTAATGGATGAAATTATAGAATTTTTTTTATTTATTATATAATAAAGATGCAAACATGGAGTACTTGATACATACTTCAATATTCTTAATAGCCAAGTTATGAAAGATAAAACTAACTTGCTGATCTCCCGGAACAAGGATCAAACCCACTGGCCTCTTGATCACAGCGAGTGATATACTGCTGGAGCACGTCTTTATTAATGGAATTATTATGAATTCTAGTGTGGTTTCTTTAGAATCTGGGATACACATAAGCTGTGTATATTCCGTATTGTTTAAATTTTATTTTATTGAAATTCGCTCATCATCATCATCAATGGCACACCAGCCTAGCGTGGAACTCTGACCCCCTTAAATAACTGTGGCCACTCCTACCTATCCTTCAGTTTGATATTGACTGCGTGTGCATCCTGCATAACACTGTATCAACCTTGCAAGTTGGGTCTTTAGACACTTCTCTGGTCAATGGGTTATGCTTTCTTCGCTGGTCATTCTAAATCCATGAAACCAGCTCACCTCACCTGCACCACAATAATAATTTAAACAATGTTGGGCTCACCTAGTTCCTATCCAATTTGTGATAGTAGAGAGTATGGCCCCACACCCCATATCCATTCTAGAAAAGATAGGTTGCTTGTCAACTTGTACAGGTTCATCAGAAAAATAATATTTTTGCAAACTTTCATTGGCATTTCAAGAAAACTTTAAATCCACAATTTAATTCAAATAAAAACAAAAAGTTGTCATTTTTATTTTATTTAGAGGTATGTATTATACAAATTCTTATGAATAGTCCTGTAAAAATCTTATACGTGTAGCTTGCTCAGGTTGAGAGGATACTTACTTCATTTGTCTGTGACTTTTTGTTATTTTTAATATATTTTAAAATATTGATATGGCATTCTTTTGTGTAAAAAAACATAAATCTTTTAATTTGATATAACTTTTGTTTGAATTTTTTCAGAAAATCCAAGGGATATCGACGCATAAAACTCTGATTACTATTCGCCATAAATGTAAACAAATCACTTCAGACGCATGTTATAATGTGTTGCCATGTATTTTACTATTCATTTAGATATTTATAAAATTGTATTTAGGATCCTTAGAGAAAACGGTACTCACTTTCTAAGAAATACAATTAAGGAATCTCAAGTTTGAAATGTATTGATATTAATGAAAACAATTGGACACTAGAATAATATGTAACAAAATAGTGCAGAAAGTGGAATGGTTTGAAATCACTCACATAAGGAGTTTATACCTTGAAATTGAAATCTTCAAAAAGAAGAGTTATTAGATGTGTTATAGAGAAGAGTTTTTGGGTGTGGGATGTAGAATAGATTTGATTACCTCGCGATTGAATAAGAGTAACATAACTATAAGCTTCATATAAAAAAATTAAAAGAATTTGCACTGAACAAATTTCAATAGTACCTTTCACACAAATTACACATTACATTCAAATAATAAGTAATTTTGTTTTTAAATTTTCGACCTTTTAATTTCTTACTTGTGACTGGAAACTGCTTTTCTTCAGTTTTGTATTCACATTAAAGCATATTTCAAAGATTGTATAATATTATGATCATTATTAGGAGTTATTATGTATATTATATCAATGACCATGCGATTGGATCATTAAAATGATTTTAGAAGAAACAAAAAGACTTTGATGGTTTTCTTTCAATAGATAAATCATTTAGATAAAATGTTAGCCTATTAATAAGTTGGCAATGATCTGTACTCCATTTAGTAGGTAAAATTTGGATTAATGTAAATGTGGATAATTGTGATGCCATTAAGGCTGAAAATTATCATACATACACGTGGACAAAGTACAAAGAGGGATAAATGAATAAAACATTTATTTAATATTTATATAATATAAAATATTAACAGCTGTTTGAGATTAAAGGAGAAGCATTCTTAAATTACAATTTTGATTGATTACACAATTATGTACATCATGTTATAAAAGCTATAAGTTTATAAGAGAATATAAAATCTATATTAAGGCATGGATTAGAAATGATATGTGTATAGCATTCAGTTCAATAAGTTTTATTAGTGATAACAGTGCCTGAGGATTTACATATCTGATGAAGAGATGACAGTAAATTGTTAGAAGAAAAAAGTGCATTTAACTGACTCGTTTAATTCATAATATAAGCCGTATGCTGTAGTCCATCAAGAGAATGTCGCTGTACCTAATAATTTCTACAATATGATAGATTGGAAAACTGATTGTTCTCAACCTTTTAAATGCCATGAGCGTGTTAACACGCCAAACTTTGTACATCACACACATTTTAAAATCATTTTGCCATCTGCGGACGACAGGTCTCATCTTTTGATAGATAAGTCGAGACCCTTAAAACGTAGTCTTACCGTATGTGGTGTCTTCCATTTCAAATAGAGTTGGCAGTTAAAAGGTTAAGATCACGGGACAGAACTTTAGAATAAAAATGGAAAAAATGCAGTGATTACCTACCCTGTGGACAGGGTTATATATAAATATTTTTGATTGATTTACCTACAAAATATGGAAAGTTGTTGAAATTGGAAAAAAGCATTTATGGCATTTTAATGCAAGAGAGAAGAGCCATTTAAATTTCTAATTTTAAAATAATATAACTTTTTTGTAATTAATTGCGGTACTTATATTACTGAAGAAGGAAACACTAAATTAATATACCTCCTGTCATGATTAACCATTATTTTAACACTATGATTGGGATATTTTTTATGCCGAGACTTGACCAAATAATGTTTATTTATCTTCCATCTCTTGTGAGCTTAATTATACACCAATAGAAAAATTCCATATTTATATTCTTCACTTTTTTTTTGTTAATTTAAATACTGTATATACATTTTTTAATAAAGTACGACAATTGGCATACTGTATAAAATTGTTCAGAAAAAATGTGTTTATTATTATTGCATTTCTTCTACGAGATCTTGAAACAAGTAATTTATATTCTATAGTGTATTGATTTATATTATTAAGAGGTGCATTTATGTACTTAAATTGATATTGTAGTTTTTTTTAAGGATTGAATGTAAAATTTGTGAAAGATTATAATGTTTTTTAATAATTTGTTAAATTGTGCAGTGTCAGTGTCCAGTCCATTTTTCAGAAAACTAATGATTTTCAATAGGCATCAAAATATACATATGTATATATTATCTTATTATTATGCCTGTTATTATTATTTTTAAATGTTAGCAAACAAAGTGACATCATAAGTAAAAGAAAATAAATGTTTGAGAATGTTAGAAAAAAAAGTCTTCTTGCATGTATGTCGTACCTAAAAATTTCCATCAATTTTGAAGAAACATTTAACTACATAGTAATAAGTCTTATCATAATACCTAAATCGAATTTAGTAAATTATTTATATGAATTGAGAGCATTCTGAGATGACGACCAATGTTTGAATATTTTATATATCTATTTTTGTGTTTGTATTGATAACCAGGGTATGTATTCATGTGGTATGTGACATCAGTTTAGATACATATATATGTATTAAAAATAAACAAGTCAATTAACATGTATCTTGTTTTTTTTTTTTAAGAAAAACCATGCCTTATTTTTTAAGAGATGACTTATGAGAAAAATATATTTCATTTACATATCAGGTATCAGGTACCCCACATTGACATCACAAGATAAACTAGGGCGCAGGGATATAATAAGTATTTACAATAGTTAATAATATTTGTTGCACGTACACTCATAATTCAAGAGTCAACACTCGCATGTGCCATACTTTAACATTTTTAAGGAACTCAACTGTCTCTATATCGACTGAAACAAACTGAAGAAAATTCTCCATATAATATGCAAACCGATACATCGTCATTTAAAATACAGGGAACAAAAATTACAATAATAACCGTATACTCAAAATTACATGAAACCTGGAAATTTACTTAAAAACATTGCAAAATTTATTTTATATTTACTGTAAACATAAACTTACACATAAAAAGGAATATAAATCGGTGTATTCCTAACATGTGTAATAATAGATGATAATGATTTATTTTCAACCAATCATAATTATAACACTGAAATACAAAATAGCACATGCAAATATAATTTTTAACAGTTAGAACATTGGAAGCATTAATCTCCATAAATTTTGTATTACAGGAAGAAATAATAAAATATGATTTTTGAAGACTCTTTTTAATTTTTTTCAGAATTTTAAAATAGTTTTTTTTTCTATATTTACATTGAAAAGAAAATACAAACAGGTTTTACAGTATAATATTATCGTGCATCCCTGTATTATACCGGAAGAATAAAGAAACTAAGATATAGTATTGTGAAAAAAGAAAACAATAAAAATGTTTGCTTACTGTTTTGACTGTCGATGCCATAAAGAGTTTATTGTTACATCAAATGAAATATGTCCAAAGTTAAAAGTCAATCTGATCTTAATTACATATAAACTTAAAAGATTTTTGGTATTTTCCGTAAAAAAACGTATTCATTTCATTTTTACATTGCTTTCAGACGAATGGAAGTTCTGATGTAGAAAAACTTTTGAAATAATAATAAAACTCATTTAGTGCATATAGAAACAGTATTTAATTCATATATCAATTGTTTATTTTCTTTGTGAATGTCTCAATAAATGCTCACACCGCACATACTAAACCTAGTTACAAACTAAGCTTTGTGGCTTTATGAAGATAGGGCTAGCATAAACTCCCAGAGTTCGCAGAATATCAAGCTTCTAGCTCTGGGACATATGTGGCATATATAATATCAAAGTTCTTCTTGCTAGATGATTAGGTATCACCGATACTTTTTGACCTTTTTCTTTAATAAACTACAATACAATACTTTTAAATTATTTAATAACAATAGTTATAGTAATTTATGAATTTCACATACACAAAATTAATTAACTTTAAGTCAAAATATACAAAATAAAATCAATGGCTCGAGGTTATTTCACACAGTTTTACTAAAATGTAGAACTATATGAAACGGTGACTAACAAAAGTTAAAAATAACTAATCTTTCAAATTCAAAGCAAATTGGTAAATTGCATTTTAATACCAAATACTTAACTTTGAACAAAATAATAATAAAAGCCAAAAAATTATACCAGTAAAAAAAACAATCTGTATTTTGTCAAAATTCAACAATTCCAATTGAAATACAATAATCTATTTAGGCTCCATGTTGATTCTTTAACAATTACTTCGCCATATAATTTCACTGGATGTAATAGTTAGAAAATTTTACAGATTTACTAAAGGAAAAATCCCATTCAATAAATAATTTTATCAACGATGCTCTGCAATATTTTAACATAAAACATTTAGGAACATATTTATTGACTTGTAAAATGATGGGGCGATTCATAATAATTAAAAATAACGAAAACTAAATTGAACAATAAAAAGAATACAATCGATAATGGAAAACCTTAAATAAAAATAGCATTTTAATAATAAGTGTACTTCAAATAAACAAAATAAAAATATTTTTTGGACTCGGATAAGTCCCAAAACATAAAAAAATGATTATATTAATATAATAAATAGTTAAAAACCCATATTACGTATTAATAATTCAAAATAAAATTTGGACTACTTTGTCAGTAAAATTATATAGTTAAATATATCTGACTAAAGAAAGAAATATGTAAAATACATCATTGTGAAATTTGTTTGATCTAAAGAAACTTACACAATCTTAGAGGAAGTGGCTGGATACACTATATGCAAAGAACTTCATAGTTAGGGACTAATGGGAATTATTCATTGGTTATACAGTAGAACACAGATATCTCGAACCTCAAGGGACCACCAGAAAAATTAGAATTAAGAAAAAAGTCATTAGGGTTGTTGAAAACATAACTACATACCTATTACTAAATATTTATTCTAAATTGCACAAGTATGACATTATTAAAATACTTAAAACATCATCAAGTAATATAGCATAGTGCACATCAATAAAAATATAAACAAAACAGGTTTCACTTAGATTCATTTTTTATCTGCTTTATTGCACTTTCGCCTCACATCCTTGATGTGAATTAAAGCTTCGCCGGAATTCGGAAGCTTCTTTATTTCGAGAATCTCTGCTTCTTCATCTGATGATCCACTGTCTTCTGAACTTTTCTTGTGGAAGACATCGGCCACTATCTCATTGTCAGTCAATTCTCCACACACTGCTACGTCGGTGTTACCAAAATGACAAAATTTCTACAAATTATTTTGCTGACAAACGGATTGTTATGCGCGCTTGTTGATTGATACTCGTGAATTTTGTCGATGCTAACTTTGTATTAAACAAAATAATTTGAAATATACATGTTTCTTTTATACTGTTTTGAAACGAAATTCACGAGACCAATAAAAAAGTTAGAATTAATGATAAATTCAAATTGACAAAGTTGGAGATATCCATGTTCTACTTAGTTTCAAGTACTCATACATTTTACATATATGTATAATAACATACTTAAAAACATCTACCAAATATTTCATTATCTGAAGTGAGTATCAAAATTGGCACACTTAATACATGAAATTAATGAAATATGTATTGATGTGATTAGAAATTTTAAATCATTTAGTGAAAATACTGTCACCAAAAATACATTGACAAACACAATAACATGTTTTATTTATTTTCTTTCATTCTATGTAATATTTGATGTTTGAATCAAATATAGTAAAATCCCGTTTATTCGAAATTGAGGGAACCGAATACCAAGAAAAAAGTTCAAATAACGACATACGGTAATGAAAATAAAGTTACAATTTATTTTACATACCTTTTTTAATTACAACTCGTAGTAATTATATATATCTATATCCACACATTTTAAAATACAGTATAAACAAATCAATAAAAATAAAAAATTACGATAAATAGTATTTAACCTTATTTTCACTTGGTCACATGGATTGTTTTCACTTCATCATGATTACAGCACAACTTATTTAAAAAAAAAACCCGATTATAATGGTCTATCTTTTCGCGCCATTTTTAATAACATAATAACAACATAATTGTTGAACTTATCAACACCATCATTTCTCCGCTGTATTGAAGTTAGCAATAAAAATTTCCAGTGTTTTTAAAACGTTTTGTGATGGTCGCGGCGTCATTTCGCATTCGACTGTGATGTCTTATTTTTTAACTTCTTCACTCACCGCTTCCTTACTCCTTTTATTCTGTCATCAGGTTTAATATTGTCAACAACATCATTAATGGAATCGAGTATTCTTCTGTTAATTTTGTTTAAGATAATATTTTATGTCAATCTCTTGTAATTACTTAATTCAATTTTTAGTCACTGTTGGCGTTGTGCACGAGTTTTGCATTGGAGCTATTTTCGAGAATATAGAATTATCAGTCAAAACCACTGAAATGTTTTTATTTAAATTTAATGGAATATGGAATAGTTTAAGGAACGCAAATCACACATTCGCAAATTTCAAAATGTTTAACACGTAAATATTAGAGAAATACAAATAATTGTCTTAATATTCACAGAATATGTATGAAAAGTCTGAGAAACTCAACCGAGTACTAGTATTTGTACATATACATAATGATGATAATAATACGGAATGGAAGATTGGCAAGCACTGACATTCGCAGACCAGCAACTGGGAAAATTACATTACCTATAAGGGCGCAAAGATAATATTTGCTATCTTTTTCTAATGTAAAGAAAACGAGTGAAAGAAAAAAAACATGCGAGCTAAGTTAATGCATCGCAATATGGAAGATAAAGATTTAAAAATCGAGGACGCGCAATACATTTTTGTCATATTTTTTAGTACATATACTGAAAATGAATGAGAAAACAAACAATGCAAACTTTATGCATCGTGAATCGGTATAGGGGCAGGTACTACCCATTTGGATGGATTTTGGCAGGCACATAGCGTAACGCACGTGTACGTACTTTCGTCAGTCAATTACCAACCTTTTCTTGTTAATTTGTAATACGTATTTTGCAGATTACGGACATTTGACAAAAAAAATCGAATTAGGTGAAAAATATATTGACAAATTCATCTGATAGGGTCCAAAAATAGCTACGAATAGAGATTATTCGATTTATAAGTACAATTTGGTATGAAAACTTTCCAACAGCAAATTTTAAATAAACAGGATTTTACCGTATTTATAATTGTTAATGAAAATAATATCCAAAGAAACTCAACTACAATTTTATAAATAGTTAAGTAGATTCCGGGATGCTGGTTATAAATGTTTTTCTATCCATTTTTTATATTGATTAACGATTACCTTATTAAGTATGAAATAAGATTCAAAAATAATTATTTCCTCTGCTTATAAAGATGTCAAACCATAAAAAATCACAATGATGATGTCATCACGTGTAGTATCTGCAATCAAATGTAATAATACATTCCGTAGATATTACACCAAATTAATTAGAAATATATACATAATACAGTTGACAATGAATTGGAATTATGGTAATTTTAATTAAATATTAAAAACAATAAAAAAATGAAATTTCAGCATGACTGAATTAAAAATGTAATTTAATTTTGAATTATGAATTTGTAAATGTATGGGTTGTTTGATTTCATTAAAATTTTATCCAAAATATGTTATCTACTAATGCAAATATGATATCATATAAAAATGTATAAAAAATTGTAATTATCCGAGTAGTTTTACAATATTGGAAAGAGAAACTAGTATGAAAAACATTGTTATTCATACTTCAGAATATTTTATTCAAATGGCGCGTACCGAGAGTAATATTTTATCAATTGAATATTAATATAAAATGAACTAGTTTTCATTTATCACAGCCATTTAGTGTTTTCGTAAACATAGACATTGTTGTGGAGTGAAAATATGTCATACACTCAGTTCATAACTAACCGCATCTTCACTGAGCTCAAGAGGAGGGGATCTAAAGTTGCCATTGTACAATGAATGTTTGATATATTAACAAAAGCTGTTAGGTATTTTGAAATTTCAAATATCAGCATTTTGGGAAAATTAAACGCATGGCGTATTGACTCACTGTGAGGTATAAAAAGTTAACAATCAAATGGAGATAGGTGCTGTTGCCTAACAGGTAGGGATATTCTTATAACTTTTCTTTAAATAATAAATCATATAATTCATATTAACTTTTTCATCTCGGTTTCATTTCAATATACAGGTGTTTCACCCAGAGCAGGTAGAGATGTTTCTGAAGATTTTGTTTGTCACTTCAAATTTGACAGATGTCAACTAGTGACGTGGAAAATTTATCATGAAAAGGTACACACATCAACAATGTGTTTCAATAATAAAAACAACATTTAAATCAATGTTTAAATACAGTCACTTGGTGTAATAATATCTGCAGACCATGAACGGTGTAGTAATTACAGTAATTGGAAGATGGAATACACTGAATTTTGGAAGAAAATCATCATGAGAGATACATAAGAAGTCTCTACATCCTCGGTGGGTGGCAATTTGGTGCGCTATGTGAGCTAATAACTTGCTATTTTTTAAAGAGAGGGTCTATATCAACAAGCCACAAATTAGTAAGCAACTCAAAACCAATATTCGGGAAGATATCACCACAGTGAAAAATGTAGTCAAAAGGGTGCGCGCATCTGTATGGCTAACAGAGGTAGCCATTTAAATAATAGGTGTTCCACACATAATTGCCAGCTTTAAATATTTATAAAATATTTGTTTTTCGATACACGAATGAAAGATTACTGCTCCAAGGTACTAGACACCGCAACATAAATATATATTACACATTCTGCATTTTTAGTTTTCAATATTACTGACTACCTATCTATATTTTATAGAAAATATGCTAAAATGCTATTTTAGATCCGTGAGTTTGGGTCAGAATCAAGTTTATATAATGTACAAATGTGTATAAAAATATTGTTCATATATTAATCCAACAATATTCCAGAATCAAATGGAAATTTGTTAATCAATAGTGTTTATTTTTATTTCAATTTTACTTCTATTATCTGTCCCCCCCTCCCCCCACCCCTCCACGCCACAAGAGCTCAAGAAGATCTGGTTGCACTTTATGTATATCTAAATAAAAATATATATTTAAAATGTTGATCGTTTCCATCAATGGAAGAGATTTTGATCATTAATACACAAGGGTATTTGTGTACACGTGTAATAACAGAACTGTAAGACTTACTGAGGAGTCCGGGGCTTTTCAATAATTATACATCAAGATTTTAAACAGCTAATTCAGAAAACAAAGTTACATTAATTTAATAAGTAGAATACCATATTAAATGTTGGATTAATACTGAATGAAGAATGATATTTGCTGACATTAAATTTGTATTCAATTTTGATGAATTTCATCATAATGATCATTCATGAATTATATTGAAATTCTATAGTATAATTTTCACTCAATTAATTCTTATAAAGTAATAAAATCGTTGTTGAAACATAGCGCTAATACAATAATCTTGGACGAATCTAAAACAGATATTAATCTATTCATATAATTTACAAAGGTAATACACATATGAAATAATAAATTTAAATGATTAGAGGAACGAATGACAACTACAACTCTAATGAGACTTAATGCTACCGTGTTATGATTACGTGGAGCTCTGCATTTCGGCAATGAACTTCTCAAATTCATCCCTGAACCTCAAGCTGTCCTGGCGCTGACCGTTGAAGTGGTGCTGCGAAAGCGTCGTAGGGAGCTGCGAGCGGAGGTTGGGCTGCGCCGAGAGGAGGGCGTAGATCGCCGAAGAAACGGGCCGGGGGACATCCTGCATAGCACCGCTAACACTTAAGTTCAGGAGTCTGGAAAAGACATAGTACTGAAGATGTCTACATTATATAAATGTACGCTACCCGACCATAAATAGTGTTTCCCAAATTGTGCCCCAAATCGCAAGTCAGATAATGTACTTTATTTATTTAAACATATATAATATATAAGCATTGTACAGCTACAAAAAAAAAGACAGTTTGTTCCATATATTTTACACACATTTTAAAATGCATTGCCCAATTAGGCAAGTCTCTTTTAGAGCAAATTGGCAAACAAATTACATTTCACAAAACCAAATAACTCATTAAAGGCAAAACACAATCAAATAGAACATACATACGAAACATACAAGGCAAGTAAACGTGAAAATATATAAAATGAGAGAAAAAATACCAATGTGCAATACAATATGTAAAAGAATGTAAAACTGTACTACACGTTATATTTTATTTGTGTCATTGTTTTTAAAATAAAAGAATTTTACCTTCCAATAAAATTCCTATTTTGTTTCCATCGATGCTTGGAATTCATTATGTGAGAGAGAGATAGCCTGCTGTTTTTGTTCTTAGACACACGCTCCTATCCATATATTCCCTACTTGCGACTTATTATCTCCGTGCTGGCATCCCCACGGCGCGTGACCGTAGGATACCAGCGTCAAGCCAACGGTATATTTCATATATCTCACAATCCACCAGGTGGGGATAAAAATAGGAATTTTATTGGAAGGTAAAATTCTTTTATATTGTGTTCCAATCAATGCCTGGAATGCATTATGTGAGATCTGTTTGTTATCACCTGGTGGCTTGAGAGTTTGAGTTATATGTGATCACCTTATATAGGCGTGAAGAGAGGTGCTGATTAGTTCTGAAGAAATTGTTCTCCAGAAACATTCGCTATCTCTCTTTGGTGCTCCAGGAACATTCGCTATCTCTCTTTGGTGGAGCATTTGCTATCTACGAAAGGTGGTTTGGCTCTGTCAGTTCCCCCTTAACAGAATTTCTTTTATGGAGTAATTTTCCCACCAATACATCGAGGCTACGGCAGAACGCACACTTCCTGGTGTTGCTTCTACACCCACATCTCTTAGGATCAACTTAATCCAACCTCCTCTTATCGCCCACGAAGCTGGCATTATTTTCCCGTTATCGAAATGAAAAAACTTATTCATGCCTGGTCTTTGACTCGGTTGCGAGAGCGTGACCAGTCTCTGGAGTTAGAGCAAAGGGTTGGTGTTCTCTTCCTCTGAGCGTCAGGTCGTGCACTCTTCAACCTGACGCCATGATGAGTAAGATGGCTGCCCCTTCTGACATAACTAATCGGTGGACTCTCAGTGATTTCGCCATTCGCTGAGATAGCTTTAAGAACATATCTGACAAGGAAGTTCGAGCTGATTCTGTCAGTTATCTAATCAGTATCAGTCGCTAGAAGCTCCTTGGACTGATTGGCCAGAAGGAAATCCCTACCGCCCCTATACCATTCTTCCGCAAGAGCTCCACTAACCAATTTGACAATGTTGCAACCATCCTCAGACCGGTTGACAGGTCATTTGAAGTAGTTCTCCCTGGTAGCGTAGCCTTAAAGATTTCCGGAGGGATTCCACTATTGGCAGGTGAAAGTACACCTGGGTGAGGTCGATTTTCACCAATCAATCTCTGGGCTGGAGGAAGTCCGGTACAAGGAAATGGCTGAATAATCTGAAGAGCATTGTTTCCACAAAGACATCCAGTGCTTCTCAGTACTGATCTAGAGAGGACAAGCAGAAGCTTGGCGATGAACAAATTTTTTGTACCCTTGAGCATGGTGCCTGTGGTGCCTGGTACTACTCCTGTATCTTCTAGAAACTCTACAAACGACCCCTCCCTCCAGAACTGACTAGTCTGTCTAGTGTCATCTTCTTCTTCGGCTACAATCTTCAGAGGGCTTGTGGTCTGTCTTCCGTTTAGACCTTTTGTTGGAGGTCCGATTTCTATGCCTCATCTCGGATGGAAAGGGCTTGCGAGACTGGTGGTATACCTGGCTCACCGGCGAAGCGAGATGGCACGAGACGACCCGAGAATAGGCGATGCAAGACGGGAGCTGCAGTACATTCTCGTGCTCGGCTCCTCTCGCCATGCCTCGGCAAGAGTGGACTGCTGGCATAAGAAAATGCCAAAATTTTGTTGTGGCTATTTTAACTATTCCCCTGAAAAGTTTTTACAGATTGATCTTTTCAGTGAAAACAACAATGTTATTTTAATATTTCATGAGATCTACTAAGATCAAATCCATGAAAATTAAAACATTCTTGTATAGTCCATGATTCAAATTTCCACCTTTTCACAAGTAACACATTTATACAATAAATGTACACAATAATAAAAAAAGTTAATTTAAATTAGCAGAAAGCATCACCGATTGCTTTTGCTACGTTTGTGCTTGGTAGCTGCTACGCAGCTATGGGTATTATTTACGCTGAACTCATTTTCCAATGTTGAAAATTATTTAAATACGTATTGTTAGCGTTCCGGTGACATATATTTAAATAATGCAATAGGGGCAAACAGATTTGTATTTGTTATATTATGTATTGTATATATAAAGGCCCTCTCATCCTGCTCGCAATTACATATTGTGATTGTAAGCATACCAATACTATGCCCTCTGTACGAGAACCATCTGCAACCCATTGTCGTTAGCAGAGAAGAGAGATTTAACACTATAAGACATCGCATTGGTGGCGCTAACGCCGAGTGTGCAGCCATCAAACTATGTTGATGATGTCAAGAGCACCCCCCCCCCCCCTTCCTTAATTTACGTATGCATTGCCTATAATAAGTCTTACAACTAGGTTAATGGATTGAAACCTAGTCATCAAGCAAGGACTGACTGTATGAGGTTTGATCAAAAAATATGCGAAATTTTTGAATTTCGCAAGCAAGTACACTTGTCACTGACATATCTTGACATTATCAAAAAGGTTACACGTGTTTTGGTGTACTAGGTGAATTTTTATTAATGGATAAAATGGAACAAAGAATTTCCATTAAATTTTGCTTGAAGAATGGAATAAGGTGTAGTACCGTATTGTAAATATTAAATGTGAGTGTTAGGTGAGTCTTCTATGAACAAAACAAGTGTTTAAAAGTGGTACAAACGTTTCCAAGAGGGCCATGAAGACGTTAAAGATGAGCACTCTGGATGCCCTAGCACATCAACAACCGATAACAATGTCGAGAATGTTTTGGGCATGAGACGTGTGACAGCAATATTTGTTCTGAAATTGTTGAATTTCGACCAAAAGCAGTGCCGAATGGACATTGCTCAGGAGTTGCTGAATGAAGTCTACGACGATCCAGAACTGCTCAAACGGATCATAACTGGTGGTGAAATATGGGTGTACAAATATGACATCAAAACTAAGGCCCAATCGTCCTAATGGAAGCTTTCTGAAGAACCGAGACTAAAAATGCTCGTCAAGTTCGATTGAATGTGAAGGTTGCGATGTAATAAATAATGTCCCTGTGGATGCCGCATTAGAAGATTAAAATCCGCGCGGTGGCGACGTGGATTTGGCGCTACAAAATCTACACACAAAGGAAAGCGTGCACCGCTCGACGGCTCGTCGCAAGGCGAGCGTGAGAATTCATTTTTGCGACGACATGGCACTTTTATGTGGTGAATCAGGAGATTTATAAGAACTTTGATTCATCAGCAAATTGGAATCATCGCCCAGCTGACTGCAATTCATCACGGCGTGCCTGCCCACGCTTTGGGATGACTTTAATGTGAAATTTCTGCTTTGATGTAACCGTCTGTGATGTCGGCCTTCTCCACTACATCCAATAACTGTGAAATGCGATCGTATCTAGTGATTTTAAATGGTGAATATTAAAGATGGCAATTATACTATTGAGAAATTTTAGTTGACAATGTGTCAATAAATTGACAATTATTTTACCACTGTTTATGTTTATATTCTTTATATTTTGTCGGTTTAAATGTATTCATTTTAGAGAAAAAGCAATGCAGTTCTTTAAATATAATTTGTTGTGTTTGCTATACTGGTCCATTCCCTCCTGTCCGACAAAATATCCGGAGCCGCACCAAGACTGAGCTGGAATAGTGGCAATGCTTTCTGGCGTTCGATCTGCCAGAACAAGAAAGCACTGTAATGAGGTTCTGCTCACTGTTTTCTTTAATTTCAACAGCATAGCATATATGAGTTGTCACCAGGTCGTACAGTAAATAAGGAGTACTACCTGGAAGATCTACGCCTTTGAAGTGTGTGAAGACAAAGAAAACGCCCAGATTTGTGGCGAAATAACTCATGGCAATTGCACCTGCTCACACTTCACTGCATGATCGTGAATTTCTAGCTAAAAACAACACCGTTATGATGCCTCAGCCTTCGTATTTTGCCCTTCGACATCTTCCTACTTCCGAAGATGAAAAAACCATGCAATGACAAAGTTTTGCCAACGTGCGAAGACAAAGATAGAATCACTGAAGGAGCTAAACACCATAATGAAAATTGTGTTTCAGAAGTCCTTTGAAAATTGGAAAAAGCACTGACACAAGTGTATTTATTATATCTGATGAGGACTACTTTGAAAGGGACAAAATTAATAATGATGAATAAAGATTTTTTGAGAAAAACCAAAACTCCACATATTTTTTATCAAACCTCGAATACAATATATAGTTTCTTCTTTTTTCATCTATTAAATAAATAAAAAGTTTTTAAATTCTTCCACCAACACCCGACATACAGGAAGGTAGGTTGTCACTGAAGAAAAAAGTACCTCGCGGTAAGGGTGTGTAGAGCTTGCAGCAAACGCATGTCTTGTCCGCCCAACTCGGTGGACAGGGCTGCCATCTCAGCCAGCAGTTCGCACACGGGTCCAGCCCCACCACCCGCCCCGCTCTCCATCCCCTCGGCGATGGAAGCCACAGCAGCATTGAAATACTCATCTTCTAATGAGCATATCTGAAAACAAGGAATCTCTTCAATTTTTATAGAAAATACATGAACTGGGATACTATACACTAATAAGTCTTCTTTCTCATACTTACAAGAGTCATAGACTACCGACTAAACTAAATTAAAAAATTTCATTGGGAACCAGCAGAATTTCAGTCTGGTTTTAGCACACATGACCATCTACAAATGACAAAACTAATTATTGAAAAATCAAATTAATACAGGCAGTTCTCGATATATGAATGTTCGGTTTATGAACATAATATGTAACAAACATTTTAAGATATATTTTTTTATTTACGTAACGCGCAAAGTTGTTGAACTGGTTAATGAAATGGAACTTGAACTTGACTCAGTTGATGTAAACGAGTTGAACTCATATTCTGAGGAATTAATAACTGATGAGTTAATATAAATAGAAGAAAATTCAAACACAAAAGAAGTACAAGAAAACTTGAAATTTCACTTTCCAATTTTAACATTTACGATGCAGAAAATGGCTGCAGCTTTTAAGTTAATATATGAAGGATTGGTGGTAATGTTTGAAGAACAGGACTATGAAGGAGTATGGAGGATATGAATAATGAGATTTTTAATTTAAAAAATAAACTAACTGTGCATCTTCCACCAAGTCATATTTTAAAAGAGTGGACGAACCAGCCGCAGCCGTTTGATCGGAAGTTCAACCGTCTACCTCGAGTGTGCAAAGTGACATGCTTGTGAAAATAACAAACACTGATGAAAATTTGAACAATATACATATTAGGTGTCATCTGAATCGTACAGCTTTATTCAGCAGTGTTTGATCAACATTTGGAGAGTACATCGTGAGCATAACAGTTAAAAAAAACAAACCCCATTTTCAATAGAGGACTTCGTTACGAGCAAGTTGTTTATACGCTCTTGTGTGCTGTATGAATTTCACCAAAAAAATTCTGTAACCACAGCAACCAAAAAACAATTGTGCCATCTATGGTAAAACTTTACTACTTCGTCAATGCTAAGAATAGTTCAAAAGAATCAAGAAATTTTTGTTTCGAAGACAAGCCTAGAAGTGGAACACCAAAAATCATTGTTTAAGGTCCCTTATCTGCAGAAATTGAGGCCAAATCAGAGATGTCAATTAACAAATTAACAAAGACCAGGATTTTCATGGCACAGCATTCAAAAAATTTTGAAAAAAATCAGAAATGTGTGGGGAACAACGGTTGTGGGTATCGCACGCAAAAAGCAATGACAAACTGGCCTCAAACTGCGAGAATAAGGCGAGAAAAAATTAATGCTCTCGGATGGAAAACTGTTGATCACCCTCCGTATTCTCCTGGTTTAGGTCTTTACAATATAATTTAGATGTGAAAAATTTAATAGTATTAGTGAAGTGAAAACAGCCCTCCCTCAATATTTTAAATCAAAGCATGTGAGTTTTTACAAATGAGGGATTAAAAACTTGCCTGAACGATGGAATAAGGTTGTATCTATTAATGGAGACTATTTTCTTGAATAATATTGTGAAAATAAATAAATGCTTTTCATTAACAAAAATATAATTTTTGTTGAGTACCCCTAATATGTATGTACATACATAATATATAATTTTGTTTACGTTTTTAATTCAAACTACATAACCATTACTATACATATCTTGTATTTTCTTAGTTTAATTTCAATAATAATCTTTTGATGTTTTTTATGAAAATGTGGGTTTTTATTAAGTACACTAGATTATAATTTTTAAAAACAATTACATAGATAGGACGTTATATATGTGTTTTTTTGTATGTAATTCGTAATTGAATATCCCGTATACATATATGAAACACCGTTGTCTTTTAAACATAGCAAAATACTACGTAATTATGAAACAAACAGCTCAGAAAATGGCAATGTGGTGTTTCAAATAGATAATATTAAACAAAACCACCAAATGCATTTTTAATGTAGAACATCATATTAAGCGTCAATCTAAATATATGTAGATAGACTGATCTCAAAACATATTCATATGTATCAACTAGGTACTTAACTCCAAGAAGGCCCAGGACGACTATCGCCGTCCGAGAAAGGGATAAACGTCAAAATATTTTGCTCTATACCATAGACAAGAAACGTTGTACAGTGAGTGCTTCATTATAGATCATATTGGCCATTGGCGCGAACGGCATTTCATGCGTGTTAGTGTTAGTGCTATATCATAAGTCCGATGTGTGACGAGAAGTGCTAATATGTATATATTTTTTCATTATTGAATTTTTGATTACTTTTTAAATTTTTTTTTTTACAGAGGCACAGTGGAACTTTTTCGCTAATGGAGATATTGTAGACTTCCTAGAAATTTCCGATACGTTTGTTACTACCGCAGAGTCCGATGATGAGAACGACGTTGAGGATGATTATTTTGTGGTTCACATCTATGATGAAGAAGACCTTGACAATATGGTTGATGATAACCAGCCATCAACAGGTGCAGGGGTTAGGCCAGTATTTGAATGAAAGACAGATAATTATTTTGTTCCAAATATACATAAAATATGAAGTCGTCCTTCCAAATAACAAACACAAAATAAATAATAATTTCCTATCCTGAACGTTAAATTCCTTATTTCGTCACCTTAGCGACATCTCCAAGATACACTCGAGATTATTTTGTTAGGTTACCAAAAATGACATTTTTCGGGACCTCGTCCATCGATCTCAAGTCCTTATCAGTTTGAAAAATTGCCGCCATATTAAGATTGAGCAGTGCGCACGCGCAGTTTCGAAAGCAAACTCGTCAGAAGCGGACTCTGCTCCGAAGTACTATTTTCAGTATACATTGGTTTAACGGAACATTCATTTATCACAAACTATTTAAACATTTTTTTGCAAGTGTTAGGTGTGCTCTTTTTTTATTTGTATCGTGTTTCTGAGTTGTTATAGTGAGTTGAATTATAATTCGGAACCAATACTTTTATGTGAGTTTACATTTTGTGCGGTCATTTTTGTCAAATTTTAATTTTATTTTATATTGTTTTCCACTGTAAAAAAAATAACCTTTAAAATGGCGCGGCAAAATTTGCATGAAGAACAAATTGGTGACCTTATTCAAGAATTAGACTCTGATTATGAAATTAGTGAAGAAGAATTAGAGCCATGTGACATAGTTAGTGACGATTTATATACCGAAGCACAACCTGTCGAGGAAGACGTTGGAGAATATTTGCAATCTTGGACTTCTGGACCTCACATTCCCGTCATTTATGAATTTGATGACTTTCAATCTGGCATAACAACCAACATTTTTTCTGAAAATTCATCAGAATCAATTTTTTTCGAACATTTCCTTAACTTTTCGATCATGTCTAAAATTGTGGAGGAAACTAATAAATTTTATTATTTTAATTTTAATAAGAAGGAACACGGGCCAAAATCACGTTCGCATAAATGGAAAGATACCACCGTACAAGAAATGTATGTATTTTTTGCAACAGCAATGCTTATGACAAGAAATAAGCATTTGTCTATTGAAGAACACTGGAGTACTGATCCCTTACTCGTGAGTCCAATTTTCGGTAAAACAATGCCGAGAGATCAGTACCAATTATTACTACAGATGCTACATTTATCTGACACATATGAACTAGCTTCGCAAGATAAACTCGTTAAACTTCGATTATTATTAGAACATACCCGTAAAATATTTAAAGAAACAATGGTCCCACATGAAAATTTATGTATCGATGAAAGTATTATTGTTTTTAAAGGCCGGCTTAAATTCAAACAATATCTTCCAAAAAAACGACATCGTTTTGGCATAAAAATGTTTGTTTTATGTGACGTGATGACAGGCTACATCGTCGATTTCATAATTTACTGTGGACAGGGGACGGAAATAGTGGATGATCAAAATATTGGAGTTTCTGGAGCTGTTGTCACTACTCTCTTAAATGATTATATCGGTAAAGGCCATAATTTGTGGTGTGATAATTGGTACACAAGTCCAACGTTATTTAAATACCTTCATACTAACCGAACGAATGCGTGTGGGACGGTGAGAAAAAATCGGAAAGGCATGCCAGATTTTAAAAAACTAAAAAAGGGAGAAATAGAGGCTAAGAAGAACAGTCCATTATTGGCCCTCAAATGGTGTGACAGAAGAGATGTGCATATTCTTACCACCTTACATGACGAATCTTTTGAATGCAGTGGGAAAAACCATTATCAAACGGGTGAGCCTATATTGAAGCCAAAGTGCATAAACGAGTACAATAAATGTATGGGTGCGGTGGACAAAACTGACATGATGCTTAGTAGCTTATCATGTATGAGGAAATCTGTAAAATGGTACAAAAAAGTAGCATTTCACATGATTGATTTATATTTATTGAATAGCTATAATATGTATAAATTTGTCACCGGTAACAAAAAAACATTAGCTGAATTTCAGCTGAGCGTAATTAGGCAGCTCTTAGAAAAATACTCTGTACCAATTATCAATACACCACATCCAACACCTTCAACAAGCCATACTCCACACAGAATTTTACCCAAAACACTAGCCGACCATATGCCAGAACCCATTCCACCAACACTTAAAAATAACAAACCCCGAAGGCGATGTCATGTTTGCGGCAATACGAAAATTCAGGAAAAAAAAATGTCACTTACAAAATTTATGTGTGGTGCTTGTAAAGCCTGGCCACGCTATAAACTTTTATTTATTCCTTTTTTTCATCTCATAACCGTAAGAAATCATGGTTGATGGACGCTTATATTAAAATAGAAGCTCCATGATTGTTGTTTTTCTTTTAGTTATACCAATGTTTTCATGTTTTTTTCGTAAAAATAAAATTTGGAAAAAGCTAGTCTATGAATTTTGAATTATACGAATTTTGCCGCCAATTGGTGGTATCATGCTGTTTCACCTAGGG
This sequence comes from Eubasilissa splendida, assembly GCA_031772225.1. Taxonomy (NCBI): domain Eukaryota; kingdom Metazoa; phylum Arthropoda; class Insecta; order Trichoptera; family Phryganeidae; genus Eubasilissa; species Eubasilissa splendida. The sequence continues at coordinate 2,956,671 of CM062853.1, read as the reverse complement.
CTTTTTCTAGGCAGCTAACAGGTTAAGTCAATAATTTAATTTTCGATGGATTGATTCAAATGACAACACACACATTATTTCATTCCATAATATTAATATGAAAAAACGTGTATAAAACTCAGGATATTTATGAAAATCAACCATTTTATTGTCGTCTCTTTCTATCAAAACTTTCCTCTCTGGCAAAAATTATGTAACAAATAATATCCTTTAGTATTTAGGTGACATTATAAGTACTTTAACTATTAGCGTCATTTTTAAAGAGTGTATAAATTTGCATAGAATTTCTCGAATTTTAAATTAGATAAATGAAAGTACAGCCTTAAGGGAGAAAGATTTACATATTTCACACCTGAAGTGTGCTTCGCTGATGAAGATCTGGATAAAATAGTGGACATGATTAAGTCAACAAGAATAGGTCCGGGGAGAATAGGGAGAATGGTTGAAGACTGGTGGACAAAACGTATCCTCAAATTCAAATAGGCCTCAGAGATGAGAAGATGACATTCAAAAGTTCGTTGAGAGACAATGAAAAGGGAAAGCCGATCCACGAGAAAAATGGAGAAGGATGAAGGAGGCTTACTCTCTAAAGTAGATAGTCTCAGGCTAATAAATAATTATACTTTTAAAATTAGCAATGTATTTAAACTCAATTTAGTGGTTAATAAAACAAAGATAATAAATAAATAAAAATAATAATTAATAAAACATAGTATAATTAAATCTGACCAAAAATGTACTATTATCAAGAATCAAACAAATGACTACTCACAGTTCTGGCACCCAGATCCTGTAGCAGGCGGTAATACTGGTGCGCCAGAGCAGGACGCCGCAGGTGGAGGGAGGGTGGGGCGAGGCGAGGTAGGGCGCATCGGGCCACTCTGAGAGCGGCTTCACGCCCCGCCCCCTCGGTGCCCGCTTCCTGCAACCAGCCAGCTCCCACTATGCCACTGCCTATTTCCAGCACCAGCGATAACTCCTGGAGAAGAAAATAAATTATGATGGTAAAAACAAAACCATAGAGAAATAATTAATTACCACTTCCACTTCTGCCCATTAAACATTATAAATGTAAACAAATAAGTTTTAATAAAAGTAAAAATCAACTCCTTTTTCAATACACCACTAACAATATTGATCTATCTGATTTGGGTGTGATCTTCGATGAAAAATTGTCATTTATTCAACATTACAATGTAATTTGCAACAAGGCGATGAAATCCTTAGTATTTGTATTAAGGACAGCCAAAAACTTTAACTCGCTCTGCTCTCTAACTACTTTATATACATCTATTGTAAGAAGTACGCTGGAATTTAACTCCACTCTGTGGCCTCCCTACTATGGCTCACATATTATAAAAATCGAAAGAGTGCAACATAAATTTCTAAGATTTATCAATTTTAAATTGCATATTCTGATAGAAAATATAAATTACGATTATTTAATGAGCCTACTTCATTAGAAAAAATTAGCCTGCAAAAGAGATGTGAGCGATATAGTATATCTATATAAAATGATCAATAACATGTTGGACTGCCCTGAGTTCATACAAATGGTTTCATATAAAGTACCAATTCAAACGAGACAACATGAAGTGTTCTTTGTAGGTACACATAGAAATAATTATGCTGTTAACTCGCCAATATCTCGGATGCATCGGCTCAGTAACAAGTTGAATTTTGTTGACATTTTTCATTGCAGGAGCATACTTGAATTGAAGAAATATTTATATGTAAATTATACTTAGTTTTTATTTTTTTTATGTTATATTTTAACTGTTATATTTAAACTATTATATTGAATGTAAAAATGTACTGTTATATTTAAATTAAATTAAAAAATTATTATTATTTAAAATGTTATGTTGATAGAAATAAATAAAGGAAATTAGTGAAAATAATTCTAAATCTAAAGTTTTTCCAATATTTAAATTTTTTGTGAATGTAGGCATATTAAAAATATTTTTTTTTACTAAAAAACACTTTATTACGAATACACAAATAAAATTTGGCACATTACATTACATTTAAGTGTTAAAATAATAGAACTTAGAAAATGTAATCTTCAATAAAAAAAAGAAAAGATTATTTATTTTGGTTACAGTTAGTATATGTGATTACTTCAAAAATATTCTCAAATGTTTATTAATTTCTTACTTCACAAAATTCATCTTCAGCACTAGTGTCCCCATTCCTTCCGATATGCGGCTCGGGCAGAGCGGAGTGATTGTCCAGAGGCTCGGCCAGTGCGCCCAGCAAGGCTGGGCAGGCTGGTGAACCGGCCAGCAACGCGGGTAGACGCGACGCAGCAGCTGCCACAGTGCGCAGCGCAGCTGCCAGAGCCCCACCAGACCTGGCCGAAACACTCCCGGCCAGTGAGGCACACACGCTCAGACAAGGCCGGATGCACTCCCAGATGGCCTCTGCAGTGCCAGACTGAAAAGTAATAACATAATGTGATGCTTGCCTAAAATTCTCATTCAATGTGGTATGTTTCGAAGCACGGCAATATACTGACGAAATAAAAGCAAACCTTTGAAGAGCAGAAGGCTTTCATCAATGCAGAGGTTTTGGTGACGAATCAAAAGGTCTGCGAATTTTTCTTTCAATGCGTACAGTATAGACCTGATCTTACGGAGTCGGTCATTCAGCACTTGGAGTTCATTATCAGAAAAATGTTACATTATTAATATTATTTGGAACCAAGTCCTCGACATAGTATCCGAGTAGATAAATGACCTCAGCAATGAATTTGTCGACTGATGCTCTACCAACGTATTCCTGGACATCAACAAGCTCAGGGCCAAAAATACATATACTTCGTCGCTTGTGGTGTCAATCCATCTTTCAGTCAATGGTATATTTTTTGTGGCAAATTTAAATTGGTGTTTGTTTTATACACAATAGTATCAACCACTGCTGTATTGAGATACAATTTTAAAAAATCTATTCACCGCGCCGAAAATTGATGTATATTTGGAACAAAACAATTATCTGTCTCTCATTACGAGGTTTTACTGTATTTAGGACAACATGGTTCTATTGTTTTTTTAACGAAAAGGAAATAAAATATGTTTTTTTTGAGTTAAGTGTTAGAAAGTGATTGTCTAGAGAACTTATAATTCCTGCAGTGGCTAATTCTGCCCTTTTAAATGTTTCATCCCACGTATCACCATTTATAATGATTGCAGTATCATCAGCATAACTAATTTTAATTCCATTCTCCAACGTTCTATTTAAAATTTCCGAGTATCGGACCGAGTGTGCTACCTTGAGGCACTCCATATTTAATGTACATTGGATCACTGCAGGTGCCATTAATTTCTACAGTTTGTTTCCTATTTTCAAGATACTTTTGTATTGTATGTGGTTTTCTTAATGATAGAAATAAATTTTAAAAAATCAATAATGATATTCAATTAATCCGACAATCTAGCGGTAAAGCTTGATTAAAAATGTATAAATCAGATGTGAGATTGAGACAACTGCATATTACAATTAATTGTGGCTTTAATTGATTTTATTAACCGTTAGCCTCTCGATTAACTGAATGATTAATTTTAAACTCACCTGAACTCCATCTGCAAGACCGGCATACACATCGAGGGCGTGCGCCAGAGCAGGTGACTCAGCAGGGGCACCCAGTGCTTGGCTCGCAGGGCGCACTAGCTCGAGCAGGCGTGCAAGGCGCTCAGGGCCTGTGGGCATCTGCACTAGGGCTAGGGCGCCCGCTCTAGCCAGCCCGCGCCTGGCCATGCCGGACATGCCCGCACCCCCGGGCCCAACACCCCAGCAGACGGCCTCCCACAGGGCAGAGCAATTCTGGATATCTGTAATCCTGTTTAAAGCAATTTATACTGATGTAGGTAGGTAGGTAGGAAAAAATTATTATATTTATTTTTAGCTGTGAATGGTTTATTAATCTGTTATAAGTACAATGATACAATACAAAAAGTTATTTATTTTTGTTCTACACTTCTCTAAAACTAATGAGGTTCATTCAAGACCTAAGTGCTAGCAATTTGCGAACCAGAATGTACATTAAGTTGTTACAAATGGTTCGCAAATAACCCACGGCTAGACAAAAGTCGTAGGTTACATCATAGACAAGTTTACGCTAATCCTTTCATACTATAAAGATTATTTTAGTAATGCATTTTTTTTGCTTGTATGCAGTACACGCCCCTGCTAACAGGTGTATCCCAGGCTATGACCATATCACGATAAAACAAACCGTAGATACGATACATAGATAATATAATTCTTCCCTGGAAGGAGGATCTGACTATTCCCACCGATATGACAATTATTCCATTCCCATCCATCCATTCCCGCTGCCTGTCGATTTGCACATCCAGAATTCAATATGCCATATGGAAAAATCAATGAAGATAATTTTCTATGCAGGACTGATGAAGACACGACAATGATACAACACCAGTCAAAACATTGGAAATTAAAGGGCTTGCATCAATTTTAAAGAGAAAAAAAGAAATTATTAGAAGATCCTGATGAAGATAGGGAGGCCACGGATGAAGGAGAATTAAACGAGCAAGAAATGATATGCTACAAAACTTTAAGCGATGAAAAGAAGTCAGCTGTCCAGTTAAGGTATATATTTTTTAATCTCTGTCAAAATAAAATATGTGTAACTGAGTCTTACTTCTATAAATATGTAAAGTTATATAAATCTATAATAAAATACCTTTTTTTTTTAATTCTCAGGTGCATATTCTAATTTAAAGTCTCCAGGGACTATTGGCATTTATTTTTTACCATTCCTGTGAAAAACATTTATTCATAACTAAAAACTAATGACTAAAAAAAAATATTATTTCAATTACAGAGAGATGAAAAAATTAATTAGCTTGGAAAAGTTAATTCGGAACATGTGTGTTATGATTAGAAAAAAGCATCTCTATTAAAAAAAAAAAAGTAGTAATGTTACAAATGCACTCACTGTTGCTTATTTGTGGCGACTGTAACAAGCAGCGCTACAGCCCTCCGTGCCACCTGCGGTTCTCCCTGCAGCGCCCGCAGCAGAGCCCCTGCACCAGCAGCCGCCGCAGCCCCCACCCCTTGCGGCATGCAGGGACCGCAAGGTGCGTAAGCACGCAGCAGGCGCCGACCCAGCCACAGGCAATCGGCGGCCAGAGCGGGACTGCCCAGCCAGCGGCCGGCACCCCAGCCACACCACCAACACAATCGCAACACGCCAGATGTCACCCTGAAAAGATTGAATATATATTTTATCAGTAGTCACTATGCTACGCTCTGCAAATATATAAAGTGTATTCGCTGCCTAGTGATCCCACGAGTACAGCGTGTTTCAAGATCGGATTACACAATTTACAACGATGCCATCAAAAATGTTAATATCAACCCACATAAATGATTAATTGATCGTAATAATCATAAATAATTGCTTCACGTCGCATCCTCCATCACTGCTCCATCTGCTGTTGTTCATCATGTTGTGTCATTGCCAGTAAGAAAATATACCAAAGTAGTGAATATGTTAAATGTGTTTTAAATATCTCTAGGTTAAGATTACTGAAATGTTTTATATTTTATATATTCAATAACAGTACGCAAATATATATTCAATTTGAAATTAAATCGTATGAATTTTTCTTACCTTATTGACCATTAGTCATCTCGCATAGTCAATCATCTGTGAAATATATCATTTTGGTAAATGCAAATGGTAGGTTGTATATCAAAAATATAAAACTTTTCAGGAGACAAAAAACTACCCCATCTCACTGATTCTTTCGCAAATTTATTATCTTAATTGATCTTGCCGGTGTTATCACCATTTTGACGTAAGTTGCGTATTTCGTCACACTAGGTTGACAGATTTATGTCTCTTCTGAAAAGTTTGGTATTTTTGATATACAGTAAAACCGCGATATAACGAAATCCAAGGGACCAAAAAATAAAAATTCGTAATAACGAATTCCCACATATAACGAAATAAATAAAAAAATCCTACTACTATATGTTACGCGCCGTCGCAAAAAAATGTTGCGCGGCTTCAAAAAAGATTGCAAATTCTGCAAACAAAGGAGGAAGAAGGCATAGAACTATAACCTACATAGTTTTAAGTAGTTTTGTTATTTGAAACATAGAAGCAAATATAATCAAAGAATTAAATAAAAACAAACCTATTCACGAACGATTGGGATGATAATTTGAAATTCCAAATATTGACAAACACAAAACAATATTTTAATGGTGGTTTAAATTAGACCGCGTCAAAATAGTTTAGGCAAGAAACCAATAAAAATAATTCAAAAAAAAAAGTTACAGTTAACGCGCATTTTTAAAAATCGTATATAAATGACCAGTACTTACATAACGCGCAACCACTTCAAATATATACTTGAAACCCAAAATTTGAATTGTTTTTGACTACCTTGTCGGCAACCGCCGTCGCGCCGCCGAAAAGGGCCATAAAACCGTTAGCATCGGCAGATGCACGCGCGCTTGTTTAATGCAAATAAATTTTATCTTTTAACAGTTTTTTATTTCGTTATAAATTTACGTAAAGTATTGCATTTTTCTACGGGACAAAAATGATTTTGTTATAATAATTAACGGATTTCGTTATAATAAATGCATTTTTGAATGAAAAATAGGTGTTAGGACTAAATTTTGATTTTGTTTTTTCGAGAGACGGTCATGTTTTCCGTATAACGTTTCGGTAATATCGGCGTTTACTGTACAGCCTATTGCATTTACCACAATAATATGTTTGTAATATCTACGTTTTTTCATGGTGAACATAATCTCAGTTTTTTCAAGAATGTCTTGTGGAATGACGAAGAATAATTAATTAGATATATATAATTCAAAGTTATATAAGAACACCGTTTGTACAAATCCAGGGAGGGCAATGCAGAATGCATTAGCAGAAAAACAAGCGACTTTCGCCATAGTGGCCACTCTAGGGCCTAGTAGCAATTTGCTTTTCTGCTTATAATCATAACAATAGTTGTCGGTTAACATATTTATTTTGTCCGGCTTATAAGTTATGTTTTTTAAGAATATCTGCTTCTCTACTAGCATTCTATTGATGCAGACAGGCCCTAAAAATGAGGTGATTCTGTGAACACACGTTCGTCAACTGTTTTTTTATGACCATCCAATCGCGTGTGTCGAATAGTTGTAAAAAACGTTTGGGCCACGAGAGGGTACATTTTGTCACGAAGTGTGGGCTGATAAAGGTTAAAAACTGCATTTTAAGCCCATGCAGTGAAGTGGCATCATAAAAAGATATATATATATATAATATATCAAAAGATTGAAAAATAACACCTTCATCAACCAAACATCAATTTATGAAGGTGTATAAAAATAAATAAATATACTACAATGGTAAACATGCTTTTATTATAGTGGTTGGAGATCATGAGATTAATTATACACACCTGACCATCTGGTGGGCAGACTGCAGGTCGGCAGGCTCCGGGGCAGCCTCCGTGGCATCCAACAGCCGCAGGGATGCCTGCACATCTCCGCCCGCCTCGGAATCATAACGCACAAGCTCGCCGGGCACTGTCGGAGTCTCGCCTTCCCCGTCTCCATCTCCCTCCATTGTCATCACGTGGCCTGCATCATAAGTAATATAATATTGTGCATACAACAGTACATGTTTAAAAACTGAGATATAGCATTTCAATATAGTTACTTCAAAATCAAGAGCGCTGGTGAATTAACAATTTTGGTGCCAAACAGAATAAAATAGAAATTTAGAATATTTACTGTTTCCGAGGTCAATTTGTAGAACTCCATGATCATATATGTGAAAATAAAACACTTGTTTTTTTTTAAATACAAATTAAATGTATTAATTAGAAAGATATATATATAAAATCAATTTTATCGAAAAATATTATTGTTGCTACTGGGATTCGAAGCTGGATCTCTTCTTATCTGGGGAAAATGCATTAACCGATTATGCTACACCAACACAGTGCATTAACTTTCAAATAATGGAACAATAGATGTATCAATTTGAAAAGTATAACATCTAGGTTCGAAAATTTGTCATCAATGCACTGTGTTGGTGTAGCATAATTGGTTAATGCATTTTCCCCGGATAGAAAGAGATCCAGATTCAAATCTCGGTAGCAACAACTATATTTTTCAACAAAATTGAATTTATATGTATGTATGCATTTGTACTTTACATTAACTATTTTAAAGATATGAAACAAAAGTAAAAAATGTAATTATGAAAATATGAATAACATGATAATTTTCTAGCAATGCGGGCAAGGGGCGAGAGTAGCGACCCCGTAAATATGTTTGTCCGGGGTCCCAGTAATTTATTCATAAGTACTTACCCGCAAACATCAGAGTCCAATGAAGATCCTCATATACATTACACAAGGTCAATCCTTCTTCTCCAGCTTGTAGAAGTTCATGCATTCTAAAGAGTACATCATAAGATAAATACCAAATAATGTAATATTCAAAATAATATATAAAGCTGATAAATCTTGACATTTAAAAAAAGCAATATTACGTATTTAAGTATTATTATTTATTAAGAGCCTGTGAACTTTATGGACATGTTGCGGGATCAAATATAAAAAAACTATGTCAAATTATAAATGATTGTTCAGAAACAAAAAATGACAAAAGCTGTTTAATAAATATAGAAGGACATCTAACTGCTATGTCAGATGAACCAAAAAAGATTGCAAATTATTTTAACAACTTTTTTGTGGAGGTGGGAAAAGGATATGCTCTAGATATTTTGAATAAAAATTCAGTATCTGAGGGGTACAAATCGTCAAAATACACCTGTTGCTTCTTTTTATGTTACACCAACTTTGGAAAATGAGATAATAAATATTATAATCTCTCTTAAACCTGGCTCTTCTACAGGTGAAGACAAAATATCTGCAAATATTATGAATAGTATAAAAACTTATGTTAGTAAACCTCTATCACACATAATAAATTTGTGTTTCTCCAAAGGAAAATTTCCAAATGTTTTAAAGAGCGCAATTGTTAGACCCATCTTTAAATCACGAGAAAAAAAACAATGTAGGTAATTATCAGCCAATTTCTCTTTTGAGTACACTGCCTAAAATAATTGAAAAAGCTATGAAAACGCAACTATATTCCTATCTAGAACAACAACATATGTTGTCAAAAAATCAATTTGGCTTCAGAATAGTTAAAAGTACCCAAGATGCCTTAAACTCTTTAAATAAATATGTATGTGAATCTATGGATGCTGAAGAAAGGGCATTAGCAATATTCTTAGATCTTGCTAAGACTTTTGATACAGTGTCACATAAAATACTTCTAAGGAAAATGTTTTTACAGTAAAACCGCGATATAACGAAATCCAAGGGCCCAAAAAATAAAAATTCGTAATAACGAATTCCCACATATAACGAAATAAATAAAAAAAATCCTACTATATGTTACGCGCCGTCGCAAAAAAATGTTGCGCGGCTTCAAAAAAGATCGCAAATTCTGCAAACAAAGGAGGAAGAAGGCCATAGGGAACTGAATACCTACATATTTTTAGTAGTTTAGCCGGTAACGGCGGCAACCACTTCAAAATATAATCGTTAAAATTGTTCATTTAAAAATTATCGTTAACATTGTTCACTTAAAATCATCGTTAACATTATTTGTGCGATGGTTTAAGTTTTGCAGGAATTATCACGTACTGAAGCCATTTTAAGGTTTCACAAAATATTAGGAAATGTACTTTAAATAATAAATTACGCTACACTAGTATGTATACGCAGATTTCAGTAAACACACGAAAACAATAGTTAATAGAAACACAAAATGCCGTACAAAAATAGTCCATAAAATATTTTAACGAATTATTTATATTATTGACGAGTTCACACGAAAACAATTGTCAAACGAAAATGAATTTATGTAAATATTCAGTTCGGTCATGCAATAATCTCGTTAAAAGCGGAACAAACTTAACTCTACAAACGTTACACTGAGACTGACATTCCCAATAAGTACATATTGCAACTTTCGAGGGGTTCCTGTTAATTTTTGTATTTTCCAGCTGTTTGGGTCTGGGATTGCAATACATATTAGAGGCGTATGCGTACGTAAAACGTGTCCAAGTGAACGCCGCAAGAATTATGTCAAATGGTTTTATGGGCCTACTATGAACCCAAGAAGTTTGAATTGTTTTACTACCTTGTCGGCAGACCGCCGCGCACCGCCGAAAAGGCCATAAAACCGTTCGCATACGGCAGATGCAGCGGCGCGGCTTTGTAAGTGCGAAATAATATTTTCATCTTTTAACATTTTTTTATTTCGTTATAAATTTACGTAAATGTATTGGCATTTTTTCGTACGGGACAAAAATGATTTTGTTATAAATATTAACGGGATTTCGTTATATAAATGCATTTTTGTATGAAAAATTGGTTTTAGGGACTAAATTTTGATTTTTTTTTCGATATACGTCATTTTTCGCTATATCGGGTTTCGTTATATCGCGGTTTTACTGTATTAGGTATACATGGGATGGCTCTTGAGTTCTTTAAAAATTATTTGGATAAAATAAAACAAACTACCAAAATTTGTGAAAATGTAGTAAGCGACAAAAAAGAGATCGAATATGGAGTCCCACAGGGAAGTACACTGGGCCCATTGCTTTTTTTGATATACATCAATGATCTATGTGATTTGAAAATTGAGGATAAAATCGTAACTTTTGCTGATGACACTGTATTAATATTCAAGGGAACAACATGGGAACACATTTATCATATTGCTGAAAAAAACCTACATATTATCAATAGTTGGTTGGATAAAAATCTATTAACGCTTAATGCAGCAAAAACAAAATTTATACCGTTCTCCATTACAGAGATAGGACAACCCAAACATTTAAATTATATTAAATTACACTTAAGTGCTTGTAAATATATAAATGGCTGTAATTGTCCTAGTATAGCAAGTTGTAAATCAATAAAGTATTTGGGAATAGTTATTGATAGGCACATGAGATGGGATGTTCATTTAGATGGATTAGCTAAAAGATTGCGAAAATTAATCTATATATTTAGAATACTTAGAAATATTCTGAATAAAAAGAAGATGAAAGCTGTGTACTATGCATTGTGCCAATCAATCTTGAGCTATGGTATTGATAGTTGGGGGAGTGCATCTGGGGTACATATATATCAAGTAAGCATTGCTCAGAAGGCTATACTCAGAGTAATACACCACCGTGACTTTTCCTATCCTTCAGAGCCACTTTTTAGGGAATTTCAGATTTTGAATATAAGACAATTATATGTGCAGAATATATTAACTACCTTTCATAGGAACATAAGCGCTCCATCTGTGAGGACTGAAAGATATTATCCCACAAGAGCAAACAAGCTTAAAATAGTTCCAAGAATGAAAACTAGTTTAAGGCAAAGATTATTTACCTTTCAAACTCCCAGAATATATAATCAAATTGAAAATAAAATTAGAAATTTAACTGACATCAAGACTTTTAAAAAGGATATTTCAAATTGGTTGTTGCAATTAGGAAGAGCAGAGACAGAGAGTTAACTCTTTTATATAATGAAATAATTTGTATAACTACTTTTGTGCATTTTAGTCTTGTATATTTACATCTACCTTATATCTGCTTACATTATTGGTATTATTATTTTTTTTCTCTTCTATCTTTTTTATTCACTTTTTATATTTTATATATATATACTTTTTTTTTTCTCCTTAAATATTTTCACATTATATGCTATGTATGTATTCGATCTTACTGTGTTTTGCCTTCGATGAGTTAGTTTATCAATTTGCCCTAAAACAAGCTTGCCTAGTTGGGCAATGTATTTAAATGTGTGTAAATATGATACATTTTGAAAGAAAAATTCAGCTACAATACTATTATATTATATGAATGATAACAAAGAAATAATCAATGCTATCAAAAAATATCTTAAAGATTAACATGTATCCCGAAATTCATAATATTTTTATATCGTTGTTATAAATATATTGCATTTTATTTTATTATAAGCTAGCTATTGTAAACAATAATTATTAATATGTAATCCTCTTCTCTGCACTGTATTGTATCATTGTAATTATAACAGATTAATAAATTAAAAAAATTAAAAATGTTGGGGTCTCGGGTTTAGTGAAGGAAAAGTTAATGGTCTAAAAAATTATGGTTATGTATGTCTATACGTTTTTAAAATAATATTTCTAAATGTGTTACCTGGCACTCCTGTTCTCAAGGATTCCGCACAGCAGGGGAAGGGTGTCGGCAGGGGAGGCACGGCCCAAAGCCCCCACCAACTGTAGGATAGAGTCGTACTTCTCTAGATCGCTGCCTTCTTCTTCCACTTCTGCTTCTTCTTCCACACCACTCAGTCTGCCAAAATTTAACAATGTAATAATAAAATTATCAATATTGCAATCTTAATATACATATATGTACTCTATATTTATTTTAAATTTTAATCAAGGACAAAACAAGAAACCATGGGATAAAATCACTAAAAAATACTTACAATACTGTAATTAATTGAATTGTATAAATAGAATACAATCAGAAAAGTCAGAACTCAATTCAAAAGAACAATTCATAAAAAAAAAATATTCTACACATTTAATAAAAGACTAAAATATTAATCAAAAATCAAAATTAATATATAAGTGCCGTACTAAAATTTAATAAATTAATAGTCAATTTGGATTAACTTGGCAACTGGTTAATCCGCTTAAGTGGGTCAAATATTAAAGAATAGAAACCAAATCAAGGAAATAACAGCAATTTATATTGCGTATTTGAAACCATCATTCCGTTTAATTGTGGCAATAAACTTAAGATCAAAATATGTAATAACATTATTCAAGAAAAAAATTGTTAACAATTTAATATTAATGTGACGTTGCAGTTTTTTCAGAACACAGTTCTGTATATCTTTCTATTAGATACATTCAATTTGTATTAATTTAATATACGTTCTTTACGAAATGCAGTGAATAATAAGAGCATTATAACATAAGACATCACATATGTTTGCTGTCAACGCAATGGTAAAATTGTTTTAATTAAAATAAATAAAAGTTAGAAACCAGTCACCGTCGGCTCATTGAGTTAATCGATATGCCAAAATCTATAATACTGCGCCTCACGTAATAAGAAAATCAATTGCTAGATGAATATTATTTTGTAATACATATGTACAAGGTGAAGACCAACAGTTTACGACCTGAAGGTATTCGGGTGATAAAATAATAAAAATATGTTATTTATTTTTCAATATAATTTTATTTAGCTTGAGTAACTTTTATTGCATTTAATTGACAATTCTAATGATTTGTCCTATATATAACAATAATCGCTAGGGATCAGGTCTGGACTGTAAGGTAGGTATATCAGTTCTTGTAAATCACACTCAGTAATGACAGTCTTTACAATAGCCACTGTGTGCATGCGAGTGTTGTCATATAAAAGTCGCATATCTCCACAGATCTTTATACAGCATTTCTCATATACCGCTTCTGAGACATTGAGGTGCGGGTGTAAAGCTGCGGCTGGAGTTCAGCACCACTCTCTGGTGCAAGCGGCGTTCTCATGGAAAGCTGGTTCCCTGACTAGAGAATGGCAATGCCTACAGAATAGCTACATATACAACAATGGCCTTGACTGAAGTACATAGTTATATATGTAATATATTTATTTTGTGTGTATATATTTGTGAACTTTTTACTTTTTATTTATTTATTTTTATTTACTAATGTCTTCCTTGGTTTTCTTTTTCTTTTTCATAGCATTATATTTATTTTGTAACTTTAATGTATAACATAATATGTATTATCTTTATGGCGAATCGGGTTAAAAAAAAACCTGACCACGCTGAAATAAAAACATTATTAATATTATTAAGATGCTGTAATATTCTCCGGTTACTATTGTTTTCCTTACTTTTATGTTGATCAACAAGATCCTTTCACATTCCCACAAAACTGTGACCATGACCTTTTTTCTTGATTTTATGACCTTTCTAGGAGATACTTCACCAGGATGATGATAGACTTTCATTTTGAAAGATCACATTAGAGGACCATAGTTTTTTCTGTAATAATGGACTCAATAAAATCTTTTTCCTTTCCAATTTTCTAAAATATTAACAAGAGTAAATGCTTATTTTTTTTTAAATACAGTAAAACCGCGATATAACGAAACCCGATATAGCGAAAAATGACGTATATCGAAAAAAAAATCGAAATTTAGTCCCTAAAACCAATTTTTCATACAAAAATGCATTTATATAACGAAATCCCGTTAATATTTATAACAAAATCATTTTTGTCCCGTACGAAAAAATGCCAATACATTTACGTAAATTTATAACGAAATAAAAAAATGTTAAAAGATGAAAATATTATTTCGCACTTACAAAGCCGCGCCGCTGCATCTGCCGCATGCGAACGGTTTAATGGCCTTTTCGGCGGTGCGCGGCGGTCTGCCGACAAGGTAGTAAAACAATTCAAACTTCTTCTTGGGTTCATAGTAGGCCCATAAAACCATTTGACATAATTCTTGCGGCGTTCACTCGGACACGTTTTACGTACGCATACGCCTCTAATATGTATTGCAATCCCAGACCCAAACAGCTGGAAAATACAAAATTAACAGGAACCCCCCGAAAGTTGCAGTATGTACTTATTGGGAATGTCAGTCTCAGTGTAACGTCTGTAGAGTTAAGTTTGTTCCGCTTTTAACGCGATTATTGCACGACCAAACTGAATATTTACATAAATTCACTTTCGTTTGACAATTGTTTTCGTGTGAACTCGTCAATAATATAAATAATTCGTTAAAATACTTTATGGACTATTTTTGTACGGCATTTTATGTTTCTATTAATTATTGTTTTCGTGTGTTTACTGAAATCTGCGTATACATACTAGTGTAGCGTAATTTATTATTTAAAGTACATTTCCTAATATTTTGTGAAACCTTAAAATGGCTTCAGTACGTGATAATTCCCGCAAAACTTTAACCAAAAATGACACATTGAATGAGGAAAGCAATGAAATCTCATCTGCTTCGATGATTGCGATGCATTGGCTAAAATAATTATACGAGACAGTGAAAGAAATGTTAAAACTAAACAAGGGAAAATAAACGATTATTTTAAGTGAACAATGTTAACGATTATATTTTGAAGTGGTTGCCGCCGTTGCCGGTAAGTACTTTCGTAATTTATATACGACTCATTTTATAAAAATGCCGCGATTCAACTGTAAATTTTTTATTTTTGAATTATTTTTTATGTTTCATGCCCAAAACTATGTTTGAAGCGGCTCTACATTTAAACACAATTAAAATATTGTTTTGTGTTTGCAATATTCTGGAATTTACAAAAATATCTTCCAATTGGTGTTGAATAGGTTCTGTTCTTAATTTAATTCCTTTGATTTTCCATTTGCTTATCTGTTTTAATAACAAAACTACTAAAAATATGTAGGTATTCAGTTCCCTATGGCCTTCTTCCTCCTTTGTTTGCAGAATTTGCGATCTTTTTTGAAGCCGCGCAACATTTTTTTGCGACGGCGCGTAACATATAGTAGTAGGATTTTTTTTATTTATTTCGTTATATGTGGGAATTCGTTATTACGAATTTTTATTTTTTGGTCCCTTGGATTTCGTTATATCGCGGTTTTACTGTATAACTAAATAAATTAATTAAAGCCTCTACTGGCAATATAAAAGTTCTAGGTCCAAGCCCAGGGTGATGACTATATTTTTTTGATAGAAAAGACTTTTCTGTATATTTAAGTTTATAAAGAATGTAATAATAAGTAATGTATAGTATAAATATTGAAGTGTAAACCTATAAATTCAATTTTACTCGCCCCATCGCTTGCTTTGGATTCGATCCAGAATAAGGCGAAAACAATCAGTCCAATACAAATAATGCACATGTATTTAGAATTGCTGCCATAACTGCCAAATGGAAAGTACCCGCTACTGGCTACTTTCCTGTGGATGGTGTATTTATTAGTTAAGTATTTCATTTTATTTTATTTTTCAAAAACTGTAGTTATCTAGTAGTGCTTCTTTGAATATACAAACTCCACACGCCTGGTGACCTCTGCACATCATCAGTAGCATGGAAAAAAAACTCACCTTGTACCATCCGGTGGTGCCAGCCGGACCTTCAACATAGCCTGGAAAAGATGTGTGGAGCCGAGTAGTAGGGTAGGGGGTGCCCCGGCGAGAGGAGCATCGCCTGTCGGTGGAACAGCGCTGTGCAGAAGCCCCACCCAAGCTTCTAAAGCAGCCTCAAGGCCATCCTTGCAGGCCAAACTGTTGTCAGCAGTCAAGTCCCCCTGGAATATTAACAAAATAGTTTGTTGTCGAAATTGATTCACAACTGATTATGTATAATATTATATAAATCATAAATACTTATAAATTGTCACACTTCATTTCACCATTCCATTTCAAAAACAAAGTAAAATAAATTTTTATACTTATTTTATATATTAAACATTTCAAAGGTTTTGAACTGGATGCTGCGGTATAAAGATTCAAGAAATAAAAGGACATACCATTTCCTCATACGCACTCAAATTGATCAATCGGACAGTGTAAGTGACCATAGCATGTAGCAAGTGTTCCACATCCTGCGGAGGGAGGGACAACAGTTCTTTTGTGTTGTGCAGCACTAGCAAGCGCAGGGCCGCCGCCGGCGCTGCTGCTGGATCTGTGTTTTCATCGAGCAATGGAAACAGTGCTTTAGCCATTCTCAAAGCGTGCTCGGGTCTCGCCTCATCGGGAAGGGCCGCCCCGCTCAAGCTGGCCAGCTGCCCCAAGCAGGAAAGCGCGGGGCGAAGCAGGGGACGCCCCCGCATCGCCATAGCTGCGAAAATTATGGGGAGCTTCTCGTCTGTGAGGATGGGGCGCCAAGCAGCGGAGCGACGCAGAGCCGGAGGAGAATCACTCTCATGCATCGCCTCGAAGACTCCCACGAGACGGCGTGGGAGAAGAGGGGAAACATGACCCCAGCACAAAGCCCCTTCGGCCACCAGCAAGAGCCTCTCAGCCAGTACCTGTCCATCATGTCCTGCCACCACTCCACTTGTTTCTAGCTCTTCCAACACCTGGTGATTTAAAACAAAATTTGGCATTAATAAATCCACGGTGACGATTTAGATAAAAATTATATTTTACATATATATGTACGATAATATAATAGAAAAATGCATGATATGTAATTAATATTCACAGATGCAGGTATGCAAAAAGACAAGGGTGATAAGGATAATATTGAATCTTAATATATGTTGGGAGAATCGTTGTTAGTTTTATCACTTTTTCTATTCAGTTATGATAAATATTTGGCATGGTATCCATATGGAAATGTTTGTGTTATGATACAGGTAGCCAGGATATGTAGTTTTTTTTTTTTGATAGCTGTTGAAAGTGGGTAAGTTTGTGATTGTTTGCAACCATGGGAAAAAAGCAATATCGGTTTGATTTGATTCCTTTTTTTGGTGGGAAGACGTGTGTGGAAATCATAGGGAAGTTGCATGCTGTTTATAAAGACCGTGCACCTTCGATGACTGCCATCAGATATTGGTTTAATGAATTCAAGCGTGGTCGAACATCCGTTTTTGATGAAGAGCGCCAAGCCGTCCAATTAGATCCAGAGAATATGGAAAATCTACGGATATCGTATTAGCAGACTGCCGAATGAAGATCCTAGAGATTGCTGACATTGTAAACATCTCAATTGAGACCATACAAAATAACTTATACAAAAAATTGAGCATGAGAAAGCTATCGGTGTGATAGGTGCCCGCATTTGTTCACAGTGGAACAAAAATGGAATCGCATGACAACTTCGGAGTACTGTTTGAACTTTAAGCGGCAATCTGAAAGAAGATTCTGCGGCATTTTGTGACTGTTAAAGAAACATGGATCCATCACTACACGCCAGAAATGAAAAAAGTCAAAACAGTGGACTTCACCTGGTGAAAACAACTCGTCGGGCTTTGATGGAGGCCCCCGCGAACGGGGTTCACCTGGTAGATGTCACATTGTTTAGAGAGCCTTTCGACTCGTGGAACTCACATCGGCCGATTTGCCTAGGCGGGATACGGCCTTAGATTGCGTGAACCAAATGTCCAAAACTGCCATTCCTCTCGTACTGGGCAGTATTACTATCGCAATGATCAGTCAATTAGTAGGGTAAAACAGGACTCATTTATTGGCCCGATTCAACATTGAATTGATGAGAAAACGGCCCCGATTGGCGAAGAAAAAAGTCCATGACAATGCACCAGCTCACTTGTCCGCAATCGCTATAGCAAAACTGGTTGAATTACATTATAAATTGCTGCCTCATTCACTCTATTCTCCAGATTTGGCCCCATGCGATCTCTTTTTGTTTAACATGACAAAATGGCTTGGCGGAAAGCGGCTTACGTCAACGCCGCCGAAACAAAGACTTATTTTGCCGAGTTCAACAAATCATATATTTTGTATGGCTAAAAAAGTTATCATATCACTGTATCCAGCTGAAAGGAGGCATGTTGAGAAATAAATTTAAAAAATTTAATGTGTATCCTTCCGTGGTATTTATCATACACCCCACATATGTACGAACATTGTGTCATCATAACACATTTATTAAAAAGTAACATCAACGGGTGTTGGGTTTGTGAAAGTGTTAAAATATGTTCCGTACAGGAAACAAGAATGTATACAAGGTGGTTCGCCAATCTCAGCTTCTCTCAACCGGCGATGATGATGATTATGAGGTCGAAAGAAATGTAACACAAAAGATGTTCAATATAGGCACACTACAGCGGCAAAATCGAAAATGGCTTCCGCCAGCAAAATACTCTGTTTTTTTTTTAATTCATAACAATACATGTAGTTATATTTGCAAGTACCTACACTGCGACAGGACGCCGTTTGTGACGTTTTACTAAGACACCTTTGTTTTCTTAAAATCTATCCCACGGGTTTTTTGGCACCATGCCAATGATTACACCTTTAAATTATTGACACGTGTCGTATCATATCAATTATATGGCGCCTCCATGGCGAATAATTCCGTGCGATACAATATATATGAACAAATTCTGTGTATCCAACTACGCTACAGCGACAGTACTTTTGATGACAAATTTTCAAACCTATATGTTCAAATTAATACATCTATAGTTCTTAATACACCTTCCCCGGTTTGGAAAGAGATCCAGGTTCGAATCCGAGTAGCGCAAGCGCAACAACAATATTTTTCGATAAAATCGATTTTACAGGTATATCTTTCTAATTAATACATTTAATTAGTATTTAACAATCCTCCAAATGAAATAATAATGTACATAGTATAATATGGAATCTCACTACCTATATAAATTATCAAAAAAACATTCCTGTTTACATTTTTTGTTCTTGATACATATAACTAAATACTATAATTACTTTATTCACTTTTTAACTAATTTTAATATTATAATAATAATGTTAATAACTTCCACTCCAAAACGCTTCCAATTTAAACACTCATTCTTTTTTTTAGATAGAAAAACAACGTAATAATGTAATGTCTTGATTATAAAATGTGTCATTAAACATCTTATAAATATACGTTAATCAAAATAAATCAATATTCTGGGCTAAGTTTCCTGAGATATTTTAACACGTCTCTTTGATAGACACTGCGTGGGATTTAAAATGTAGAAAAACAGCAGAACTTGTCAAATTATATATTGTATAATAAATATGTTTAACAAAGTTAACAAAACCAAATAAAAACTAAATATGTAACATAAAACAAATAAAAATGTATAAGTAAAAGATATTTTGTATTTTAATGAAAAATGTTTTCAAAAATGCAAATAATAAGAACCAAACTAAGAACTGTAAAATACCTTCATAATGAATGCGAATATAGTTCTCAGCTCAGCGGCCTCAAATTGCTTCTTCAGCTTGAAGTGTTGAGCCCAGGGCAAGCCAGAATCTGAGGAACGCACTGTTATGGAGTGCTCCAGTAGCAGGGCCTGCAGAAGTGAGCAGCCGAGCAACGCAGAAGGTGAACCGGGACCCTCGGAAACCAGAGCTCGCGCTTGCTCAATGTAGCGCCGCCGTTCTGTTCCCGCATCTTGCAAGCTAAGTCGTTTCACCATGATGGCCATCAGCTGTTGTTTATAAATGCAGTATTGATTAATATTTTAAAACATGCTTGGCCAAGATAAGTTATTAGTTCAAGTCTAGTCTTATTAAAATCAGTTAATTAAAACCAATGACAACTTTGGACTTTACAATATGTTGTATCGGAAGTAAAGAAAACAGATAGATGTGGCATAACTAACTTGACCATTTATTTTTTCCTCAAAACAAGATATCTACTAATTTTTAAGGTCCTCAAAACGGGACATTACTCCATGAGCTACACTAAATTCTGTACAACACTTTTCACATCTGACATCCGATGGGAGTATTTCTTTGCTTTATAAACGGGTAGTTAGTTTGTAAGTTAACATTTAAAGTGCCTTTGCTAAAATGAAGGATTCACGTATAACAAATTTAAATTTACTACAACACACGTCGATAAAAAAACAATAATCAGTCGTCAAGAAAGGTGTCTGCGCCAACTAGCAGGCTTCTGACTGATTTACATATGTGTGAGACGTATTGCACATGCCATCATCGCAGCTCTACTAGATGCTACTGTCGTATTTTTTGATTTTTCGCGCCTTTTTTTGAAATTGTTACCATGGAAAACAGAAAATGGAACATTTCAATGTCCTAAAGCTGTGCTTGAGGATAACAGAATAGGTTACTTAAAAACAGGATAGTCCTGTTCAAAACGGGACGTATGAACACGTTAGACATAATTCAAGAGCATATTTATTTAAAGAAATTATTAAGGCGTGACTTTCATTTTTCCTGTTTGAATTTTGAGATATTTTTTTACATTTTGCATACACTTTCAAGATGAGACTAATAGTTAATTCTTTTACAATATCAAGTAAACATAAAAGTGCGTTATTTTTTACGTAAATATTGCTAGAGCGAAAGGTATCAATAGAAAAGGACGAGTATACAATTGTTGGTTTTCTTAAATTCCTAGGTTATCATAAAATAGCAATTTCTTGAGCATTCATTATATGTGTTGCCATTTGAAATTATCAAGCGAAAATGAAATAATTTGTTAAAGTTCTCACCTAAGAATTGTTATGTGTATACTATGAAGAATGACAGGAAAGAATCCCCACTGTGTATATATAAACCTATCTTCCCATGATGTCCTTTCTCTCTCAATCAATATTACTTCTCTTCCTTATATTTGCTCAGGCATACTTTTAAGAAACAAACTGTTTCACTTGTTGCAAGCATTATTGATCCTTATGCCATAGCACCGACAAATTATCTTTATTTTTATTTCTAAATCAGTTTATCAATGTCTGAAATTAAAGCCTGAATTAAAAATAAAGTCTCGTCCCGGAAAACCACCAGTTGTTCGTGGCACAAACGCTTAGCTTAATTTTAAATATACAGAGAATATTTAAGAATAATCAAAGATATATCACAGAATAATTAAAGTAATTTTTCTATCCTTTTCCTTAATTGTTTGCTTTTCTGAGCTATATTTTCTATGGCTTTAATTATATGTTGAGGGCCGTTGATACCCATGGACCTCATTTTTCTTAGGTCAATTAATTCTAGGACCATGCAATCCACGTATAACAATTCAAGTTATGTAAAAAAAAATTCGTGCCAAAAATTATCATCTCGATAGATGTTTCCGGTTTTAATTATAAAATTTGTTCCCGTCTAAACTCTAAAAAGACACATATTTTTATTACTAATGTGAAATTGTCCTTAAACTTGATAATACCAATCATGATTTTTATTAATGTTCATTATTTTATTTCTGTCTAATTTCCAAAATGTTACTTTTCATTTTTGACACATTTGACTTTTTTTTGCAGATGACGGGCATTTTATTTCTATAATGATATCATTATCAGAAGTATCATCCGGAGTTGCTCCCAAAAAATGATGTGTACTATCAATTGTTTTCTTGAAGTTCTAATTACCAAAGTGCAGTAAATTCATTAACTTTGCTGTATTGCATAGACGCTACGTGATATAAAGGACTATACAACATACTACCTACCAAAAGACCCACAACACGGCAACATGGCATAAATACGACGTTGTCGTTTTAGAATGTCACAGCGCATGCGCGGCCAGCACGCATGCAGTCATATTGTAAGATGTCAGGAAGGTGTGACGTGAAATTGAACGCATGTTTAAAATTAAAATGTCAAAATTATAATTTATTTTTGTATAAAAACAGCTCCAAACCATATAATTTACAAAAATAACCAATTGGTTTCGAGAATAAGTATAATATTCATTCATATTGTAGTAAAAATTTGTATTAAAATGTGTTTTATAGGCAAATTTAATGAAAATTTAAAGGAGCGTGGATTTCATGACCACTGTGGCCGACTCGAACAGTGTATTAAAACTTCAAGAGATAATTAAAATTATTGTATTTCATAAGACTGAAAAAATATTATTTAAAAACTGATTATTGTGTTTCTGATATAAAACTTAATTTTAAGTAGTAGCTGAAGCTTCAAAGCATGTGAGTAAATATAATATATTATTAAAAAACATATGGTTTTACTAAAACAAAGTATTTTAAAATGTCGAAAATTGATTGAATGTACTGCAAATTGAATGGTTGATAACTCTATTAATTTTTAACATTTTACTAATTTGGTTTAGAACAGATTTGTCTTCGTAATCTTGACTTCAAGATTATAAGAATATATATTTTGTAATAATTTAGCATATTAACTCAATTTCGTAGCACGAGGAAAATGCGTCTAATGGTCATGGTCTTTCTTATATTAGGGCAATTTTGTGACACGCTGAAAATAAATTGAATGGTCACGGTCTTTCTTATAATGCTTGTATAGTCTTAATTATGGCAAATAACACTCAGTTTATTAGTTTTATATTAGTGTAAAGGTCCAATCTAAGTAATAGTTGAAAAAAAAGTAAAATCTATGGAATAACTTTTGATATAAATGAATAATAAAAACCCACATTTTTGTAAAAAAATGCAAAAATTGAAATTGAAAGTCGCCCCTTAAAATAATATTATTATTGATATATAATATTAGAAGTCCATTAATAGTGGAGGCCAGAACTCTGAGCACAGAAACTCTGGGAACTTTAATTGTTGACTTAAAATTTAGCAAGAAATACATGTTACTTTACTTTTCTTTTTTCATGACAAAACAGGTAAAATTGTGTTAAAAAATTGATAATTCATTTTCATTTTGTAAAGAAAACTTTCTTGTTAATCAACATCACTTTTAACATAATCATTACTCATACTACTCAATTAACTGTATTACTAAAAGTTAATTCCGTACACTATCAAACTTATCTTTAAGAAATTATCTGGTCTATATTTTTTATTTACATTTTGTATTTTTTCTTTCATGTGATTAATTTGTAGAATATTTTCTCAAAGCACTAGTCAAACCCCATATCTTTGAGAAGGGTTCTAATCTGGGTGTAACAAGTTTTATTACACAAGGTATTATGAATTAAAATAAATCAATAAACAAACCTGAAGAATTTTCTCTCTAACAAAAGCGGGTATCTGTCTCTGTAAAACATACTGCATTAGGTAATTTCTCAATGATAGGATATCAGTATCACTTAGGTCGAACCATTCCTTTATCAGTGCATTTTTTAAAAGTCCCACAGCTTCGAATATGACATATTCCGAAGACGTGGACTCCAAAATTTCTTTGCATAGCTGGTACGGTGACTTTATTTTTCGAAAGTCTAAAATAATAGATTCCGCTTCGCGACG
Organism: Eubasilissa splendida; assembly: GCA_031772225.1. NCBI lineage: Eukaryota > Metazoa > Arthropoda > Insecta > Trichoptera > Phryganeidae > Eubasilissa > Eubasilissa splendida. Next base: position 2,932,765 of record CM062853.1, on the reverse strand, counting down.
CTGCTCTGGAGACACTAGATTTGGAGGAGCCTAAAATAAACATAATTTATTAATCCAGGGCACGGGTTACATAAATATATTGTTTTCTAAATGTTTTTACTGGAGAGTACTAATGCACAATACACAGCGAATGTGTCGATAATCTATATAAATTCGGATACGTTATTTATGAAAAAATATTTTCTTGTTACGAGCTGTCAATATTTTGAGGGTTAAGGAAGAGAAAACTGTTTATTAAATGATTGCATGTACTTACCAAAAAGATTTGTGAAGCGGTTTCTAACGTTTGTATAGCCGGATTCGTCATTGGTTACGTTATTTACAGTTTTAATTTATTAAACTAAAATACGAAATCATAACAATGAACCAACCAAAACGAACTTCACAGTGCTTAGCATAGAGCATAGAAAAGATATATACATAGATAAGAGATATAGATGTATGCATAGAGCTAATAATTATATTAAATAAATTTCCATAGACAAATAGAGTAAGGGAGGCAGAAATGAGCATTATATATTGATATGCCTGAACGGTAATCTTATCTATGCGGTAATCTGTGTCGCTAGTCGATTTTGATTCGTACCGACCTATCGTCATTCGTCATCCACGGATACTTGGTTTTCTTGGAAGTGTATTTCGTAGGAACCCACGTCACACGAGAACCTTTTCTTCCATAATTGGAAAGCCGTCCTTTGTTTTTCTCGGCGATTCATCGGGAAGATTTATCTCTTCCGCAATTACGAGGGGTGATCACACGCGTTACGCAATACGTTATGAAGTCAATCGGTTGCCTTTTGTCCAAGAATAAATCGTTCCGAGAAATGTCGCACTCAGGGGCGGCCTGATAACAATGTACCTTCAGTATATTAGAGGGTCAACAATAAGATAATGACCTCACCAGGAAAAAGGACTATTAAGAAGCGGATACATTTTTTCGCCCGAGGATAATTGACTCCAGGGTAATAAAGCAACTTTTGTTGCATGCGGACCGATACCCACGTGCAGAAGGGCCACCGTGAGCGACGACTGATTATCGCATCTTTTCTCCGTAGGGGTAGGCAGAGAAAATAGAACGCATACGAATAAGTCTGTGTACGCAGATCGGATTATTCTATCGTCAATCATTCATTCCATACGGCCAAATCGTTTGAGCAAGTCTCAAATCGACCGCGATTCGATCTAATCAAAGTGTGCCGGTGTAGTAGCACTTCCGCAGTATTAAGTCTGCATTCGTTCCTAATCTACTAGCAATAATCGAGTCAACTAAAATAAATAATTATAATGAAGGCGGGCAAGGAGATTTCTATATAAATAAATAATAATGTAATTATAACTGGGCAGGTAGAAAAAATTATGTAATAGGTTTAAGTGTGTGTAATGTAAGGTTGAATAAAAAAAAGATCAGATCCCATATGTACCTAATGTTGTAGCAAAAAGAAAAATTAACATACTATGTAAAATTACTATAGAGATAAATTTAGTCATAATTTGATATGAGAATAATGGATAGCGGTAATGAGGTCACTGGGCTAAAAGTTTAATTGACAAGACAATGTTAAGTGTTTATACCTACGGGTGAGATGAACTCGAAGATTTAAGTGACCTTGTGTGATTTGGCGGACACGAATAAATTGTGCAATTAAAAGTAATTAATTACGAAGAAAGTGGGCGGAACCCAAAATTAGGCCTACGAGCGAAGGTGTAACGCCGCTGTCAATGAATGGACCAATGAGGCATCGCCAATCCTGTGAGGACGGACCGACCCCCGAGCGGAAGTCCGGAAGTGAGTTGTAAAACGAAATCCGGAGAAATGAGTCGGAGACGAGATCCAGAGAAGTGAGTCGGGAACGAGGCTCGGGAGAACGAGTTAAACGAGGTCCGGAGAACAGTTGTAAACACGCGACGGGAACGAGTGGTAGACACGCAGTGGGAAGGGGAGTAAGCGCTAGAGACGAAAGCTCGTTCCGTTAGTTGGAAACAAGGTCTGAAAGAGACGTCAAGAAAACCACAGTTGGGACCAAAATCGAGGACGTCAGTTGAAAGCACGCAGTGAAAGACACACAGAGTCGACCACATGATTTGGAAGTCGAGGTACGAGTTGAATCCCAGATGTGAGTGGAATACCAGACGCTAGTTGAATCCCAGTCACTAGTTGAATCCCGGACGCTAGTTGAAAACACAGTCGAGAACGAGAACCGGAATCGAAAGTGGAAGGAATTCGAAAGTGGAGATCAAAGTGGAAGCCGAAACCGAAAATCCAACCGAACGTCGCCTGAGAATCGGAGGATAAGCAGCCACGGTTCACCGAAATCCGCCCAGACCGGTCCGCAGTCCTGCAGAGCAGTCAGTAGGTAGCCGCCCACACTGGGTCTTAACAGCATCACTCCGCTGGCCCGAGACTAGGTCTCCGGAAGAAAATCCGAAGGAACGTCGCCAAATAACCCGAGGTAGATTAAATTCGTTATAAGTATCTCCACCTGCCCGTGAATGTAAATGTGTGTATAATAAATGTCGAATTTGTACATCTTCCGTGTGTTCATATTCACCTGTGTTCTTCTTATAACCATGGTACTGATGAAGGCGTGATATCTGATGGATGGGTCGCGAAGCGAACGTTCCATTAGAGTGCGGGGTATCGTTTTGACGAGTGATCAGGAACATGATACGTGTTCGATTGGTCATCGAACCCCGGCCCAAATCACATAGCGCACAACGTCGTGTCCTATTTGTATCAATATGTTACGGTCGCATCCATAGATAAGGTTTCGTCTCACGTGTGACGTTAACGTATTACAAACATTATTTACGGCGCGAATTTTAAATTAATATTTAGCTATATTCAAATATTGCTGTGCGGGCCGCGCGCCAGGCAATGCAAGCCACTTCTGCTCCTAACATGCATCTATAGCGGATGAAGGGTCGCTACCATAGATAAGGTCGCTATCTCCTCGCTATACATTTATATTTTAACTACGTGGTTCATCAAAATTCTTATTTTTACTTGCATATTTAAATATCACATGACTATCGAGTGCGTTTAATGTCAAAAGATGAAACGATTTCTTAAAACGTGACTAAGACAAGGGTGACTCACAGATATGACTAAAGAATTGAAGATTTAAAACAAACAATCTTTATATATTATCTTGTGATAATAGTTATTTTTCTCATTTTCAAATTAAAGATTTAACTGCAACCAAAATTTCTTTGATTATAATAGAGCAAACTAATATTTTAAAAGTGAAAACTGTAAAACCTTTGCAAGGCAGCAATTATCTTTCTGAGGCATAAAATTGTTGTTTTTTCCATTGTATTTTTACATAGTTATAACATTTTACATAAACCTTGATAATCAGGAATGATGGGGCAAGCCGTATTATTAACCTTGAGATTGTCATATTTCACATGTTGATTTATTAATTTATTTACAATAAAATTCGCACTTTGAGATTTTCATATACATTATTAATTTATTTTTTATTACATTATTTTACACGTGTCTCGCACATATCCGCGACCATTATTCGAATCATTTTAATACGCTGCCATTGAGTTCAGTGCGATCGTATCACCAATCGCGGTTGGTTACATTATACATAAGAAGAGAGCTCAACAACATGCAAGAGGTACAATATCTAGTTTTTAATAAGCTAAAGTGTGCGCTAGAAAGAGATAATTCGTCATCATGTTTTGGTTCGCATTTTTAATACGAGACTCCAAAATCGGGTCCATAGATGTCGGATCTCAATCGTCATTATCAAATGTCAGTCGGTCTTGATTATTTTTTTTAATTGAATATTTTTTTCTTCAAACACTGTTTTTCTAGAACTGTTAAAAATATTATAATTTCATAAATTACGAAATTAATCAAAACGCTACTGCTGAATATATTCTGTTATACCCAACTCATTTTGCAGTTTCCAAACTAGTCGGACAACATATACCGAGTATAGCTAAGTAATTAATATAAAAAGTCTCAATAACATCAAGTTCGTTACAAATTGGCAAAAAAAATAACCAAAAGATTCAATAGTCATCCAAGACCGATATTTTACACATTAACTTGTTTCTATTTTTATGATGCATGCAAAATGTTCCACATTACGAACGTCTTACGATTAAATCTGATACTTCCCACATTTGTATTAATTTTTTTATTATTATAGTGTTTTTTTTTATGTAAGTGTGTGGGACGGTTGGTTGAGTTCAAGACTCACGTAATGCACGCGTAGCTGTGACACATGCGCTCGCAACACGTGTTGCGTCATTTGGGGTTCCCGTTATTAATGGAAAAACGATGCACGATTAGTGGAAGATGAGAGTCGGTATGTGCATCCGCGGTCCGATCGGTTCGGGTACTGGGTGCAGATTGTTTCGCAAACCGCCTCCTCTGGTGTATGTGTTAGTGCACATCTGTGGTGCATGTGTGTCATGCCTGCTGGGCGGTGCAGCCCGGCCTTCCTCGAACGCTCTCGCTTTGTTCGCGCGGGATGACGCAATACCGAGAAATGACAGAACGAGGAACATCTGGACGATGCGTGTGAGTCGCCACAAGTATAATAGGATGTAAAACCAATAACTTGAATCAAGGACTAAGGTTATCATTTCATACATGAGCTTGACTTTTCACCACTCTCGACACAAATTTCTGTTAAGGGCATTCCTTAAAAAATGTCATGCTTCAAATTTGAGATATTCTGTTATCTCTTTCAAGATGACACCAGCAGTTAATTTAATAACAATTTTAACAAAATATTCGATTGCGTTATTTTTTACATAAATGTTAGAGATAACGGTAGATGGAATAGTTTTCCCACATTCGAGATTAGCATTTTTTGAGTTTTTATAATAAATCACCTGAAATATGTATTGCGTTACATATAGCTAGAGTCAGTATGCCGTTTTAATTTTATATAATGGATTTTTAATTTGGTACAAAAGAAGATTTTCCGAAGAGAAAAATCTTAATTAAAAAAATATTTCTGGAACAACGATTGCAGCCCCAATGATTCTGTCTCTACCATCTCTAATCAAATATCTTACCGCTTGATCACATCAATATTTTACTATTTACAAACTAAGCCAAATACGGACTGTATAATTTTGATGGCTGGTAATGGGACTTTTTACGTCAAAGGCAGACATTTTGACCATTCGACTAAAAGTTATATTTCTTATCACAATCAGTGGTGCAACTACAAAAATTAGGCCCTAATGCAGAATGGAAAAAGGGGCCCCCTAAATAAGTATTGTATACAATGTATACAAATATTAGTGCTGTGTGGTTTATCAATTAAATAGTTCAAACGAAAAAAGTACCTTGTTTTATATAATATTTACACTTTGCATGGCATTTATGCACTTAATACTTGTTTCGCTTTAAGGCAATTTTCACTTCGCTCTCCTTAATGGTCTTGTCCCTAAATAGACACAGAAGCGGGGTAGTGGTACTGTATACATCGTTAATGTTTTCACCTAATTTTTCAGTACACGTGAGAAACGATTTTTAAAATTTTATAATTCCATTTCTTACTGTAGATTATTATTAACGCTGGGGAAGGTATCGACATTAGCAAAAAAATCGATAACAAATGGATTGCGGGGCGCGAACTTTCCGAGCCCCTATCTAACATGAGCCCCAATGCACTGCATTGGCCGTTTTGGCACAGTTACGCCACTGATCACAATCGACTTCGTACCTGAACCCATAGATAACCTGAACCGTGTCCATAAGCGTAGATAAGAAAATAAATCCATAATTCAATCGGATTTTTTTATTATTGTCACATTATATTCGAAATTCGTATGACATTTGATGGCATAGAAATAGCATATTGTCGATTATTGTCATTTATCATGGCGTTTTCCGAGCGAACTTCTGTCAGTGGGACAGCCTTATCTTATTTATTAAAAGAATGTGTGAATTCTCCCAATAGACAGGTGGTTATTATTCAATATAAATATTTTGGTGATTGACATTGATAAAAATATAACATTACTTATCGAATTTGAGATAATCTTAGTATACTAATAATTAGCATTATTTTAGGAGGGGTTTTTATTTGGAAACGTGACAAAACTAGTAACAAATCACATATCGGACTCCAGAACGGACAATGCCCGTGTCGAAGTTATGATAAATGTCTCATCCATGTTACCGGCTCCGGAAACGGGGATGTTCTACAACCCTTCAGGCAGGATAAAGGAAGATGTCTTGGCAGACATGCTAGACGGAATGTCCGATGAAGTAGTAGGCTGGTATCATTACAGGCAGAACAATTCTCTGAAGCCAACCATGCGCGATAAAGTAATATCAAAAGCTTTACAAAAATACTTTACGAAATCTGGTTTCCGATACTTCTTGTGCTGCAACATAACGAGTAGGCAGACATCGACTAATTCAACACATACTTACACATATAGATTTTACAAAGTGAATGATGGCGGTGAGATGGAGACATTGACAGACGTTACGAGTAATCTGGGTGAGAATGTATCAGGGTACAAAAGGACATCGACAGGTGACAAAAATGATCCTTTCAATAGAGCTGTTCTGGAGGCCACAAAAGATGGCTCGAGAGGAGTGACCGAAGCAGTGAGACTGACATTAGAAAAAGCTGCAGCTGATGCGGCGCTGTGGGAGACGACTTCCAGAGAAGTGGCCTCTGACATCAACTGCATGCTGGCAATGCTAGCTAACCACCACCGAGCTCGCCATTCCACGGTCCGCCGTACCACCTCCAGACAAGAAGAACGAGCTGTAATCCAGCCACTGGTTCAAGCGTTATCTCTCCCCGCAGTTAAACAGTCTGAACCCTTTGACTTTGTTACAGATATTATTAAGAATAACTTGAAACAGAGTGATGCAACGGGAAGTTCACCTGCCAACTGTGGTCCTACCCTTGTGGACAATAAGGACACCAAGGCTTACAGTCACAGCCCGGGACATAAGCGAATACATTCTGAAGGTGCTATACTTTCCCCTAACCCCGTGGTAAGAGATCATAATTTTATACATCTTAATCGGTGAATACGGTATACGCTCAGATTTTTGCAAAAGGCATGTTTTCCGATAGAAATGAGTGGACTGATTTCAAAAATAAATAAAAAATTGATTGAGTCGCAAGTATTTAAAAAGTTATTATACTTTTAATTTTTAGAATACATTTTGACATATGAAATGGATATGTCGAATTCACTCAATGAAACTGATGAATATAATAAATTCTAAGATGAGAAAAAGGCGCATTTTACGGTAGAATTTAACACACTTATTTTTTTTTAAATTTATCGTCGTAAATGTTTAAAAATGGTTACATTTCTATTTTGACATATTCGCAAAGTGGTTATTATTCTGAAATGGCAGTCAATAATTTTAATACTGTTTGGGTTAAATTAGCTAGTTCGGTTAGGTTAGTATCAGATTATGTGTTTTTTCTTTAGTTATTATGGTTTTACACAAAGCTTTAAAGTGAAATAATTATTTTATATTTTCGACTTAGGGGTATTTTTGCTTATTTTGAATCAGAATACTGAATTGTATTGGAAAACTTGCCTTTTTCAGAAATCTGAGTAGTTACCAATAACAATAAAGTGTGGTTGCTTGACCATTTCAGATATTTTTAATTTTTTTACAATAGGTAAACCCCATCAGTGTGTAGCTCAAAACATTTATTTTTATTTTTTATCTGCCACCATATTAGATCTAGGCTCAATTTTCTTCACAGTGACTGGCAAAAACGGGGCCTTGGAGAGGTTTTGAAAAATATATATTGTTCTCCTCCCATAAATGATTCTAGTTTTCACTAACATAAAGAAGACACTATAGGGTTGTAGAAAATTATATATAAACTATAGCTTAAATGACCTTGAAATATGCCAAATTTGGAAGCATAATCATCAGTTTTGATGACCTGTTAAGGTGACTGGGGATTGGAACCACAAGATGGATTTTTTTTGTTATAACTATGGCGAGTAGAGTTCCCAGCTATGAAGAATTAAAGTTTGGGTTAGGAATCCTTCCTGCCTTTTTTTGGCATCAAAGTTTCAAAATTTTCAATCAGATAATTTTTTTAGTTTTTGCCCATGGATACATGTTCTGGTACTTAACAAAACCTGTAATAATGCATAAGCTAAGTATGCCAAAAGTATTACATAAATACAACTGAAGTTAGACTTATGTTACCTCAATAATTTTTTCAACACGTATTGTTTCCCTGTTAAATACTGTAAAACTTCGTTAATTCATAACCCTATATTTCGTATTTTCGTTGTGTTTCAAAAAAATTACCCCAAAAATAACATTTCATACTAATTTCTACTGATAATTCGTAAAATCTGATTATTTGCAGTTCGTATGCGTTTTTGACATCTGAAGTAAATAATTTGTTTACGTAATTCGCAATTTGCAAATATTTTTAAATCCCTAAACATCTGCAGCTAGCCCCGCCTACCAGCCAATCACGACGCCGTTCCTTATTGCATAAACCGCGCGCTGGTATGACAGTTCGTTCCGAACTGAGTTTAGCCATATGTATATCAAAATCCATAGTGCATTTTATAAGATTTGTTGTTATTAAAATAATGTTTTCATTTAATCACTCGGTTTCTAGGTTTATGAAACGTTTCGATTTGCATATATAGATAATAAAGAAACTAAATCTTTTGTATTTAAATATGTTGATATTTTTTTTTCATGTTTCGTTCTCTAAAATGGTACCAACACTTTGTAATTCGTGTAAATCTTTTGACCATTTGGATAAAAGGAGTTTATTTTGAAAACTGACAAAAAATTGATAGGTATCAAAGATAAAATTGGCAGAAAAAAATCGAATCCCGAATACCTCTCTGGGTTCGAACTTGAAAAATTGTGATAAAATAATAAACTTCAACCATGAATCCCAGCGAGACATGAAGATTTAAAAGTTTTTAATTATTTTTCATGCACATTTTAAATATTCCCATACTGATGGAAAAGGCGAGTTTAATCGCCGATCAAATTAATGTGCGTGATTTTGTTGCATCAAATGAGTGGTCAAGTGGTGAATCGCTGCGTCACTACTCACCACACACATTTACTATTCAGGAGAAATACGTTATTTGATAAACATTTGACTCATAAGAAGATTTTTTTTTAAATTTCGGTCCCGTGAGTTACGAATTAACGGAGTTTTACTATATATAATTATTTTTCCATTTTAGGGACAAGGAAATGTCATCAACACAAGAGGTTGGGAACAGCCCAGTGGGTCTACCGCTCAAAAAACACAACCAAATCACATACCTGACGCCTGATTAACATTTGATAAGAATAATATAGTCAGTTTACATATTATGTTTTCCTTTCTACACTTGTTCAAACAAATGTAATTGTTTTAAATTTCATGATTTATTATATTTTCCACAAATACTAATTTTATGGCGAATACATTTTATACTGAGAAACCATTTAACAAGAATTATGTTATTTTGTTGGAATTTGTGGACAAAAATATATCATGAAACTGCACTAAAGCCTTCTAATATGGAATGGAGTCTACGAGACCTGGTTCAATGATATGGCATACTGTAGCTTTATTGGCACCAGCGCATGTCTAGCAGTGATTTAACTTTTTTAAAACATTTGTTCATTTTATTTTCATTCGTTCTTATGAATCAACCAATTTATGTACAATGTAAACAAATAATATTATATATGTTATAAATAATGGTTCAACAAACTGAGACATTTTCTGTCGCTCGGCTCAACTCGACTCATTATCTCATATTGTTGTAGTAATGTCTGGTTTAAAAGTTTCCGTTAAGTTGATGAGAATTTTGATTAAAACGAAGTTCATTTCGAAATTAAATTTAAATTAGGTCCAAAATTCAAAAATCAATATTCAATTTATCACTCTGAAAATAAAGTGGAAATTATTTTCTTCAGTAAGGAACACACATTTTAAAACATTGTAATAGTGAAAATATGCTTAGTTTATGAAAAATAAATGTGAGAATACTGCATTGAGAGGTGGGGGAGTACGCAAAATAAATGGAAAGATTTTAGTGGATTAATGGAGAAATGCATTTTCTTAAAACTAAACAATTTGTCTACTTAGAACTTAAGCCCATGATGTTTTATTGCCGTTAAATTACTCTTATCAACTGAGATCCTCACTCTGCCTATACCTAATTACTTTGCTGATTCCTCCAAACGGCATCCATTTTATCCTCTGCATTTTTTTCCTTACATAATATGAAGAGATTAATCATTGAATAGAAATTCAGGAGACAAATTTGAGGAATAAAAATACTGGTAAAACTAATGTGTACCTGAAGAAATAACTAGATGTTTTCATTTCCTGTAGTTGGTGTTTTCATGTCCAGCAGAGCACATAGATATCACTTACTAGTATAGTGTAGTACCCTGCTGTAAGCACTACTCCAGATGACAGGTCTGACTCGTTTGACCGTCTCAAATATTTGTATATCATAAGACTGTGGTGGCTTTCCTCTGACTGCTTCAGGGTTTCGCCCCAGACCTTACCTGTCAAGGGCCTTTAATAACTTTCAAACACTGGATATAATAATTATTGAGCTTCAAGTATGTACATTTGTAAATATTCACTAAGTTGGTAATACTCTAGAAATTACATTATATTTTACAGGCAATCACATTGTTATTAAATCGGCAGTGCATATACATAGTTTTTATTTATTTGCAACGATAACATAGAAAGGAAGCTAGAATATGAAATATTATTTTATATTCCAGCGGTTATAATATTAATTATTAAAGTTTATTATATTTATCAGATTTCTAAAATCCTGCAAGATAAAGTTAGTGTTGAGATGAGAAGACTTAATTAAATGGTCAATTTTGACATATTCAACTGCCTTTTAAATTCTTTATTAGGTTGTATAAAATTATTTTATGCTTCTGTGTTTTCTTAAAATATTATATTGCTTGCATCAATTAAGATTGAAATCATATTATTTATTAAGACAATTTGATATGTTAGAATCTACATTGTCCTTTATTATTAAAGATCTACGACACGCAATCAAAGAAAACTGTCTGAATTAATTAACATTTTTTCAGCACTATTTCAATATAGTATGGCCAGACAGCCGAATAATTAAGACTTAAGACAACAAAATATGCACTTTATTTTTAATCACGTTAATCAACAATAAATTATTTTTGGTTTTACTAAAATCTTTCTTTACATTCTTGTAAAATCATGATTTGAATTCTTTACACGAGGCTAGTTATTGCTGTACTCAAATATTATTTAACATTGTTATCATCGCACCTGCAAAAATCATTGTAAGTTCAGTTGCATATTTGATATAACTGAAACTTTTTTAATAATATTAATTTTTGCTACCTGTTAACAAATATTGTAAAACTATTTTCCAATTTATATACCTAACCCAATTCTGTTTAACACTTTCTGTGTGAATGAGCGAGGTGCATTATCCAAAAAATGGGCCGGGTGCGTACAACACGTCTGTCGTATTTGATGGTTCTGCTCATTTACTTATTTTTCAAAACATTCAAGTACCGTGACATTGCGTCCATTTAAGCCTCAGCACAGAGATATCAGTCAATAAGAATCAATATGTAGACCAGATTGTTGCATGTGTTTAAATAAACCTTTTGTATTTATAACATATTCCTTTACTTGTAAAGAATGATGGTAAAGTACCCAAGTTATATTTTGTTAAAAAAACTTGCGTGCAACAGATTTTGCAGGTGCAATGACGATATATATCAAACTTTTTATACTGAAGTTTTTACTACTTAATTTTTTGAAATAGGTATGTGTGTTTTAAAAATGTTACACAGCATAAATTAGATTTATTTTATTGAAAACTTAAAAAGAAACAATATCCATTATTTCATTATTTTAAATAACTGTTTTAAATATATTTTTACAAATTTTTTTATAAAATCCCAAAACTTTTCCAATATATTTTTACCAACCTATTTATTTGTTTCAATTATTTACATAGATGTAGAATATTTAAAAGTAATTTGGATATCCAATAGTATTCAGTCATGAAATTTGCACAAAGATGATGCACAAGGTAAATTGTTCAGATTTTCTGGAGGCAAAATCAGTACATTTTTTTTATCGAAATCAGAATCATGTGGAATGGGACCGAAAACACACATTCTATTACCACTCATAAAAAACATCATGCTTTATCAGAGTACCTATACTAATAATACATAACATTTTCATAAATTGTATGACAATCTTTTTTCAAATTTACTAAAATACTGCAGATTAGCAAAAATCTTCCGTCTTCTCGTAAAAATCAATGGATCATTCACACCATGCTTTGACATTACAAAGGATGTGAAACAGTGTTGTGTAATGTCTCCATAGCGTTCAACTTGTACATATATGGATAATTGTGTGAAAGAACTGAAATGTATGAGTGAAAATCAGTGATTTAATTGTATGCTATTTATTGTACACCGATGATGCAGTGCTAATGGCGAATAATGAACAAAAATCACAGAGTCTAGTGAGTAGAATGTACGAAGTATGCAAGGAAAGCAACCTTATTATGAATGTCAATAAGTCGAAAGTGATGGTATTCGAGAAGGAGGAAAGCAAGACACTGAAAAATACTTTTAGGTAATGAATGTTTGGAACAAGTAGATGAGTTGCCTTGCTGTAAAACTGTTATGCAGTTTGGCAAATAATAAAAATTATAATGTAATGTTATAGTGCGATCTGACTCCTACAGATAGGATGCCAGGGCATCCCCTCCAGCTAGACAGTGGCGGCATGAGACATGTGGGTTCGGCTGGAAATAGAGTCCTTGGCTGATGACCCTTCTTTCATCTGTGGTAAATTTATAGTGTGTAGTTTGGACTTGGAATTAATGCTAATTAATAAAAGAGTTTGATTTTCCAACAGGTTTGTTTAATTTAACATAAAAGGATCTTATAGAATAATCTCTTCAAGCAGGCATAATGTGCCCCAAAGACAAGCGTCGTAAACAAGAAATACATTACAATAACGACGGCAAGCCCTTCGGATCCGAAGTTAACGGAATGAAGCTAATCCTGGTGATGCTCTGAAGTACAAATTGGCTAGACAGTTAAACTCTGTATACGAAGTGAGACCCCCCTCCATGGTGGGAAATTGGTTGTTCCACTTGACCCTGATCAAATAATAATATCACATAACCTCCGATTTCGATACGCACTAATTAACACATCCTTCCGATCCGCCTCGACGCAGGCTCTTGGCCCTCAGGCTGGATGTTCCCTGTTGTTCTATGGCAGATAACAACTTGTCGCTCCATCCCGCATATAGCCTGACGTTCACCGCCCATCTCAGCTCTTCGTGACTCCAATCTCCATACTAGCGGATGCTTCTACCCTGTACCAGGAAAGGAAATTATATTTCTGCATAGGAAAAGAGTACAATGCAATTAGATGCTACCATATTATACAGACATGCACTAGCATCCCAAAGATATTAATCTTACCCTTCCATTGATCGTGTACGACTTAACTGCGACCAGCGGCCACGCAATGCGTTTCGCACCTCTGCACAAACTCAAGTGACACTATGAGTCGTGTCGCTGCGCACGGCAGTACTGACCGACCTACTTATCTCTCTTCCTGTGTAAATGTGACAAGTTGTCAAAATTGCAACTTGAGGGATTAAATACTAATGTAACAGTATATACATATATACAGTAATACCCCGAAGTTATGCGATAGGTGGAACTGACAAAAATCGCTTAACTCGAATTCGTTTAAGTCGGGGTACAACTTTGCATATAAATACATACAATTTTGTTTAATTGGGACCAAGGACTAACAAAAACACTAGTTTAGAAGAAAAATATTTAATAAAATTGCAGTTCTTTATATATATTAATACAAAATATTAAAAAATAAATGATTTACGTAAAAAAGTCATTTCGATGTCGATGGCTTCATAAAATCTAACAAATTCGTCTAACGGCACAATGCCTTCTTTTTTTCACGCAGAATTTCTTCATAGCAAGCTAATAATTATTGTATTCCTCGCTTTGTAGCTATAACGCTCTATGTTTTCTAAAAATTTGAAGCCATTTTCAATTGAGCTGACCTTGACCTTCTGTCAAGCTTGCAATTGTCATGTATTTTACTGGTGGAATTGGGTCTGAAGTGTCTTCATTGTCGTTTTGCTTACGCATCTCTATGAGCTCATCGATTGTTAGCTCCTGACTTAAGTGAATCCAAAAGCTCGTTGACATCGTCAGCATTGACTCCCAAATCTAATTGCCTGCCAAGATTAACAACTTCTTCTATCACATGAGCGCTATCAGTTTCTAGCAATTGCGGTAAGAGAAACACTGAATATAGCGGGCACAGGAGTCTAGTGGCAGTGTTGTCAATGGTCAATGTCTAGCAGCAGTGTCACCAAACGAACTGCGTAACTCTGAGTTCGCGTAAGTCGGGGTATTACTGTATATGTAATGAAGTTGAAATAAAAAAAAGTTTATCTATTTGGGAAGTATGTTTGATAGGAACAGAAAGGCTGAAATAGATATCGAATGGAGGGTGAATGCAGGGAATAATGTGAACGGTGCTTTGAATTGAATTATATCTAACGGGAATTTGTCAACCGAGGCAAGGACTAGCGGTACACAATGAAGATATTATTATAGGATATAATAATATCGTCAGGGTTATGGCCTCACTGTTATGCAGACGATACGCAAATTTATTTTATCTGTAAGCCGGATGAGACAGGTATTAAAAAAAAAATTGCAAGATGTGTTGAGAAAATATGCGAGTGGATGGTACAAAACAGACTCACATTGAATTGAATCCACCCAAAACAGCGCTATTATGGATAACAATAACTAGAAGGCAATACTTAATCCAGGAATCAATGTCTGTGAATGCTAAAAATCCACTGTTAAGTTGGAGCGTGCACATTGATTCAGATCTTCTAATGAATATACAAATGAATAAAACTGTCAGTGCATGCTTTTATCAACAGATTACAAGTATTCGGAAACAACTTCCCTCTGAGGCAACCCGTCTTCTCATAAATGCATTTGTTGTGTCACATGTGGACTATTGTAACACCATACTGGTCTGCAAATGTTTCAGCTGGATAGATTACAATCCATTCTAAATGCGGCAGCACGGATAATATATGGAGTTTGTAAATTTTCTCACTTTTCCTTTTGCGTGAATTACATTGGGTCTGTTTCCCTGAAAGAGTTGAATTTAAATTGTGCTGATTGATATACAAGACGACACACAATATGGTACCTCTGTATCTTCAAAAGCTTTGTATCCCAGACAATTTGAATAGCATACGTCAAACCTTCAGATCAGCTTCTACTTCAGCCAGAGGAAGGGTTGTAGAGCCGACCAGCCGTTGCCAGAAGTCTAAATTTAGTAAACATGCATTTGCGGTGGCAGGCCCAAAAGCGTGGAACTCTTTGCCCTAATTATTTAAAAAAAGACTAAAAGTTCACCTTTACAAAAAATCATTTCCATAAGTTCAAATAACAACTTTTAATTTTAAATACAAAGATAGTGTAGGACTATAAACAATTTGTGTAAAGCACCCTTGAGGTGAAATTTCTTACAAAAATGGCGCTATAAATATTATTATTATTATAGTATTCACAACCTTAACTTATATATATCATATATACTTTTGCTCTAAATGTAACTATGTATATATTAAACATAACATTACTCATTAAGATTAAACCAGGATTCTAACTGTAAATAACATCTTAATCTACCTTCCAAAGATTTCAGTTGAGGCATCCGTGTCGTGTCGGAGTAGGATCCAAGGACTTTATAGGTAAATTGAGAAGTAGTGAGATATTAAATATTACGTCAATCTTCATAAGATTGTAATAATGTGCATCAAGAAACAGCTGCTGACTTAACATGAAACCCAGAGGCAGATATAAATAAAAAACAAATAATTTTATATAATTTTATTAAGATAAAATAAACAATACAAATTATTTGATTTGATCAAAATATATATAATTAAATAAATATCAGATATCTCATAGAGACGAAGCTAGTTTTACTATATTTAATGGAAGATATATATAGAAATATAGGGGGTAATTACAGGCCTTATGACCTGTCTTCAGCTGGCTTAAGTGATCACTTTATATATATACATATATAATGTTCACCAATTCTCACCCCTCAATTTCCATATTTATTAAATTTTTTGAAAGTTGTATACATATATGGTATTACATTGACTCGCTTCGAGTACCACTACACCATCGCCATCTATGGACCAAATTTGATAATTCAATTTTTCCTTGAAAAAGCATATATTATATGTCAACTCAACAAGTATCCAATATTTATTTAATAACAGTGCCTTTATAGGTAAAAGTCCAGTAACTACTCTGTGTTCTTGGACATATTCAAATATTGCTAAATATATATTATTAAAAGTATATTTATTTCAATAATGTTTTCAGAAAATAAATACATTAAGTCTTTTAAAAAAATAATGATACTGATAAAAATTCGATGAAGGTGCGATGTTAGGAATAACAATAATTGACGTGGCAGTGCTGGTTTAGTAAACATAAAATGCTAAATATTCATTGGAGACCGAGATCATGGATCACTGAGGTATTTTAAGTAATTAAATATTAACTTTGGTCTCAAATGTTTTTAAGACAATTAATCGCGAATTAATCATCCCAAAATTCAAAACAATACGCACTAATATGAATTGCCCTTGTTCGCCGGTACTTTAGTGTACAATTTGGACGACATGTCTGAATTTTGGGGAATTTGCCTAAAAAAAGATCCTGTAATATACAAAGAACTTTCTTACACCTGTATTTTTTTATCAGACTTGTTTTAACATACAGTATTAGTTCATTGAAACTGTTAGCAACTGTCAGAATTAATATTGCTTCAGTTTCTTACATTATTGTACATTTATTTTTAGAAATTTTGGATCAATACTGGTAACAATCTCTCAATGCATTGAAAAAATTGCATTTTTATATTTTAAATGTATCATCGCATGACAGTCTATGTTGATATTTTCCTCCTTTCTATTTACGATTACATTTATACTTTCCTCCTTTTAACCCACACAGCATCTTAAAGGATTTTCATTGCATCTCGACATAAGACAAGACTACTAACTGAAAGCCTTATAAAAATTGTTGTGGTGAGGAGGAACTATTTAAAAACAATCAATAAAAAATCACTAACAGAATAAACATAGAATATCAACATACATAGAGGTATATAATTTATTAATAAAATTAATTTAATAAAATAATTCATTTTAAATCATATCAGAATACAGAAAAATGAAATGAAAATAACTATTTAAAGTATTTTTATTATAACCGAATCTCATTATAAATTTGATCATTTAGAAAAGAACTTTAATGACAAAATTTTGAAATTGTCATTAAAATCACAACCCATGGAAAAAGGGTACGTCATAAGATTGCAGCACAAACCCAGCATTATGAAAATATCCTGTACATTTTCATTCGATGTCAGCGGAAGAAACAGTTTGTTACCATTTTATAAAGTCTACTCTGAAAACTTAATTCTATTGTAGATTTGAGCAAATAAACAATAATATTCTTAAAAATACACAGTAAAATAGGAAATAGGATGGACATATTATTACAAACTGATATCTGAACGAAGAATAAAAATAAAACACAGTACATACAAATATGTATTATCTTTTTTTTGAGCTCTTTGTGTCCGAGGTAATCAAAGAATGAGTAATGTTACCCCAAATAACAAATATGTATTGTATATACAAAACAGATACGATCTTGACTTTGATTTTGGTTTTACTGTTCTGAATAATGAGTAATCTTAATTGAGAAGATTAAATTATTAATATTTCAATTGTCATATTAAAATGGCTCTCTATTTTATGTTCCCGAAACTTTAAAATGCATAAAGTCATGAACATATACCGTTCCAAATGTATTTAACATATTTGCAAAAGTCGAGATGGATACGTCCCGGCAGTATTATGGGAACATTTGAATTAGCTGAAACCGAACAGTTGTTATGAAATGTTGCAGAAATCATGCAGGAATTTATTCATTGATTTTTTTTTAATGCACACCAGTGTTACAAACTCATAAATTTTAATTTTATGTTTCTTTTTTTTTGTCTGTATACTTTTTTACCCCAGAATTATTTAGAATTTACAGATATGTCAAGTAGACTTAGGTGGATATTTTATGCCTCGGTGGATTAATTTAATCTCAGGGAACAGTAGTTGGCCATAGTTGGATACTGATTTTTTACGTAAATAAATAATGTATTTATAAAATGTGTTCTTCTGTTAATAAAACTATTGTCCTTTGTGATGCTTGATATTATGAATAGGAATTAAAATATAATTTCAAATGTCACAATACTAATATAATTATAATAAGTAATAAAAATGCACAGGTATTGTGTAATCCTACTCCTATTTTCTTAAGTAGTTTTGAGATATAAATGACATAATTCTTATGGATTTGTATAAAATCTACCATAATACAGCTCTACACGCAATATTAATAATTTGTAGGAGCGTTATTGCGTAATATTATGTCATATTATTCAATTATAAGTACTAATGACTCGAACTACCATTTGAGCATAAGATATTAAACTATCATGTCATAAGGCACATTGTTCACTAACATTGCTATTTACAATTACAAAAATCTAAAAATTACACCATTGACTAAATCAAATTAATATAATAAATGTTTTAAATGAAACATTTATTTAGAAAAATGGCAGATTGGTATAATATTTATTCAAAGTACTCCTATATCTAAATGTTGTATATTCATTTTTTCTTTTCGACTTCAGCGTTCAATAAATACACATGAAGAAGTGAATCATTTTATGGCTTGTGTATGATTCAGTTTGTTATGTGTAATTACAACATTTTGAAAAAAAAAATCATTAATATTTTGCAATCAAATTAAATTTTCTATAAAAATGATGTATATAATTTTAGAACCGTAATATATGTAAAATAGAGAGTAATATTCCACAAAAGTTTATAATATTACATGGCCTACAAGTAGCAAAGTTTGGTTAGCCTAAGTAGTTGATACAAATTGTCAGTTCTCTATTCACAATTAATATTTTACTTAAGAGTTCATATTCTCTCCCTAATAGACAAAAATTAAATAAATTTTTGAGGCCTATAAAAAATAATACCTCAGATTTTAATTTTGATCAAATTGGCCTAATAATACATTTACTATAGGTTGTTACTTATATAATGTAATAAAATATTTCGATTATACGAGAAAAGTTAATTTCATTTGATTGCTATTTCTAATAAAGTCACATAATAATTGACCAAATAAATTACTCACAAACCATCTTAAATATGTAATGTTTAATCTCTAATATGAGAAGGTATTCAATCCACAGATAGATGGCGTGCACTCACAGCCATTATACAATTATTTAAAGGAGTTGTTTTTAAAAAGAATTACAAATATCAATAAAGATTAAAAATAAGAAAATTAAGAAGACTAATTAAATTCTTCTATGTATTGATATTGTCTAAAAGAATGTGTAAATAATGTTGAATGCCTGTATAGATATACATATATATGTTTGATTTAACCTTTTGAATGCTACTCTCAACCCTGACTTTCCAATACCCACACGCGGTACACTTTTTGAATACCCAAATATGCATTAAATCATCAAAATAGACCCACTTACGCATGACTTATCATTTCAGATGGAGATAAAAGTTAAATGTTATTCAATATGAAACCAAATCCATGGTTGTTAAAACCTATAGGATGTTTATAAATTAATAAACATATGGCTTTTGCCGCGCAATTCAGCTGCTGCTCGAAATACATGACAGATTATCAACATTTTTAATGAAATACGATTTTATTTTCCAGAAATTTCTGAAGATGTCAGGCACTGTCAAAGTATTAGGATTACTGTGTGTTAAAATATTGTACGAAATAGGCGAACTATTTCATCGGTGACCAAAGTCAGCGTATCAACTATTGATACGGCCACTTACAAAAATCAATTCACACCGTATCAACTGTTGATAAGGTAGCACTCAATAGGTAACGTTTTTGCAAGCAGTAGTGTATGGAACTGGCATCTGTTCTGGGTTAGATCACAATTTTTATATATGGTTTCTGGTGTCAGTGCAGTTAAAAAATAAAATAAAAATGAATTTAATAAATCAACCCATAGATGGCAGCTCGCAATTAACATATGAAAGAATGTACAGAGTTGATAATAATAATAGATTGACTTCGAACTAAATTTACTCAACTGTGGGAGATTTATATCTCCTGCGAAAAAGGACTGTTGTACCGTAATTTTTTGAACATGGCATGTGTTACCATGCCGAAATGTCGGCCTAGAAACCATCTACAAAAACGCGATCTAACCCAAAAGAGACACCAGTTCCATATATATATATATGTAAGCATTCATGATTATAAACTGTCATCTTTTCAGGTTCTCTGCATAACACACATGTTACACAAGTATTTTTATTGCTCGAGTTTATCAATAATTCAAAATATATTTTTTAAATTAATTTTTTTAGATAGTAAATCAATGTGGTGTGATACAAATGGATTACAATTATAAATAATTGGTAATTAATACACCACTGGCCATGTTTGAGGGTTACACAAAACTATTAAATTTTCTTCAACATTTGAGTCAATGAGGGTTGTCTGTACATCTTAAAAATCAAAGTGATTCAAAAATAGATAAATAATGAATTTACATTTTTTAAATTTGCTTGAAAGTATATTATTTATATTACACATTTTCAAACAATATAAAAATTCAACAATATAAGAATTAGAAAATTTGGAAAGAGCGCTGAGTAATTAGTAATTCTAATGGTTTACAGCTCTAATATAATTAGAACCTTTTTTTGCAATATGTTAATTGCTTTAAGCATAAATCAACTAATCATTACATATTTAGATAAAAAATTAAAATATATAACAAGGAAGCAAAAATAATTAAATAATCACTGTGTAAAATAAAAATTGTTGTACAACCATACACCTCATGCTGCTCAAGGTCATATATTCAAGTTTAAGTAGCTTATTAATTCCAACATGAATTTTTAGATTTCAAACTCAATTTTAAATAATTAAAAAGTTTCAAAAGCAACTTGAAATCCCTTGACCAAAACATGAAAACATTCATGTAAATGAATCAAAATAAAGAAAATTGTATTTTTAGATTTGTGCTCTGTTTTCAAATATTCATTAAATGAACTTTTAAGGATTTTGGTCGCCGGAAATTCAAAAGAAGAGGGACTTATAAAAAGGGGTCCAAGAAAACTATAGTTTTATGGAAATATTACACATGTTTCCCATATATATTTATGTGAATTACATAAAAATATTATTTATATTAATACATAAAATCTGTAAATAAGAAGATAATTAAAAATAGTATTTTCTAATAAATGAATCAAACTTTACTCCATTCCATATAGTCAAACTTTGTAATGTTGGTAACAGTCTTTATGATAAAACATGTTATAATGGTAGCCTGAAATTAACTACTAAAAAAAAAATCACATTAATACTTTTTGTGACAAAGTAAAATCGCATGGGATCTGCTGATTTGACTAACCTAGTAATCTTTGTTCTTGTAAAAATGCCGCGCGTTAAAATAAAATTTGTAATAATTTTAACTCATGTTAAATAAATTATTACCCAGGGTTAAAATGACTATGGTCATCATTATTTATATAACAAGTCATTCAGTCGACACTTCTAATCCATAGCACTTTTATTTGGCAGTCTGTTCGGAACAATGCCGAATTTCATATATTAAATTACATAATTTTTTATTTATTTTATTCTTAAAAGGGGGTAACTCACGATCCGTTGTTGTTACTTGTATCATTGTCCAATACATTCATAATGTACACGGTACCACTTTGATCAACAGTAACAAACTTAGAAAACTTATCATCAACCACTAAGTTGTTAGCTTCATCTCCGACTAATTTGATGCAGGCTAGCAACTCTTCCTGTAGACAATTTTTTTTGAACCTTGAAACAAAAAAACATTTCAAATTAAAAAAATAATAATGCATACACGGAATAGTCACATCAATATTCTAACTATTTTCAAACTAAGCTAAACACTTGTGCAATGAAAATTAGGACTAACTTGCTGGTCTCTCGGAACGAGGCTCGAACTTCCGTCCACTAGATCACTAGGCCAACAAGCTACTCTTTAAAAACATAATTCATGTTTTGATTATAATTGCGAGAGTTCTACCCATATTTATAATTAGCAAGAGCATTATTGCGTATTACTGTATTTACTGGTGTACATAATATTTTCCCCAAAAGTAATTGCATTACACAACAACAAAAAAAGTTTAAAAAAAACAAGATACCCATATAAAATAAGAAATTTATCAGTACAACTTATAAATTAAATCCATACATGATTTACAATATGTACCATAAAATCACACAACTTTGTTCCAAATTCTCACATTTTATTTAAATTGCTATAATTGATTGGTAATTTAACAAATAATGCCATTACGCTCTCCAATCATTATTTATAAAACTGGCACCGTTATAATATAAACAGATCACGATTTATCACATGATTTAATGACAAAAAATTACATTTTGCATTATCATTCTTAATGGAATTTTACATGAACTTTGAGAAGGTTTTAAAATTAAGCTAGCTAACGCAAAGTAAAGTTATGTGTTTTTGAAATATATTTGAAAAAAGAAATTTAACTGAAAATGTAACTATTTTTTAATAAAGAATGAGGTGAGAATACACCCAACATAGTTCAGAACTTATTTCTCAAGCATATATATTATATTGTTCCAATAATTAGTTATGCGTGTGTAAGAATAAATGGATCATTCACACCATGGTTTAACATTACAAAGGGTGTCAAGCAGGGTTGTATAATGTCTCCATGGCTCTTTAACTTGTATATGGATAATTGTGTGAAAGAACTGGAATGTATGAATGTAGGAGCGAAAATGGAAGATATGATTGTATACTGTTTATTGTATGCCGATGATGCAGTACTAATGGCAAATAATAAACAAGAATTACAGAGTCCAGTGAGTAAATTGTACGATGTATGCAAGGAAAGCGACCTTATTATGAGTTGTAAGTGAAGGTATTCAAGGAGGAAAGCAAAACACCATGCAAAATATTTGTAGGTAATGAATATTTAAAACAAGTAGATGAGTTTGTGTATTTGGGAAGTATGTTTGATAGAAACGGAAAGGCTGAGAAAGATATCAAAAGGAGGGTGACTGCGGGGAATAAAATGAATGGCGCTTTGAATAGAATTATCAATTATCGGGAACTTATCAACGATGTATGGAAGTGAGACCTGGAGTTGGCAAAAGAGGAACAAAACTAGACAGAATGCAGTGGAAATGAGATCGCTTAGGCATATATGCGACAGATCTATTTATGACAGAGTAAAGAATGAAGAAATAAGGAAAAAATGTATAGCTGAGATCTGATTAGAATAGTAAGTAAGCTTAAGAAAGGATCACGTAGGTGGTTTGGTCATATGAAATGAATGAATGAGGAGAGAATGGTAAGCAAAATATATGACGCAAGTGTTGATGGCACCAGAAATAGAAGATGTCCGTGGAAGACTTGGCACGACTAGGTAAACCAGATACTGGAGAATGGTCTTGTTAAAAGCCGCAATAATCGGCGAGCTTGTATGAGAAGATGTATGAATGTAAATGATGCGAGAATTGTGTGTCAGGACAGAAGAGTGTAGCGCTCTATCCTCTCTGCCTACCTCCACAGCGAAACTGTGTGATAATAAGTTAGTTAATTAATTAAGCATGTGTTGAATACTGTAAACAAGTGGTATTTATTATTTATCGTGGGCTCACTTCTTAGGTACTGGGTAGGGTTATCAACCCAATATAAAAAAAAATATTAAGGTATATCAATTGCATGCAAGGAACAAAAATATATATAAAATCTTTGTATATTTTCGATGATAATGAATCGACGATCAATGAAGAAATCATCCAATTTAAAATAAGGGATTTTTCATAACAGATGAAGTGTAAGCACACAGAAAGAATAAAAAACAAAACCGAACAACATTATCAAATTGAAAATTCCATCGTTGATATCGTAAATAGATTTTCTCAGAGTATAAACTTCTCTATGCTCTGACCAATAAAAATCTCAATGCAATACAGCAAAATAATGACTAAGAATCAGCAAGATCTAGGTTTAGCTAAGTAAAAAAAACAAGCTCTTGATATTAAATTGTAACCTATCTCCGTAATGAATAACACAAAGTTTTATGATAAAATATTCATACCTTTTTCCTTTCCACAAATTTTCCCATTGCACGTCGGGATAATTAAAGTAAGCAAACGAATCATTCTGCTTCAGTCCAGATTTGGGAACAGAAGTTACCGCATCAGTCTCAGCGAATGCTATGAAGTCGACCATGGAACTTGATCTTGGAGATAGAAGGTGTAGTGCACTGCCTCCCCTGAAAAAATTGTTATATTTTTGGTCCTAAAAATACATAATTGCAGTACCAGGTATGTAAATATGAAACCGGAATTAGCCAGAATGTAGTTACCGTCAAACCGCGTCATTGGCGCCATTTTCTTGTTTTGACATCTGACAAAGATTTTCAACTCATAACAATACAAGTTTCATACAACAGCATAGTTTTTAATAGCGACATGTCGAATTTTGAGCCTGGAAACTATGATTTGCGGACAGCATTGACTTTCTATTACCATTTGAAGAAAACTGGTGCAGAATCGCATTAAATGCTCGTAGAAGTTTACGGTGAGTATGCTCTGGGTAAATCACAGAGCTTTGAGTGGTTTAAAAAATTTAATTATGGCGATTTTGACGTGAGAAACAAAGAACGTGGGAGACTATAGAAAAAGTTTGAAGACAGCGAATTGCAAGTACTGTTGAATGAGGATGACGCTCAAACGCAACAACAACTCACAGATCAATTAAATTTGACACGAGAAGCCATCTCCATATGTTTGAAAGCCATGGGAAAGATCCAGAAGATGGGACAATGGGTTCCACATGAACTGAATAAATGACAGTAGGAAAACCAAAAAAAAAAAACCACTTGCGAAATGCTGATCACCAGATACAAAAGAAAGTAATTGCTCCATTGAATTGTGACTGGCGATGAAAAGTTGATATATTTCGAGAATCCTAAGCGTAAAAGATCATGGGTAACTCCAGGCGAACCATCAACATCGACTGCAAGGCCAAATCGCTATGGACGGAAGACAATGCTCTGTGTTTGGTGGGATCAGAAGGGTGTGATCTATTATGAGCTGCTAAAACCTGGCGAAACCGTTAATACTGAACGCTACCAACAACAAATGATCGATTTAAATCAATCTTTGCGTGAAAAACGACCAGAATATCAAAAAAAGGCAACACAACGTGATTTTGCTTCACGATAATGCACCATCACACACAGCAAAACCGATCAAGGAAACGATTGAGTCGTTTAGTTGGGAAATACTTTCGCATGCGGATTACTCACCAGACTTGGCTCTGTCCGATTACTATTTATTTGCATCAATGGGACACGCACTTGCTGAGCAGCGCTTCACATATTACGAAAATGACTCAATGATTGGTTTGCATCAAAAGAGCAACAGTTCATCCAAAAATTGTCAGAGAGATGGAAAAAATGTATAACTAGCGATGGGCAATATTTCCAATAAAATAATTTGTTTCATTTTCATACAATAAACGTGTATTTTCTATACAATAATTCCAGTTTCATATTTACATACCTGGTACATGGGTTGATGGTTTACAGAGAATCTTGTCACATAGAGGATCTAAACTAACTTAATCAAGCTTGTGACTTATATTAACTTCTCGGCCGCTAAACAAATGTACTCCAAGTATACCCCCCTACGCGGGCCTCTTTTCGAAGCCGTGTATTCAGTTGAACACTACTTTTAAAACGACATTTAGACATCCATAAAGGCATCCTGTGTACGATTTATTACTTGATAGGACTTCACAGATAATGTTGTTAATATAAACAATCACTTGAGATGTTCAAATCCTTAAGATAATGTAAATATTGACTGAACAAAATAATCGATCTCCGAAAAAGCCGCTGTCTTACGAATATTATCACATATGATCATAGCTATCTCGATCAACCGGATTGCTATGCCGATCTTCAATATGCACTTATGCTGTATTTTTTTAACATTTCTTATGGTTGTTTAAATAAACAAAAGCGCACAGATATGGCTAGAATATGTAAACATTGAGATATCACAACAAGTCAATTGCCGGCCTCAGAGATGTCCGCTCATGTAATAAATAATACAATAACGCCGGTACTAACCCGCTATAATATTTTTATTCGTTATCGTTTTGTAAAGTATTTGATAAAATCAAATTATATGGAAAGCCACTTTCTTGTACCATTTTATTGTTTTCCGTAAGCAATTTAAACTACTCAACATCATGTCCACTTTATCCACAGAATCCACACTTACTATAGTCATTGACACATTTCGGTTGATCAATGTATTTCGGCTGTCGTTTCTATGGAATCATCATGCAAGGTTGTTAGAATGTGGACTTCCCTTTTATCGCACTATTTTAATGCCAAAAGAGGTCCACGATATTTGGTGTCCATTTCACATTTTTTAAATTTATTAAATGTGGCCCTACCTTTCCATGTTTTACGCACTGTACCACACGCATTAGTATTTTTCTTGTGCATAAAATCAAATAAGTGAGGGCTACTATCCCAATTGACGAAAAGAGTAGATTCACTTTCATTGAAATCTTCATTAATTATTTCATCTTGCTCATCTTCACTTATTTCTAAATCGGAGTCCACATCTAAAAATGTTTCTAATATTTCTTTCTCCGCAAGTCTACGGCCCGCCATTTTAATAGGCATACAATTATTAAATTTAAATAATTTTGATAAATATACGTAGCACAATTCTTCTGTTTTCTAATGAAAAGTAAAATAATATTGTCAGAAAATACAACCATTCACCCTCAAAACACAAATGCAGTCAAAACAATATCAACATTCCAAATGTAAACACCAATTTTAAATAAGATCACATAGTAATAATAAATGTATTTTCCGATACAACATATTGATTCAATTGTCCATAAAATACAGATCGTGATGTCAATATTCCGTATCAACGCACAGTTCTGACAAAAACTAGTGACCTCGAACACGTGACGAGAGGACGATAATTCAGCGCCGTGAAATTCAAATAACTGGACGGCGTTTCAAGATGTCTTCGTTTTTTAACTGATTTATATAAACAAATAACAATATTTCACTTGACTAACACAAGATGTCAGCAACAGTACGAATCAAACTAATTTTTGGTATATTTTCCCGCTCGATTTACCGCGCTGTCACGTAGTACATGACAAAATAAGTTGAAAACATCATATGTGCGTAACGCTGGGAGAGCGATTCCTTCTCGCATCATCTGATGCGCGTAGTGGGGGTCGGGTTATCAAGTTAAATGAAAACTTTCAATCAGCATTTCAAATGTTTGAATACGAGTACAAATTAATATTACACTTAAAAATAGTTGAGAATTTATTGTGAATGGTGATGAATGATAAGCAATCAGCACCGGTGTATATGTGAGGTTTCTCCAGAACGGGTGACGAGTCCAGTGGATAATCCACCACAATATAAACATGGTGCAATAGACTAAGTCCACAATATTTTATGGGTGGATACCTGACTAAATTACGAGTCAAAAATGTTCAAGGAGTATGCACAAATTCTAAACCGTTACGGAAAATATTAAATATGAGATTTTTACGAAATCATGTCAAGCTTTAAGTCTACGTACTTCAAAATAAATGTTTGTGAAAAATACCAATTATTATTCTTATCTTAGCTTCAAGTGCTAAATCATCCAACAATAAACAGTCTGGCTGCTCAAAGTTCAATGACCTTTTATTTTTTGAATTTAATATATAATTTTGAATTTTTAAAATATGCATCATATGCAGTAGTGTAAGTGGAGTAAATCAAAATCATAGTCGATTCCACTTTATTGGGACACATCGGAAGTTTGGTCCAATTAAGCGGCTTCCCCAATTAACCGAAGCGAGCTTAAAATTAAATGATGAATATTTTTCTTTAAATACGTTGGGGCTCAATTGGACAATTGCATCCTGATTCTTTATTTTCATCGTAACATGGTAAATTGTTATCTATTGTCGAAACGTCTTGATAATTAACAATAGAACTTCTAACATGTCCTCATTTCTCAAAATTTTGGAAATATCTTAAGGTTTAAAGATTTTATATGGTGTTGGTTTATATAGCTCGCCAACTGTCAGCGACAAACTATATTGCTTGCAAAAGGGAAATTTTTTCACTAACTCTCTGGCTTATATGCAACTTATTAATAAATTTTAAACTTATGTATTGTAATCTTAAATTTACCGTCCCAATTAAGCGACGTAAATTACTATTAGTTCCTTGGTTTAGTTTCTGTTCCTTGAGATTTGGCCCAAATAAGCGGAATTGACTGTATTTATAGTACATTTCTCTTCGCTGACTTTAGGGTAGCCTATAAATGAAAATTCACCATACAGCGCATGACTTGGACTAATCAGTTTAACTCACCACGTCTCAAGTAAAATGCAAAGTTAGATTCGACTTGAACCATTCAAAACCATTTGAAACACACAATGGTGAAAAATAGATTCTGGCAAAGAAACAATAATATATGTTTTAGTTAGTTATGACATCCTGAAGAAGAAAATGGTATTTTTCGAAACCGGTAGATGTATTTAAACTCAATTTAATGGTTAATAAAACAAAGATAATATTTCTAATTTTAAAAGTACATATATATAAAGTCAAATCTCGTTAAAATGAGCCCCGCTATACCAAAAAATGACTTATATCAATTTTTTTTTCATAATTAATTCCCCATAATCAATTTTTCATACAAAAATGAATTTATATAACAAAATTATTTTTGTCTTGTATAAAAAAATATCGATATATTTATGTAAATATATAACGAAAAAAAAATTGTTATATCGAAAATGTCATGCTTGTCAAACTTCTCCTTAGGATCATAATAGGCCCTTATAAAGCCATTTGGTATAATCTCCACTTGCCCAAGGTTGAATTTATTGCCCATTGTCAAAATAGGTTAGAATGGCACACTTCGCACGCTCTGAAGTGTACACGTGTTCACGCCTCTAAAAATAAAAAATAGTATTGTAACAAATAAAAAATAGAAAATAAAAACCCCCGAAATCTCGATTGGCACATTGCACTATAGGGTATGTGAGTGTCAGTTTTTGTGAATGGTATCGCCTGCAAAGCTCAAGATGCCTAGCCTACAATTCTGCGCATTATCATCTTCAATCTTTATTTCTTATCTTATTCCGTAATTTATTCTTTAAAGTACAATTTTGAATATTTTGCGAAACATTAAAATGGCTTCAGGTAGTGATAATTCCCGCAAAATTTTAACCTTCGACAAAAAACTATAATTCCGAATTCGTCTCTCTACGATTTAAAGAAATAGGAAGATCGATTGACCGATGTAGCGGCTCTACAATTAAACACAGTTAAAATTGAATGTTGTTTTATATTTGCATGACATTTTGGAATTTCCAAAAATATCGCCAAATTTTAGGTTATCTTATATTAAATATATTGATTATAATGCCGCTGTAGCTTAGTTGGATAAAGCACCTACCCCGGTTAGGGAAGAGATCCAGGTTCGAATCCCGGTAGCGCAACAACAATATTTTTCGATAAAATTGATTTTATAAGTATATCTTTATAATTAATATATTTAATTCATATTTAAAATATCACAGACCTATGTTCTGAATAATTACAACTTCACAATAAGAATGTGTTCTCCTAAAAAATATCTTATATTGTTTCGTAAAATGTTTTTAATTTAATTTCTTAATTATTATCCATTTGCTTATCTGTTGAAATAACAAAACTAAATACAGTAAAACCGCGATATAACGAAACCCGATATAGCGAAAAATGACGTATATCGAAAAAAAAATCGAAATTTAGTCCCAAAAACCAATTTTTCATACAAAAATGCATTTATATAACGAAATCCCGTTAATATTTATAACAAAATCATTTTTGTCCCGTACGAAAAAATGCCAATACATTTACGTAAATTTATAACGAATTAAAAAAATGTTAAAAGATGAAAATATTATTTCGCACTTACAAAGCCGCGCCGCTGCATCTGCCGTATGCGAACGGTTTAATGGCCTTTTCGGCGGTGCGCGGCGGTCTGCCGACAAGGTAGTAAAACAATTCAAACTTCTTCTTGGGTTCATAGTATCATATTTTGAAGTGGTTGCCGCCGTTACCGGTAAGTACCTTCGTAATTTATATACGACTCATTTTATAAAAATGCCGCGATTCAACTGTCAAATTTTTATTTTTGAATTATTTTTTATGTTTCATGCCCAAAACTATGTTTGAAGCGGCTCTACATTTAAACACAATTAAAATATTGTTTTGTGTTTCCAATATTCTGGAATTTACAAAAATATCTTCCAATTGGTGTTGAATAGGTTCTGTTCTTAATTTAATTCCTTTGACTATCCATTTGCTTATCTGTTTTAATAACAAAACTACTAAAAATATGTAGGTATTCAGTTCCCTATGGCCTTCTTCCTCCTTTGTTTGCAGAATTTGCGATCTTTTTTGAAGCCGCGCAACATTTTTTTGCGACGCCGCGTAACATATAGTAGAATTTTTTTTATTTATTTCGTTATATGTGGGAATTCGTTATTACGAATTTTTATTTTTTGGGCCCTTGGATTTCGTTATATCGCGGTTTTACTATATACAGAAAGCCCTTATTTGTTTGCAGAATGCATTATTATGTTATATCTCATATTAAACTGACAATAGTTTGCGGAACTTACTAACTTTTTTAAAGCCGCGCAATATTATGAATTTTTTATTTCGCTATATGTGGGAATTCGTTATAACAATTTTTTATTTTTTGATCCCTTGGATTTTGCAATAACAAGGTTTTACTGTAAATATAAATATATCGGTGTAGTGGCCCACTGTATTCATTCCATGGTGAAAATCCCAAGTCCATACGCAAGGCTTCGAAATGGACTTGCATCAGCGGACTTGAGATCCAAATGTGATATGTAGACTATTGAAAAGAAGAATATAAATGAACTTACTTGCTCCTTCTTTTATGCTGAACTTTGTTCATCATCACATATGAGATATTCCACCATGCAATCTGTCCGGCAAGAGACACGAGCACCAGTGGAGTCTCTTCGTTTTGTGCCCTGCTCTTATCATTGGGAGGCGTGTTGCCAGTCGGAGGGAAGGAGAATGTTCTAGTGGAGAATGGCGAGTTAGTAGCACGCTCACTCTGTAATACAGGCCCTGGGGAAAAACTCAAGCAGCGAACCTTGGTTTTATGTAAGGATAATGTGTACATCAATGATTTGCTTGGAATGTGCCACAGCTGAAAATAAATTACACTTATTAAAAATAATGGTCTCAATATGTTATTGAGTTACTTCTAAATATTTTTACTAATATTCTTATGTTGATTTTCTTTTCTTTGTTAATTTTTGTAAAACTTAATTAACCTGCCAGGATCATTCTTTGTTTATTTAAATTTTTTCAATGGTACATATTATGTACTGTATGAATACATAAATAAATAAATAATGAATAGAGAAACAAAACATTCAGTTAAGACAGTTGTCCGAGGACTGATTATAAAAATGAAGACAATAAACATAATAACAAACAATTGTTTATGAAAAAAATCATCTTATTTTGTCTGGTGTTACAGTCATGTATTAAACTAGGGTATATATTTTAGAAAATCACAAAACTAAGCATCAAAATGAACGAAACAGCGAAAATTCACAAAATATAAATATAATCACAAACAATGTAAAATTCAACCAATAAAAAGAATTACTGCAACAATGACACAGACTGATTTATTTACAATTATCGAGTGCTGAAAGACGGAATCAGATTAAGGGAGATTAAAATCTGGTGCACAATCAATATTATCATCATCATCATCATCAATGGCGTAACAGCCCAATGTAGGCCCCCGGACTGAGCTATTCAGATTTGTATTTTTCTAATTCGCGATACCAACTGTATAAGTGTCCTGGATAACGCCATCCAACTACTCCAGCTTGGGTCTTTTATTGGTCGCCCATTCGTTGAACATGACCAGCCTACCTCAGCCGTGCTATCTTGATAACTTAGAATAGCAAATTCTGCATACGTTAGTATCAAAATTGGTTGACGTAAAAATAACTCACAGTGGTTTATACAAAGTTTAAATATAGGTACAATTTTTAATTATATCTAACCACAAAGTTAACGATACAAACATCAAGAGTAAATAAATAAAATAAAAATTTATAAAAATAGATTCATTATTACCACAATGTCACCGCCATCCAAGCCCATAGCCAATATTTTGCCATCGACTGACATAGTGCAGCAGGAAATACAATCCTTGACTTGATCAGAGTGGAATAAGTAGGCAGAAAGAGGGCCATTTTCAGATTTAGTGGATAACTGATAAATCTAAAACAAAATGGAATATAGTAAAATTCCAATAATTCATAACTCACGGGACCAAAATTTAAAAATAAAATCTGAATTACGAATAATGAGAACAAAGTTTTTTAAAGGCAACATTATAAATAAATTTAAAAAAAAAACGTTTACTCTGTCCGCGATTTAGAGCGCGCCGCCGCTGCTGACATCGCGATTTTCATACTGAAACATGATGACTCCATTATTTCAGCTTCTTATGTGTCGAAATGTTTATCAAATAAAGTGTGTGGAGAGTGGTGACGCGGCAGTCTCTCAAGTCAATAAAATCACGCACATTAATTTGATTGGCGGTCGAACTCATCTTTTTCATCCGAATTTGAATATTTAAAATGTGCGTAAAAAATAATTTAAAACTTTTAAATCTTCATGTCTCGCTGCCTTGTCGGTTGAGGCTTATTATTTTCCCGCAATTTTTCAAGTTCGAACCCAGAGAGGTATTCGGTATTTGATTTTTTCCGCCAATTTTAACTTTGATATCATTTTTTGTCAGTTTTCAAAACAAGCTCCATTTATCCAAATGGTTAAGGATTTATATGAATTACAAGATGTTGGTGCCATTTTAGAGAACAAAACGTGAAAAAAAAATCTCAACGTATTTAAATATGAAAGATTTATGTAGTTTCTTTACTACCTACATATGCAAATGGCAACGTTTTAAAAACATAGAAACTAGATCAAGTGATTCAATAAAAACATTATTTTAACAAATCTTATAAAATGCACTATGGAATTTGATGTACATATCATATTACGTACATGAGTTTTTTCATATGGTAAAACTCAGTTCGGCACCTGTCATGCCAGCGCACGGCGTCGTGATTGACCGGTAGACAAGGCTAGTTGCAGATGTCTACGAAGGAATGAAAATCAAATGCCTTTGCGCGAGTTCAGGGATTTAAAAACATTCGCAAATATACAAATTACGTAAACAAATTATTTATTTTGGGTATCAAAAACGCATATGAACTGTGAATAATCAAATTTTATGAATTATCGGTAGAAATTAGTATAAAATATTATTTTCGGCGAATTCCGTAAAAATACGAAATATAGGGTTACAAATTAACGGAGTTTTACTGTGTCATTACAAGAAATATGTACAAAATTGTAATAAGATTAGCAACTATACATCAGAATTTGAATATAATACCTGAAAAAGTCCTGTGTAATCACAGAGCACTAAGGTGCTATTTTTGTTCAATGCGACGCATGAAACACAAAACTTGTATTGCCTGCTGATAAGTACGGCTAATAATTGCGGATCAAGATTCCAAATTTTAGTACTGCCATCGGATGCAACACTCATTAGTCCGATATCATCGAGCCAGAAACATTTTACGATGGGTGGATTTTTCAAATTGGCTTCAGTGTGAGGATACGTTCGGTGTGCATTGTGCTCCACTGAACTGGAGACAGATGCGGGGGAGGACTTTTTGTTTAATTCATCAGATCCCCTTCTCCTCAGTCGTCTTCCGTTGAGCTCGTTGATTAATTCTTGAGAGCCTAACGCGATTCCGCTGAGAATAATCATTTTGGCTTTACAGTCTCCGTGTGCATAATTAACAATTTCATATAGCATCAGACCACTTTTAATGCCAGCAGCCACTAGGATATTTGTATTTACGAATTCCAAGTAACTGACTTCATCATTCAAGTCCATAATCTTCTTGGTTTTTTGAGATTTCAACCAGAAAAATTTTACCACACCACTTTTTAAACCATAAGCCAAATACTGACCACACGGTGCCAGCTGAACTGTAATGATGGTACTTTTGGCAATTGGTGTTTCAGTTATTATTTTTTTTCCTCTTAATATCTAAAAGCAATCATAGAAAAAATATTAGTGACAAATTAAATATATATACAAAGGAGAATTTTTGCTGCCATATTTGCTTGCATAATTTGAGCACAATTTATACTATTTTCATTGCTTAAAAATTGGGGTGCGTAAAATATGCAGATTATTTAGTGGAGGTTTAGATTTTTTTTTATTTTAGAATGATTGTACAACTTTTTATGATGCTGCATAACAATTGTTAGGGCCAGTTGTGTGATCAGTAGTAACTATTTACTAACGCCCGTAGTTAATGTCTTTTGCAGGTTGTTGATACATCAAATTTACTACGGTCAAAGCATAGATGGAGATGTTTATAGATAGATGTGACAAATAATCATGAAATATGCTTTATTTTAAGCATTATCTATGGATTTGTTCACCTAGACGGTTAAAATCTGTCACTTTGGTCGTGAAATTTTTCACACACAATTCTCATCTCATCCACATTCATACATCTTCTCATACAAGCTCACCGATTATTGTGGCTTTTAACAAGACCATTTTCCAGTATCTGGTTTACCTGGTCGTGCCAAGTATTCCGCGAGGATGCGCACTAAAATTGTTGAAAAGCAACTAAAATACTTTATAGTCTTAAGCGTTCGCAGTGCTCTACGAACAAAGCTATTACTTATGTACCCTTAGAAAAACCTGCAATTAGCATCCCTTGCTAAAACCCGCAATTGGCATGCTCACTCTTTTATAATTTAACAATAAGTTGACCATCTTTTGTACCCAATAGTCGAGGAATCAAATGCATACAAATGCAGAGTAAAAAATAAAATCCCAAATCATTCTTTAAAAATAAGGGTGCACAAAATACTCAGAGGCGCAAATTACACAAGCAAATACAATAATTAAACATTTCAGAGAAAAAGGACAGAAGTATAAGAGCTACCTCAAGCAAACTTTGTAAGGTAATAATCTTCCATCCAAGTTTTCAAGGTCCAACTTTTATTTGATCAGTGGTAAATATTTACTATAGTAAAAAATTTTGTGAAAACAGGTTGTTCGATCGTTGGTAAAAAAATATTCACCCATCGAAATTATATGCAATAGTAAATTAATTTTACCTTGCGATATTGGATAGTAAAATTGTAAATCGTTAGTTAAAAATGGTGGACTTTTCGGACTCGGAAATTACCAAAGATTTTCGCCAGCAAACTTATAGATTTTTAACGTAGATGTGAATAAAACCATAGATAAAGCATCAAATTGTAAGTATTGCTAATGATGAATATTTAAAATAAATTAATTTTGGTAAAATTCGCAGGTGTTTGATGATTATTCGTGTTGCCACACTATTAAGCAGGATTAACTCTGGCAGTAGTAAACTGGACATACGAACAACCCGCAAACGGTTTTTACTACGAGCAACTAATCACACAAACCGGCCATAAGCGTAAAAATTTTAATACTCTCAGGATAATTTGTCCTAGTATACTCAGGTTTCTTTTTATGCAGTTTATTTTTCACATATTTTTTTTTAAATAACTATTTTAGATCAATTTGACATGTTGAAAGGGTCAACAATTTGGAGAATTTTGTCTGTATATGCAAACACAGTCTGCGCCAGTACAATTCAGCCGAAACCAAGTGAAATTGGGCATGTCTGGATGCGTTTCTCCCCTCCATTGTTTTCAGAAATTATCAGTGAGCATTCGACATTTAGACGTGTTGCAGGTACGTTATTTACTTTAAGGGCCATTAAACGTCAGCTCAAATATTGGTTAGTTTACCAACAATAAACTAACAGATGATGGTCCGGTAGTAAATCTTACTGGTGGTCATCCTATAACAGTCTACTAGTTTACTGCTAAATTGTCTATGGTTCCTAAAGCTACAGCATTCAAGTTTCAACCCGAGCTTCAGAATTGCATTTCTGGATATCAGGAATTGTACAAAATATTAACAAAGTCATCGCAAAGTTTAATCACTGATTATATTGTCAAAAGGGAAAAATTAACATGCAAAGTTGAGGCTAATTTTATTTGTGAAGAATCATTATCTTCAGGACATAGATCAGATGTGTCTCTCTTCTAGTGATGAATGTGATTTTCAACCAGTTCGTAAATTATGCCCAACATTGTCATATAGCGATGATTATTCTTATGAAAAAAATATGCAAAAACGATGAACTTTTTTTTATAAAATTTTTATACA
Source organism: Eubasilissa splendida (assembly GCA_031772225.1). Lineage (NCBI taxonomy): Eukaryota > Metazoa > Arthropoda > Insecta > Trichoptera > Phryganeidae > Eubasilissa > Eubasilissa splendida. The sequence continues at coordinate 2,896,054 of CM062853.1, read as the reverse complement.
TAAATTTATACATAGATGTTAAGATTATATTTTTCTGAAATTTAATAAACTTTTTTTATGCGTTTTTCGGTATATTTTAACATATTGAATTAGTTTAATGCGATTTTAGAAAATTATGGAACATTATCCTTTATTTTTATATGTGTGACTAGTCTTTTTTTATGCATTTTCCTGTGGAACATATCTACTGCATAAAAAGAGAACTGAGTGTACATAATTGAGCTATTATTAAAAATGCAAAGATTTTTTCAATTTGTACAAAAACTTACTTGTATTTTATTACTTTTATCTATGACTGCAATGAGCGGGCTAAAAGGTATCTCCAAATTACAGGCTGATCCGTTTCTTAGATTTAAAGGTCTCAGAGTACGTCTGTCGAGGCTTATACTCTTTTGAACAATATTTTTAGGACTGTTTTCTGATTCTGAGTTCTGTTTGTCTGCTGCCTGTCGACTGTCTAAGGTCTCCGCCCTGCGCACCGGTGTCCCCGCATATTCCGCAAACTGAATGTCGGGCAAAATGGGAGAACACAATAACCTTCTATCAAATACGCAGTCAAACTTTAATGACAGCTTCACCTTTCTGCAACACAATAACAACAAAATTAAGTACATACAGTAGAAGCCGGTTATAATGCGCATTCAGATATACCACGGGTTTTTTTTTGCCATTTTTGTTTTAAGACACCCAACGTAAAAAATATACACAAGTACGGCAAGGTAAATTAAAATCTTAAAAATAAAGAATGTAACTTTTACTAAATTAATTTATTATCTTGGGCATATGTTGCTCGTAACATATAGTCTATAATAACAGAGATTATTCCTAATTTAAGTGTTTAATATGTTCATTAAATTTAAATATTTATTTTTTAAGAATTGATATAATTTATTGTTTAAAAATAATAAAGAAAATTTTAAAATGTCTCGTTTTTCATTAAAAAAAAAAGATAATTTTGGACAATTCATTTATACTGCGGTTTTGTATAACGCGGGTCAGATACACCAACCGCATGCATGCGTTATAACCGATTTTCACTGTATCTGGAATTTTTATGTTTATTTTTTGTTTGCACTGAATTTAGAAAAATATACATTTTTCAACTAGACACCGTAATTGCAGTTTTATGAAAAACAGTAATATTTGCCTATGATTATTACAACTCAAAAGCAATGCGGAGATTCTGCTCCTTTTATAATAATTAATGTTAAATAATTAGAGTTTTATTATTAAATATATTCACTGCTGATTCCATTTTTTAATATTGGGGTTATATATGCTTTTTTACAAAATCTTGGAAAGTGACCATCCCGTAAAAATTTAGAAAATATGATTGAAATTGGTTTTGCTAATTCCACGGCGCATTGATTCAGGAAGATAGAGGGCATAACGTACGTCAATACTTAAGCGGCACGTAAAAAACTGCCGTATATTCGAACAAATCCTTACAAATTCATGCAACATACAATGTACAGACGACATATCAATTCCCACTGACCATTATATCCATGCTGAAGTATAATAGAACCCGAATGTCACAGCACTCAATTGTATTGTAATATAAATAAATTTGTTATTTCTCAAGTTCTCAATCACCAAAGAATCTGTAGATACTCTCATGCTCATCTTAAATATATAATGTATTGATACAATCTAAAATTTGGAAACTTTTCCATAAAAAAAAACCAAAACAATTTTTAGACGTATGGTATATTGCAGTATCAATGATGATGTACAAAGTAACCATTTTCTGTCATTCTAAATACTCATTCTCTTTACTTCATGTACAATTTTGATGGCTTATAATTATTGGAACATAATTACAAACACCAGACCTGATAGTGGCCCAAAATGTAGGTCACAAAAAACCAACTCGCAGCAGAATACAAAGAAAGAAAAATAATGTAGGATTGGTTCCAAATAGAAAATTTTATGTAGAAATGAATAATATTTTAATTAATTACTTGGAAGATTCAGATTCCTGAGCAATCTGCAAAAACCACAGTTTCACGGTATTGACGTCGTCTCCACTTTTGGTAATAAGATTATGGTAGAACTTAACATCTGTTTCACTGTCCCAATAGGCCTTGGTGTCTATACTCACTATCACACTAAAACAGAAAACCAATATTAAATTATTTATTAATTGGGGTGGAACGGGATGGGCAGGTTGTGAGAAATGAAAACTTCAACTCTCCAGGCTCTTTAACCACTAGGCCAGCCAAGAATAAGATGGGTGCATACTATAAAAATGATGCAGATATATTGTAGGTTTTGAACTGGAGAAATTTGACTCGAAACAGATGTCGGAAAAACATTTGTGAAATCGGCCTTATGCCAAATAATGATAAACACATGTGACCAGATACAACCAGTTGCCAATAATTACATGTACATAAATCTTCTTCCTCATTGTGTGCTTAATGCTGGGTGTCACAGTTCCCTGATTTATCTAGAATTTCTCTATTATTGTTGGAACGTCTCTATGTGTCAATCTGTTAACTCCTCTATTTGGTCTATTCATCTTGTAGGAGATGGTCCATTGGTTCGCTTTCCTTCGACTGCCCCTATGATCATGATTCTTGTATTACCAATACAGTGAAACAAAGATTAGACAGCCAGGTGGAACAGCTGACAGCAAGTCTGTACTCACACACTATTACTTACTTACTCGTGCAAACTGCCCGAGCGGGACCTTTCAAAATGACAAGTCCGTGGGCCACAATTTTATCTAGAAGATTTCAGATCAATACGTCTCCCCCATTTAGGAAACGTCCAATCCTGTAGGTAACATAGTAGTACAGAATCAATTCTAGAAAATAAACCACGGAGACGCCATTTTGTGAGAAATAGCTGCTATACCAGCAGAAAGCCAGGATGGCTCATTACTATGAACACCGGCAGGTATTGTCAAAGTTAGTGTGTAGCTTTCTTTTAATTATCTTTTAAAACCTCTGAGAAGTGACATGATGCCACAACGTAGATATTGTCTCCATTGATCACCAATAAACAAAACATGATATAAATACTGACCCTTAATGATAACATCATAATAACATTGAATAATTTAATATTAAATAAATAGCGTTATTTTGGTAAAAATTTCACCTAAAGGGTTATACATATACTGTTTAGTTCTACCTGTTTATGTATGTATTTAAAATTAAAAGTTGTTATTTGAATTAATGGATATTATTTTGTGAAAAATTGCATTTTCAGTTTTTTTTTAAATAAAGTCTCTGATGGAGTATTCCTTTTGGCGGAGGGCAAAGACTGCAAATATCCGTTCACTAAACATAGACCTCTGGCAACGGCTGGTCGGTTTTACAACCCTTCCCGTGGCTGAAGTATTTATTATTCAAGGCTTATGAACTCCTTGACCACCCACGTCGCAAGTTTCCGGCATAGAAAGAGAAGGCATGAGAACTGTCAGAATTTAAGTTGGCTATCATGAGTATAGCGGACACCTACGTGACACTAACAAAATAAGTCACCCTCTGCCATTTTGTAAAGTAAAAAAAAAAATCAAAAAAGTTTTCGAAAATTCGATAACTATAAAAATATCAGCACTTTGACATTGACATGAGAGTTTGTATGTTAAATTTTCAAATTTAATGAAATTGCGATCTGGCAACGCAAAAGTGATCGCCAACTGTCAATTTTGAATGGAGGAAAAATGACAATTTTTACACTCGATTTCAGATGTAATTCGTTGTGTTCTTAAGTTGAAACAGATTTCTATGGGGCACCGTACGATATCACTACTGGAAATAATAATTTGGTTAAAGATCCGATCCGCGGCGCCAGTGATAGCATGCGTTATTTGATTTCCCGTGAGAAATAGACGCCACGCTCACGATAGCCAACTTAAATTCTGACAGTTCCCATGGCATCTCTTTCTTTATCGGCGGCCAAGGAGTTAAAGATGTCCATTTTATTGAATGTATTAAGCAATAGAACTTGTGCACATCCAAAAAGGGTCCCGCACATTGTACTACGCAATCAGAAGGTTGGGAGTTATAGATTGCAAATTTCTATTTCGTTCAGATTACTTAACTATGCGAAAACAACAATATATTTTATTTTGTTAAAATTTAGTAAATATTGATAATCACAGTGCCGCCATTTCAGTGTAACATGTCAACTTTGCTGTGTACTATATGTGCCTCTTTCTATAAGTTTATAGACATAAATATTTTTGGACTTACCCTCTGTGATTATCCAATTCAGACACAAGATAATTGTTTATCAAACTGTAAACGAGGATTCGGCAGTCGGTTGTAGAGATAAATATGTAGGAACCATCATGAGAAACACACGCAGTTTGAAACTGATATTCATTTTGCAGGGCTTCTATGTCTGCTATTTTTGTCTGAGTTACGTTTGATCTGGCTTGCGACAGGTTTGCTGGCGTGCTGTGATTCCATTTATGTTTCTGGAGGTGGACCGTTGTAAGAGCTAGAATACACTTCACATGATCTGTAAAAATAGATTGTCATTATATATATTATTTGTTTAAAACAGTCGGCATAACTAACATATTTATTATCATCATATATTATATTAAATATAAATTAAATGTATTAATTAGAAAGATATACATATAAAATCAATTTTATCGAAAAATATTATTGTTGCTACCGGGATTCAAACCTGGATCTCTTCCAATTCGCGGAACGTGCATTATCCGATTATGCTATACCAACACAGTAGATTAATGACAAATTTTCGAACCTATATGTTACACTTTTCAAATTAATACATCTATCGTTCCATTATTTGAAAGCCATCTACTTTGTTTTTACGTAATCTCAAATGCCTTTGAGTAAACCGATAGGAGACGCCAGAATTAAGAATTCATTTTTATTAAATTTTGGACACATTGATACAACTTATATATTATTAAGGAGAACACATTTTTATTGTGAAGTTGTAATTACAACATTTTCGCCACTTAATTAGTCACAATTTCGTCATTTAATTAGTATTCACTAACAAAGTGTTTTAAAAATGTCAAAAATTAATCATATGTACTGCAAATTAAATGGTTATTATTAATTTTTAAGATTTTGCTAATTTGGTTCAATGCGGCTATGTCTCCGTAATCTTGGCTTCAAGATTATAAGAAAATATATTTCGTATATGCAAGAATTTTCTATATTAGGGCAATTTTATGACATGCTGAAAATAAATTGAATGGTCGCGGTCTTTCTTATAATGTTTGTATTTTCTTAATTATGGCAAATAACATTCAATTTATTAGTTTTGCATTAGTGTAAAGGTCCTATCTAAGTAATAATTTATAAAAAAGTCAAATATAGTGTATAACTTCTGATATAAATGAATAGTAAAAACCCATATTTTTGTTAAAAGTGTGAAAATATAAATTATTTTTGAAAGCACGTCCTTAATGCATCATAAAACATTATAAATAAATAAACAACTGAACAGTCTTTTGTATTATAAAAATCCTTCTGTCACAGTGAAATGTAACACATGTACTTAATTATATTTTGTGTATGTGTGATTGTCTTTTTCTGTTAAAAAAGAAAAATTAATAAAAAGTTCACAGCCAACTCTGGACTTGGAATCCTGACAATAAATAATAAGCGAGGGGAAAAAATGCTCGAGACCTTTGTATCTGTGATCTTCAAAAGTTTACTAAAATGCCTCCTGGCAGAAACAAAAGAAATAGTGATGATTAACTTATCTATTATACAAATGTAATAATATATATAAGTAAAATAAAATATTTGATTACCTGGAACCAAAGCTAATGCTAAAATAGGAGCAGATTCCGTGAACGTCATTATGATATCATTCGTTGTCATACTGTACACGTTTATTCCGTACTTCTTTAAACTGGAATTTTCACATTCATGTCCGCAGATGATGAGAGAGTCATCAGAAGACAGGATACTGCATGTTATTGTGAAATCATTACCAACTCTAATCTCCTTTATTTGACAGCCTTCAGAATCGTAGACAACAAGAGCGCTACCGGGGTTTGTGTGAGCTAGTAAGATGTCACTATTGTGACCCCAACAAACGCTGCGTAATAATCCTCGGTCATTTTTTATAGTATGTAAATTTTCAGATGTGTGGTAGTGGGTCTGAAAATGGTCCTCTGAAAAGAGATAAATAACTACAGTAAAATCCCGTTTATTCGAAGTTGAGGGGACCGAAAATCAAGAAAAAAGTTTGAATAACGATTTAGGATAATGCATATAAAAATTTCAAAAATTCAATTCTTTTTTACATACTAACTTTTTTCATAGCAACTCGAACATTTAAAATTAACAAACAAGTGTAAACAAATCACAATGTTATTTTTAAAAAAAACACTATTATAATGGACTATCTATTCGCGCACCATTTTTAATAATGAAATAATAGTCGAACTTGTCAACCTGCCATTTCTCCGCTGAAGTTAGCGACAAAAGTTTCCAGCGCTTTTAAAACATTTGTTTTGTGGTGGTCGCGGTGACATTTGGCACTTGCCTTTCAATGTTAAAGTTCTTTTTGTCATCATGTTTAATATTGTCTACAACCTCATTAATGGGGTCACGTATTTTTCTGTTAATTTTGTTTTGGATAATATTTTTTGTCAATCTCTTGTATTAATTAAATTTTTAGCAACTGTCGGCGTTTTGTATGAGTTTCGCATTAATGCTATTATCGAGAATATAAAATTATCAGTCAAAATTATAAAAATGTTTTAATTTTAATTTAATGAAATATGGAAAAGTCTAAGGAACGCAAACCACGCATTCGCGAATTTCAAAATGTCTAACACGTAAATATTAGAGAAAAACAAATAATGTTCTTTACATATAAAACAATGGCAATAAAATAATTAACTAGATACAAGAAAATCTGAGAAACGCTAACTACACATACTTTAAAATGTCTTGACACTAAACTTAAATAGAAAGAGAAATGTCTGTATTAAAATTAATACAAATTAAATAATTTATAAAACACGGAAAAGTCTGAGGAACTTAACCGCGTACTAACATTTGTACAACAAAATATACAAACGCTACGTAAACAAAAATAATAATGGTAATAATACGGAACAGAAGATTGGCAAGCACTGACATCGCAGCTAGCAGCTGGGAGAACTAGAGAACTGCATTACCTATAAGGGCGCAAAGATAATATTTGCTATCTTTTTCTAATGTAAAGAAAATGAGCGAGAAAAAAGCATGCGACCTTAAGTTAAAGCGTCGCGGTAAAAAATAAATATTTCAAATCGAGGACGCACAAGATGTATTTGTCATCTTTTCTAGTATACTGAGAGTGAGTGAGAAAACAAACAATGAGAATTAACTTTATGCGTCGTGAATCGGTATAGGGGCGGAACTACCCATTTTGATTGTCTTGGAATTTGGACAGGCACATCGCGTAGCGCATGTGTATTTTCCAGATTGCCGACATCTGACAAAAAAAAATCGAATTAGGTGAAAAATAGATTGACAAATTCATCTGATAGGGTCCAAAAATAGCTTCGAATAACGATATTCGATTTATAAGTACAATTTAGTATGGGACCACATTCTGCTCTAAAACTTCAACTTGCGGCGAATTTCGAATAAACGGGGTTTTACTGTAATTAAGCTGTAAGTGGTTAAGAATAAAAATCTCATAAATCTAATACATTATGGTCACATTACACTATAGAAATACGGCTATTTCTCCTACTGTTCTTCACATAAAAGATCTATTGGATTTGTTTCCACAGCACTCATGTTACGTGATATGCAGATTCTTCCAGGCAATGAAAGACACATGAAAGAGATGATATTTATGAACCAGGCCTTGATGAGATTAAGAAAAAGATACAGAGAAAACAAAAGCTGAGAAGTCGCTCCATAATCCCCAAAAATTATTTGTTTTGTTAACGACACGATGCAGACAGACCTTAGATATAGGTGCGGCATAAATATGATCAGTTCAATTAATAAAATAATTGAGGTTGCTTACCTTGTTCCCCAGAATCTACATCATCAACTCCATCTTCGTGACAATCATCCAAATTCCAAGTTTTCAGAAGTCCATCAGTGCTCGTAGAGGCCATTTTAAAAGGAGATTTTTTTTTCACTGCGATGGTTGTAATTTCACCTTCGTGTCCATGGAAGGTTTTTACTTTTTTATTTTCCCCCAAATCCCACAACTGTAAGTCATATAAAAACAAATATAAATTCAAGATGAAGGTATTACAAACGTAATGTGGATGAAATTAAATGTGAAACATTATCCAAATGATTACAAATATAGACAAATTTTTTAATGCAATTTATTAGGCCTCTTTAAAAGCAGTTTGTGTTTAACAAAATAAACATTTTCATTTGGGGAACCAAAGTGAATCCCGGAAGCCTGGAAAAGTTAACTATGAAAGGTAACGAAACTTTAGAATAAAAAGTTATACATAACAATTAAACTGACCGTGATATTGCCATCAGCATAACCGACGATAATAAAATCCATCCAAAATTTAATGACACAAATAGAATCTCGAACATCGAGAATGAGATAATTAATATCTTCGGCATTGTCTTCACCTCTAAAAGTAAATATATATGTACATATCATTAGTATATTAAAATTAATAATGGCATTAATGTTGACCAAATAAAATCATAATAATAAATACTTGGCCTTACTGAAATTGGAAATAGAGCTGGCATCTGTTTTCGTTCTGCATAACTATTTTCTGTGCCTTTTCGGCCAACCTTCCTTGCTGACTATGCTGCAGTATACTCTGGATGATATCAGTATTTGGATAGCTATATAGGTCATGACTATGATTGTGAATAAATTTAATTAGATCATTTATAAAATCATTGTCAGAAGCCGTCTAAAATTGAAAAAATACATATGTATGTGATTAAAGCATCTGTAATTTAATATGCAACACAGTAAGAGGTCAGTAAATGTCACAAGCTAGGTGGGTAATAAGCAGTGGCGTGCAGTAGTAGTAGGCATAGATTTAGGTTATGCTGTTACCAATAATATTACACAATCATATATAATATATGTACTACAATATATGTTGTACATAGGATTAAGAACTTTTGTTTAACCAACATATTTAGACAAAATGAATCCTTCGTTTATACGACACTACCTACCTACTATTAAAGTTTAAGTCTTAACGTAAAATAATACTTTCTTACTCATATAAAAATCAATATTAAAAATGTATGGATGTTTTTAAGAACACTTTTTATGACTGAACATGATTATTTTATTGTTTAATGATCCTTCACATAATAACTAAACAAAATAATTATTTTTATTAAAGGTTAACGTATAAAATAGTTCTGCCAATTGCTTTTTGTTTTTCCCAAATCAAAAACAAATTCATGCACCAAATGCACCTCGAACGCAAAGAACGATCATGAAATCAACACGTTAAAAACAGTAAGATAGTAAAATTCGCAAATGAGTAAAAGAGGAAGTTTAATGATTTGCATGCAGTTGTAAACCTTTCTAATGTTATTCTGTTAAAAAACAGCATAAGTAATGACTCCATACAAAACAGATCAACCGAAAGGAATTTTCAATTCAGTAAATAGCTAATTGTATGACTTGAGTAATTCACTAGCTTAAAAACAGAAGAATAATGTGAATAGCTACAATCGATGCATTGTAGCACACCGTTAATAGCGCTACAGCTGCAGCATTGGGTAGTCATGGGAGTTTTTAGAACTAAGCAATTAATGTTTCTACTGGTACACAGATGGCGCTAATTGTAATAAATCAATAAATAATGTATCCGTTCATGTCCATATTATAGATTATTCGATTTACAGTGAAACCTCAGTTTTACGTTCCTCGATTTTACGTTTTCCCGCTATTTATGCCGAAAAGTCGAAGTCCCGTTTCATCTTCATACATTCCCATACAAATATTTCTCACAATTTACGCGGATAAAATGATACATTTCCTCAGGTTTACGCCAAAACATTTTGAAAAGTCAACATGCCAACTCTACATTCATTGATTTTTACGCGCGAGATTTTGAATTTGACTTTTTTTTTTAAAAACTCAATCCATCAACTCTACACGAATTTTGATATTTCAACACGCCAGCTTTACAATCCCAGATATGTTCGTTCATCATTGTTATGTTTAGTTACGACTTGTGCTATCGATACTAGTATTGAAGAAACGTAAAAAGGGACACACTAATTACTCAGTGTAATTTTTTTTAACGTTTGACTGATGACCCTTTTGTACGTAAATTACTCATTTTAATTAAACGTTAGTCATCTGTCTGCAACACTGACGCCACACCACAAGAATTCATTTTTGTAACGGTAATATTTTTAGGGGTTTCAGAGTTATGTTTTTGCCGAACGACGGAACGACCAACATTACAATTTTCGCTTCACTGCACGTGTCAGTCACGTACACGATCTTCGCCGTGACAATTGATGATGTTTCTATGTCGATTTTTTAATGAGTTATGCATTGTTTATTAAAGTTTTTCAATGTTCTTTTATCAGTTTTGATTGTTAAATCGATTTTCATTTTGTTTTCACATTACTTTTAAAATGTTTCTGTTAAAATCATTTGACATTAAATATTGTTTATGTTGTTTATATTATGTTAGCCGTATATAATCATTAATACCTTCATAATTTGCTCTTAAAATGTCGCAACAAAGAAATACTATCGAGATGAAGATGATTATTTTTGAAAAATCTTTCGGTCATAAGCTCATAAGTCGAGAAGAAAGACGCATGCGCCTCGGGGTGCATCCATTTTTCATTACGTTTTTCATTTCCTCACTTTTATATTTTCCTCAGTTTTACACCGTTTTATGCTGTTCCCATAGAAGTATAAAATTGAGGTCTTACTGTATATTTATTTCCCAGAATTGTTAGTACATAATGCACAGCTTTTTTGCTTGTATGCACTGACGCCCCTGGTCATAAAATTTGGAAAGAAAGAACCAAGACCAGGATAGTAATTCATACTGATGATGGCAATATTCATAAAGTTGTTTCACAATCTAGTCTAAATAGTCAGCATAACCCCTTTGAAATCAGGAAAGATAAAATATTTAAAGGATCAAAATTGGGCAGAGTGGTACAGTAAGAGTAGGAATTGAGGTAGATTTTGAATCCTTTCAAAGCGAAAATAATTGGCGATTCAGAAAATTGTGAAAAATGTGAACATGGTAATATTAAATCATTAAACAGTAGAGGATTAGATTCAATGTTTCACTGAAGCACAAATCTGCGGTAACTGCGTTAGATTCAAGCTATAGAAATACACTAAAATGTGTAGCGTGCCAAAACTGTGATCTCTACAGTGACAGTATGGCTAAAATTCTTTACTTCATGTGGTGTTAAAAATTATTTTCCACTCTCCAATAAAAATCTAAATCCAACTGGCATAATCTCCACATGTTCAAGGTTGGATTTATTGTCCATTGTCAAAATAAGTTAGAATGGCACCCTTCCCATTTGATTCCAATGAACGGTAATATTACATATGACATTTTCATTAATGTGTTTATTTGACAATTGTTTTTGTGTATTTGTTTACCGACATTTATATGTACTAGTATTCAGTAATTTATTATTTTAAGTACATTTTTTAATATTTTGTGGAACCCTAAAATCGGTTCAGGTTGTGATAATTCCCGCAAAATTTTAACCCTCGACAAAAAACTATGATTCCAAACGATTTAAAGAAATATGAAGATCGATTTACCAATGCGAAACTCTCAATGCTTGTAGCGGCTCTACAATTAAACACAGTTAAAATTTAATGTTGTTGTATATTTGCGTGACATTTTGGAATTTCCAAAAATATTGCTGAATTTTAGGTTATCTTATATTGTTTCGTAAAATTTTTTTAATTTAATTTCTTAATTATTATCAATTTGCTTATCTGTTGAAACAAAACTAAATAGATTATTCAGAATTATTTTTATACCTTATTATGTTATATCCCATATTAAACTGACAATGGATGTCTTGTTTGCGGAACCTACAAACTTTTTTAAAGCTGCGCGACATTTATTTCTACGGCGCGTGCGAAATATTTATATATTATATGTGGGAATTCGTTACTAGGAAATTTTGATCCCTTGGATTTCACAATAACGAGGTTTTACTGTATTAAATAAAGTGTTTAGAACTAGAATTTCTTCTATTATCATTTGACAGATAGAGTGTAAAATATTTAGAAGACTTACCTTTATAATTTTATTAGAATATTGATGTTTGGTCAGGTCATGGATTACATCGGCCGGTCCCGCTAGGCGGATCTTATTTCCAATGAAAACAATGTTGGTATAGAGAGAATGGAACAGTTCCCACATATTGTCCACATTTTCAGTATTCAATATATGGTATCCGATATAATAAGCTATGTATCCATCATCAGGCAAAAAGGCTAATGACTTATCGAAATACCTTTCCTTATATCTAATTATCAGACTTGAATGCAGTCTTTTCATTTTTTCAATGCTGGATTGCTGGGTGGATTTTAAATAAGACATAATTAAGTCATGTACTTCATACTGGTAGCTCTTAAGGTCTAAACTGTAATGTTCTATTACGAGCGATTTGTTTTTAAATTGCCTCATCAGTGGTTCGACGTCGGGCTCGGGCACATCCATTATAACACTCAAGGCCTTAGTCGACACTTTAACATTATTTGGTAAAACAGCCAGAGATTTGTAGATTTTGATTATCTTATCGTCTTCTAATGATTTAATACACATTTCTATGGCCAAATATGGGTTTGGCTGTCCTGAAGAAGTCTTAAAAAAACTTTTGCTGCAAAAATGAAGAAACATAACATGGTTATTGATTTGACGGCTTGATTTAATAATCTAAAAATGTATAAGAAAAATAATGAAATATTGAAAGTACTGACAGTTTTGAAATTTGGAAATTTTTATTTAGTTATTGTTTTTTTACTTTTTTGTACTCAATATTAAGTATAACGTACTCAATAATATATTAAGGATGCAAACGAAGTACCATATGTTAAAAGGAGTCAAAAATATGAAAAAAATGTTTTTGAGAAACGAACCTTGGATTAAAAAAAAAATCCTTATTTTTCAACTGATTGATGAAATGTTTCCAGGATGCCTTGTCATGCTTGAGCTTCTCTCTGTTGTCTGCCAGCATCCCACCCAACATGGCCATCAAGAGAGGGGCTCCCTTGCATATATGGTGGATCTTTTTGGCTTGCCGTGGGAGCTCAGTCACTTCTACACGAACACATGATGCAATCAATTGCAGAGATTCCTGCTCTGTCAGACTATCCGATATCTAAAATAAAAAACATATTAAACATATTTTTATTGTTGCAGAATCATTAAATTGTAGATAATAAAATAATTTAGAGTAATCTGGTATTGACGTTATTGATTGCAGCTAGCCTATATTTATATTTATGACTCATTTTATGGAATCAATACATAAAAATTCTATTTTATTATGTAGACGGTATAAGATAAATAGATATCTTATCTTTATCAACAGATGGTGTCATAGGGCTATCTAAAATTACAGTTAAACACTATAATTTTAGATAGCAACTTACCTTAATGACGATTGGGTGAAAATTATTGATAAATGAAGTATCTTGAGTTGTGATCACAATCTTGCATCCGACATCAAAAGCTTCCGCCACTTTTGGTAGTCTCAAGTCATCTATAACTAATAACGCCTCTCTGAAATTAATATCTTCAAAAGTGCTTTTGAGAATATCCCGATAGTCTTTCCATCCTTGGTCATCATTAAATGTTGATTGAGAATTGGAACTCATTTCTGAAGTGGCATCAATGGTGCTACCGTCTCGGTAGAAATCTGATGTGCAAATTTTTCTATGTAATCTGTAGAATTAAGAGTAGAATTTGTTAGAATCTATTCAGAAAAATTGTCATTTTTATCTAATCTGGTTGTATAATAGTATAAATTCAGATTTTATGAAAATTTATAACAAATACAAAATAACAGATAAATAATAACAATATTAAAAATCCCACAAATTGTATGAGTTATATCGTTGATGAATAAACAACATCTAAGAGCCGATTCTTTAGTCAGTGGTAAATTTTTAGTATAGTAACTTTTTACAAACGCCTGTGGTAAAAAATGTTTGCAGGTTTAAACATCAAATTTAATATCTAATAATATGGCAAGGCGAATAATCATCAAATACCTGAGAATTTCGTCAAATTTGATTAATTTATTTATCACCATTGACAAAACATACAATTTTATGCATGACTTTATTCACCCCTGCATTCAAAATGGCAAAAAATTGTCACTCTATATGCTAATATAAATTCAACAGCGAGATCATCATCGGACAAACTCTCATTACTGAAATAGCGGGATATTGAAAGATTCATTGTCGTATATTGCAACTTTCCAAGTATCAATGTGACAAATGACTTTTGAAACAGCTGTACATAGTCTGCCATTTTTAACTAGTTTTACCATCCAATATCGCAGGGTAAAATTAGTTTACTATTGCATGTACTTTTGGCGGGACTAACATTTTTTACTAATAATTGAACCCACTTTCGAAAAATTTACCACTGATCAAACAACCAACCAAAAAGTGACAAAAAGAAAATTATTCAGGAGAAACAAAAAACAATATTGTTTAGTCAAAATTATTATTTATGGATAAATAAATTAAGAATGAGGTAGCTGAGTATGTGTGTTTATCTATTAAATTTTATAGAAAATATATTTATGTCCCTTAAGACAGTATTGATTATCTGTCAAAAATATTGTACTCATAAATTATGGAAAAATAATAACTTGATAACAACAGCTATAAATAATAATAAAAAAATTACAGGATGTTAAAATAGTCCTTGAAAGCAATGATAACATAGCTTCATCAAATTAGTTGCGAGTAAAAAAAAACCACCAGGTACATTTGAACATAAATACATTGGCAACATTTAAAATGACAAATAAACATTGAAATATTAGTACATATTGTGGTAAATGCTGTAATGTGTGTGTGTGTTACCTCGACTGAAGGGCTACGATCTGCTCATCCGAGTTGCAGTCTCCCACATTTATCCAGAAAACATTTCCGTGAAATGTGTTCACTATGAGTGATGGGTCGCCCCTAAGTGCGCTTATAGCTAATGCAGATTTGCCACTTCCGGCCATTCCATGCAAAACTAACATTTTGTGTCTCGTTAAACCGGCGAGCTGATTGGTTATATTTTTTTCCTGTGCGGGGACAATAATTGCAGTGCATTTTAATCAACAGATATAACTTTAATTTAAACAATCATTATAATATCAATCTCAGATTTTTTACAGATAGATAGAAAGATAGATTTTAATCTGCAAACTTCACCATAAAATTACATCCATAACACAAAAAGTGAATAAGCTGAATTTAAATACAAAATCAACTATTTGATTGTATTTAAAAAATTGTGGGTTTAAATTATTTATATTTTAAACTTAAACATTTATTCTGTCATAATAGTAATTAATATATATATATATTATTTTTGTAATTAAAGGCAATATTGGAATTTTTTTAAAGACTGCAACCATTAAATTAATTTATTTGAGAATTCTTACATATATAGAATATTACATACAGTCATTGAAAAATGTACCATATAATTTTTTGTTTTTTTTCTGTTGGTCAATAAGCCCTAAAAATATAAAAAATGTTCAAAAAAATATCATTACATAATGGGCAAAAATATTGTACACTAAAATCCCGTTTATTTGAAATTAGAATATAATATATAATTCCACCTGGAAAGTTTTATCAATTCCTCGATTTTTAAATCTTTCTCTTCCTTACCACAATGCATCAACTTAGCTCACATGTTTATTCTAATGTGAGGTGCAAAGTTTTGTGGAAAAATATCACCCTGATAAAACTTTATCAAATTGTGTTGTAAATCTGTTTATGGGCGAGCTTTCATTTTTCCAGTTTAATATTCGAGATATTCTACACGAATTTCATATGCTTTCAAGATGAGGCTAATAGTTAAATTCTTATAAGTATCAGAGAAATAATTAATAACATTATATATAACGTAAATCGTGATAGAGTGGAAAGGTTGAATAGAAAGAGACGACAATAAAATTGTTGATTTTCTCGCATTCGATACAAGTGTCAAAAATAACTTGTGTCTGGAGTCTTTTCCACCTTTTTTCATATTGATATATGGAATGAAATAATAATGTGTGCTGTCATTTGAATTAATCGAAAATTAAATAATTTATTGAAGCACCTAATTAATACATATGAATATGTTTTGAAATCAAACAAAGTACTTACATATATTTAGATGGTCGCTAAAATCAATGTTCTAAATTTAAAAATTTTATGATAGCTTCAATTTATTATTTTGTTTAATATTATCGATTTAAAAAGCCCCGTTGCCGTTTTGGTGATGTCTGTTTTATAATTATATACTTTTATGAAACAGACAGCTAGTATTTAAAATACAACAGTGTTAATATTTAATTGCGACATACATAAAATATTTCATTCAATCTTTGTTCAAGAAAACGTTTTCCTTTAAAATCAGTAAAAAGACATCTAGTTTATGAAATTTGCTATTAATGTTGTGAATAAGTTCAATATTAATTCATATTATGGATAAAATGTGTAAAAACATATATTTTCGATACTTTTAAACGAAAATAACAACAGCGCCGATTCGACGTCCGTCATGGCCAGACATATTGAAGTTGGATAGACAATTAAAATTATCATCTTTTATAAGACTGAAAAAATATTATTTAAAAACTGATAATTGAGTATTTGATATAAAACTTAGTTTTTAAATAGTAATTGAAGCATCAAAGCATGTAAGTAAATATAATATATTATTTAAAAACATATGTTTTCACTAAAATAAAGTATTTTAAAAATGTCGAAAATTGGTAATATGTCCTGCAAATTGAATGGTGTTACGTTTTAATTTGCCGTCTAGCTGAATCTGTTGATTCAACTGATCGACCTGCCAGGCTTGTTCTTTATCTCTCTGGTCGCCCGCCTATAGCGAAACGGGAAAGACTTCTACACGACAGAACCGGTAACGTGATAAAGAATATAAGGTGACGTTTTTTGTACATTAATGTTTATTCATTGAAGCATTTTATACCATAATCATTTGGTCCGCGACTCGACATGCGAAACCGAGCCCCATATAGGTGTTGCACACAGAGACTAGTGCCATAAAATAAAATGTTACGTATTTGTTACTTAGTTGTGAAATATTATTATTGACTTATAAATAATTATTATTTGCTTTACGCGGCGTGCCGCGGGATTGGGAATACAATAAACCTTTGCCCACCCGCCGGTACGCCGCCCCTGTTGTTTAAATTTAGTGTATTTAGTGCCGCGGACAACAGTAGAAATAAACAAATGTCGTAGTCCGAGGCACCCATACAAAATTATCCCGCCAGTTTTACTTTTTTGTCAAAAAATCCCTTATCAGAGCAACCACGGGAGCCCGCCGCTGGGAAAACCCGCTTAACGAACATTTCAAGATAACGAAATTACTAAACATTGAATAAATCAAAAGAAAACACTGGCCGGATAATTCTTGTAACGGGATATCACGGGTCGCGATATTTACTACAGAATTCCCTACTCGTGATATCCCCAATTGTTAATTTTAATATAGTTATTTAATTATTTGTCTCCGGAAAACGGATTCTGCCGCCTGTCAGCCCGCGACCGAAAAATGGCGCAATGTTGCGCTGTTCGGCCGGCAGGCGGCGCCGAACGCCGTATCGCTTGGGGCGCGGTTAGGCTTGTAAACGCGCCCTGATTGGTGCGGTGGGTGGTTTTGGGATGGCGCGCGCTAATAACAGCGCACGTCCACTCATCTTGAATAAATACAAGCGCACCGCAGTATGGAGGTCACTTCTCGTCAAACGTCTCGTCTCTACACAACTACATACTGCGGTGCACTGAATACACCTTTAGCAAGTGTTTCATTTTGCATCCCGCCTCATCCCTCGGTCCGGTACCGGCTTTCGAGTCTGTGTCCACCGACGGTTTGGAGCGAGTGTGAGGATCTCGACTTCGGTCGGGTGAATCCGCTCGTGCCCTAGCGAAGTGACTTGAGGCGACCACTTTTTGTTTGGTTGGCAACAATAGGAATCATGTATCTCATTAAATTGCTGAGGGATAACACAGAAATGGATAATTACAGTTATTATGGTAAATAAAGTATCAAAATATAGTAAATATACAATATACAAAGTCAATGCAAAAACCAACCCCTATGTGCGAATCATGATTCTCTTTAAATCGACGAGGGGCAGCATAGAAATTAAAATTACGACTATTGTGAAAGTTACAAGTAACGAAATATAGTCAATATTTGGCCCGCAACTCAGCGTGCGAAAACCAACCCCTGCGTACGAATTATTAGTTTTATCAAATTGCTGGGGGACGACACAGTGATGAAAATTACAACTATCCTGATAAACATCAGGCTGCATTGGCTGGACGACGAATGAGACTGCACCTTTGGTAGGTGGTATAATGCTTGTATTGTCTTAATTATGGCAAATAACATTCAGTTTATTAGTTTTAAATAGTGTATAACTTCAGATATAAATGAATAATAAAAGGGCCATTCTTAGGGTCTTAAAACAGATTAATACATTTTACATTGATTCTTATGGGAATAATTGTTTCGGTTTATGAACTCGGTTTTCAAATAGTTTTACGGAACAAATAAAATTCGTAAACAGAGGCTCCACTGTATACCAACTAGGTACTTCAATAAATTATTTAATTTTCGATTGATTAATTTAAATGACAACACACGTTTTATTTAATTCCATAATCACCTACGTCTTAATATCTCTAAGTGCCAAGCTATTAGTTTTACAAAAAAAAATTATCCTGTGTAATTTTCGTAATCTATCAGCAATGTTGATCAGTTAGGGAGATTAATGATCTGGGTGTAATATTTGACAGTAAATTATCATTCATTCCACACATTGATTCGATAATTAATAAAGGTCTCAAAATGTTGATATTAGTTTTGCGGACTGCAAAAATATTTTCAGACCTGAACACTTATAAAGTCTTCTACGCTTCTCTAGTCAGACCTCAGGTAGAATATAATTCGGTCATATGGTCGCCTCACTTCATTGTTCACTCGATGGCGGTTGAAAGAATCCAGAGAAAGTTTATAAGATACATTAATTTTAAATTAAATATACGCTGAGGATATTAATTATGATTATCTCATTAGCCATCTGAAATTGTTAAAATTATCAGGGAGACGTACGATGACCGACCTTATATTTCAACACAGGATCCATCAATGGTATGATAGACTGCCCCCAGATTGTTGGTCTGCTTGATTTTCACGCACCATTGAGATCGTCGAGACACAATTCATTGTTCTATTAGTGGTAATGTCAGAACACATGCATTAGCTAACTCCGCAGTCCCCAGATTGCATTCTTTGGGGAATGAATATGTGGTGGTGGTCAATATTTTTGCTGTAAATTTAACTCTTTATAGAACTACATTATTACGACTTTTTGTGTCTCAACTCTATGGTGACGGATAAATTACTTTACTTCACTTTTTATATTTATTTTTAATTTTGATTATGAAAAAACATGTTGACATTATATAATTTTTTTCTTTGTGTATTGCACTTTTAATGAAATTTTCTATTATTTTACAAATTATGTTAATGCCTGAATAAAGGCGTGTATAATAATAATAATAAATAATATTAATATGAAAAACATGGCTAAGACTCTGTATACAAGTTATTTTTGACACTTGTCTCAAATGCGAAAAAATCAATAATTTCATTGTCATCTCTTTCTATAATAACTTTCCTCTCTAGCAAGATTTACATAACAAATAACGTCCTTTAGTGTCTAGGTGACACTTATAAGAAGTTTAACTATATAATTAGTATCGGTTTGAAAAAGTGTGTAATTAGTGTAGAATTGATTGAATTTCAAACCGGAAAAATGAAAGTACACCCATAACTATTTTTTTTTAAATTTACCAAGTGAAAACATTCCACGTGACCGAGTGAGAATAACTCAATAATATTATTTACTGTCATTTTTATTGATTTGTTATTTTAAAAGTGTGAAAATATGTATACAGTAAAACCCTCTTAATAAATTCCCTTTTAATAAGTTTTCCCACCATATCACATTCTCCGGTCCCAAAAAGTCCCATACAAATTACGTATTTGACAAAACTCTATTTATCCATATAAAAACCTTTGTAATGTGTTTTTCGGCAGAAGATATTTTGTTTGACATTTCTAAAAATGAAAGTGGTATTCTTTTAATGGGTGCAATAAAATTTGGGTTTTGGGTTTTGCCCCACCATAAGAGATCTGTCCACTGAAAAAAATTGTTATATTTGAATAGGCCAATAAAATGTACTGCCTTGTTTCGACAAAACAAGAAATAAATTAAATTATTTTTTGCACGTGCAGATAATCTTCACAATACAAGAGCCGCATTGGTAATACTAATATCTTGTTTTATTTTTATTCATTTTTAACTTTAACTACGCAAACATTCTTGGCCGAAAAACCCTTATTTCAGAGAACAAAATAATGCATTGACATGTATTACTCTAATTGTACACTGTTCTGCATTAACTGAACCTTTAATACGTTTCGGGAATTTAAAATATTGTATTGTTTCATTTTTTAATTGTATATAAAAAAAAAGCAACTAATCAACAATTTAATTTTTAAGTGATTTACTTTATTGTATTATGTTATTAGTTAGTTCATGAAATTATTTAAAAAAATAAATTATGATGTTCGAAATCCTATAACGTTCCGTTTTCGAAGATACCATACCCTGTTTCATTAAGAGCTTCAATTAGCATTTCTGGTGTATATTGAGAATATTTTGTGAACTTAATTTTATTAACAAAAAAAAAAAACATGTTTTCAGATAGAAGCAAATTCGCAATGGCAAATACGGTTGTTTTTCGAATGGTACGATGGCAATTAAAATCTAGAAGTTTTGAATTCAGGGCACACAACTCTACCGAAAAATGCATTTTGCAAAATTCAGAATAGTTACTGTTTTCTCAAATTTAGCCGCGTTTGTTAAAAATAAAATTTCGCAACCGATGGTTAGCGCTTTTCTTTCAATTATCTTGTACCATAGTATAACAAGATATATATTTGAAAATTTATTGACAAAATCAAAAAACAAAGCAGAGTTTTTAAATATGTACTAAAAAATTTTTTTGATTTTTTGTTTGTTGAACTTTTTATGCTGTTTACATCGGCACAAAATAAATAAATTAAACACAAAATTATATTGTAACCATATTGGTAATTAAAAATTAAAATCGTAAAAGGAAAAAATGTTAATGTATTTTCGCATAAAGTTCGACCCTGCCAATGTTCGATATCGTCTAAATAATTTATCTGAAAATGCACTGCAAATGAGTCAGTAAGGGTGAATATTACATGTTTAAACGGAATTGACATTGCGTGTAAAGGTGATGTTTTTGGACAGTTATATTGATCGTACAAACGTTGAGAATACATGTAAATTGTGTAAATATCACCAAAAGGGATCAGTTTTAGGTACGAGGTCAAGACAGGTAAACTATTGACAAACAGTACTTTTTTAAAAATATGCATTCTTCAAGTTGATCAGCAGGAAACACACAGTACATTTTCTAAGACAAGTAAAAAAATTACGCTTTGTAAAAAGAAATAAACGAAACGCAAGATAATAAAATAATGTTCAATTTACATGTGACATTTTTGTCATATTTGATCTCCTATTACGTCTGACCTATCTTTTTCGCATTTTTATCTTGTCGGTGATTCTACATTTGATTTATTTTTCTTTTAATATTTATTTGATACTTTCTAACATTCTTTTTGCAGTCTGAATAGCTATTCTTTGAAAATAGTAAGAATATTAATGTGACATGTATTCAGTGTACGTATCAATTTTAAAAAAAACATTCTTAAATAATTGTAATATTAATGTAGCTTTATTTAAAATGTAAAATTAGTCAAATATAAATAATGTGAAATCCCTGCTAATAAGTTTTCACGCTTAATAAGTTTGAATGTGGTAGTCCCTCAGGAAACGTATTAAAAGGGCTTCACTGTATATGTAAACGAAAAAAGCTAGTATGTAAAATTTTTTTTTGGATTTTTGAAATTTTCTTTACCGTAAGTCATTACTTTTTTTTTTATTTTCGGTCTCCTTAGCTTCGAATTAATGGGATTTTACTGTAGTAAGAATTTAAACATTTTTATACATGGTCGTTTCATGGCAACTTCTGACATAAAATTAGTAAATAGAGAATGTAATTGAATTTTTAAAATAAACATTTATTTTCGATAGTACGCAGATGATGAAACCTGGAGCGAGGAGTTTATTCTGAGAGTTTATATCGAATATAAGAAAACCAATGATTTTATTTTTTTCTACTTTCAAGATTTATCCAAAACATAGAAGATTTTAATTAAATTCCAAAATTTGCACCGTACTGAAATTGTATACAGAATATCTAAAATTGAAATCTAAAAAGTCACCTTACAAATGTGTACTAGTCATGCAGACTTATCAGCGGTTCATCAAGTTCCAATGGTATCATGAGAATAAATATGTATTATATGATTCATTGAAAAATTATCACTCTGTTTTTTTTTTATCTGATTAAGTATTATGTAATGATAAAAAAAATGATGACAGGAGGTCTGGACAATGACAATGCCCCCCATACTATTAAGATGTGTAAAAATTACATTGAGAAACTAATTTTCATTTTATATAAATAAATTCTGGAGATTCCTTATGCTTTCAAAATATGTAATATTAAAAATACACATTCCTAAATATTCTTATCCTAAACAACAACACTGCACACAGTCTAGCCTATTCTGAAAATACCATTTTCTATTTGAATATTTTGAAACAATATCATTAAATGTCAATACTTCTATTGTTCCGTTGATAAGTTCCAACACTATTAAATCTGAGTGTGTCGTAATTGGCATACTACCATTTACATCACAATTGTTAAGACAACACAAACGATTGGCAGTATTTGAAAAAAGGAATGAATGTCACTTAAAAATGGGAGATACAAATAAAATAACTAATCATGATCACTTTGCCTTCATTTTTTTTAGGCTAAGCAGCGTTCATAACAAATAAAAATTAATAAGCTGTATATAATTTTATTTTACAATATTAGTATGACATTTAAATTCCCAGCATTAATATTAATAGTGAGTTGTGATTCAAATTCGTGAATGCAGTTTGGGTTACATTAACATTATTAATTACACAAAAAAAATTATAAATGACCATGTTGTGGAAATGAAAACATTCTAAATAGCACGGATTCCAATGATTAATCACAATATGAATTTGTATAAATTTCTAAGCTTACCAAATCCTTTCTTTGAACATAATGTATTGGCAATCTCGGTACATCTCCTCTGCTGAGTCCATCCTCGAAAGATTCTTGAATGATATCTCTAGGCACAGTGGACGTCTCTCCGACCTGAAGTTTTTCCCACAGCCAGTTGTAGTCTTTTTTTAAGCATTCAACAAAACTCTGATACGCCTCGTTGCCGTACCTTGGCAGCATATCCAGTAATACCGCTACTTTATCTGTCCGTTTGGTCTGAAAATAATGTAACATTTAAATAAGTTTCTGACTAGTACCGGTGAAAGAAAACTGTATTATCATTGGTTCATTTCAAAGTACGTACAAAGATCATAATAAAGTGAATTTGCAAAATTCAGAAACAATTTCTAATTTTAAAATTTCTGACAAGAATGTCTTTCTAAGAAAAGTGCACCTTTAGAACAAAAAGGTTACATATTCACTTAATTTAAAAATAAATTGACACTGCTTTTATATCAGATAGTAATTAAACCTGATGCAGGTGGTTTGTCCCATCCCCCTCCGACTTTTAGTTCATGTAATTAAAAAAAACGCATTATTTATGGGATGGCCTAATAGTTAGAGAAGAATGATTTTAACGAAGTTCAGCAGCGGAATCAGTAGGGATTCAGATTTACCTATTTATCTCCTATAAATTATTATTTCTTCATGCCTTGTCTAACAGTTGATGTTCTTCACTCAAATAGATTTATTTTAGAACTTTCAGTTAATTTCATTTCAAAACAAATATGTTGTCACTATATAAAACAAAATAGATACTATGAATAAACTGCATCTCACTGTCAGAAGCAGATAAACTGAACTCAAATAACTTTTAAGGTACATATGTACTAATATACAGTAAAGCCGCGATATAACGAAATCCAAGGGACCAAAAAATAAAAATTCGTAATAACGAATTCCCACATATAACGAAATAAATAAAAAAAAATCCTACTACTATATGTTACGCGCCGTCGCAAAAAAATGTTGCGCGGCTTCAAAAAAGATCGCAAATTCTGCAAACAAAGGAGGAAGAAGGCCATAGGGAACTGAATACCTACATATTTTTAGTAGTTTTGTTATTAAAACAGATAAGCAAATGGAAAATCAAAGGAATTAAATTAAGAACAGAACCTATTCAACACCAATTGGAAGATATTTTTGTAAATTCCAGAATATTGCAAACACAAAACAATATTTTAATTGTGTTTAAATGTAGAGCCGCTTCAAACATAGTTTTGGGCATGAAACATAAAAAATAATTCAAAAATAAAAAATTTACAGTTGAATCGCGGCATTTTTATAAAATGAGTCGTATATAAATTACGAAAGTACTTACCGGCAACCACTTCAAAATATAATCGTTAACATTGTTCACTTAAAATAATCGTTTATTTTCCCTTGTTTAGTTTTAACATTTCTTTCACTGTCTCGTATAATTATTTTAGCCAATGCATCGCAATCATCGAAGCAGATGAGATTTCATTGCTTTCCTCATTCAATGTGTCATTTTTGGTTAAAGTTTTGCGGGAATTATCACGTACTGAAGCCATTTTAAGGTTTCACAAAATATTAGGAAATGTACTTTAAATAATAAATTACGCTACACTAGTATGTATACGCAGATTTCAGTAAACACACGAAAACAATAATTAATAGAAACACAAAATGCCGTACAAAAATAGTCCATAAAGTATTTTAACGAATTATTTATATTATTGACGAGTTCACACGAAAACAATTGTCAAACGAAAGTGAATTTATGTAAATATTCAGTTCGGTCGTGCAATAATCGCGTTAAAAGTGGAACAAACTTAACTCTACAGACGTTACACTGAGACTGACATTCCCAATAAGTACATACTGCAACTTTCGGGGGGTTCCTGTTAATTTTATATTTTCCAGCTGTTTGGGTCTGGGATTGCAATACATATTAGAGGCGTATGCGTACGTAAAACGTGTCCGAGTGAACGCCGCAAGAATTATGTCAAATGGTTTTATGGGCCTACTATGAACCCAAGAAGAAGTTTGAATTGTTTTACTACCTTGTCGGCAGACCGCCGCGCACCGCCGAAAAGGCCATTAAACCGTTCGCATGCGGCAGATGCAGCGGCGCGGCTTTGTAAGTGCGAAATAATATTTTCATCTTTTAACATTTTTTTATTTCGTTATAAATTTACGTAAATGTATTGGCATTTTTTCGTACGGGACAAAAATGATTTTGTTATAAATATTAACGGGATTTCGTTATATAAATGCATTTTTGTATGAAAAATTGGTTTTAGGGACTAAATTTCGATTTTTTTTTCGATATACGTCATTTTTCGCTATATCGGGGTTCGTTATATCGCGGTTTTACTGTATTTTTATAGTACAATAAACAGTAAGTAGTACACACACACACACACACACACACCCTTGGGGTTGGATTGTCCTACAAAAAATGTGGAACATGTAAAATATTAAGTTTATAAAAAATTACATACCAGCTCCATGATGTAGGCAAAATCATCCGTTTTCATTACTTGAGAAGATATCAGACTGTGCAGTATGTGGTTGACATCCAGGTCCTGCACAATGCTCTCCCTGTGCACCTGGAGCAGGTGCCGCCTGATGTTATCCATCTCTCTGGAATAGAAAAAATACTAATTTACGGACATTTCAAAAATATCATTTATCAAAGTTGTGACCCGAAACAATTACAATTCAAACAAACTAAACTAAATTGTATTGTTTAATTCAAATAAATATGAATCCACTAACTAACTTACCATCACGCTGTTACTCCGCAAGGGTAGGCAGAGAGGATAGAGCGCCACACTCTTCTGTCCTGACACACAGTTCTCGCCTAATCCACATTCATACATCTTCTCATACAAGCTCGCCGATTATTGAGGCTTCTAACAGGACCATCCTCCATTATCCAGTTTACCTGGACGTGCCAAGACTTCTGTGGACGTCCTTTACTTCTGGTGCCATCAACACATGCGTCATATATCTTCCTTACCATTCTCTCCTTATTCATCCGTTCCATATGACTGTTGCACACAGAAACTATTACCACAATGTGAATTTGCTACTTATTTTATGACACACAGATACTACTATTATAAGTTGAAATTGTTGCTTATTTTTATTGATTTATAATACTATAAATTATTATTTGCTTTGCACGGCGTGCTGCGGGATTGAGAGCACAATAAACCTTTGCCCACCCGTCGGTACGTCGCCTATGTTATTTGAATTTAGTTTAATTTAGTGCCGCGGACACAGTAGAAATAAATAAATGTCGTAGTCCACGGCACCTATACAAATTATCCCGCCAGTGTTCACATTTTCTAAACTGGCCTTCTCAGGGCCACAGAAATGGGCCCCCCGCTCAACTCACTTAACGACCATTTTTCGGAACAACGAAATTACCGAAAAACTAGAATAACTCAAAAAGGAACACTGGCCGGATAATTCTTATTGCGGGATATCACGGGTCGCGATATACACTACAGAATTCCCTACTTGTGATATCCCCCCTTGTTAGATTTAGCACATATTTGTATTTATTAGTCTCCGGGAAACGGTTTCTGCCGCCTGTTAGCCCGCGACCGAAAAATGAATCGAAGTTGCGCTGTTCGGCCGGCAGGCGGCGACGACCACCGCGTCACTCAGAGCGCGGTCAGGCTTATAAACGCGCCCTGATTGGCTCGGTGGGGGATTTTGGGGTGGCACGCGCTGCTAACGGCGCACGTCCACCGAACTTGAATAAATACAAGGCCGCCGCAGTATGGAGCTCACTTTCGCCAAACGTCTCGTCTCATACACATATTCATACTGCGGTGCGCTGAATACACCTTTAGCAAGTGTTTTTCATTTCGCATCCCGCCTCATCCTTCGGAACCTCGCCGTCCAGCAGCCTTCATGCCCGATTCCTCGGTCCGGTACCGACTTTCGAGTCTGTGACCGCCGACGGTTTGGAGCGAGTGTGAAGATCTCGACTTCGGTCGGGTGAATCCGCTCGTGCCCTAGCGAAGCGACTTGAGGCACCACTTTTTTGTTTGGTTGGCAACATATCACCAAACCACCTTAGTGATCCTTTCTTAATCTTACTCACTACACTAAGATCAGCTTTACATTCTTTCTTTATTTCTTCATTCTTACTCTGTCATAAACAGATCTACTACATATACGCCTAAGCGATTTCATTTCCACTGCATTCAGTCTACTTTCGTTTCTCTTCTGCCAGTTCCAGGCCTCACTTCCATACATCAGTGTCAGTACCAGGACTCCATTGTGTACCGCTAGTTTTGCCTCAGTTGAGTTGCCCATTAGCTATAATTCCATTCAAAACGCTGTTCACTTGGTTTCTTGCAGTCACCCTCCTTTCGATATCTTTCTCAGCCTTTCCGTTTCTATCAAATATACTTCCCAAATACACAAACTCATCTACTCGTTCCAAACATTACCTACAAGTATTTTGCACATTGTTTTGCTTTCTTCCTTCTCGAATACGATCACTTTCAACTTGTTGACATTCATAATAAAGTCACTTTCATTGCATACATTATATTCACTAGACTCTGTAATTCTTGTTCATTATTATCCATTAGTACTGCATCATCGGCGTACAATCAAATCACTGATTTTCGCTCCCACATTCATATATCGCAGTTCTTTCACACAATTATCCATATATGTACAAGTTGAACAGTCAAGGAGACATTACACAACCCTGCTTGACACCTTATGTAATGTCAAACCATGGTGTGAATGATTCATTGATCCTTACACATGCAGAACTTCTAACATATAGGGATGCGATTACGTGTATAAAACTATTCACTCTGTACTCAGAAAGTACCTTCCATAACCTTTTTCTTATAACTCTATCATATGCCTTTTGCAAATCTCCAAAGGCACAAAAAAGTTTTTGGTTCTTTGCCAAAAACTTTTCCATCATCACTTGTAGAGAAAAGATCTGATCCATGCATCCTCTTACATCCACAAAGGACCCTTGTACGTCCCATACTTTTTCTTTCATCATCGTTCTTACTCTTTTTATTAAAATCCTTCCATATAGTTTGCCAACCAAGCTTAGTAGACTAATTGCCCTATAGTTGCCGCATTCCATTCGCGACCCTTTGCCTTAGTAGAGGCATAATAACTGCTCTCCTCCAAACATTGATTGAAGAGCGCGTGAAGCCACGACACAACTAATGGGCTACCAGCCTTGATATACTCGGAGGCAATGTTATCATACCCCACAGCCTTACCATTTTTCATATGCATTGTTGCATATTTTATTTCTTCCATATTTATTGCATTCATATCGCTTTCATCATTCATACTTACCCCAGAGAACCTCTTGAGGGATTACTCATTTGCATTCTCTTCACTCTCATACGTTTCTTGGAAATATTTCATCCGTATATCTTTTATTTCGTTCTCATTCATTATTAACATTTCTCCATTTACTGACTTAATACCTTTCATACTGCTTTCACCACCACATCTGGATTTTTTGATTGCCTTCCAAAAGAATTTTATATTATCCTGAAAATTTTGTCATTTTCACCCCTTTCTCTCTTTTCAGCCAGTCTTTCCTTTCTTTTACACCAGATTTAACTTTTTTCTTATAAGCATTGTACAGATCTTTTACTCTCGAGTATTCATTTCCATTTACTGTCAAAAGATAACGCCACTCATTCCACCATGAATCGCCTTTCTTTCTTCCTTGGGTAGTTATGCCACAGATTTCCTTCACTGATTCGCATAGAGTAACCTTAATGTGTTCCCATGCATTGTCTATATTCAGATCATTCGCTCTTTTCTCACTCAGCCTTTAAAAATTTTCTCTAACATCATCCTTTTATAGGTTCTCAATTTTGATTCTAGATGATGCCGATACTGTTTTTTTTCATGAACCAGCATCCTTGAAATAAATGTATTCTCGAGATAACAAGGAAATAGTCAGTTTCCATCTCAGCTCCCCAGAACACCCGAGAATCAACAGTAGCGGATTTCAGTCTAGAGTCAACCACTATAAAATCAATCATTGACCTTTCATTCCCTCTCTCCCATGTGTACTGATGGATTCCTTTGTGGTCAAAAAAGGTATTTGAAACAAAAAGGTTTCATTCTAGGCAAACCTCAAGTAGATTATTTCCATTCCCATTCATCTTTTTGTCACCGTACACACCAATGGCTGAATCGAAACCATCCCTCCGAGTTCCCACCCATCCATTAAAATTGCCTGCAAAAATTATTCTTTCATTGTTCCGTTTCACATTCATTACATCCCTTACATTTGTCCAAAATTTATCTTTCATCTCATCATTTTCTGACTTTACGGGGGCATAACCTACTTCTAAAAATAATTGTGTAATTCCAATCTTAAACCAGCTCCACATAAGCCTGGCACTGATAAACTCATATTCTCTCATACATTCTATCATTCTTCTCGAGGCAACGCTGCAACACTCTGACACACCAATCCACCTCTGGGACCCAGACCACAGCACCAGCGTGTCATTGTGCTCCATCTCTCCTCTTTCTTACTTCATGCTCTCGCTAATACACAGAATATCTAAGTTTTTCCCATTCATATTATCACATAGTTCATTCATCTTTCTGTCCATTCCTCCCCTAACATTCCACACACCCACTCTGCACTCCGTCCTCCTCTTCGCGCCACCACGGGAACCGTGGCATAATGGGGGGCGAACCTCATTGATACCCATTGGCATGTCACCCGTAACCTAACACTAATTCATAAATACCTTTACAACATTAGCATTTCATCCAATCCACTAATCGACCTACATTATGAAGACATATAATATTTATTTGTAATTATATAATACAATATAAAAATATATTTGAACTGTGCCCGTCTGTCTCACTAGAGAAATTCTGTGTTGAGACGGGTTATATTGGAGAATATATTGTCATTATGTATCTAAAAACTTAATACTAGACATTTCTAGACTACATTAGACACAGTATCAGATTAATAATTCATCAGTATCAGAAAAAAGATTAATAATTCAAAATTGCAGATGCACAAGCCATAACACGTACTATTGATTAGGGCAGTAATTTTTATCAGTTATCTACCCGGTACAAATGTTTTTAATTCGCCCCAAGGCCAAAACCTTTTGAAAAACAAAAAAAGAAATAAAAATCTACAAAATATTTAAAAATTCGAATAGATAGCAGACTCAGAGATCATATTTTTTTCTGTCAATTATTCATGGCGTTAATTCAACATAAATTAACTTAGATCGCAATGTACACTATGTATACAATGCATGTGACATCAAGATAATAAAAAATATTTTAGGTTAGATCAGATTTATAAAATAACTAGATATTTCAACTAATTTCACCAATTTCAATTTAATGTATGCAATAATAAATCATTTTAATTCAGTAAAATTAAGAAACTATAGTTTTCTTTTAAATCAGGTTAGATTTATGACATGTCAGACCATGTATCTTAAGAAATAACTAATTTCACATTAATGGTAACATATGATGCGGCTCTCGTAGTCCAGTAGGCATGACACTGGCTTCTCATACTGATGTTCCTGGTGAGGACACAATTCTCAAACCTCTGGGTGTTCTTGTGTTGTTTCTTTACAGTAATTGGGCCTCATGACCTGTTGTGGTGTTATATTTTTTTTTTAAACTGGATGCACATAGTGCAATACCAGGTGAACAATAATGTATAATGTTACAGAGTTCTTGCACACGAGTAAATGATGTTCATATAATTAATAACCTGAAATATTTGTAGCTCGATTGATATTTCCCGAAAGTGGATCAACAGAGAAAGGGTGCGAGGAGAATTAGTCACCTAAGACGTTAGAGTAGCACTTGCTTAAGCCGACTTACAGATTAGTCCTTAAGATGTGTCTGATAATAATAATAATAATGGATAATTTTTATAGCGCCATTTAGTACCTCACACTCGTGGGATATATCAGAAACTCTGATAGCTTATGTGGCCACGCGATATACACAAACAACCACTGTTCTATATGATCGCACGGGTGAATCAGGAAGATCAGAGTTTTCCCGGTAACACATTACAATACTTATAGCTTATATCCTGCTTGAAATCCAAGCAGATGAACTAACTACAAAAAGGAATCACCTGTAAGTTCAATTTTTTTATATTTAAATTTTATGAGAGCCTATGGAGATGCATATACTAGTTGATGCAGATGGGCAAGAAAGGGGTTAAATATTAAGCAATGGTGTTATTTTATTATGAAAAAGCAGTAGACTAAATCAAAAACAATTTTTCAATTACTTAATCCAATATCACAGTGTAGTTCAAGGTCATCAAAAGACAATTTGATATAAGGATGTAATTTGTATTCCTGTAACACTTTCAAGATTCTCAGTTAGATTACGTCAGAGTTAAAACATTGCATTACTCATGGTGCGAAAAGATGTACAATGTAAGCATGCAATGTTTAATACAATTAGAAAGAAATCAATTAATAACAACTAAGGATGAAACATGCAAAAATATAATGTACAAAATAATACCGATTGGCAGACAGTGATTTTATCCGCCAACGGACACGGCACTGTCGCCGGATTCTTGGCTGGCGAAAGGCGGAAATCTTGGTTCGACAGCTTGATGCCTGTGACAATATATAGGAAATTAAATTATGCACCCCATTTGAAGCTATACGTTTATAACTTAAAATGACAGGATACCTTTTTTAATCACTTACAACCAGTGGTGATGAAATAAACCATGATTGTAACTGTGATTGTAATGATTATTAGTAACTGTAATTATTTGTAATTTAGCGAGCAATCGCTGATACACTTGGAACTAAACACCAATCACAATCAGTGATAATCACAGTTTACGTCATCACTAATAACTGATATGATTCAGTCTAAGTCAGAGCTTTTGGGAACCTTTTAAATCAAATATGAAATAAAATAATGTAACCATATAAGTCAGGAGACAGTTCACAACACAATGTTGTACATCGAACAGCGCTTTCGTAACCCCAAGTAAATGGGATTAATCATCATCATTTATAATCTTGCAAAGTAACAATTAGGATCTTGTCTTGAATGATTATTTTTATGCATGTATGATTTTTCATATAATATATAGGTATATATATTTTTAAGAAATTTAGTTTTACACGTATTTGCTCCTCATTTAAATTTAAAACAAATACAGTGGAACCTCTCATAACGAGCAGTTTGCATAACGAGCAAAACATTTTTTTTTTAAATGGCTCCCTTAACGAGCGACATTTCGCATAACGAGTGACGCGCTTGTTTACCATTCAGAAACTCCACGAACCTTCAAGAAGTGTAATGTCCAAAAGAGCAGGCTAAATGTGATTCTGTGTAAAAATATATGCTCGAGTTGAATCTGCCACTCCATGTCTCGCTTGTTTTGAACAACGCACCTGGTCATCCTCCAGGTCTACAAGATGACCTTCTTAAAGAATTTAATTTCATCAAGGTCCAGTTTCTGCCTCCCAACATCACTCCGTTACTCCAGCCTATGGACCATCAGGTTATTTCTAACTTTAAGAAACTACACTAAAACACTCTTCGAGCGTTGTTTTGAGGTGACTGAAGGGACCGATCTCACCCTCAGAGAGTTTTGAAAAGATCACTTCCACATCATTGCTTGGCTCAAGATGATTGACAAGGCATGGGAAGGGATTACCCAAGAGGACCCTCATTTCTACTTTGGCCAGAGAGCATTGTCGAATGAACTTTGAGCGATTTAAGAGTGTACCTATGGAGTCTGTAGATTGTAACTTTGGCCAAGGGACTGGAAGTGGATAATAATGACATCGATGAGCTTGTGGCAGAGCACAGCCAAGAGCTGACCACCGAAGAGCTTATGAAGTTGAATCGTGTTTCACAGCAAGAAGTTATGGAGAAGAGTTTGTCAGTGGAAAAGGAGGAGGTAGCAAAGCAACAATATCCTGGCGCAATAAGAGAAATGGGAAACTGTTGCGTCGTATATTGAGAAGCATCACCCTAATAGGGCGGTGGCTATGCACGCTACAAATTTATTCAATGATAATAAGTCATTTTCTTTGAATAAACGTTACAAATTAAAATATTGAGTATTTTTTGCAGCACGGAACGCATTATCGTATTTTACATTAATTTATATGGGAAAAATTGTTTCGCTTAACAAGTGTTTTATATTACGGGTAAGATTCTGAAATGAATTATGCTCGTTATGAGAGGTTCCACTGTACTGCATTAACACATTGCTTTTTGTTATTCTCAAAAAATCACTCTCATCACTGAAAATGTTCAGTAGCAAGATGTGTTTCGGAATTATTACGTTATTTGAATCAGAAAGTTTATTTACACTAAAACGTGAGATTAAAAATCAACACTTTGAAAATGGCTCAAATTGTTAAAGGCTTTAGTGGTGTTCTATATCTAGGTCGATAAATGACGATTGGTACAACATAAATATCACTTTTTGATAATAGTTTTTATTGTTTATAATTTTTTATAACCATACTATAAAAGTAAAACAATTGGTGAAAAAAAAATTGCATCCACTTTCCTGAACCATGTTATATCAAAACTGTTAAAAAAATGTGCTAAAAGACTCAGGTGTATTTACGAAATCCCTTCCAAATTATCACTTTCTACACGGTGGGATTAAAATTATACTGATTATTTAAACATGGAAAGATATCAGATGTAAAAGCTTGTTGTTGAATTAAACTCTAACATCTGTAACACTCCAATAAATTTTGCATATTTTTAGGATCAAACACACGTGTTTTATTTAGGTAATCTGTGTTAGGACTTTTCATCACTGATATTTGCTGACAATCATTTATGCTTAATATTTTGATGCATTACAAACTATTCAGTTGGAGTTCGATTTCATAATTTGTGGTGTTAAATATTTCAAATCGCAAGATTCTATATTTCAAATCACGAATTCTGAAATTGGATGTTCATAAACTGAGATATTACTGCACTTACGGCAAAATTTTAAATCTAAATTTGACATTTAATGTTCTCACATTACCAGAAAAATTATCAAAACAATTCACATAAGTTAATTTGATTAAATAAATTAGATAAATATACATTTATCTTATTTAATGTGTTTTAACTTGTGTTAAATATGCTTTAACTTTAGTTAGATAAAAGAATCCATATGTGTAGTGCAACGTGTACATTAAATAAATGCTAAATGTTTCCCATTTGAACAAAAATAAAACAATATTATTGACCAAATAATTCGAGAAAAGCTATCCAGTTTAATACCGTTTAAGCAAGAACTTATAAAATACTGCTTAATATGAATATAGACAATAAATTTTAAAAATTCCCTGAAAAAGTCGATTATTTGGATCTTCATTTATCGCAGTGTCCATTATTAAAATCATTGTCAGTGTCGGGATTAAAAAAACAAAAATATTATAACAAGGCAATATATTTCACCATGATTTCCTTTAAACAGTAGCTAAAGAAACATAAACATGACTATCATTTGTAAATGATAAATAAAGATAAATCTGCCTGTGCTAACTTGTTGATAATATATTACGTCAGGTTGTTACAATTGATAATAAAGCTTTACTTTACAATATTACAAATTCATTCGATTTGGTTCATTTTTTTCCCCCCAGCATAGTTGAGTGTCCTGATTACATAAATGGAGTCAAATTAAGGCGCTCGCAAGTATTAAAAAAGGTATTATACTTAAAAGCTTCGCTTTTTCACGGTACATTTAAGATTTAGGCTATAATTGGAGCAATTGGTAATATTTTAAAGTTATTCCTAAAAATTGATTTGTAGAAATAAACCACTCAATACAAAAATAATAATGTGCCAGGATCAGTAATACAATGAACGCAATCCCTAGCTACTGCCATTGCATTGTTTGTATTTACGAAGGTACTCAACCAATATTATAATTGACAATGTTGAGAATTCTGGAGGAAAATTTATCCAATTTGAATGATGCTCTGAAAATATGATATTATTATTGTTTATTTTATGTTATATCATATTAATTCCTTAATTAATATAAAATATAGTCAATAGTACCTAAACTTCGTTGAAAAATAATTAGGAAACCTAAAAAATAATTGCAATTAACATAAACATATAAATATACATAATTGTTTTTTTTTTTGAATGAATGAATTAAAACATGAACCTAGATACACACAAATATCATAAAATTAAAGCTGATTTGTAAGATGCAATTAACAAACACGTACATTCATAATTTTGTACGAATTTAATACTAAAATGTTCTATCATAATATGTATAACTAAAATATGATCCGTAATATTTTTATCGTGGCATAATAACGTCGTAAAAATAACGAATTAAAATAATACATTCAAAAATATTTTAAAAAACAGCTTACCAGTGCTTATATGACTTAACCTTCAAGTACGCAGGTAATTTCTTTTGTCTTCGCAAAGATATAAAACTAATATAATCTAACGTAAACATTTAAAAGTAGCACAAAATATAGAGTTTAAAAGTAATAACGTATCTTTTTAAACTAAAAAAAACTCAAAATAATCATGCATGTACAATCTATTTAACACTTATCACAAACCAAAACACTTGTACCATTTACTACAAAATTACAAAACTAACTTTAATAAACCAAAAGCAATCACAACAGATATTTGATAAGAATATGACTCAAGCGCTCATAGACAATTAGACAATATATTATGTAGGAGGGTTCCAAAATTAACACGGTAGAGGACATTTCATACGTGCCCAATAAATTCAAATATAAATGCCACAATGTTCAAATAAAGAAGTTGTAAATAAATCGTTGAAACCTAGAACAATTTGTATAAACATTTATGAGCTGTTGTGTTGCTTCATTTGACCTATTTGACGGTCGTTTTGGAACTCGTTGCGGGACACAAACTAACAAACGTAATAAATTGATGTGTAACTGTCAGAATTTAACAATATAATATATTTTTAATAATTTATTCAATTAATTATTCACCTAATTGGCTCCATTTTTACGGATTGGTGGAGATTTCAGCAGCCGCTTTCCAGCACTCAAACCCGAACCATCCACATTTATCTTATACATGATTTTCTCAAACCTTTATTATATTATACTACGTTTATTTTTACATACTTAATAGTTCTCTTTCATTCAATAACTTCTGATACTTTCAAGAACGCTTTTTAGTACTTTTGGCCATTTCAACATTTCGTTGATGGTTCTTAGTTTATTGGCATACAATGTTGCAGGCGAACTTTATAACAAGCTTAATAATTAAAGAGCTTAAGATATTTGTAAACGTCTATTTTCATATTTTTAGTATCCATCATCAGTACAGTCATTAAAATACTTGGCTGTCACGCGGAAGACCGGGAATTAGTACTCTGCCAGGGAGATTTTTATTAAAATTTTATTTTTCTTAATTTATCATTATTTTTCGAATTTGAAAACATATTCTAAACATGAGTGGTACGGTACATGTGTCTGAGATACGTAAACCTTTTTTCTTAGAATTCCATGCATGATTTTCAGCAAAAAATATATTAAATATATATATATGTCATACAATGTGTAGTCACGTAATATAGTGAAATGTTTAATAATTCCTCGTTATTAAAACTTCTTTTGTCATTTTATTTTATGATTGAATAAAAAAAAATACATTATAGTATTATTTTTGTTCAATTTGATGAAATAAAAAGAATGGCGTTAGATTGAGCATTGAGTAGCTTGTTGGTGTAATGGTTAAGACGCTGGCCTAGTGATCTAGTGATCGGAGGTTCGCGCCTCGTTCCAGGACACTAGCAAATTAATTCTATTTTCATAGTACAAGCGTTTAGCTTAGTTTGAAAATAGTAAGAATATTGATGTGACATGTATTCCGTGTACGCATCTGATATCGACTGATACAAGGATTAGAATGGAGTCAGCGGTAGATGTCGATACTTTCATAATGTATCTTCATATCAGTAAACAAGTTTTAGTTATGCGAGAATTATATTTAGGTGCCGGAAAAAAGTTTAATCTCAAAAATGATATACTTTTATACATAATAAAAACGATCGTTTTGCACGTTTGTATTACAATACTTATATCGCCTACATATAAGTCAGATGGCGATGAATCTTTGCAGAAAAAATATTAATATTCTGAAGACGAGTCCCTATTTTTTCATTATTGTAAAATAACTATTTATTAATATTTTTTGTCTTTTTAATTACAAAGTAGCACTTAAAAATATTTAAAATATATATATTTTGGTACGGACATAACCCAGTAAAAATGGAATTACATGTAGAGTTGTATATAACGACTTTCTGTTAGTTACGAATATATAGAAAAAAGATAAAGGTTAATTTAAAAGCTTGAGCTTGTGTGAGAAGATGTATGAATGTGGATGAGGCGAAAATTGTGTGTTAGGATAGAATATTGTGGCGTTCTATTATGACAAACGGCGTGATGGTAAGTTAGTTAATTTATAAATGCAATGAATCATAAAATATGAACGCGTAATGGTATGTAATTTCTTATCTATGTATGTAATCCACTGATGCAAACCATAAACAAAGCATTATTACAGATAAGACAGTATACCATAGAAGTAAACAATGCATACATGAGATCGCTATGGATCGGCCCAAATCTGTCAAAGTGTCAACCCAGTGTCAACATTTGAACATTCACTATTATGAATGAAAGCACTGAACGCGACCGGTTTTTCAATTAGTTTTGATTTAACATCATTTTGTTTTTTATCGGTGTTCGACATAATTAAATATTTTAGAAGCATTAACATGGACAACCAAGAAAGAAATCCTTTGTTGCTGAAAAATAATCAATCTGAAAGCAACAGGTACCGAGACGTAAGTTCGGGGTCTAGCTCTGAAGACGATAATTGGTCTGGCGGTTCATCTAGTTCTTATTATTCTGATTCAGAAAGGTTTGTAAATTTATCAGTAATTTTACTATTTTTATGGTTAAATAAAAATTATATATATAAGTAATCTGATTCTCCAATATTTATTTTATTAATTATTATGTTAATCTTGTTGTACTGTGATAAAAATAATTAATATGTTAGTTTTGATCAGGGATATATGGATCAGCTTAATTTTGAGTGATAATTGAAATAGTAAGTATTTTAAACTTTTTATATATCTACTTTTCTAGATCTGCTAAACAAACTAGTTGATCCAAAATTCTCAGGGATGTTATTATTTGGTTTCTTGTTGGATAATAATATTGTTTCAAATACAGCAGCTCTTTTATCTATTTTATTAAAAAATGTCTGGTTACTTGATATTTATGAACATTTGAAATAGCAATTAAAATAATTTGAATACTTATTATTTTATTTGTCATGTTTTAATTCATTTACCAAGAGTATAAAGGAAACAAACATTAAAAAAAGAATAATTATAAAACAGCAATATACTCCATAAAAATACTTAATATTTTTCAAATCAGTAATTTTTTTTATTCCATATATGCCAATTGAGATTTTTAACAATGTAAAAATCAAAAATTAATTTCAATTATAATAGGGGTACCGGAAAGAAATCAATTTTTTTACGTTCCTTGTTTGAGGTCATTTTGGAATCAGATCCTCGTCAAAGTATCGAGGATTTATACCAAAAACTTGCTGCTCCATGGTCTACAGTGCAAGAATACATTAAAAAAATTGGCAAAACTAATCGAATGGGTGTTTGGGTTCCCCGCGCGCTGTCCGTAGCCAACAAAGAGGAGCGAATGAACATGTGTGATTCACTGTTGTCAAGAAACAGAATTCACCCATATTTGGATCAAATTGTGACTAGTGACGAAAAGTGGATAGTATATGACAATGTGACGCGAAAAAAACAATGGCTTTCAAAGTTTCTGTACCTGTTCTAACCCCTAAGCCCGGTCTCACCCTCCGCAAGGTCCTTTTGTGTATATGGTGGGATATTCATGGAATTATCCATTATGAACTGTTGAAACCGGGTGATACGATAACAGCAGAGGTGTATTGTCAACAACTCGATAGATTGAAGTGAAAAGGAGTGATTCTATTACACAACAATGTGCGCCCTCACAGTGCAAAGATGACCCGTGTAAAAATACACAATTAAAATTTTGAAGTCTTGAAGCATCCTCCATATTCGCCAGACCTCGCTCCTTCTAATTTTTATCTCTTTAGATCGATGGAACATTCACTTATGGACAAACAATCTAAAAATCTGAAGGAAGTCGAAAATCATTAAAATTCATATTTTAATTTGAAATCACCAAATTTTTACAAAACGGGAATTGAAAAATTACCTGAAAGATGGCAAACAGTTCTAGATAACGATGGGGATTATATTTTATAATGTGTAAAATAATATGATTTTTTTTTTTTTAATTAAAGCATTTGATGTTAAAAAAATTGATTTCTTTCCAGTACCCCTATTAGTAATAATACAGTATTTTCACACACACCTTAAATTTTTGTTTTATTTTATTTAATTCCATTATTAAAAATTACGGTTTATCATGTTAAGTAATAATTATTCTTTAAAATATTCTTATTGCCTAGAAACTTCAGGATTAGTGTATGTTTTAGTTCTGTTCCGGAATGGGATCCCAGTGTCCAAGATGACGGGGAACTGGTTTATATTGTTTGCGAACTGAAGAAAGAGCCTGCTAACCCAAGCGCACCACCACTTTTATCCAAACCTGATAATAATATTGGTATTGTCGAAAGAGGAGGATTCACAAGGCAGTCTGTACGAAGAAGTTCCAGAGGTAGGAGGACTTGTAATAATATTTTATATAGTAAATTCATTTATTCAATAAACATTGCACCAGTTCATTGATTGAAAAAATGTATGTCTGAGCATCACAGTCCTCTATTCTGTTTCCACAGCGCAAACTATTTGTGATATCAGGCCTTGTTTAGCGTAACGTATAGCGAGGCTCCGGTCATGTTTCGGATGCGGTCTCTCCCATCTTATCAGAGATCGACCTCTTGCCTTCCATCTTTGTACATTTGTCCATGATCATCAATTTCTCCAGGCTATCTCCATCTCTTCCAACAACATGCCTAATGTATGATACAATTCTTTTCCTGCAGGTTGTAGAGAGCCTTTTTTTTAGTGTGGAGTTCTTGAAAATTAAAATTAGTTCTAATTGGAAATTATGGAAAGTCATTGAACATTTATGAAACTGTTCTTTAAAATAGTAAAAATGAAAAACCCAATTTCCTATTGGATTTTTCATTCATCCACTTTTAAAATTGGTTTAATCTCATTTAATAATTAATGCTGAGCTAACTTTTTGTTTTAGGAAAATTATTAAAACTTTTAAGGCGCCGCAATAGTACACGGGGAAAGTCGAAGACAACCAAGGACTCCAAGTCTGGGCAGAATTCCGAGAATCTGACAACAAAAAACCAGAACTCTAATGCTGATTCAACAAATATTTCTGTTGGGAAAGTTACATTTGTTGAAAGTGAAGAAGGAGAAGTTAAAGAATTGGTTATGGAGGTTGGAATTTTAATTTATGTGATTGTTTAATGTGATTTGGCTTCGGATAAATGATGAATCACCTTATATTCTCCTAAATATTCATTAATACTTACACAGAATATTTTAATCAGTTAGTGCGTGATTTAAAAATCCTCTAAAATTTACATATGTGCAAAAAGGGCACGGATTCGGAAGATGTATGATTTACAATGTTTCACCTGTCCTATGTCTCACTTGTCTGTCTCATGACTAGCTTGAACACAGCACAATAGTACACAGTATTAAAATGCATGCTTTAGAAAGCAATATAAATTTGAAATTATAAAATAAATCTAACGGTATTATAATATCAGAGTTGATAAATAGTTTATTGGTTGCAGGTGGATTTCACAAATAGGCTTCGCTACGGCAGAAGAATTAGTCAAATTGAATCCTTATTTGGAATTTCAACTAACACGTTTGATGATGGTAAGCGTGTTATGGTGTCAGGAATCCTACCCGAAGGTCAAGCAATTAATCAGAGGCAGATAAAGATTGGTGACTGGTTGAAGAAAATCGACAATCAAATTGTCACGGCTGATAACATAGAACAAATTCTGAGTAATTATCCCGAGGAAAAGGTTCAAGTTAATCTAGTTTTTCAAAGAGTAGCAGCTACTCAAGTTTCTTCAGATGTTCTAAGCAGCTCGAAAAATACTTATTCAGACCTCGTCAGACATCTTACAGATGCGACAAACGAACATGAGATAGTTCTTACGCAAATATTGAGGGATCTACCAGTGTCTGTTTTGTATCTTACTTCCGAGGGATTGTCTGAAAATGGACCTGAAAATGACGGCGTCTTGTATTGCTATCCGAGACCTGAGAAGCATAATTTTCTATGTTCTTCTCGCGGCACTTTCATAACATTAAATCACCTTATACCTGAAATATCTAAGCAATGGAAGCCATCTTCTTCTACCGTATTTGTTAAAGACTGTTTTGTAAACATCGCTTATACATCTAGAGGAAGTGAGCTTTTACTATTAGCATTACCTGATAAAAAGTGCAACTTATTTGAACTGAAACATATAAACAAAGAACTCGTTAGAATGTTGGAATTTTGCTATCAGAGTTTGGACAGATGCTTCAAAAGTGGTGAAAATGTAAAAAAATTGGATCATTTATTCTCTAGATTATTTGCACAAATATTGACTTGCGGGTACGGGTGGGACTCTCAAAATGGAGTGCGATTGGAAAATATAAGACTTCTCAGTGAATCTCTATCGCAGCCTCTGTTTGAACAATGTCTGCCGATGGCCCAGGGTATCAACTTGCCGTGGGAAGCCCAATTGCAAATTGATGATGCTTTAACGGAGTTAGAGGCAGCCGATTATAGAGAATGGGTAATATCATTTTAAACTTATGTGTCAAAGTAGCAATCATCTTTGTAAAGTGATGTGAGTTATAATTAATGATATTTTCAGGATCTCATGCTGAATGAGTATTATTAATGTATGTTTTTTTTTAATTTGATAGAATGATGATCCTTTCGACTGCCAGAGATTATTTGTTGTAATTGGAACCTGCCTGTATTATGCTGGACATCTGCTGGTTTCCCACCTTCAGGATTCGGACCTGCTAGACGTGCACGCTTTCCTGAGAATGCAGGGGTTCCTCGCCATCTCCCGGGATGAGAATGTTCAAAATCTCATTGTTTGGAAAGAAGTATTTGTCAGCAGCTGTAATAGAGGATTACAAGAAGATTCTAATTCAGGGAGAATGCCCAATGGAATTGAAATCTACAAGTAAATAGAATTTTATTTTTTAAAATGAAATATAATTATTTTAACAGCTAACGAATTGAACATTTTAAATGACATATTATATATATGTTGTTTAAATATCTACTAAATAATGAGATAATATATAAAAGCAAAATAACAATAATATATCATCAAATAAATACATGAGATATTATTTATTATTATTATACACGCCCTATTCAGACATTAACATAAAATAATAGAAAATTTCATCAGAAGTGCAATACACAAAGAAAA
This sequence comes from Eubasilissa splendida, assembly GCA_031772225.1. Lineage (NCBI taxonomy): Eukaryota > Metazoa > Arthropoda > Insecta > Trichoptera > Phryganeidae > Eubasilissa > Eubasilissa splendida. The sequence continues at coordinate 2,853,058 of CM062853.1, read as the reverse complement.
AAATTATATAATATCAGCATGTTTTTTCATAATCAAAATTAAAAATAAATATAAAATGTGAAGTAAAGCAATTTATCGTATAAAGAGTTAAATTTACAGCAAAAATGTCAACTACCTCCTCATATTCATTCCCCAAAGAATACATTCTGGGGACTGCGGAGTTAGCTAATGCATGTGTTTTGACATTACCACTGTAATAGAACAATGAATTATGTCTCGATGACCTTAATGGTGCGTTTTAAGTCAAGCAGGCCAAGAGATATAAGATATAGACCAGAGATATAAGATGAAAACAATAGATAAATTTTAAATATTGAAATATGGAGATGCAGTATTGATATCATTAATTGCCATGGTATACCTTATGGAGTGATGAACTGCACCTCTCAAAACTATAGTTGTGACAAAAATATAACTTAATTGTGTGTGTAGTACAAAGTTTAGTTGTTTAAAAAAAATGCAGTATTGAAAATCAAGTTTTATAAAATCACTAATAATATAATTATGCTATTTCTCTAATACCTTAATTATATTTCTGTATTTAGTAAATTTCAAAGCCCACTGAAATTGGCATTAAGTTTACAATTGTGTTTAATAATGTATGAATAAATAAAATGTGCACTTGAATATTTAACTTGATTCAGAGTCAGAGCTCAATGCCAGTCTAGGTATTCAAGATTATTGTTTTCCAATTTCGTTACCTGTATATCTGTTTATTTGTTTGGTTTTTTTTTAAAGAAAGATACATGTCAACAATATCTTACTATTTTCAAAGTAAGCTGAATATTTCTGCTATCAGAATAGGACAATCTTGGTGGTCTCCCGGGATGAGTCTCTAACACCTGAAAACGTGATCCAACAAATTGATATAACAAACTTTAATTTTACTTAGTGAGTTCAGTTATTAAAAACAAACTGGTTATGACGAGTCTACTGTTATGGTTATGTTATGATAAATACCCGTGTTCAATGACTGATGGCGCCACTGATGCAAAATCTGTATATGTATGCATTGTTTAATGCCATCTTTCAAACGGCGTCTTTCAAAATATTACAGATCTTATAGTAGTTATTATCTTACAGAATATTATCGAGTAGTTTCAATAGCTGTTGAAAGTGGGCAAGTTCGTGTTTGTTTGCAACCGTGGAAAAGGAACAATATCAGTCGGTGATTCCATTCCTTTTTTTTGGATGGGAAGACGTGTGAGGAAATCAAAGTGAAATTGCATGCTGTTTATAAGAACAATGCATCTTCGATGGCTACCATCAGATATTGGTTTTATGAATTCAAGCGTGGTCGAACTTCCGTTTTTGATGAAGAGTACTCAGGCACCCAAACAGGAGTATCCGATTGAGGTGACTACGGAAGATATGGTCAACAAAATTCATGACATTGTGTCAGCAGACCGCCGGGTGAAGATTAGACCGATTGCTGACATTGTAAACATCTCAATTCAACGTGTACAAAATATTGTACATGAAAAATTAGGCAAGAGATAACTATCGGCGAGATTTGTGCTGCGTTTGTTCACAGTGGAACAAAAGCGGAATAGCATGACAACTTCAGAGCACTGGTTGGACATATGTAAGCGCAATCTGAAACAGTTTCTGTGGCGTATTGTGACTGTTGATGAAACATGGATCCATCACTACACGCCAGAAATGAAAGAACAGTCAAAACAGTGTACTTCACCTGGCAAATCTGCTTCAAACAAGGCGAAAAAGGTTTCATCGGCCAGAAAGGTCATTGTCACTGATTTTTGGGATTCGCGAGGCATCATCTTCACCAACTATTTGGAGAAGAGAAGGACAATCATGGGACAGTACTATACTGATTTATTGGACCGATTCGATGATAAAAGACTCCATTTGGTGAAGAAAAAAGTGTCTCACCATGACAATGCACCAGCTCACTCGTCCGCAATCGCTAGAAGTAAAACTGGTTGAATTACACTGCGAATTGCTGCCTCATCATTTTGGCCATTTCTTTTTGTTTCCAAACATAAAAAAATGGCTTGGCGAAAAGCGGTTCACGTCAAACGAGGAAGTCATCGCCAAAACAGAGGCCTGTTTTGCTGAATTTGATAAATCATACTTTTTTGGATTGGTTAAAAAAGTTGGAATATCAATGAAATAAGTGTATCGAGTTGAACTATGTTGAGAAATAAATAATTAAAAAATGTGTGTCCTTCCCTAACACGGGTACTTATCATACACCCCTTGTATGCTAAGAAAACTTTAACTAAAGAAGACTCATTTTACATCATGGATATGTGAACATGGATGGATCTCTCATGTTGCATATTGTGTGTGTGTGGCTATCAAGAGATTAACTTCCCAACAATTTTTCAAGTAATATTTTCATTTCAGATTTCCCATGGGTCGGTGGTTTGTCGTCATTATTGGGAAAGGCAAAATGCTTTTGGTGACATTATTAGAAGCGGGTGCAGCCACTGTGAAGGTGAATTAACTTTTTAATAGAAAGTTGTTTTTTCAAGTCTGATTTTGTTTAGATAAGGGTTTTCTTGGTTGCCGTGTTCATCTTGTATATTTGTCTGTTTTTTGATCAGCCATCATATGAGTTTCTCCATGTCATATTTATTGGTTTTCTTTGATTTTATTATAAGATTTGTTTTTTTTTTATATATAGAAATAAATATTTTTTTTTTGTTATTTTGATGACATAATGTCGCTGTCACACTGAAATAAAGGAGTTATTTGTATATTGGTATACATTTTATTTTTATATTATTTGGTTATTTGGAATGAATGGGTGAGGAAAGATAGTAAGAAATATACATATTTGACATGAGTAGTCCTTTTAGAAGTCTCAACAGTCGACGGTCAGTGAGAAGGCATATGAACATCGGATTAATTAATAATACATAAGTTGGTATCTCGCTTCAGGCAGTAGGTACCATACTTCCAGAGCCGTTCTATGTAGAGGAGTGTGAGAGCTGCCTGGATCTCTTGATAGATGTGGGGCTGGACAAGTTCTTGCAGCAGTGGTTCCCATGCAACGCCAGGCCACAAGTGGTCACACAACCAGAGCTACTACTTCCCAAGACTAAAAGTCACAGAGATTCAGGTCTGATTCCATGTCAATCATACATGTATATGTGTAATATTCTAATGGTATTAATAATTTTTGATACATTACTTCAGTCTCAGTCATAGCTTTGAGCTTAAGAAAGATTATGCAAATTACCCACATGTTATTTCAGCAGGGCCAGTAATAAGTGGCATGTTGTAAATTTAAAAAGTCAATTTAGATTCTCGGAATTATCGAATTCTGTGATGTAAAAATTTATTGATTTAACACTCGATTTTAACACCTATTTTTAATGAAATGTCATTTTGATGGGTACATTAAAATGAAATTTGTTAAATGAAACTAGTTAATTTTATTTTAAATCAATAGATTATTTTAAATATGAATTAAATATATTAATTATAAAGATATACATATAAAATCAATTCTATCGAAAAATATTGTTGTTGCGCCACAATTATAATTACAACTTCACAGTAAGAATGTGTTCTCCTAAATAATAAAGTTGTATCAATGTGTCCAAAATTTAATAAAAATGAATTGATAATTCTGGCGTCTGCTATCAGTTTACTCAAAGGTATTTGAGATTCTGTAAAAATAAGGTAGATGGCTCTGTCAAATGATGGAATGATTAAATGTATTAATATCAAAAAGGTAACATATAGGGTTGAAAATTGTCGCTAAAAATAGTGTCGCTGTAGCTTAGGTCGGGTTGCGTCATCCTCGGTAACTATAACTGAGATTCAAACTCGTTTACTTTTAAACGAGATTCAAATAATTTGACAGAAATCGAGTTGCGTCAACAAAGTTTATAGTTATCCAGTGTAGCAATTACATAGGCCTCTTAAAATCTCATTTTCAAAAACAAATGCCGCGCGAGTAATTTTGCTTATGGCAACACGTGTAGAACGCTTCATTTGACATTTGACGTTTACGTTAAATTGGTGTGTTTGCTTTCCCGAAATGAGCAATTGACCGTTTTTGAACGATGAATGTCAATATAAAGTAAGTATTCTTGTATTTTAACTATATTTAAAAGTTTATGTTGTAAATTACGTATTAGTAAACATTATTTTTAATATTTATTCAGAGAATCCAAGACGAAGCAAGAAACAGCAGAATGGATACGAGGTTTGATGCAGATGTGAATGGATAGCGGGTTTCGGTATTTGATGATGATACAGATTCTAACTGTAAGTACTCTGCAAGGCCTTGCAATGCAAATCTTATCACTCATTTTGCATTTAATATGCTACCTTTTAAAAACAAATAAATAATGCACACCCCAATTGTAAGCAGATCAATTATACAAATGTAATATGTTTGTATGTTCATAGGTGGAAGATGTTGAGCACAGGCCTCAAGTCTAAATATCTTGGCATTGCATTCAAATACCAACTCATGGCATCACCTCAAAAAAATGCACAGAATGATAATTCACAATATAATTAATTAATTTTCTGGTGTATGCACACTTACATAATGTAATAAAATATAAATATTAGATATCGATAATGCTTTTATTTAGTTTAATTATTTCATTTATAATATATACCCTTTCTTTGTTCGCAGATAAATCAAAACGCAAAATGAATTCAATCACCCCAAATGAACAAATAGACAATACACAAGAACTGCATGTAGTCAAGCTGAGAGATATTTGGCCCAACTAAATTTTAAATTAGTCAAAGAAAAAAATAATATGTAATTAATTAAATAATTTACTTCTTTAATTTTATAAACATTAACAATTTCTCTATTTTTAAATGTTTACTGCCTTGCTGTATTTAGCTAATGTGGTTTCACCCCCTTTCATTTTAAGGTATTAACATAAACCGTTTTTCTATTTACTAAAATAATAATGTGTAGTTATGTCGTATGGCTTTACAGTTTCTAATTATTGACTTTAATTTTACTTACTTGACTTTACTCAATTTATGATGGTAATTTCTGTATGTGATTTATGTTAAAAGGTATATATATATAAATATAATAAAAGAGTTTTTACAGAGGAAGAATTGTTTTATTATAGATCCAATATTATTGTAAAATAAATGTGACAACAATTTAGGCTAAATCTCAGAAATGAATGATGTACAGAGCGATGAAGATCTTTAATGAAATGCCAGATGAAGATACTTTATAGATTCAAAATGAAACTAAGCCAATATGTGTAAGATAAGTTTGATCTTATTTATATTATAACATATATATTTACATTTGTACGCACAATATTAAGAATAAATAAATGAAATGCTATGGCTGGTTTAATAATTGGGAAAAATAGCCATTTATTAGATCTCGTCTTACATTATTTCCATCCTGTGCAGGTTCAGAGTCAATTTCATATAATATTGTCACAAAGTCTGGTGACTCGGTAACATTATGCAGCACTGCTGTGGCTATAATGACTGCTTCCACTCTTTCAATACTCCGCCTGAGTTTCATACCTATTGCGGGGAAACGCCTTTTCCACACCCCAAATGTTCTTTCTACAACATTCCCAGTCCTGATTTGGCTCTCGTTATATAGTTTTTCTGCCACAGATATTGGATTTGTAAATGGAGTAAGTAAGTATGGTTTGAGTAGATAACCACGGTCACCAATGAGATGTTTCTCATTAAAAATACCATCATCTAGTTGCCCTTTGCTACTAGAATACTATTGTGTGTTGAGCCTGGCTACCTTGCAACAACATTTGTGTATTTCATTGTGGCATCTATTACTGTCTGCACATTAATGGAGAAGTAATCCTTTATATTTTGATAGTATTTCGCATTATTTCCTCCTGGAAATAGGATTTCCACATGAGTGCAATCTATTGCACCGATCGTGTTTGGAAATTTTATAATGTTGAAGAATTGATTCAGATATTGCTGAATTTCTTTGGTAGATACAGGTATACATAAATTGTGATCTGAGAGCGGCTATTACTCTGCTCACTTTATTCGCAATCCGTGAAATAGTGCTCTTGTGTACACCAGATATATCACCCGTGCATCTTTGCATTGATCCTGTGGCATAGAAATGCAAAGTTATCGAGACCTGGTTTACAGGACGAACTGCGTGATTTCTGATCTTTATCAAAAATATTATTATATACCTATGAAGTAGATAACTTTAGATGACATTATATTGTCTGAAATAAGCAAGACCAGTTACCTAACCATAATTTTGGACAGGCGGAATCTTACAATAAAATCTATATCTTCCCATATAAAATGATCACTTTGTAGCCTAAAAGATTTTGCTCTTCTTGTTAAGGATGTATTGAACAATTATTTGATCGTCAGAAGAATCGGTATTAGTGCTATCTGACATAATAATGTTCATTTCAATAATACGACGTCGAAAAATTTAAAAGAATGCTTTTAATGACGGATGTCAAGTGGATGCGCATAATGCAAATGTGCCCTAGATGACAAATCCAGTGGATGCAATCCGTTATCGGAAAAAGATTTTTTAAAACCCATTTCTTCCCGCAAAAAATTATGTGCCGAGGTCCAAGTTTTACTGTTCCTGTTAAAAATATACTGTTTAATTAGTTTGTCATCAAAAAAGTCTGTGATATCACTGCTATCCGACATAATATTGTACATTTCGACACTACAGTGTCAAAAATTGAAAAATACTCGATTTCGGTGACATCTGTCAGTGGCTCGCGCGCAGTGCGCATGTGCATTAGTAAAGCGTTTAAGCGTAGATTTTAGGAGGTTTCTAGATAAAGTCAAAAGGAAGCGACAAAAATGAGATGACGCAACGCGTTTTCGGATAAACTAAGTTTAAAAGTAAAGTTTATGGTTACCGAGGATGACGCAACCGGGCCTTAGTTGGATAAAGCACCTTCCCCGGTTAGGAAAGAGATCCAGGTTCGAATCCCGGTGGCGCAACAACAATATTTTTCGATAGAATTGATTTTATATGTATATCTTTATAATTAATATATTTAATTCATATTTAAAATATCACAGACCTATGTTTTGAATAATTACAACTTCACAATAAGAATGTGTTCTCCTAAACAATAAATTATTATTAATATAGATTTATTTCTTACATCTTTTACAAATAATATTCATTTTGAGTGTACATTTTCCGCAAACATACTTATTACACGTAACACAAATATTATTATATCTATTTTTTTACAAAATCTGATTTGGCAGGACTTCTGTATATTGGAAGACAGCAGACTGGAACTAATTTTGGGTTTATCTCTATGGTTACTTCCTAGTTCTTTAGCCAGTTGAAAAATAAAGTTTTTTTCTAGATATATTTAATCCAGTGGTCTCTTTATACAAAATCCATGCATTGTTAGCTGCTAGATCCAAGATGTTATAAAAGACTTGAAGAGGCCATCTACGAGATCCTACTTTCACACTATATTTTCGCGCCATTTGATCAACCACGTCAACTCCAAACTTGGTATTAGAGATAAGTTTATCATTGTTTTCAATTTTTACAGATTTGTGTTTTGAACTGAGTAATAGTACTCTTTTTTTGGTTTTGTTTTGTAAACTGTGAGAACGTATTTCTCTAATTTATAAAGTCATGTTGAAAACCAGATCATATTATCTTTCTTGACTTTTGGAAATTTTGGCAATTCTCTTTTGTTTCCACGTATAGTCCCAACTAGAGTAGTTTTATTATATGTAACTTTATTGCTAATGAAAGACTGATAAAAAATTTGTCAGTAGTTAACCTATTGTCAGTTACCTATTTTTCGTCCACAACCTAAATATGGCTCAGCAAGTTTGTATATGTTGATCACAAATGGAAAATTGTCTGTTACTAAATACTGAGAAAACATATTATATTTTAAATACTAATTTAATCTATTAATTATAAATATATACATATAAAATCAATTTTGTCGAAAAATATTGTTTTTGCGCTATCGGGATTCGAACCTGGATCTCTATTTCCAATCCGGGGAAGTACACTACCAATTGTGTTATAATGCTAGTATTTTTCATGACAAATTTTTGAACCTATATGTTACACTTTTTCAAATTAATACACCTGTTGTTCCATTATTTTTGAAAGCCATCTACATTATTTTATATTTAAATATAAATATTATATTCCATTCTCTTTCTGTATTTTCTTACGTTCTGTATTTGAGTTCCATCTTTACCCAAATATGGAAACCCATTTATGAGGTATTTACTTTTGACATCTGATGCTAATCAAAATTTTATGCCAAATTTGTCTGGTTTATTTATCATGTACTGAGTAATTCGGCATCTAATCTTTGTTGGAAACAATTGCAACTGTAATGTTTGCATCAGGTTTATAATAATTTTGGGAATTTCCAATAAATATATTCCATATTTTAGAAATCAAAGCATGTTGTCTGGTTTCAAACGTTGGCGTTAACGTTGACGTTCCGAAGGCTGGCAAGGGGCGAGGTATGCTGTTCCGAACAAAATAAATGAAAAGCAAAAATTTTTATTATATGGTTTACTTGTTGTTTTCTTTTTAAATAAATGATTGCAAAATTAGTTATATATAACATAAAAATAGGTATATATAACACATATCCGAAAAATTAGAAAGCCGACTAACAAAATGAATTGAGATATATATTAATATTATTATATCAATAATAACCAACATATTATTACAAAAAAATATATACATATTTTTAATGTTAAAAGTTGAATCCGTCAAATTGACAGGTTCCGTAAATCTAGTGTTAAACATATTGATAATTGCGATATGATGATTATTATTTACGATATTATGATTAAAATGTAATATTAATGTATTGGGATAATTACAAATTTGCAAGGGATTATTCTGTAAATTAAAGTAGATGACTTTCAAATAATGGGATGATAGATGTATCAATATGAAAAGTGTAACATATAAGTTCGAAAACTTGTCATCAATGTACTGTAGCATAATCGGTTAATGCACGTTCCCCGGATTGGAAGAGATCCAGGTTCGAATCCTGGTAGCAACAACAATATTTTACGATAAAATTGATTTTATATGTATATCTTTCTAATTAATACATTTAATTTGTATTTAGGTTATTTACAAATTTATCTTATAATAATGAAATGATTGTGTTTTTTTAATTACCGTATTTGGTCATGTAATTTGTGTACCATTTTCGCTATTTTATTATAAAAAAAATCATAATACGTAAAATATGCAGATTTTTTTAGTGGAAGTTTTGAAAAAAGTTATGATTAAGTATCAAAATTTTATTGTAATTTTAATACATAATATTATTATAAATTATAATCTTGAACCGTATTATTGTAAACGCAAATCATCATGAAATACATAAAACATCAAATTTTTATAAACACAACTGCACACTAAAATTGTTGAAAGGCAACTAAAATATTGTATTTCCTTCGTAGTGCTCTACAAACAAAGCTATTACTTCTGTACCCTTGGAAAAACCCTCAATTAACATCCCTTACCTAAACCTGCAATTAGCATGCTCACTCTTTTACCAAAAAAAGGCAAATTTTAGGTATAAAATAAGTTGACCGTCTTGTCAATAGTTCAGAATCTACATTTTATTTTTTATTCTACATTTTATACATTTTTTATCCTAATGTGTTTTTTCAGGATTTGCTGCTGCTTTTACAAAAAAAGCACCCTCTCCTATTTCTAAAAAATCTCCTGAAATTCAGTCGATTTTAAAGAGACGACACCACTCCAACGAGCACATCAACAATAATGTTTCGGGTAATGATGATTCCTTCAACACTTCATCTTCCAGTCAATCGCAAAATAATGTGAATAGTAGTAATAATAGTATTCAGTGGGCAAAATCGCCTAACGCTCATACAAACTCCATGTCTAATTTAGATGTCAATTACTCTGAGGATTCTGGAAGTCAAAAAAGTACTAGGTAAATATAATTTTCTATTCCTATCTATGAATCTGAAATTCAAACCTTGGCTTCTTAGATGTTTAATATTTTCTAAATTCTTAATGGGTTATCTTCTTAATTCTTACATGGTCATTTTCAATAAATAATATTTTTTTAAAATTATAATAAATATGTTTTTTTTTCCAGACCTTAAAATCTTAATTATATTTTGAAAAGTGTGTTTTAATTATTTATTATACAGTGTGAATACAATGTTCCAGACCGATGTTTTTGAAATGTTTTAGGAAATGAAACACATTTTTTTAATTTTGTTTTTATTTATTGATTATATAGTTTATTACAATTACGTATGGAGTATAACATCGGCCAAGTGACCGCCTCTGGCAGTGGCAAAAATGCGTGCGCTATTAACCATATTTTTTATAACATTCTCGCACACTTTGCGTGTTATTTCAGCCATTTCATTTCGAATATTATCCTGCAGCAGTGGAATTGTTGTCGGTTTATTGGCATAGATCTTTGCTTTCAAGTACCCCGATAGAAAATAGTCGGGAGCAGTCGAATCAGGTGATCGAGGAGGCCAGTCGATATCACCGCTTTTTGAAATTATGCGGCCAGGAAAAGTTTGTCGGAAAATTTCAAACGTAGCTTGGGCTGTGTGTAAGGTGGCACCATCCTGTTGAAACCACTTGTGTTGCAGGCCCAATCGACCCAATTCGGCCACCAAGAAGTTTTCAAACATGTGACGATAGCGATCACCATTAACGGTTACAGTATTGCTATTATTATTTAGATAAAATGTTTTAATGACTTCAACACGTTTTTGAAGCGTTAGATGCTCCATAATAAATTGTAATCAACTACTCTCTACGACTACCAAATGCGAACTGACAAATGTCTGCCAAACCAAAATGACGGCCAAACATAATATTCACCTGTATGGAACATAATATTCACCTGTATATAATAAATAAACTGGTAGTTTTTAGTTAAAATACAATTTTAGATAGAACCTTTTCATTTTATAACACTAATAATAATTTGTAATACAGTAAAATCCCGTTTATTCGAAGTTGAGGGGAGCGAAAATCAAGAAAAAAGTTCGAATAACGATTTAGAATAATGAACATAAAAAATTAAAAAATTCGATTCTTTTTTACATACTAAATTTTTTCATAGAAACTCGAAGTAATTATATACACCTATATCCACACATTTAAAGTCACAAGAAAAGTCTAAGGAACGCAAACCACGCATTCGCAAATTTCAAAATGTCTAACACGTAAATATTAGAGAAAAACAAATAATGTTCTTTACATATAAAACAATGGCAATAAAATAATTAACAAGATACGAGAAAATCTGAGGAACGCTAACTACACATTTTTAAAAATGCCTTGACATTAAACTTAAAAACAAAGATAAATGTCTCTATTAAAAATAATACAAATTAAATAATTTATAAAACATGGAAAAGTCTGAGGAACTCACCCGCGTACTAACGTTTGTACAATAAAATATACAAACGGTACTTAAACAAAAATAATGATGCTAATAATACGGAACAGAAGATCGGCAAGCACTGACATCGCAGCTAGCAGCTGGGAGAACTAGAGAACTGCATTACCTATAAGGGCGCAAATATAATATTTGCTATCTTTTTCTAATGTAAAGAAAACGAACGTCGTCTCCGGTCTCGAGCGTCTCCCCGTTGTCAAACAGTTAAATTATTTTGTATATAAATAGATAGTAATTATAAATACATTAACCCTTGAGATCACCATGTCAACAGCTAAGAAAGCAAGATTATACAATGAAGAATGGCTTTTCAAGTATGGAGTTATTGAAACAGACAATAAAAGCATCTGTCTCATATGCAAAGAAAGTATTACTTTTTTAAACCCATTCTTATTGTGAAGTTGTAATTATTCAGAAAATAGGTCTGTGATATTTTAAATATGAATTAAATATATTAATTAGAAAGATAAACATATAAAATCAATTTTATCGAAATATATTGTTGTTAAAAAATTATTGTCAAATAAACAATAACAGATTTGCCATTAAATGATTTATTCTTCCTTTCTTTATTTTATTTATAAAGAGTTAATTGAAATTTTAATCTTAATAAAACTTGTAAGCCTTTATTTATTATTATTTTAATTACTCAACCTATGTGACCCGCCATATGGATTTTATAAAAAAAATATCAAATTTGACCCACTTAGGAAAAAGGTTTGCCATCCCTGGTCTAGTTGTTACGATACTCACCTACTGGTTTCAGGAGAACATCACTTTAGTCATATTTTTCTAGTACAAGCGTTTAGTTTAGTTTGAAAATATTAAGAATATTGATGTGACACGTATTCCATGTACGCACCTGTTTTTTTAAGAAAGAAAAAAATCACTTTGTTAATTGTTTGTAAGTCTAAACTGAATACAAGTACATATAGATTTATTTTCGTGTTAATGCTCATATAATCAGTTCATACTTATGTGTTATAATAATAATTTTCACAATGTTTTAGCGAAGTAAGTGAGGAAAGAGTTGAAGGAAGAAGGGTTGCGAGAGAAAGAGAACAACAACAAAATAGAAACTCTCTATCTTCAGATTCTGATACTGAGTGGGATGGTTGTGAGGTATGTATATATATTTTAATTTGATTTGACAACATGCACATTATTAATCATTTTTATTTATATTTCAAAATTATTGTGATTAACTTTGTGGATGTCCATTGTAATTAACTTTTAAAAGCTTACAAAGATTTTTACTTTTTGAAAAATGTAATTAATTATTAAAATCAAACACAACATTGTTTACTTCACACAACACTTTAATTAAATATTAATTAAAACGTTTTAGACGCAGCATACTGTGTCATCGTCAGTAATAAACTAAAGTTTAAATTTATTTGAACATGCACATTTGCATTTTTATTTATTTTAACACTAATAACAGCCAATCTGTTTTTGAGGAGTCCTCACTTTTTTTATTAACTGGGTATATACAGGTGTATTACACACATGTATATTCATCATGTACATACCCAGTTAATGTTGTGGTTTTTATAAATATTTAATTAGATTATTATCTCAGAAACATTGTATGTACAGTGTTTATGTGTGCACCATTAATGGCACGACGTGCCATAATGGTAATCAATTTCATTCCAAACTAAATGAAGAATATCAGGCCTAGTGCTCGCAATTAATTCAGAAACATAAATAATACATATTTACAAATATATATATATATTGTTTCTATAACAGTTACATACTGGTTTTCATAAGATTGTAAATGATTTCTATTTTATGAAAAAAAAAATCTGTAGTTGCACTGCATCGTACATTGCATTAACAAATGTCACCTGTCATTACTTACTTGCTAAAACTAAATGAAGAATATCAGTCCTAGTGCTTGCAATTAATACAGAAACATTAACAAATGTCACCTGTTATCCACGGCTTAAATATTGCATTTTAGGCTACCAGCCAATACAGTGGCAGTTATGATCTTTCCGATCTGAGTCAGTCGCTCTTGGAGAAAATGGATATTGTCACGCCAACAAAGTGAGTTATTGTTAATTATGTTTGTCAATTGATTTTTTATAAAAGATGAAAAATAATCTTTTTGCTTATAATATGAATGCGGCATACGATTTTATCAATTCCAGAATAACAACAGGCATGGAGAATGTATGTTTCCATTTTGTAAGATTGGATTGCGAGCGCGGTATTCTATTGGCCCCTACCGTTCATGTTCAGAAACAATCGGAGAGTGAATTGTTTGGGTATATCTTAACCAACTTCAGAAAAGCAAGTCAAAAGATACACACCCTGTTGCAGAACACAATAAGGTATTACATTATGGTAGGTTCATGAGAGTTGCACAAAGCATTATATCTCATCAAAAATTATATAATATTTGATTTTCAGATTTAAGAAAATGTTATCACCGTCCAGCTCGGTGAACAAGTCCTTGGTAGCTATCAAAGAACATGGAATATTATTTGACGTACCGGCAAAATATTTTGGACAAACATCGTCAAGCAAGAAGGCTGGAGAATCCTTCAGTTACTGGGTTGTTGGGTAAGATGTAAATACGTGTAGATTATTTATAAAATAGATTGTATATTTGGTCCAAATTTAAATAAAAGTGTTGTAAATATGAATTAAATATATTAATTAGAAAGATATACATATAAAATCAATTTTATCGAAAAATATTATTGTAAAATATCACAGACCTATGTTCTGAATAATTAAAACTTCACAATAAGAATGTGTTCTCCTAATAATAAAGTTGTATCAATGTGTCCAAAATTTAATAAAAATGAATTGATAATTCTGGCGTCTGCTATCAGTTTACTCAAAGGTATTTGAGATTCTGTAAAAATAAGGTAGACGGCTCTTTCAAATAATGGAACGATTAAATGTATTAATATCAAAAAGGTAACATATAGGTTCGAAAATTGTCACTAAAAATATTGTCGCTGTAGCATAGTTGGATAATGCACCTTCCCCGGTTAGGAAAGAGATCCAGGTTCGAATCCCGGTGGCGCAACAACAATATTTTTCGATAAAATTGATTTTATATGTTTATCTTTCTAATTAATATATTTAATTCATATTTAAAATATCACAGACCTATTTTCTGAATAATTACAACTTCACAATAAGAATGTGTTTTCCTAATAAAATTGTTGTATTTTAGAATTATCCTTAACAGATGTGCAATGCAAAAAATAGTGAATAGTCAAAATGGATGAATGCAAAGATGATCACTTCCTTTATTAATTTATAAAAATACTATTTTTTCTAAATGTGTAAAAAATGAAATAGTTTTTTTATGTTTTTTCAGACGTCTGTTTGAAAACCAGCAAGCTTCTGAAGTGTACGTCTGCTGCCACGATTCAGTTCCTCAAAATATTGTGGAAATAGCTTTCAGGCTCGGTTTGAACTACTGATCTCATTATACAGTATTCATTTAGAGATTGTTTATGAAATAAGTTATATTAATTAAAGCCCCACCAATTTCATTGTTTGTGTAAATCAAAGTTTTTAATAATTCAATTAATCTATTTGAGATTTTTTTTATTATCTGATAGCAGCCAATATATTTTAAAGATTCACAATTCTTACTAAAATACTGCATCTGTAAAAAAAGGAATTCTGCCAGGCAGGTATGACCAAATTATATTTTTCTAATTGTTACTCATTCTTTGATTTCTTTTTGGAACTTAGTGTGAGGGTCTTGCATTTATCTCGATCTTGCATCCTGTGAAAGTATTATTACATTTTATTGTAGCGTACATGATATTTATGTGACTGTATACAGGGATCTTTAGAATATAACATTATTTTAACATTTAGTTTGACTTATATTAGAAAACAATGTACTTCACTTCAGTAAAACAACTATGTATAATTTTAATCTAGATATTTTAAAACGTGCGACAAATGATACTGTGCAACCTGATGATGACTAAGAGGAAGATGAGTTGATTGTATAAAAAAAATATCAATCATGGTGTCGGTTTAAATCACGCGGAATCACTTCTTAACTATCTTGAGCAGCAGGAACAACACTCTCGCTGAAAAAATAATGTTGAGAAATATTCAAAGTAGAGTTTGTCAAAAAACAGCAGGGCAAAAAAGAATTCTCTAAACTTTCTTATTTTTTAAAATGATTCCATGTTTTATTGTTGATTCAACTTATTTTTAAAATTATGATTATTGTATTAAAAATTTTATTTTGTGACCGACTTGGAGTTTTATTGAAATTATCATATTATTTATAAATATTTATTTATTATTTATGTATATAGTGAAAGTTATTTGACAACCCTGCAGACCTCTATGGTAGATTACTGAAGTATGGCGAAGAAATCCTTGGTGAATATAAGTGTGGCTTCTGACCTAACAGATCCACTATAGATTACATATATTTTATGTGGCAAACCTTGGAAAAAGCACATTAATATAACATGCCACTCCACCATTCGTTCATTGACTTTAACAGAGAAAACATGTTATATTACACACTGAAAATACTAGGCATCCCTTTAAACCTAGTAACACTAATAAGACTCACATTGTCGGAGTCTAAAGTAGTTGTAAATGTTCAGAATGAGCTAACAAATACTGTTGAAATATGGAATATGAAATATATAATGAAAAAGGGTGATGCACTCTCTATCACGGTCTTTAATCTGGTGTTGAAGGCAATAACTCTTAAAGTTAGCATTGCGGACTGTATTAACTATAATACATTGCAGATGTGTGCCTATGCTGATGATTTAGTTATTGATTGACCATGCTGCCATCCTGAAAAAGAAAGCGGAAAAATTTGGACTGCATGCAAACGCCTCAAAAACGAAGTATATGATCATGATGATGATCAGTACAGGTGAAAAAGAAGCACCCCAAAATGTTTGCGTAGGAGACCATGTATATGAAAGGGTTAATAATTGTACATATCTGGGCTTTAACTTGAGCATGTTAAATAAGACAACTGATGAATTGAAAATTTACATTCTAGCTGGAAATAAAAGCTTTTATGCCTGTAAAAAACTGCTAGGGTCGAAAATACTAAGTCAACGGAGCAAACTGTTAATATATAAAACAATAATATTGGAACAATTATAAGTCCATTGGTAGTTATAGTTGTGAAACGTGGTGCCTAACTTAAATGGAAGAAAATAAAGAAGCAGTTTTTGAATGCAAAATACTAAGAAAAATTTATGGAACTGCATTAGAAAATAGAACTTACAGAATAAAAATGAATCATGAAGTCAAAAATTTTAATGAATAAGAAACAATTGTTAGATTCTGCAGGTCCCAAAGACTGCGATGGGCTGGCCATGTTGAAAGAATGCCAGAGATGACAGGACATCAAAGATTGTGACCAAGTGGATGCGACCTAGATTAAGAAAGGGTGGGGTGCCTGTGGAAGAGTGTGAATGGGAGTGTCCAGAAACTGGAGAAGAATGGCCAGGGATAAGAGTCGGTGGAAAGCACTTGTGGAGGAGGCCAAATCCAACCCTGGAATGTAGTGCCGTGGATAGGTTAATAATCAAATAGATCGATGCCAGAAGTTATTGCCTCAATCCCTGTGGATAGTTTGGAGTAATTATTCCTACTAATATAGTATTTTCAAGATACAAAATACATATATTTTAAATGAAATTGGCGCTTTCGTTAACGATTTTTACTTTCAATTATGATTTAATTTTGCATTGTTTCACAAATTCCGAATCCATTCATCCGATTGACTCAGTAGTGAGAAATCTGCGCAATTGAATTTGAATTTCAAGTTAACGGAGTTTCGCATTATTCGAATTTTATTTTGTTTATCCCTTGAATTGAGGTTTTACTATATTTTTATATAAGAAATTTTTAATGCAAATATACAGTATATAATGGCCAAGTCATCCAGATATATTTTTAATAATTACTGTGAAAACATTGTGGTTAGTCATTTTTAATAAATTTTGTGTATAACCATGTGAATTTTATATTAAAAACTAATTGATTTCAGAAAAATCATTTTCCTTCATCTGGCTAATAAAAAACGTATCTTTATAAAATTGAATTTTTGAAATAAAAGGTAATAATTTTATGTTTAAGTTTATTTTTTATAACCCTGATGAATAGAAAGATTTTTTCTGAATAAATTTTATTATAGTATTATTATTTTAGACAAATATTTGTTTATAAATTGCAGAATAAATTTTATTTGATATTTTTGAGTAGATAGACGTCTAATAAAATAACAAAAAATGTAACTGTTAATTAATGATGATGAATATAACGTAAAGAAGTTATGTATTGTTTGAAAAATTATATGTATCTTCTACTGCTTTTTTTTTTTTTTTAACTCTAACTTCTAATGGAATACCATATTAGAGTTTCCCAATTTTGATTACATCTGTATTGTTATTTTTAAGTTGCAGGTTCAATTAAGCTAGTATAACTACAAAAATTTGGGCTCTATATTACCTTAGAGGGAGTTGAATAAATATTAAATTGATCTAATACCATTCAGTATAACCATAATGATACTTTACCATTTTATTCAAATAAAAAATTATGTGATTTGTAATTCACATTTGCAACAATTAACTTCAAGTTGTTAACTATTCAATCTTTCCTACATAATTGTCTCACGCTAGATCTTCACATACATAATGTTAAACCAATACACAGAATACCTCTTCACAACAGACTGTTGCTCAGAAGGATTACTTGATTTTACAGACTGCTTTTTTAGGTTTACATATTTATATCCGTCCTTTTTTTTTTCTGTGTAATTTTTGTGTCAGTGTCTTTGTCTCAATTGTCAAATTGTTAAAAAGTAGGCAGTTTTGAAGAATACTTAATCTTTTGCTGAAATATTTGAGTATGTTAAGAAATGCAACCATTCCGAAGTGCGCCAATGTTGCACTGAGAACAGTTGGTACTCTGTGGAATTTATAACGATTAACTGTTTTACCGATTAAAATTAAAAGTAGTATGAAATAAGCTGGTTAGTTATTTAAATTAAAATGTGCAATTTTGATGTCGAAGAATGGTCTAATGAAGTAAAAAATTTTTTTTTTTTAATATATATATTAAGGAAATATAGCAGATCATTACAGCTTATAATAATATAAATAAAGTTATTAGTTTCTCAAGATAATAATTAGAAATAAGTACATTATAAAAAGAAAATGTACATAATCGTTTTCTTATTCAATTTTAATGCTTAGCTAAGACAAATAAGAATATAATATATTTTTATACAATTTATTATATATATAACAATCTATAGAGATTTAGGAACAAACAACAGTTACATATATTTTTATACAATTTGTGATAATAAGGGTAGTTTGCACTTGCACATTTACTTATAAGTAATTTGTGAAGTTAATTAGTATTATTACAAATTGTATTGAAAACTTTATCAAAAACATGTTTCCATTTATATTTTTCATTATGAAATTATATCAAACTCGAGAAACAACGTAAAGAACTTGAGATAAAAAAAAAAAAGTGAAATTACCCTATTATACACTAGAGAGTAAGATATTGAATTCATGAAATAATTTTCCGTAAAGATTCTATTCATCTATCAACAATAATATTTTCTTTAACAATAAATCACCATACAGTATATTATACATGCTGCACTCTGGAAGTTTACAAAACAAAAATGCATTATTGCAAAAAATTATATTGCAAGAATATTTTGAAATGCATTCTTTTCTAGTGATAAAATTCTACTTTCTGCTTATAATTAAAACATTGACCAACATTGCTTGGTTATCAGCATGACAATATAGAAAATCTTTTCTTTATATAACATTTTATATAAATTTGTGAAACTACAGTACAAATATAAAAGAATTACAATTATGTATATATTCCATTATAATATAAATATTCTACAGAATCAATTTTTCCTGCATAGAGAATTCCTGCCTTAAGCAACACATACACATACAAGTACTGTGACATCCCAATATAGTAAAGCTTAATGTTTTAGGTTATGGAATTTTTTATTTGATATAAAACTGACAAGTGTGTTCATATTGTAAATGAATGAGTTACAATATACAATTTAATCTATCAAATTATTAGTTTTCATTACCTTGTTAGAAAATGAAGGTTATAGGAAAAAATCAGATCAATATAATTAATACAATATTTATCTATTTTGTAAAAATGTATTGTGATTGAATTAATGGATTATATTAATAATTTTACGAAGTATATCGTGTTTTAGGCCATGTATATTTTATCATTACAAGACAGGATAACAATCCTTCCAATGACATTTTAATTTCCGTATGTAAAAATATATACTTTTATTGCAAGTTTATTTTAAAAAGTATTTTATTATTTTCATCTTCATGTGGAAACTGGATCATTGGTCAAGGGGAAAGCAATCATCCTAAAACAAAAAGAGTATGATAAAACAACTATTTAGCCAGAGGTCCTGAGCAGACAAGTGACATGCGAGTCTTAATTGAAAATGTAACATAACATGGCGACGTTTCTCTCAAATTTATTTTGGCTTTAAAACTTAACAGCCAGTAATATATAATAATAACTCGAAGGATGAGGACACGATCCCTGCATTGTCAGTATAGTATATAATATTTAGGGCTGGTTGTGTGATGAGTGGTATTTTTTTACTATGGTAAAAAAATATTTACTTCTTCAAAGTACATTCAATAGTAAACTAATTTTACTCTCCGATATCTGATGGTATACTACATGCGTTAATTGTTAGTTAAAAATGGCGTACTCTTCACGGCTGTTTCAAAAGTCACCCGTCACATTGATACTTTGAAAGTTGCAATATATGATCTCGCTATTTAATTTATATTACAAGATTTTTTGTCGGGAAATTACAGATTCCAAATGCAAATGGGTAAATAAAGCCATAGACAAAATTGTATGTATTGCCAACGGTGAAGATTAAAAATAAATCAAATTTGAAAACATACTCTGATATTTGATGATTATTTGCCTTGCCACACTATATATTAGGCGAGATTATCTTTGAACATTGTAAAATTGACGTATGAACAACCCACAAATGTTTTTTACCACGGGCGATAGTAAAAATTGACTGCTAGTCACACAACCGGCTCATAGAGAGTATTAAGAGCAATTAAATCACATTTAATATGCAAGAAAAATATTCTAAAATTTCAAAATTAGTGAGAGAAAAATCCTAGAATTTAAAATGTTTATCTTTGTAATTGGCAGTACATTATTTATATTCATAAAAGTGATTTAAAGAGAGTGAAAACAAATGATTTTATTTGACTCTGTGCATATAGAATGAAAAGTCTCACCATTTCAGCTTCTTCCTCATTGGTTTTGTACTCAATACTCAGGAGATCGACAGAAATACTCGCATTGGCCATCTTAGACCCGTAATGCCCCGCCCAATATTGTGAGTCACATCCGCTGTGATAAAATGTGACGGATCGAACTCCATGACCATAGTTTTGGAACCTGTGATTGACCTAAAAAATAAATTACTTTTGAATAATTCAAATGGAAATGGGTAATTGTTTAAAATAGATTAAAACTTCACTACGCTGATCCCTTGTTACTGGTCTTTTCTTAGTGTATTATTGATTGATTAGTACTGGTGTATCTCTGATAAAAGTTATAAATAGTAAGTAGAACCCCGACAAGCCAGTTACATTCTATTAAGGGCAAGCTTTCATTTTTCCAGTTTGAAATTCGAGAAATTATACACAAATTAGATATGCTTTCAAGACAAGGTTAATAGTTAAATTCTTGATAATTATCAGATAAATAATTAATGATGTTATTTGTTATGTAAATCATGCGAGAGGAAGGTTTGAATAGAAAGAGACGACAATAAAATTGTCGATTTTCTCGCATTCGATACAAGTGTCAAACATAACTCGTGGGTAGAGGCTTATCCATGACTTATTCATATTAATATTATCGAATGAGTGTTGTTATTTGAATTAATCTATCGAAAATGAAACAATTTTTCAAAGTACCTAATTCATATATATGAATATGTTTTGAAATCAGACAAAGTATCTACATATATTTAGATGATCACTTAAATCAATGTTCTAAATTTAAAATTATTATGACAGCTTCAATTTATTATTTTGTTTAATATTATCGATTTAAAACGCAACGTTGGTGTTTTGATAATATGTCTGTTTCATAATTACATATTATTTATGAAACAGACAACTCGTGTTTAAAATGTAACAGTGTTTAATTGTGACATACATAAAATAATAATAATAATAATGGATAATTTGTATAGCGCCATTTTCGTAAAAACTTTCACCTCAAGGGCGCTTTACACATAATATGTTTTTTAAAATTAAAAAATCGTTATTTTCACTTATGGAAATGATTTTTTGAAAAAGTGCGTTTTTAATTTATTCTTAAATAAAGTCTCTGATGCACTGTTTCTAATAACGGAGGGCAAAGAGTTCCACGCTTTTGGGCCTGCCACTGCAAATGCCCGTTCACTAAATTTAGACTTCTGGCAACGGCTGATCGGTTCTACAACCCTTCCTGCAGCTGAAGTAGAGGCTGACCTGAGAGTTTGACGTCTACCATTCAAATTGTCTGGGATACAAAGTTCTTGAAGATATAGAGGCGCCATGTTGTGTGTCACCTTGTACATCAACCAGCACAATTTAAATTCAACTCTTTCAGGGAATCGGAGCCAATGTAGCTGATGTAAAAGGGATGTTATATGAGAGAATTTGGAAACTCCATATATTATCCGTGCAGCCGCATTTAGAATAGATTGTAATCTATCCAGCTGAAACATTGGTAGGCCAGCATAGATGCTGTTACAATAGTCCACACGTGACACCACAAATGCATTTATAAGTAGACGGGCTGCCTCAAGAGGAAGATGTCTCCGAATACTTTTAATCTGTCTCAGTTGATAAAAGCATGCACTGACAGTTTTACTGATTTGTGTATTCATTGAAAGATCTGAATTAATGTGCACGCCCAACAACTTAACTGCAGATTTAGCATTTGTAGACATTGATTCCTGTATTAAGTTTTGCCTTCTGGGTGTTGCTGTCCATAGTAATTCTGTTTTGGATGGATTCAATGTAAGTCTATTCTGTGCCATCCACTCGCCTATTTTATTCACGCATCTTTCAATTTTTCTTTTTAATACCTCTGTCTCACCCGGCTTGCAGAAAAAATAAATTTGCGTATCGTCTGCATAACAGTGGGGCCATAATCCTGACGATATTATTATGTATTCTATGTCTTTCGTATATAAAATATACAATAGTGGTCCGAGAACAGATCCCTGAGGTACCCCGATGTTAGAAGTAGATGTAGGGGAGGTTGAATTTTGAAATCGCACCGATTGCGATCTATTACAAAGATATGATTTAAGCCAACCATGTGCATTTCCGTCTACTCCATAGGTTTTTTGCAGTCTCTCAAGCAAGATTTGATGATCAACTGTATCAAATGCTGCACTCATATCTAAAAAAGCAAGCAGGACTAGATGGCCCGAGTCAGTAAGTGTTATAATGTCAGACAGGACTCGAACCACCCCTGTTTCTGTAGAATGATGACGTCTGTATGCAGATTGCATTTTGGGAAATAAAGCATTTTCTGTTAAATACATATTAAGACGACATGATACAACCTTTTCTATTATTTTTGAGAGGAGCGGCAGATTAGAGACCGGGCGATAATTCATGAGGTCTTCGGGATCTAGTGTAGCATTTTTCAGTAGTGGAGTTACGTGGGCTATTTTCATGAAGTTTAAGGGAAAACAATGTTTTCCCTTAAAATCAGTAAAAAAAACATCTGATTTATGAAATTTGCTACTAATGTTGTGAATAAATTCAATATTAATTCATACCATGGGTAAAATATGCATGAAAACATATATTTTCGGCATTTTTAAACTAAAATGATGACAGCGCGGATTCCACTACCGTCATGGCCAGATCGAGTGGCGTATTGAAGTTCGATGGACATTTAAAATTATCCTATTTTATAAGACTGAAAATATATTATTTAAAAACTGATTATTGTGATTTTGATATAAAACTTAGTTTTAAATAGTTTCTGAAGCCTTAAAGCATGCGAGAAAATATAATATATTATTTAAAAAGGTATGTTTTCACTAAAACAAAGTATTTTAAAAATGTCAAAAATTGGTAATATGTCCTGTAAATTTAATGGTTTATAACACTATTAATTTTTAACATTTTGTTGATTTGTCTCAATTGAGATCTCCGTAATCTTGCCTTCAAGATTATAAGAAAATATATTTCGTTATGCAATAATTTACTAAAATTAAGATAATTTTGTAGCATGCGGAAAATGCATCTAATGGTCACAGTTTTTCTTATAATGCTTGTATTGTTTTAATTATGGTAAATAACATTTAGTTTATTAGTTTTAAATTAGTGTAAAGGTCCTATCTAATAGTTTAAAAAAAAGTCAAATCTAGTGTATAACTTCTGATACAAATGAATAATAAAAACTCATGAAAATATGAATTATTATTGAAAGTGGCGCCTTAAAAAGTAATTGGTTTTGGAAAAATTTCTTTTCTTCATTAGGCTAATAAAAACTTTTTTTTTAAATTAAATTTTAGAAGTCTTAATGGTCAAATAACTTTGTTTCATCACTTGATTAGATATAAAAACTACATGTTTTGAGAACATGTAGTTTTGTTCTCTTCCTCAGGATGAGTTGTATACTAAAGTTAAAAAATGATATAAAAATAAAGTGGTGTATGTAAACAATGTTATTTGACTTTAATTCATTAATGATGTCATCACAAAGTAAAAACCTACCTTCGGAAGAACTATTCTTTGAAAAATATATATGAAAATCTTAGGGAACTTAAATATTAGTAAAATGGCACATGCTATAAACAAAACATGTACACCTGGAGCTATGTCAGATCAGAATGTTATTAAAAGCATAAACTTGAAAGACATAATGAACTTAAAGAAATAAAATAATAGGGACAGGTAAAAAAAATTAACTTAACAATATTTCGTGTAAAACTATTTTGAACTGTACTGCAATGTAATCTATAATAATATTACACTTCCCCGTCTACATTGGTTAAAATCTATGACTGGCTTGGGTATCGTCAGTGTCATTATGGCTGTTTCGTGCTTGCTAAAACGGCCAGGTCTGCGAGATGTGTTTTCCTTACTGGCAATGTATACTGACACATGTTAAGACAATATAATATATGATGTTTGATGGAATGGAAATGCTGATAAATATATTGAAAGGAGAGTGACTGCAGGGAATAAAGTGAAAGGCGATTTGAATGCAGTAATTTCTAACAGAAACTTGTCAGCTGAGGTGAAACTAGCGGTACACAATAGAGTCCTGGTAATGCATGGAAGTGAAACCTGGAGTTGGCAGAAGAGGAACGAACCAAAGTAGATTGACAACAGCAGAAATGAGATCACGTAGGCGTATATGTGGCAAATTTATTTGTGATAGTGAATAAAATAGTCACTTAGATGGTTTAGTCGTGTGGAATGAATGAATGAAGAGAGGATGGTGAGAAAGATAAATGACGCGAGTATTTATGACACCAGAAATAGACGACATCCACGGAAGACTTAGCTTGACCAGGAAAACCAGATACTGGAAGATGGTTCTGTAAGAAGCTTCAACAATTAAAGATCAATCAATATAAATACGAATGAGGCGAGACACAAGAGTGGCGTTCCATAATCTGCCTACCCCCACAAAACAGCGTTATGGTAAAACAGTTAGTTTAATCTTTAAAAACACGGGATATAATAAATGCTTATTCTCGTGCTCTAGATTCAAATGAGGATGAAAAATAAAAATATTACTAAAATTTCACTGATGCGTGAAAATATTTATTTATTTTAGCGAAAATACAATGGCAAAATAAATTCAATTTTTAAATATATGGTTACATACATACATGGTTTTTCTTTCGCTTACCTCTCCAAAAAAGAGACCAGCTCTTGTGCTTGGAGAGGGAGTTACACTACAATAATTTTATATAATATCCTACATATTCTATTCATTGTCCATTTGTGTGTTTCTGAAGTAGTCTGTAATATTGTTTATTGTCTCTTTTTCTGTTTCTTTTTAAACTCTTTTATATCCTTTATTTCTTTAATTTGTGTAGGGAGGCTATTGAAATTTTTTATCCCTAAATATATAGAATTTTGCTGATAGTGTTTGGTGTTACATTTAGGGATTTTAAAGTTATTTTTAAACCTTAATGATGTGCTTGTTTCAAATTTTCTAGTGTTATTTTCTTTAATTAATTGAGGTTTTTTTTGTAAATGTTTTCTATTTTGGGAACTGGGAATTTTGTAAAAAGTGTTTGTGTTGAAAAAGTTGATATTTTTTAATATCACTTTAATAATTGTTTTCTGTATTATTTTTACTGAGTTCATTATATTATTATATGCTCTTCCCCACCCAATTATTCCATACTGGAGTAGTGAGTTATTTAATCAAAACATTCCACTGATTTGACTCAACCACAGATTGTTCGTTCTCATTAAGAAAATGCATAGTTTCATATTTTACAGAGAATCACAAAATACTGATGTGCGAATCAATTTGATGTATTTTTTCAAATATATTAGAACAAACTACAGCTCATAGATTTCCCAAATTAATCATTGCCAAATGTAATAATTATACAAGAGAGAAAACATGGATTGAAATCAAATCTGTATTCTTAAATGCAACATGCATAATATGCCTTTTATTTAATGAGCATTCTTGCAAATAAAGATGATGAAATAAATGTTAACATTAATAAATTACTGTCATTTTAGGTATTTTTAGTACTGGACATGGCAACTCTATGTAGATTAACCTCTCAGCCGCTAAACAAATATACTCCAAGTATACCCCCCTACACGAGCCTCTTTTCGAAAGCCGTGTATTCGGTTGAACACCACTTTTAAAACGACATTTAGACATCCATAAAGGCATCCTGTGTACGATTTATTACATGATAGGGTTTCATAGATAATGTTGTTAATATAAACAATCATTTGAGATGTTCAAATCCTTAAGATAATGTAAATATTGACTGAACAAAATAATTGATCTCCGAAAAAGCCGCTGTCTTGCGAATATTATCACACGGTTACCAATACAATCATATTGTTTATACGATCATAGCTACGTCGACCGGATTGCTGCGCCGATCTTCAATATGCACTTACGCTGTATTTTTTTAACATTTCTTATGGTTGTTTGAAAATAATGTTTAAAGTTCTTTGGAACACATAAATAAGCAAAAGAGCACCGATACGGCTAGAATATGTAAACATTAAGATATCACAACAAGTCAAGTGCCGGCCTCAGAGATGTCTGCTCATGCAATAAATAATACAATAACGTCTACTCGCCTGCTATAATATTTTTATTCGTTATCGTTTTCTAAAGTATTTGAGAATTTGATAAAATCAAATTAATTATATGGAAAGCCACTTTCATGTACCACTTTATTGTTTTCCGTAAGCAATTTAAACTACTCAACATCATGTCCACTTTATCCACAGAATCCATACACTTGACACATTTCGGTTTAATATTAGGTTGACCAATGTATTTCGGCTGTCGTTTCCATGGAATCGTCATGCAAGGTTGTTGGTATGTGGACTTCCCTTTTATCGCGCCATTTTAATGCTAAAAGAAGTCCACGATATTTGGTGTCCATTTCACATTTTTTAAATTTACAAAATGTGGCCCTACCTTTCAGTGTTTTACGCACTGTACCACACGCATTAGTATTTTTCTTGTGTGTAAAATCAAATAAGTGAGGGCTACTATCCCAATTGACGAAAAGAGTAGATTCACTTTAACTGACCTTCATTAATTATTTTATCTTGCTCATCTTCACTTACATATTTCTAAATCGGAGTCCACATCTAAAAATGTCTATAATATTTCTTTCTCCGCAAGTCTACGGCCCGCCATTTTAAAAGGTATATAATTATTATATTTAAATAATTTTGGTAAATATACGTAGCACAATACAAGCTTCTGTTTTCTAAAGAAAAGTAAAAGAGTATTGTCAGAAAATACAACCGTTCACCCTCAAAACACAAATGCAGTCTAAACAATATCAACATTTCAAATGTAAACACCACTTTAAATAAGATAACGTAGTAATAATAAATCTATTTTCCGATACAATATATTGATTCAATTGTCCACAAAATACAAATCGCAATGTCAATATTTCGTATCAACGCATAGTTCCGACAAATACTAGTGACCTCGAACACGTGACGCCGCTAAATTCAAATAACTGGATGGCGTTTCAAGATGTCTTCGTTTTTAAACTGATTTATATAAACAAATAACAATATTTCACTTGATTAACGCAAGATGTCAGCAACAGTACGGATCAAACTAATTTTTGGTATATTTTCCTGCTCGATTTGCCACGCTGTCACGTCAAGTCAAAAACATCATATGATGCGCACCGCGCTGAGAGATGTGATTACTTCTCGCATCATTTGATGCACGTAGCGAGGATCGGGTTAATGGGATCGAATTAATATACCCACGTCACCGTGCCACTCGACCCATAATAATTGGTGGAAGACAGAGACTGCTTTAAACAATATTGAAGAAAAAGTTGAGAATTTTTTATGCACGTAATATTAGTATTGTAAACAGAGATAGTCTTAGTGAGTACTGCACTAGTAGCCCTATGATTTATTTTATTTTTAGAGCATTTTTTCATTTTACAGCATACATATTTTAAAAAAGAATTAACTAGTAGGTATACATTCATTTACCTCTTTCCAACCCTCTGCCCAGTTTGTCATTCGGACATTAAATTCAAAATCTTTAATTACTGCATTTTTATCATCTAGCAACGCAACTTTCAGCTCATATACCGAGCCGCAGTCCCATCTCGCAGCATACCTGAAGAATAAACAAGTTTTTAATTTTGTACACAAAAAAGGTGACAACAAGAGAAAATTTTACTTAACTTGCATTATTACTAGCAAAAATATTACATATACATAAATGAAAGAGCTAAATCTGGAAATTTTTTTGAATAAGCAATATTTAAAGTAAGAATACTTGATTAAAAATGTACCTGACGATATTGAGTAAACATATTCTTTGTGAAAAAAAAAAATGTGTGTAAAGAAAAAAATAAGTGGTATACCATTCGGAAATAAGGATGTCGGGTTGGTAGGTATCTAGTATATCAGGGTGAATTCCTGCCTTACACAAATCCACTGTTTGATGTTTGGCGCATGTGTGGTAGGAGGTAACAAAGCAAGATAATGGGCTTGTTGCTGTATTAGTTTTTGCCAAAGTTACTCCTACAGGAGGAGTTTCCACTTTCCAATGATCCCCACCTGCAAATTTAGTAAAATAAAAGTATTTTCATAATATATTACATAAACCAAAAAATAGGATCTCTCATTGTTTATAAAGACTGTTATTTTAAAATACCACAAATTAAAGATGTATATCAATCACTAAATGAATTCATTCATAAAAAACAATTAATTTTACATCCCAAAATAAATTATAAAATTATATTTATTTTTGGTTACATTTAGCTAGAATAGTTTAAAATATGTGCCAAAGGTCGATTTCAGCACAATGTTTGATTATAGGTGACAGTCTGCTCTCATGTCTCAGTTTTTTCAAAAACTGTGTGTAATATTTTTAACACTAATGTGGCCTAATTGTTCTACCTCTAATAAAATAGAAATAATTGGTAACCCCTCCCTCCCTGCTTAACGTGGGTTTGATTAATATAGATTTGTTATAATGCGAGTCCGCGCTGTTCATGTTTTCAAATTTTATAGATGTCGCATTAAAATACCATATTGGGGAATTCCCTCACTAATGATCACATTGTTGCTTCCCCGAGTATATTAGGAATCCGGTAATTTCAACACAACATTTCATTCCAGCTATTTTAGAAATAAAAAATAAATACTGTATTATTTATTATGGAAGTTACCTGTATAACTTATTAGTAAATAAGTACATCCATACATAGAGGGATTGCATAATAGCATACCGTTATATTACGGTTAAATTGTAAACGTCATCAAAACAACTTATGATGAATTAATATTACCAAATAAATTAATATTTTAAATGCAGCAAAAATAGTAGTAAAAAGTATTCTTACTATTCTCATCAATTTTCCAAAATTTGGTGCTGTTATCTTGACCAGTGTTGTTTTTCAATAGATTTCTCCCATATGAATCCTTCCAGCATATTCCTTGATACACTTCATTTGGGAACCTTCTATATGGTTTGATGTTAGCAAATCTTCTATAAAATTCTCTCTCCGCTTTTAGCTTCCAAACATCTTCTTTAATAAGCACACACCATTTTCGACAAACATATCTGAATTTAGATAAAGATTTATTATCTAAGTAACTCAGGATCAAGACTAGTATTTCTTCAGGGAAGTAAGTGTTGTTCAAAATTGAGCCATTATTCGGAGACACTTCTTCGGGTTTGTATCTACGAGTTTCTGGCGTTCTATACATTTTAAATAGTAGATCATCACTTTTGTCGCTGTGAATATCCAATTTCTGACCCATGACATCTGCGAATTTAATTGTATTGAAGAATATAAATCGGAAAAATGTAGATATTTTTATCAATGTATAAGGTAGATGTATTTTTTTTAATTATAAAAAATGTCGACTATGTACTACCACTATTATTTCAATAAATGAGTCACAGTCATTTTTTTCAGTGCATGAGTCATCGGAAAATTTAGATAGAAAACTATAAAATATATGATAAGATTCAATTGTAAATAATTATACATATTTTATCAACTAAATCTATGATTCTACAACATTCTGTAATGTATTAGCTGTGTCTATTACCTATTTTCCCATACCAGCACACCTTTCTTCCACCAAAAGTCAAAACAAACTGACATACTGACATCTATTCTATGCAAACAGAACATAATATCTATGAACCATAGACATAATGCAATATGGACCGCGTCTATGGGCGCACCGCATAGCAAATCTGCGTGCTAGTGATGGTAAACCGTTACGTGACTGTGATTGTGTCGATGATTGGTAACTGGGATTTAAAGATGATTGGTATTCCGTACAGGAAACAAGACTGTTTATTTGTAGGCATGGACCGCCGGTCCAAACTGGTGTCTCAGGCTGAGATATCTGCAGGGGTCCAGGGATGTCCAAATCTCGGTCCAGTGTAACAGCCAAAGTCATGAAAAAATCCAGATGCAGTTAGCGAGGTCGAAATTTTAGATGGTCCAGTAAAATAGCAGGGTCAAGGCGAGGTGGAGATAAATAAAACACAGTAGTCAGCTTGAAGAGCGCAGCAGCGAGAATACCTTCTGAGGCCGCTGGCGCATTATTTATTTAAAACGGACCCGGGCTGAGCGTACGAGGCCCCCGAGGCCCCCCATTCCGTGTCGGGCCAATGGGAGCGGGTATGCAGACTCCGCGCCACCCCGATGCGGTCCGCCGAGGTCGTCGCCTGGCGATGAAAAACCGCAACTATCGGTCATTTGGACCCCGCTGCGCCCGGGTCAGCAGATATACAATTTCGCTCAGTATTTTGTTTCTCAAAATACATTTCTTCACCTAGAGGCATCGTGAGTATTTTATTTTATTGTCTTCCTCCTTGCGATGCCTTATACTTTTTACACTAGGACGATTGCCCGGGGATTTTTAATTACACCTCAAACTTTGCTACATTAATTTTAGTCTTTAAATGACTGTTGAGGTGTATAATATTATCTCCGGACGATCGCCCCATTCATGATCTCTTTATTACATATTTTATATTTATGATACATTTTCAATTTACTCAGTAAACTAGTGTCTAATCTTGCGCTGAATTGTGGCTGGAACTGTAGCCCGAGCGGGCGGAGCGTAGCGCCGGCCGGGGCCCTCCTCCACTCGGCGGCCGCAGAGCGCAGTGGCGGCGGCTTTCTAGTGGCGTGGAGTGGTGTTCCTGCGCACGGAAAAGATTGTGTGCTCGCAAAAGGCCCTGTTTAGGGCCGCGGCACGTCGCGGCTCTACGAGACATTTTATCTGTGCGGCTCAATTGGTAACTAAGATTTAACTGTCGGAGGCTTACTTTCTAGTGTACCAGTCATTGATTGAAGAATTTCGTTAATCAGTTATCAATCATCGTTACGATCGAACAAAATCACAGTCACAATAACAGTTAAGATAACGGTTTAAATAAATTTAAATTTAAATAAATTAATATAATTTTAAAAAGATTTTACCATCACTCACGCAGTGCGTGCCAACATGATTTGTACCATAGTCAAATAGTTGCGGGAAATCGACAAAATCTCTGGCATTTCTTTATATTCAATCCAGGAAATTGAATTTGTTTTGAAAGTTTACAGTGTACAAAAGCTATAAATGGTATTTTAATATTGTCTTAATACAATATTGTACACTTAAAATTCAGTAAGAAAAGGATAGACCTGAGATCCTCGTACTCTTCCCCGATACGGGTTGCTTTCTATAAATGTTGGTAGTTTTGTAATATTAACAAGATCACAGGACAGAATCGGTATTTATTTATCGGTAGATAAATAAACAGCTTGAGCTTTCAACATGTACTAACATATTAATACATAATATTTATAACAATACATAGTAGCGTGTCATTGAGGTAAGAGTTTTATAGTCCTTGAAGCAATGAAAAATACTGACATCTACTTATTTATATTCAAGACATAAATCTGAATTGGTTTTAAGATCGAGGTGATCTTTGATAACTAAACGGCGGAAACAAAGTCATTCAGCATCATAATATTTCAAAAATAAAAGGATCAATCTGAGATTTTTACACTCGTAAGTAGTGTTGTAAATAAAAAAATCACAAGACTCTTGTTTATATTTATTTGTACATACACAGTTTACATCTTTTACATGTACTAACATAAATGAAAATCATTAAAAATACAAATAAATTCATAATTAATTAAAAAATACTAATTGAATCTAATAATATTCTTATAAATTATGCATAAAGCACTAATATCTTTAGGTATGTTACAAAAGATACGCAACTTAACTTTGATTCACAAAATATATAAAATAAAATAAGACTCTCAATAATATTTCACTAGCGTATATTGGTTTTTGCCCCAGATCAGCTGTTTTTTATATTGGGTCTCTTTGACGGTTCTGATTGCTTACTGCAATTGCGATTATGCTGCGCGGCCATTGGTGACCGCTGCGTAGTCAGGGTCTCATCGGTTATCGTCATTTGCTTGCTGCTAGGCCCTGCGGGCAGCTAGTAGCCGCTGCGTGGTCAGGGTCTTGAAAGCTATCGCCGATTGCTTGCTGTATGAAAACTCAAATGATTTCAAGTAGAGATCCGTAATAATAATAGTTTACATTTTTATTGCAGCTAACTCCTTTTAAAAGTTTTATCCTACTGAACATAGATGGCTGACTGGAGTGGTGGCTAATTTCGGGTAAGGCATTATTTTTTGCGGTGTTTCAGACCCCACGACGCCATAATTTAACCAAGCAGCTTTGTGTATTATCTATAAAAGTTGGTGCTTAAAAAAATAAAAAATATTTATGTTCACGAAATTCCTTCAATCAAAATCATACAAATCAATATACAAATTGAGTATAAAATTAAACTTTAAAAAGTTAATTATGCATTTTTTAAAATTATAACTAAATGTTTTCAGGCGAGATCTTAATAATGAATAATGAGTTATTGAAAAATAATAATCAAATGAAGAATAAAATATATTTTTTATAACTTAAAAAAGATTCAGTAGAAGGTTGAATGGAGATTTGTTGTTAGTGCCTGTACGCGATTTAAATAAAAAATTCTGTTATATTATATTTTTCCTGGTAAATTTTAATAGTTATAATTAGGTATGTAATTTACTCACATTTAATAAACAGTTTTTATTACTGTCATCTCTTGACCATATGCATAACCTCAAGATATGATACAATTGTTTCAAACTTACGGTGAGATCAAACACGAAAAATGACGATAGATGTCGTACGTTGTATAAATGGTAGGTTTCTCCAGTTCCTATTTTTTAAAGCCGCAATGAGTTGACTAAATAATTATTTTAATTAATATATTTAGAGTATTTGCGTACCTAATGTATTATTGATTAAATAATCGTACACTCCACATATATGTGGTATATTTTAAAAATGTATACAAAACGATTAGAACACCCAATAAAACATTTACTGATAATTCAAAAATGTACATATCTAGAGATAGAGCAACAGTAGGGGCTTGGGGGAGGCAAGGCAAGGATGATAAATAACTACAAATACGTTCTTTCGTATTTCCATGAAAGTGTGAATATTATAAGAGTTTGCCTTGAAGAGCAGTTTGCGTTGTAGAGGCTAACTAGAGCACATCGATACTCGATCATGGATACAGAGATCGACCGAGAGCGAGACTTAATAATAACAAGGTTACATAAATTTACTTGGTTGCTCTATATGCGTAAGTATTGCTTGTTAAATAAACAATTGTCCGTTTATTTTTTTCTAAAATAGGACGATATCTGTGGATTAATGTGGAAATACGGCACAGACAGCGATGTATTGGCGGCTACACATCGCTGGGATATTAGTAATTTGTCGCCATTTTTTCTTCGATGTTCAATACCCTTATAACCTTAATCTGTTTTGATTTCAATAAAATAAAATAAATATATATACACTGCATTAAATGTATGATACAAAAATATCACAAATAAATAGGTATGAATGGCGCTCGTATAATAATCGTAATAGTAACACGTTGAATATTACACATAAAGTAAAATCCTATACTAACAAAACACAATATTTTATATAAATTCTTTAATAGTTATTTGGAACCTATGTATTTTCCTAATTGATTTATATTAACCGATTGACCGCTTCAAAACGTTTATATTAGTGATGAGCTAAACCGTTATTTTAACCGTTATTATAATGATGACTAGTAACTGATTATTTGTAATTCGGCGAGCAATCACTGATATAGTGGAAATTAAACCTCTAACAGTATAATATAAGTTACCAATCATCATTACAAAAAAAAAGACCAAACGCACAATAACGTTTAGCTCATCACTAGTGTATATATATACCTACCTACCTACGTCAAAACAGTTTTTAAGTACTAAATACAGTCGATTCCGCTTTATTGGGATATATCGGGACCAGGAAGTTTGGCCCAATTAAGCGGCTTCCCCAATTAACCAAAGCGAGCTTAAAATTAAATGATGAATATTTATCTTTAAATACGTAGGGCTCCCTTCATCGCCTTCCTGCGTAAAATGACGCTGTAACCAGGATATTTTTTTCCTCTGGTTACTTACAGGCACAGTTGGATATTAATCATCAACGTCTTCTTCATCTAATTTTTGATGTTTTGATTTAATGCTTCTACAATTGCATCCTCGTTCTTTATTTTCATCGTAACATGGTAAATTGTTATCTATTGTCGAAACTCTTGATAATTAACAATATAACTTTTAACATGTCCTCATTTCTCTCATTGCTCAACATTGGGAAATATCTAAAGGTTTAAAGATTTTATATGGTGATTGTTTTTGTAGCTCGCCAACTATCGGCGACAAGCTGTATTGCTCGCAAAAGGGAAATTTGTTCACTAACTCTCTGGGTTTTGTGGAACTTATTAATAAATTTTAAACTTATGTATTGGAATCTTAAATTAATTGTTCCAATTACACAGAATGTCGTCGATGTAAATTACTAATAGTTCCTTGGTTTGGTTTCTGTTCCTTGATATTTGGCCCAAATTCGCGGCGGTCCAATTAAGCGGAATCGACTGTATATAAGAAATCGTAAATTAATTTACTTGAATTTGAAAGATTGATTTTTTTAATTTTAGACGGATTTTGTAACTCGCATACTATTATATATTGTTTGTTCGATTTTAATATTTTTTGTGACAATTGGATGGAACGAAATAATGATTATTTAAAAGTAATAGTTCTCTTTCTTGGTAAGTTTAAAATATTTTATAATTTTATAAAATCTTTCGTCACATTAGCGACATCAGGCCTGATGATGGACCCTGCAAAGGGATCTGAAACGACGCCTAGAGAGGTCGGGGACATTAGCCCAGAAAACTCTACACAAAAGATTCCGAATGGTCGTGAAAATCTGAGTATCAACGATGCTTGTACACGTATGACACTTTAACCTCTCGTCTTAGAGATTTGCCGGTAAAGATCGGTATGTAGGTATTAGTTGCGTCATTCTACTCTCTACAAGATACATGCGGTAATTAATCATATATCATTTCGCTGTGTACTGATTTTTACGGACTTTCTAGACGAATCTCCGAGACAAATCTTATCCGTGTACACGCACTATAATAGGACTACTGATGGTTGTCGTTATTTAAACCATTATTGTGACTGTGACTGTGATTGTGTCCGATTGTAACGATGATTGATAACTGATTATTCGTAATTCAGCAATGACTGATATCTATACTAGAAAGTAAACCTCCAACATTTAAATCTCAGTTACCAATCATTATAAAAATCATAGTCCCATAACGATTTAACATCACTACTGAGGACATCATATTGTAAAAGAGTACCAGGGGCGTGCACTGCATGTAAGAAAAAAAGCTGTGCATTATTAAAAATTCTGAGCAATAAAAATAAATTAAATAATCTTTATATATATTATAGTCCAGCCATTATTATCCGGACTGTTTGTAACAGCTTCATGTGCATCCTCGTCTGCAATTTGCAAGCACTTAGGTATTGTGTGAACATAACTTGTTTTTTTTTCAATCCTTATAATAATTGTATATTAACTTAATATTTTCTGCATTTTTCAAACAATTTGTGATTAATTCTGTTGTCTTTGAAATGGATTAATCCTTACTGAAAACTGCGTGGACTGACATTTCTACGTATTTGTTTTACTTGACAGACTAAACGTTTTGATTTCATGTGTTTTACATTTGTTGTTTTCGGTGTTTGCGTAGATAAAATTTATAGGTTATAATTTGTTATCTGTCATGTGAGCGAATATGTATTTTTCTGGATAAGTTATTAAGTTAAATAATTACCAATATTAAATTAAATGTTAAAATAAAATAATTTGTATTATGAGTTTCGGCTATACTAGTTTGTAAAGCTAGTTGTGAATGTTTTAGAACACTGTTAATGAAACATTTCAAATCCGTTGTCCGATGGAGAAATCGCAGACATTTTAAACGAAATGGAAAGCAGAGTACGGCCTGCTTTAAAGTAATAGATTTACAGGTATATTCCAAATTTAAATTGATAAAATTGTTCTCAAAATTAGTTTTTTTTTTTTTTTAATACCTAGTATACTTATTGTATACTTAATATTGTCAGCAACAGCATAACCTAAGTTTGTGCCTACTGCACGCCACTGAAGAGTACATATTTATGATCAGTTTATGCACAGTAGAAATCTTTTTCATCTTTTGTACTTCGTCATTTACATTTTGAATTTGATAAAAAATTACATATTTATCTATGTTTTATATATAAACCATTTATTTTTTCACAACATTGTACGTGCGCGCGGAGAACACTGACCTCGCGGGGCCGGGTAAAAAATAGTTAAAGTACTATTAGTGACAGTCGACTAGAAATGTTGATATTAATTTCAATATTGAGAGACATATTGAAAGAAATTGATAATGACATAGTTATCGGTCTAATTGCGGAATAAAGTGTGGTGTTATATATAAAAAAAAAAAACATTTTCAGACTGGTGAATTTTTGATCCCATGTATAAATATCACTTATATACATATGACAATTTATCCATTTTTATATAAAATGCGTTTTTAATTCCAAAAAATATATAAGAATATAAAAAATATTATAGCACCTACTTCTAATTTATAAATCAGACTATGACTACCAAAATTAATTAGATAGTAACCACTGTATTACATTATCCGGTGTTGTAATAACTTTATATAATATCTGATTCAATGTTCTTATTAGCTAGGTATTACTTTGTACAAACGCAGTACTCAGAGGTACTAACTCCAGAACAAGTCAAGTGGAGCGTTAAAAATTCACAATTTTAATTTTAAACTGTTTTGAATGAAGTTGATGTTGATAATAAAAAGTATCTGTAATTAAATATTTTCATCGTCATAATTCATTTACTACCCTTAATCATGTCTTTTTTGCCTGTCCATTGCGCATCACAGGTTTTTTTTACAATGATCTTGTCAATGGTGATTTTCAACTCCCGGTTAACTTGTGTCATCTTCTTTCCCTCAACTCGCCTCATTTGAGCTATGTAATAGCAAATTTCTTGAATGTCAATGGTATTGACTTGTCATGCAATGTTCCCTGTTCTATAGTATTGTTGTACTGCTTTCTATGAAATAATGTTTAGACTTGTTTAATGGTACAAGTCACTCTCGAAGGGTGGATTGCCTATTTGAAAGAAGAAGAAGAAGAAGAAGAATTCATTTACTGACTTGTGTTTTATATAACTATGCACCAATATAACCCGTCAATAATGACGGGCAGTTAATAGTTTTTATAACATTTATTTAATTAAAAATCAAGGAAAGCCAAATAATTGATATTATTATTGTATGTATTGTACTGTATATATTTTCTTACACATATTTCTTCCGTCTATAAATTTTGATAGTTATGTAAGTATGCAAGTTCCACGTTCAAAATTATTATTACTCGAAGTCTGTTTTTATTTTTAAATATTTATTGAATAATTATGTTGTATTAATTCGTTGCTATGCGATACGCGCGATTGCGGACGCGCGGAATCGCATAAGAACGTTAGACATGTAGGATTTTTTGTTTCAATTCTACTATATGATGTATAAGTACTACATTATTTTAAAAAAATCACTATAAATATCTTTAAGCCTTCAACTTATTAACATACAAATAAATACCGTGTATGAATAATAGAAAAAAATAAATATATTTCAACACCATAACTGCATCTCACACAATGAAGTTGACTTCTAAAATTGTCAGTTCTGAAAATAATTTTTATGGGGAAGTAAACTGAAACTATATATACTTACTTACCATCGCGCCGTTTCACCAGAGATGATAGAGCGCCACACTTCTCTGTCCTGGCACACAATTCTCGCCTCCTCCATATTCATGCATCTTTTCATACAAGCTCGCCGATTGTTGAGGCTTTTAACAGAACCATCCTCCATTATCTTGTTTACTTGGTTGTGCCAAGTCTACCGCGGAATCATATCTTTCATACCATTCTCTCCTCATTCATCCGTTCCATGTGATCAATTCAATTAAGTGATCCTTTCTTAATCTTACTCACTATACTAACATCAGCTTTACATTCTTATCTTATTTCTTCATTCTTTACTTTGTCATAAATAAATTTGCCACACATACGCCTAAGTGATTTCCACTGCATTCAGTCTACTTTTGTTCCTCTTCTGCCAGATCCAAACCTCACTTTCATACATCAGTGTCGGTACCAATACTCCATTGTGTACCGCTAGTCTTACCTCGGTTGACAAATTCCCGTTAGATATAAATCCATTCAAAGCGCCGTTCACTTTATTCCCTGCAGTCACCCTCCTTTCAATATCATTCTCAGCCTTTCCGTTTCTATCAAACATACTTGTTCCGAACATTCATTCCCTACAAGTATTTAGCGCGGTGTCTCGCTTTCCTCCTTCTCGGATACCATCACTTTCGACTTGTTAACATTCATCATGACGTCGCTTTCCTTGCACACATCGTACATTCTACTCACTAGACTCTGCAGTTCTTGTTCATTATTCGCCATTAGTACTGCATCATCGGCTTACAATAAACAGCATACAATCAAATCGCCCATTTTTGCTTCTACATTCATACATTCCAGTTCTTTCACACAATTAAGAATACCTACAGATTATTTTCATATATGGACAGTATGCCGCTTACATATATGTAGTTATCACCTAAATAATATAAGCATATTAGACCTGTTTAATTATTTTAGTGGGAATAATTTCAGTGTACATTTTAAAGTTATAGATAAACTATAATATAGCGATTATAAGTTTATTATTTTACAGCTTATATGCATCTGTTATTATCCGCTGTACTTAGTACTTTATTGTTGTTTACATAGGTATCATTTTTGTTTATATTCTATCACTTCTTTTTATATTTTCTATTATATATTTCTATATTTCATATATATTGTGTTTGGTGAGACGAAATCATTTTATCTCACGTAGACCAATGAATAATTTCATACGCGAATCTAATAAGAAGAAACACAGAGGTTGGGGAAAATAATATTAAATCAGATTTTGGCAAAAATTCGTATTTGTATTGAAATATAAATAGTTGATACGTTGTGGTTAATCTGTATGTTGTTATTGGAGAAACATGAAAACGTTAATAGTTACATTTTTTGATTATACTAAATGAAAATCGTATCGAGATTGAAAGATAAATTGTTTTATAGTTATAATATAGGTAATACAGTTAAACCTCTATCTATCGTTTTTGAAGGGATCTATTGAAATAAACTATGAATCCGGAAAAAAAAGAACGCGGGAATATAGAAAAAAGTAACACTTTTCATACTTAAATGTTTAATGCATAAATATTCTAAAAAATATACATATTTCACATGTAAATGAATGTGTTTAAATAAAAATAAAATTAGAAAACTGCAAAGAAACAAAAAAATAATCTTTGTATTGTATAATGTCAAGTTAGGCAGTCGGCAGTAGCTGTTTCTAGAATGTTCCGCACATTGTTTACGAGTGCCGTTAATCGAAAACAGTGTTATATACAGAATCAATAAGCATTTAGCTACGAAGTATGATGCGTAATTTAAACGATAAATGCGGTAAAATGATGCGTAGAGGAACGATCCATGCGACCTATTTTTGGGAGTCTTGTATGTAATTAATTCGGGACTGGAAGAAATAAACGATACATGCGGGAAAACGATTATTCGAGAAACGATCGATCGAGATTTCACTCTATTTATATTCCTTACGTTTAGTCATAACATATACAGAAGAATGAACAAATTAGAAAATAATTTAGTTTGTAAAATAAGATCAGATGGTTTAGGCATATGGAACGTATGAGTGAAGAGAGAATGTCAAATAATGTACACGAGTGTTGACGGCAACAGGAGCAGCGGACACACTGCACCAAAGTATTGACACAGTTTAACAAGACCGCTGATAGATGATTCTACAATGAATTTTTGTAACAATGAAGATGTAATTAGTGATTTGAAAACTCTACAATTACTACCTACCAGGTTGGATGTAAATAGATCTCCTCCAACACGGGCCACTAGGATCAAGAAGATTTCGTTTGTGTGCGGGACATATTTTGAATATGAACGGCCGTCATTTGGAAACAAGATGGGGGATCAGACCGACTAACGAGACGAGATATTTACAAGATGAATTTGATCGAAATCTGGTATGAGATATTACTACGGGGTGGTTTTCAAGGTTCTAGTCGATGGAGAGATCGCGTCATGATACCCTCCGGTATAAATATCTCCGATTCGGTTATCGTGATAAACATGAAATAAATTATTAATAAAATAACATTTTAAAAAATGTACCACCAAAATGTTATTTAAAAAATGATATTACCTGCATCGCCATGTTTTGCCGAGATTTTAAATATTTTCCTAGTTTATTACCTATTCGAATTTTCTATTTCATAAAGGACTCCGGTACGGCGTGGAACTCCTAAATCCAACTCGCTTTGGACGTTTCGGCAGGACGATAATTATACTGAAATGTCAAAATCCTCTTTACGGGAAGGATGATAATTTGAATTTTTGAATCCTCCAGTTTTATAATTATTTTGAATATTGCGTATTTAGCGCATATTACATTAATACAAATGTTTATTTTATATTTACCTATCTACCGTTCCGCGATGTTGATAAATTATTCAGTTTCTTTATAAATCAAATATATTAATTATAAAGATATACATATAAAATCAATTCTATCGAAAAATATTGTTGTTGCGCCACCGGGATCCGAACCTGGATCTCTTTCCTAACCGGGGAAGGTGCATTATCCAACTATGCTACAGCGACAATTTTCGAGCTTATATGTTAACTTTTTGATATTAATACATTTAATCTTTCCATTATTTGAAAGAGCCATCTACCTTATTTTTACAGAATCTCAAATACCTTTGAGTAAACTGATAGCAAACGCCAGAATTATCAATTCATTTTTATTAAATTTTGGACACATTGATACAACTTTATTATTAGGAAAACACATTCCTATTGTGAAGTTGTAATTATGCAACAACAATATTTTTCGATAAAATTGATTTTATATGTATATCTTTCTAATTAATATATTTAATTCATATTTGAAATATCACAGACCTGTGTTCTTAATAATTACAACTTCCCAATAAGATTTTGTTTTCCTAATAATCTTTATAAATCTTTAACGGTTAATCATTTTCATAGTCTTAATATATTTTTTAAACAATCAACGAATATACAACAGTAAAATAATTACTTTGACGTAATAACCGCACTCTTTCAAGTGATAAAATTGAAGGTATTAAAATATGTTATGTTATAAATGCAAAGTTTGTAGAAAACTAAGTTTAGTTAGTTATTATTTTTTAATTTACTGTCACATACACCCTTCATTCAATTTATATTTAGTTATTATTACGTGTCAGAATAAAGAGATATAAGGTGTTATGAAAGTGTCATATAACACTTTCGTCCACCAAAGCCTTCAATTGACGGTAGATCTCGTTTGTTTAGTGTTGCCATGCGATACGGATTGCTGGAAACATATGTTTATTATATATAATTATGCGACACGAACGAACGTACGTGTCTCATTATCTATATGATGTAGAAATAAATTATTATAGTATTACTCAGTTTCGCGGTAGGGAAACCATATATTTTAATATGTCATATGTTAATATTATTTTTGAAGAAACAAAAAAGAATTTATAAGAAATAGAATTCTACATGTGCATGCACCGGTAGGTACACTTCTCTGATTGATTTCACGGCTAAATACAAGAAATGTATTTTCCCTACTTGGAAATCGTACAATAGTTTCATAAACAATAGACATTGTTTCAAAATTGTCCACAATATGTGTTTGAATAAAGAATTAGTTTCACTATTTCACATGAATATATTTTTTCGATTTTTATCGTTATTTGAAATTTTCGTTAGAGATTTTGGGTTTTAACAGCGACAGTGGTGCTCGGTTACAAAAATCTTAGAGAAATAAAATGTCTCTAAGGTGCCTTCGTGTAACTCAATTTACTTTGTCATTTTACGTAGGCATAGGTCGTCTAACAACATAACATGAACTTACACAAAAAGCTGTCCGGCTTTAAACGCCGCGTCTCTGTTGCTCCGCCCGGCCGCGCATACGGCAGAACGCTTCGAGAGAAACTCGGTTCGTTATAATTTAATCCGAGCGATAAATATATTACAGCTCTTTCTTTCGCCTCCGGACGGAGGCTCGCGGGGCGTAGCGCCGTCTCTGTCGCGGAGCGGGTCCGGCCGGTGGCGCCGCGCGGCCGCGGCTCGCACTAGAGTAGTAGGGAGACGGCGCCGGCGGCCGCGCGCACCGCCAGTCCACTCCGAGAGCCCGAGCAGGTCGGTCGCGTCACCGA
Organism: Eubasilissa splendida; assembly: GCA_031772225.1. NCBI lineage: Eukaryota > Metazoa > Arthropoda > Insecta > Trichoptera > Phryganeidae > Eubasilissa > Eubasilissa splendida. The sequence continues at coordinate 2,809,918 of CM062853.1, read as the reverse complement.
GAAGCATCCGTGCGCTCTAACGTAACAGTGAACTTGTGTTGTAATCGAATATTACACCACGTATATACTTCGGTCCGCGTACACTTCTGTTCCGTGTCATGCGACCGGTGAAGTTCGCCTTCATATATAACAAAGTTTAACAATCGCGTTCATTCACGAATTACGTGACAATAATTATAATGTTAAAAAGGTGACAAGTTAGAATAAGTGCGTTTGTCTGTGGATTCCGCGATGATTTTCGAATCTCGATGTGATTGTGAAGTAATAGGTGCAGGGATGCCTCGGGGAGAATGATCGGCGCTCCCGCGTCAGGGACCAGGCCCAGTTCCGCGGAATCACAAACTGTTCGGTTCCGACTGTCTCACTGTCACTGCCGGATCGTCTCCGCGTGATGTAGCCGAGAGACACTTCCGCCGTCTTCAGTTCCGATCACCGTCGCCGTCGCCGTCGCCGTCACACGCCAGGATGAGAGGAGTAGCGCTGGCTCTCGTGCTGGCGCTGAGCTCCCTGCGGCCGGCCGCGGGCCTGGAGCGCGAGGGCTGCCGGGGCACCGCGGGGGCGCAGCTGTGCCGCCTGCGCACCCTGGACCCCGAGGGGGCGGCTCTGCAGGCCGTGCCCGCCGAGGGCGCCAGCCTGGCCCTGCTGTGCAGCCGGGTGCTGCTGTTCGAGAGCGCCATCGGGGCGCACTACTTCCAGCGCTTCTCCCAGCTGGACGAGCTCACGCTGGACGGCTGCAAGCTGCTGCACCTCCCCGGCAACTCTTTCGAGGGGTTGCGCGAGCTCAAAAAGCTGACCATCCACTCTCGCAATTCCGACTGGGGCCCCGCCAAGAGCCTGGAGGTCGTGGCCGGCACCTTCAACGGCCTCCGGGAGCTGCAGCACCTGGACATGGGAGACAACAACATCCGCGCCCTGCCCGAGGACGCGTTCTGTCCTCTGGGCAACCTCCACACGCTGAATCTCACCCGGAATCGGCTCCGCAGCGCCGAGCGGCTGGGCTGGGCGGGCTCCGGCTGCGGCGGAGCCCTGCAGGAGTTGGACCTCAGTCGCAACTCGCTGCGGGCCCTTCCCGAGGGCTCCGGGCTGGCCAATCTGCGCCGCCTGCACCACCTCTCGCTGCAGCACAACAACATCTCGGAGATATCCGGGGAGGCCCTCAACGGCCTCATCTCCCTGAGAATCCTGAATATATCGTACAACCAACTGCAGTCCTTGCCGGAAGGGATTTTCGCGAGTTCCAGGGAGTTGAGAGAGGTTTATTTGAATAACAATATGCTGTACGAACTGGCTAAGGGGATATTTCACCGCCTGGAACAGCTTCTGGTGCTAGACCTGTCCAGTAATCAGCTGTCCAGTAACCACATTGACGACGGAACCTTCGTCGGATTGATAAGACTGATCGTGTTGAACCTCTCGCATAACGCGTTGACGAGAATCGACGGGAAAACATTCAAAGACCTGTTTTTCCTCCAGATCTTGGATTTGCGCAACAACTCCATCGGATACGTGGAAGATAACGCCTTCTTGCCGCTGTACAACCTGCACACCCTGAACTTGGCGGAAAATCGGTTGCACACCATCGATCAGCATTTGTTCAACGGACTGTACGTGTTGAGTAAATTGACTTTGAATAACAATCTGTTGGTGAATATTGACCACATGGCGTTCAGGAACTGCTCGGATCTGAAGGAGCTGGATTTGAGTTCTAATCAATTGTTGAAAGTTCCCGAGGCTCTGTGGGAGCTCGCCTTTTTGAAAACTTTGGATTTGGGAGAAAATCAAATTTCCGAATTTAAAAACGGGTCCTTCAAAAATCTGGGCCAACTCACAGGACTCAGACTGATAGACAACCAGATCGGAAATTTGACCAAGGGCATGCTGTGGGATCTGCCGAGTCTCCAAGTGCTAAATCTCGCCAAGAACAAAATACAAAGCATAGAACGGGGAACGTTCGATAGGAACACGCAACTGGAGGCGATCAGGCTCGACGCTAATTTCATATCCGATATCAACGGAGTGTTCTCCACCCTGGCGAGTCTATTGTGGTTGAATCTCTCCGAAAATCATTTGGTTTGGTTCGATTACGCTTTTATACCCAGCAATCTCAAGTGGTTGGACATTCACGGAAACTTTATCGAGCACTTGGGCAATTATTATAAAATTCAAGAGGAGATTCGTGTTAAAACGTTGGACGTCAGTCACAACAGGATAGTGGAGCTGTCGCCCATGGCGATCCCGAACAGTGTCGAACTTTTATTCATCAACAATAATTTTATTAATAATATTCAAGTGAACACTTTCTTGGACAAAATGAACCTTTCCCGAGTGGATATGTATGCTAACGACTTGGTGCATTTAGAGTTAAATAGCTTGCGTCTGTCGCCTGTGCACAAGAATCGGTCATTGCCAGAGTTTTACATTGGCGGCAACCCTTTCCACTGCGACTGCTCCATGGAGTGGCTGCCGCTCATCAATAACATGACCAACATGCGCCAGCACCCCCGAGTCATGGACCTGGAAAATGTGATGTGTAAGATGACCCATTCCCGCGGCACCACCCATCTGCCCCTCACCAGTATCAAGTCCTCCGATTTTTTGTGTAAATACGAGACGCACTGTTTCGCCCTGTGCCATTGTTGCGACTTCGACGCGTGTGACTGTGAGATGACGTGCCCCCAGAACTGCTCGTGCTACCACGACCAGACGTGGAACACTAACGTGGTGGACTGCTCCGGACAGCGGGTCATAGAGATACCTCACAGGATACCCATGGACGCCACGGAGGTGTACTTAGATGGTAATGATTTTAAAGAGTTGCAAAATCACGTGTTTATAGGTAGAAAAAATATGAGAGTGCTTTTTGTGAACGGTAGTGGCGTGGCGAACATTCAGAACAGAACATTTACCGGATTGAATGCCTTGCAAGCCCTTCACTTGGAGGACAACCGCTTGATGGAGCTGAAGGGATACGAGTTCGAGAATCTCGGTCATCTGCGAGAACTGTATTTGCAAAATAATCTCATCGAGCATATCGGGAACATGACGTTCCAACCGCTGCATTCGCTAGAAATACTGAGACTAGACGGTAATCGGTTAGCCGTGTTCCCCATATGGCAGATCAATCTGAACACTCAACTGAGAGAAGTGTCGATCGGAAATAATCGATGGTCTTGCAGATGTAAATTTCTGCAAGATTTTACAGCTTTTGTAGTTGATAATGCGCAAAAGATTATCGACGGTGCCGACGTGTGGTGCTGGAATAACGAGTCCAAGTCTCCTCACAAGAGAGAATTAGATTTGAATGGTACAGCGTGCAGCGACTACTACGCCGGCGGTTCGGTAATAGACAATATGCTGGTATCTGATTACTTGCCCACCATGGTCCTCACTCTGTGCGGATTCCTATTCACGCTGCTGGCTGTGGTGCTGGCCTTCGTCTTCCGAGACCCCATCCGCGTGTGGCTGTTCTCCCACTACGGGGTGCGACTGTTCAGCTTCTCGGGGGGATACGAGGAGAGAGAGAAGCTGTACGACGGCTACGTGTGCTACAGCCCCAAAGACGAAGAGTTCGTGATCCGATCCATCGCGGCCGAACTGGAGAACGGGGAGCCTCCCTTCCAGCTCTGCCTCCACCACCGCGATCTGCCCCCTTCGCCCTGCCTGCCGGCGCGGCCCGTGCTGGAGGCGGCCGAGGCCTCCAAGCGCGTGATATTGGTGCTCACGCGCAACTTCTTGCAGACGGAGTGGTCGCGCTTCGAGTTCCGGCAGGCGCTGCACGAGGCGCTCAAGGGGCGCGTATTTAAGCTGGTGCTGGTGGAGGAGGGGCACATCGCGCCCGAGGCCGAGTCGGACCCCGACCTGCGGCCCTACCTGAAGACGGGCTCGCGCGTGCGCTGGGGCGAGAAGAGGTTCCGGGAGCGCCTGCGCTACGCCATGCCCGGCGCCTCGCGGGGCCCCCGCAAGCCCGCCGACAACTACCGGCGCAACATCAACACGTACACGCTGGACGGGTCCGTGCCCAACGGCAACCACCACCACCGCGCGCACGGGCCCCGGGACAAGGCCGAGGGGCGCGAGCGGCCGCCGCCCGCCTACCAGCCCCCGGGGGGCGGCGCGCCGCCGGCGGGGGCCGCCCGCCCCCACTCGGACCACATCTACTCCTCCATCGACTCGGACTACTCCACGCTGGAGCGCAGCTCTCGCGGCTGGAGGGCCCCGCCCGTGCAGGCCTACTTGGTCTAGACGACGGTCGCTTTAGCCACTAGATTTGTACATTTCGTGTTGATTAATCGCTTAGACTTTATTTTTTTGAATTGAACCTGTATAAATGTGAATAATGTATATAGTATAAAGTATGTATATAGTATAAAGCTCGCTGTAAGTTTTTAAGTCATCTACCAAAACTTAAACATACCTAATAGTTGTAAGCGGATGAGCCGCACATTTTATATACTAAAATGAAAAAATTCATTGAAGACTGTTGTAAAAATGTACATAGGACACGAACGATCTATATTATTACCGTAAATCAAATATTTATACCTGAATAAAGTTGTGCGCAATTTGCAAAAGTATTTCGTTTTTCATTTCCTCTTGCCTATCTGCACACACCACATTTTAACTATTGCCAACACTAATTAATTGGAAACTTTAACATTCAGGTACTAGTGAATTATAAATTACGATCCGATTCAGAAATGGGTCTTATTATTTTCATTTTTTACAAATTAAAATTGTAAAGTGTACTTCGATGAATACAAATAGCTGCGTTAGAAAGATTGTTTCCGATGATGAGACACTACAAGAGCGAGTAATAACACATTCACTTATTGAGATGCTTTTAGATGAGATGTGTAGGTATTTACTGATTGACTATAGATAAGATGTTATCAGTGAACTTCCTTTAATATAACACGTCCACATATCTGTTGATTGACATAACTCAAACCGGTCCTAGAAGCTTTAACAATTTAATGTAATCGATGTTGATTTCTTTATCTAGACATCTATCTCTGTATTCATTGACAAAAACTTACTGTCATCAAATTAAAATGAATTCTTCATAAAGAATAATCATTTCGGTAGTAGATAATAATACAAATATTTAATTTTCTAAATAAACATGCAATATATAACCGGAATCTTTGACAACATTATTTTATGCGCCTCTAAATAAGAAACATCTTGAATATGAAAAAATATAATAAAAGAAAATGTCCAATTAATATTACTTACATAAAAAAAATAAAAATCAAATTTGAACATTGAAATAAAAAATTAACTAAGTATACAGTAATAAATCTCAGCCGTTTAGTGACTTATATTTATAACCAATTAAACTTTCTTCTAATTTTAATTCATTAGGAAGTTGATAATATATTCTAGAAGCAATGTCTGTTTGTCTTTGTCCTATTCCTGTTTTAGGATTATGGGCTCAACCAGTTTGATAAATTTTAATTTTATTCTCTGAAGAAATGCAATAAGTTTTTTTTATTAAATTACATATATATTTTTTTTTTTATGTAGCAGGTTTTTTTACATTTATAAATATTAATATTTGCTTAAACTGAATAGTTATGATTAATTGAATACACATTGTCAATGATTTTTTGATAAAGACTTGATTCCAGATTGCGACTAAAATCACAATTAAATTGAACATACGTCATGAAGTGTGTCGTGTTGAGTGTTGACTAATAATTGATTATCAAGAATGAGTTTAATCGATTATTTTTTTAATTTGACCGTTAATAAAATTGTCAAAAATAGTTGAAAGATCTTTTTTCGTAGTTTAGTATTCTCTCGTGAGTTGCATATTTTTGCCGAATATTTTAGAGAAAGCAAAGTCGTGAATGGGTATTTATATTTAATGCGGAGCCATGATGTAGGCTTTTTGTTTTCGACACATCGTCAAAATCATTATCATCAAAATAATGCATGTGGCCGTACAGTAAATATACCGGTTGAGTTTTATAATACTTACACAGGCAGGCACGTGATTCTCACAAATGTTATGTGCATATCATACTTGCACATTAATTCTACCTTCACCAGTCGGATAAAATTATTAAGATGGTAATATATTAAGATTGATTTTGATCTAATGTAAGTATTGTCGACAGAGTTTTAATATCTTACTAAACAACACGTAGCAGGTATAGAATTCACAATCTAACGGAATTGAAGGGTAAAGCATACCTAATGAGTTATTTTTAAGGAGAACACATTATTATTGTGAAGTTGCAGTTTTTTTAGAACATAGTTATGTGCTATATTTAATACAAATTAAAATAATCTACTTGAAAGATATACAGAATAAATGTATTTATTGAAAATATATATTTGTTTCTACCGGGATTCGAACCTGGACCTTTTTCCTAAACGCGGAAATGCGTTGTGTATTATTATTACATAAATAATTTTCTATAAGTTCATTTATTTAATTTGTATTTAATAATATATAACTTATTAGTATTATAACACCACATTAGACAGAGTCGGTACATTAAAATTTTGGTATAGATATTTTAAATTATTGTTGTATATTTCTATTAAACCTTTAAGTACACTGAAAACGTTAATAAATGAATGGTTGGTGATATCAGAACTCACGTAACAATTCTAAATAGTTCGTAAAAACTTAGAAGTTTACAATATGTAGGTTTATTGTGATGTTTGGTCAAATGTGGAGAAATGTTTTTATATCGCTAAGCTCAATTTTTATTTTATTTTATAAATCAGCATCCGCAACTAAGATAAAGCGAAAATGGGCAATTGAAATCTATTGAAAATAAAATATTTATTTCAAAACTTATTATATTTATAAATGATAGGAAAATCTCTTATTATTTATGTAATATGTTGCCACAAATTAATTTTGCAAGTATTTATGTTCATAGCACTGATATTTAAAAAAAAAATTACATTGGATAATATATATTTTCGTAAAAAAAATTCACCCCAAGGGTGCTTTACACATAAACCGTTTAGTTCTACATTAACTTTATTTTTAAAATTAAAAATTGTTATTTTGAACTAATTTAGACAATTCACTTTAAATATGTATGGAGAAACAGAATTATATATATATATATATATTCTAAATATTAGCGATTTATTTCAAAAACAAATATTTTTAAATCTTGGTTGCACTTCCTAAACTGCTAAAATTAGAATTTTTCAAATAATGAAGTGTTTTCGAAATAAAAATTGCAACACAGCGTATTTGATTATCTCATTCATGACTGATATTTCGAAATATTTGTTTGCACTGGATCAATGAATGATAAGCATGTTTTTTATCTATGGTGAATTTTTTTCATTAATATATGTGTTATCAATGTTTTTTTTTATAAAATATAATATATACGGTAATTCATAAATAATTTTATACCTGTGAATATTATTTATAGATATAAAAAGTATGACGTAAATGGATAACGTAGAACACCTTAATTAATTATCTCGTTTGCGATGGATATTTAGAAATGTTTGATTAAAATCAGTGATAGTAATGTTTTATTTTATTTATCGTGAATTATTATTTTTCTTGTTCAGCTTTATGTTATCAATATTTAATACCTTTGCATATTCTTTAAAAATATAAAATGTTTGGCGTAAATGATAATAGCATTGTGTAATAACAGTAATAAATATTATATAAATTCATTGTTGCTGCGGCAAAACAGTAACCTGGTTTAATAAATTAAACTAGACTACTATGGATAGACGTCACAAGTCATGTTTTGAATTGAGGATACTCTGGGACTGAAGTGATTTAAAAGTAAAAATAGCTATATAAATAACTAAATATGATTGAAGGTTATTTATTTGAAATACTAATTAAATGTATTAATTTGAAAAATATACATGTAAAATCAATTTTATCGAAGTATATTGTTGTTGCGCTACCGGGATTCGAACCTGGATCTCTTTCTAAACCGAGGAAGGTCAAAAATAATATCGCTGTAGCATAGTTGGATAGTTTGGAAAGAAATACAGGTTCGAATCCCGATAGCGTAACTACAATATTTTTCGATAAAATTGATTTTATATGTATATCTTTCTAATTAATACATTTAATTAGTATTTACAATATCACAGAGCTATGTTCTGAATAATTACAACTTCACAATGAGAATATTTTTTCATAATTTATAAAAAATTGGTAAAACATAGAGTTAATTTAATGGTCATTTTTTACCGACTACCTAGATATCTTATCAATCATGTTTTGATTGCAATTATATAGAAAATCTTGAATACTTTTGTCAATTGCGACGAACTCAGATTTAATAGTGTTGGAACCCATCTTGCCGACCATAATGATAGAAATATTAACGTTTTGAAATATTACACGAACGCGAAATTCTACGTCATCCATCTGTTTTTGAGTGTTTAGATTCACCTTTGATTAATTCGTCTAGTCATATCTTCTTTGTAATAATGATAAAAGCATATTATCATTATTTTATTTTTATTATTGATTTGCATATTTGAGGATTACGACATAAAATATTAAAAAATATATGTATATTGATGCAACTGACGACTCTTTGAATCGCTATGCAATATTTTCGAGTCCAATCATTAAAATTATATTTGAGCTCTAAAATTATTTTCGGTGTTTGAAATATCGTACAAAAAGTTATGAAATATATATTTAAATAATTAATTGATACGCAAATTCACAAAATAGGAACTAATTGTAAGTAGAATATTCACTACAACACTTTTGATATTTCAGACTATATATATAACTTAAAACGTGTGAATTGTACAGTGTTTGCTACGGAGAAAATATATTACCGCGTGCCGAGTGTCATGTATTAGGAGATTGAACAGTAATAAATATATAGTGAGTGAGTGAATATTAACTTCCGGGCTGATATTGTTTCATTCGTCAAAATTTCAAGCGTAGCTCGGGCTATGTGTGAGGTGGCACCATCTTGTTGAAACCACATGTGTCGTAAGCTCAACCGACCTAGAAGTTTTTTCAGCATTACCTCTTGTATTCTAAAAGAAATAGGGCCCGATAATTCTGCAGGCCCACATGGTGCATCATACAGTAACTGCGTGCGTGTCAGGTTATTGGTGGATCAATTGAGGATATTTTGTGCCTCAATAAAGGCGAAACGAAACCCGCCAAGTCTAAATGAGATTCGTCGCTCGTGATGATTTTTTTCTAAAAGTCGGGTTTGAGTTTGTTTTAATAACTTCAGTATGTTGTTGAGGCGCTAGACGCTTCATAATAAATTGTAATTAACAACTCTTTTTAACTACCAAGTATAAGTTAAAAAATATTTGTCAAACCAAAATGGTGGCCAAACAAAATCGGCCTGGAACATAATATTCACTTATGTATATCAATTTTTTTTCCAAAATATAATAAAAACAAACATGCTCGGTGTTGCAACTACTGTACCTCTTGTCAATATTTATAGAGAGAAATACTAGCAGAAAGCTAAGTGTATAATAAATAATATTTTTGCTACATTTTGTAAAATAATCTACACATAAGATATACGATTCCATTAGGGCAGTAGAGACTGAATAGCATGATGGATTCATTTTAATGCGTTTATTCATATGTACGTATTAAAATATACTCGTATGTACATGGGAAGAAACATAGGTACATACATACACATTTTAGAGGTTCGTTTTTCCCTTTTCTATTTTATTTATAATCGTATTCACGTCCGTGTGCGCTTTTAAAAAAATAATTATAAAAAAAAAACATGTGCAGGCACAGAAGTAGCGTGGAATATATATAAAACAGAAATTGAAAGAATCGATTCAAAAGAAAAGAAAAAAAATAAAAACAATAAAAATTTTGGACAGAAAATATATAAAATATCACACACATGTGTTCTGTAAAATTGCAACTTCACAGTAAGAATGTGTTCTCCATAAAAATGAAAAATAAAACTTAGGTTTAATACATTTGGTCATCAGAAGCAGTGCATATTTCATTAGGTCACCCGCTTAACATAATACCATTTTTGTTAAATTTCCAATTTTGTTAAATATTTTAAACTTTAACAAAGACTGTCAACATAACTGACTAACTTGCCATTGTACCGTTTCTCTGCGGTGATAGGCACAGAGGATAGAGTGCTAAACTCTTCTGCCCTGACTGCAAGTATCCGGTTTATCTGATTATGCCAGGTCTTTTGCAGATGTCCTATATTCTGTGCCTATCTATCTTACAATTTTCTCTTCATTCATTTGCAAGGCGACCCTTTCTTAAATCTGTTCACTATGATAAGATCAGCTTTATATTTGTTAATTTTTTTCTATATCATAAATGGATTTACGACTTGTGCCTCATTTTCACTACATTCAGTCTACTTTCATTCATATTTTGCCAACTCCAGGCTTCACTTTCATACATCAGGGTCGGTACTAGGACTTTTTTATGCTCCGCTAATCTTTCAGATAATTAAAGTCGTCATAAAAATTGCCATTATTTCCGTATTTTTGTTTATTCATAAGCAAAGTTACAATTGATTTAAAATAGCCCCCATTGTAGTTAGTCAACAGGTGCTCTAACAATTAGGTTACACTAATATAATTTATAGTCCCATAATCGTTTTTTATTGTTTGTTACTGAATAAAGAAAAAATATTATTAAATAAAAGAGAAAATAAATTATTTAAGATGTTTAACTGATATATGCAGATAGGTATTTAGTTAAAAAGGACTACATCGCGACAAGCATTATTTTGTTAAAATATCTTCAACTCATATGATATGATATATGAATATGGTAGGTTTGTGTGTATAGTAGGTATTTTTTAAAAAGTACAGCATTTAATTATTTTGAAGTAAGGCTAGGCTAATGATTGAAACAAATTATTAATGAGGGAGTTTTATGGAGTTATTTACCCATTAACTGAGAGGAAATCTTCAGGATGTACCATTCATAATTGTATAATTATAATATTAAACACTGATTATCATCGAATTATGCAATTTTGAGATCGATCAATATCTACTCTTGTAACAGCCTATTGATGTTTCAGTAATGCGCTTGAATTAATTAAAATTCAAAATCATTTTCTAATATCTAACATGTATCAAGCTGCAGTTCTAAATAATCATTATAATAATTAAGGCTTCCCTTTCAAAAATAATTCATATTTCCGCGTTTTTTAAGAAAATATGGGTGTTTTATTATTTATTTATATCAGAAGTTATACATTAGATTTTACTTTTGATTGGGTTTTTTTATTTCAAATCGCCGATCAAAAAATAATAAAAAAAACACATTTATAGGGTCGATATAATTATTATTTAGTAATAAATTATTATGTTATTGATATAAAACTTGATTTTAAATAGTAGCTAAAGCCTCAAATTATTAAAAACACGAAGTGTTTTAAAACCGTCTAAAATTGATCACATGTCCTGCAAATTGAATGGTATATTTTGTATATGTAATAATTTTATATATTAAGGCAATTTTGTGGCATACGGAAAATAAATTTAATGGTCGCAGTCTTTTTTATAATGCTTGTATTTTATTAATTATGGCAAATAACATTCAGTTTATTAGTTTTACAATAGTGTAAAGGTCCTATCTAAATAATAGTTTAAAAAAAAGTCAAATCTAGTGTATAATTCTGATATAAATGAATAATAAAAACACACATATTCGTAAAAAACGCGAAAATATGAATTATTTTTGAAAAAGCGCCCTTAAAAAACTAAAAAAAAAATTAAAGAAATTCTTGAAAACGTAAAAATAATCTATGCGATATCTGGTTGCTCTGTATATACAATCTTATACCCTTAGACCGATCTAAAAGATATTACTCTTTAGGATCCTGCGCAAAACATTAATAAAATTGAGAAAAGTATGCCAACGCCGCGCAGACACAACTAACATGCAGGTGTGTAAACTACACGACAATAAATTATTGAATATATTTTTAAATTGTGTGTGGAACACTGACCACTAAATATATAGACATGAACTAACGTTTCAATATTTTCATGTTGGTGTCACCCACGTGATAACTTTGGTACCACTTACGCAATCAAATAGCACCGCGATTATTTAAAAATATATGACTCGTTTGGAACGAAAATTTAAACGCTTACAATATAATATGCATTAATGTAAAAAATACGCCTTGTTTAAACAAATATTTAATTTTTGAAGAGTAAATACTTTTATTGTTGTATAAATGTGTCATAAACTATCGGATTTATGTTTCCACATATAATGCGTGTAGGATGCCCCTCGTCCCGCAACTAATGTTCCAAACCCCTCGCATGTATGTACACTTTATTTCATGTCTATTCGTTTACTGGTTTGGGGAAGTTGGTACGAATCAGCGGGGGAAATAAATTTCATTATATATAAGTAGAGTTTTATGCAATTTTTTTCTAAAATATTCGATTTGCCTGCTTCGGATAAATTTTTAATTAATCTATCTTTTCCTTACTATAACTCAGTCCGTAATCTAAATAAGATGATCATAATTGAATGAAAATTTTAATTATTTAAGAATACTGCGGATGAGAGACTCTTAACATATGTGGAAACCAGGACTCCAAAGATTTACTTTTAATCAAATATTTTTATATTGTATGAAGTCAAATTTGGTCAATTTTTCAATTTTATAAAAAGATATTTATCGTAACAGAAGAGTCTTTGACAAGTGGTTTCTTTCAATCCGTAAATATGAAAAATTGTGAAAACTAGATTACAGTAAAACGCTATGATAAGTCAGATGTTCCAGAAGACGTAGTGTAGTATAGAGAGAAGTATGCTGAGAGTCACTAGAAAAGACGGAAAAATGAACGCACGGGTTAGAAGGTAGAAGAACTGAAAGCGAATAATGTTATTGATACTGCTAAAAAGTGTAAATTGCGTAAAGGGCGGGCCACGAGACTGGACGACCTAGAGGATGCCAACAGTCTCAATGGAGAGAAGAAATTATCGGAGCAGTGGGAGTGACATGCAGAGGTTGGCGGAGGATCGAAGGAGTCACAGGGAGGCCTCCATCCATGAGCGGATCATCAGTGAATAAGTTTGAAATATTGCCAGTTAATGTAGCGCATTGTCCCGGCAAGAGACAGATCCGGGTTTGAGTCCCGGTGGCGACTAAATATTTTTTCTGAATATTCTTTGAAGATATTCTTTTAATTTATTTTAAATTATTAAATAACTATGTTCTAAAATTGCAACTTAATAATTAAAATACGATGTCATAATAATAATAATTATTTGTCAATTTCTTCTCTACTAGTGTGACTCGGTGATTCCAGATTCCAGCCACACCGAATCTCGAAAGATGGTTTCATGTAACGAAGGCTACTGGAAATCTCATAGCAGGTTATTTTAAAATTCTAATTTAAATGAATTGCCCTAAAGCCGTCCTTCATAAAAACAAATGCGCCATGAAGACAGAAACGACCGCCGGCCGCAACAATCCACAATTTAGATACGCGCCATTTAATATCTCTGTTTACATACATTTATAAGCCACGGAGGAGAGATGTCCGTACACAGTACCGAGCAGACCTCGAGAGATTCCAAAAAATATGACTTTAAATTATAGACACCGCTTGTTTAGCGTTATTAAAGGAACTGATTACTCCAGCCTGCAGCCTGCAGCCTGCAGGCAGAAATCTCTGCTTCGAAGAATGCTGACCACTCTCGGGACGCGGACACGTTTCAATTTACCCGAACCACCTCGAGAAAAATACGGAAAAAAAACGAGTATCGTGTCGCGCTCTTTCGTAAATATCCCGACCTTTTTACCCCGTCCCCGGTAGGCTGAGAGACAACTCGAAGAGACATCGAGTACCTCCACTTTGCTTCCTCAAACTTGAAAGTTGTCTTATAAACATTTTTGTTTTATTTCGGATAAACTTTGTACGCCTCTCCGAGATGTGGTCGCGAGGAGAATTCTTTTTTTTTGTACATCGAAAAGGTTTAAACGGTTCATCTTTAGGACGGGCCGTGTTGTAAAAAGATGGGCTTTTTATCACCGAAGACGGTGTTTAATTAATTTCTGAATATTGTTGTTCCTCGAGACACGGTCAAGTGTGACGTCACTCTTTTTATTTTTCTTTTCGGGGGTTACGGAGAGTCTAATAATATAATATTTACAACGTATCCAAATAGTTACACAAAAATGTCTGCTCCCGAATAAATAAGATACACGGCGTAGTCTTATTTTTACAGGGGCTTCAAAAATCTTTCGCCGTCTCTTGCGTCTTACGCCCGCAGACATTTCTATAGTGATATTTTTGGAAACATTTTTCATGAAAAATATTATGGAATAAATCCCTTTCTACAAGTACATACATAATGCTATGATAAAAGTTTATATTATCTCGCAAACATTTAAAAGTTGTAAAATCATTTAAAGAATTAAGTAAGTGCTACTTTAAATTTTTTTAAAAACATTCTGGCCTTGGAAATTTTAACGGTTTTCATTATAGAAGAACCAAAGTCACGATCGACGTATCTACGATATCGGAATGGTGCTTATTTTATATTATTCGCTAAAAATAATGATGCTATTTTTAACTACAACATCAATATTTTTTGATATTATTTATTTAGTTTATCATGCACTAGCGGTACTGAGTCAAAGAAGGCACTTAGTAGTATTTAATTATTTGGTCCAGGCAGGGCAGGAGGGGTGCGATGTCCGGAGGATGTCTTAAAGAGTCACAACGCAAAATATGGCGATAGATCGGTGACTGTATAGGTATAGAGAATAAATAAACAGACATATTTAATGTTATATATTTGTATAGATTTTTAATGGAACCGCGTACAAGGGATACAGGATATAGGACACAATACAGATCGCACGCTTTACTGTTTTATCGATTTCATACATTAGATACAGCTCCCCCGCAGAGTGTAGCAACAGTAACAGCAATAGATGATTGTCGATTGGCTTATACAGCTGAATAAAATCAATAATCAAAAAGCGGAACAAAGTAATGATTGCCATGGCATCATTCATGAGATTTTAGTTACCAGAGTTCTTTGATATTTTATTCAGTTATCCCTGCATTATGACCTTGGGAGTCAGAAGTGTCCAAGTGTCACGACTTTTTGAAATCAGCCAAACATAGTAAATTATTCTGTCACGTCTGATGATTTCATTAGTCCAGTGAGTTTGGGCGCGGCCTGTCGACCTCTTGAATCCCCTAGAGTAGCACTGGATGACTTCCACTGATCTTCCGAGAGATGTTGCCTGCCCATTGCCATTTGTATATATTTTCCCTTTATTTTTCTTTTCGAAAGAATTTTATCTCCCCACCACTCCTTTCATATATGTTATATTGCTATTTGCAATAATAAGCGTTAGAAGCCTCAGTAAAAACATCTAAAAGTAAATATAACTGTATTATGCTTTTCTAAATCTGTATACATTATGAATATGTCTAATTTATGTGGAACTACTAATAGCATAGCACAGTTGTATAATTTTATACGTATAATACATAATTTGAAAAACCCTTCAATAAAATTTTTTAATGAATTCTATAATTAATTATATTGGGTTAAACTAATTATAAAATATCAGAAATAATACATTCAGTTAATCTACTGAAAATAGTGAATAAAATAATGGTTGAGATTTGGAACGATCGATAATATTTCTTTGTGCCAAAAACAATTAAATTGTTTTTTTTTTACGAAGAACACATGTGAAGTTGCAGTTTTTCAGAATATAGTTCTGTGCTATTTTTAATACAAATTAAATTAATCAACTTGAAAGATATACAGAAAAAATGTATTTATCGAAAAAATATTTTAGTTGCTAACGGGATTATTAACGTGTTTCCTCGGATAGAAAAAGGTCCAGGTTCGTATCCCGGTAGCAACTAAAATATTTTTTCGATGAATAGATTTTTTCTATACATCTTTCAAGTTGATTAATTTATTTTGAATTAAAATATAATTTCTATCATTCCGAAGTTTTGAGAGTGTTCAGAGGACACAACCATTTTAATCATAATATACACTAGGTGATAGAATTGGGCGGGTATTTCATCTTGCATTCATTATACAGTGCTGGCTCCTTGCACACTAGTTATTATGCAGTGCTGGCTCCTTGCACACCAGTTATTATGCAGTGCTGGCTCCTTGCACACCAGTTATTATGCAGTGCTGGCTCCTTGCACACCAGTTATTATGCAGTGCTGGCTCCTTGCACACCAGTTATTATGCAGTGCTGGCTCCTTGCACACTAGTTATTATGCAGTGCTGGCTCCTTGCACACCAGTTATTATGCAGTGCTGGCTCCTTGCACACCAGTTATTATGCAGTGCTGGCTCCTTGCACACCAGTTATTATGCAGTGCTGGCTCCTTGCACACCAGTTATTATGCAGTGCTGGCTCCTTGCACACCAGTTATTATGCAGTGCTGGCTCCTTGCACACCAGTTATTATGCAGTGCTGGCTCCTTGCACACCAGTTATTATGCAGTGCTGGCTCCTTGCACACCAGTTATTATGCAGTGCTGGCTCCTTGCACACCAGTTATTATGCAGTGCTGGCTCCTTGCACACCAGTTATTGTGTCTATAAATTCCATACGTTTTTTTATTGGTTATATTATTAAGATTTTCATTAATAGTTTTCGGTGTATTCAATTCACTATATTGTAAGTTTATATAATAATCTATGATTTCTTAGGAACAATGTTTATAAATTTACAATATACATTACGCAATTTTTTGTGGAAATTAGGTTTGTTTTATTCAAATAGTGTCACATTGCATAGTGTATTGAATTTATTAGTGTGATTAAAATATATTTGAGGTTTAGTTTTTGTGCTTCGCTAATTTAATGCTATTTTACTAAAGTAATTTATTTGTCTTTTAAATATTTTCTATTTAAAATTTAAGGCAATACGTATGAGATTTTCACACTAAGAAGAGTAACAATTTGTCCTATTAACCTTTGAATTGTAAAAGCTAAATTTTCTTCTAAATGGCGTGTCAATTTATGTATCCTATATAAATAAATTGATACGCTTCTAATAAGGTGTCTCCAGTTTTTTGTGCTTCACCATAAAACATTTTTTTGTTTTGTTTTTTCGTCTTAGTTAAACCATTTTGTTCTTCTCCAATCGTACCAATCCAGCCGCTCAACTCACAATATTACTCGGATGTGGCGGTGCATCCGTCAGTCCGGTGACATATTTCGGTAGTTATGAGAGCACGTTAGGAACGAGGGATGAACAAAGGTTCATAGTCGGTAGCTATTTTATTAGGGGCTGCTTGTAAAGCAGGGTTGGTAGCTATATGACATGCAATATAATATGAAAGTTTTTATGACCCAAATTTTTTGACCCACATGATATTTTTTTGCTGTAAGACATGTAGTAAGCAGTAGCTATTGTAAACGTGCAGAAAAGTAATAATATTTCGGAAATTTTTAAAATAGGTAAGTACCTACATCGACTTTTTTCAATTATTCACCGGAAGGAGTTTACTTTTCCTAATTGCTACAAGTCGGTATAATTCTATTTTTAAATGATTTGGCGCCTCGGTAATTTGACTCGAATGTTAAGAGTGCGATCCCGACAGCCACTAGAGAGTTCCATTTTAATAGCTCTCTGAAACAAAATTTAGGCTTGAATTGTATTTACCTAATAGTGGATTTATTTACAAACTTAAAATATATCTACCATCTGTATAAATAAATGGACAAAAATGAACTAGATTTAATAGTATAATAATAATTATAACTTTATTTCTGTAATCGGGTTGTTTGTGCAAGATCATATTCGCCGCATAAATAATACAAATTTAAAAAAAGACTCAAATTAATATTATATATTCAATAAAAAAAGAAAAAACAAACGAACGTTCATTCGATTAAAGTAGCCAATATAACATGAATATAAGAAGTTCGTAAATACATAAGATGTAATTAAAATGGTATAATACATATGTATAATTGAGATAAGTTCCACGGGCATGAAATCATACCGATCTATTAATATTCTGCAGTTGAGTTATATAATTATATAATATCGACTGCGTAGTCAATTCGGCGCGACTATAAATATTCAAATAACTTTTACATGGTATAAAATACTTTTTTGTATTCATTTGTATAAAAAATGGGTATATTTAATTCCTAAAATAAAAATATCTCTCATGATTGTGTATTATTTCTTCAATTCCCTAATATTTGTATGTTTTTGGAGTTACCTACATATAAAGTATATTTTAAATACTTCTAACACATTTACATTATTTACTGGCGTCCAGATATAAATTGTTAGTATAAATAAAATTTAATACAAATTTATCAATTGGAAAGATATACAGATAAAATCATATTATTTTACTTACTTACCATCATGCCGTTTCCCTACTGGGGCAGAGAGGATAGAGCGCCACACTCTTCAATCTATGACATACAATACTCGCCTCATCCACATTCATGCATCTTCTCACACAAGCTCGACGGTTATTAAGGCTTCTAACAGGACCGTCCTCCAGGATCGTCCTCTATTTCTGGTACCGTCAACATATTATTTTAACAAGTGCAAATTTAATTAATTATTATAAACAAAGTTAAATAATCTATAAAAATGAAGATAAAATCAATTTATCGAAAACATTTTGTTACCACCGGGATATATCTGTATACCTTTCTAATTGATACATTTAATTAGTATTAAAAATATCACAGAACTGCGTTCTGAAAAACTGTAACTTTACATTAATAATGCGTTCTCCTTAAAAAAATAAATAAACTTTATGGCGAAATCTAAAATCGATCGATTAAATGTATTAATATTAAAAAGGTAACATATAGGGTCGAAAAATTGTCGCTAAAAATAATGTCGCTGTAGCTTAGTTGGATAAAGCACCTCCCCCGGTTAGGGAAGAGATCCAGGTTCGAATCCCGGTGGCGCAATAACAATATTTTTCGATAAAATTGATTTTATATGTATATCTTTATAATTAATATATTTAACAAATGGTTTGGTTGCGCGACTGTGAGATAAAAGTTTAGGTAGGTACAAGAAAATCCAACTGAATCTAAACTGAAGCCGTTCTTGGACTGCCTTCGAGCTGACGGTGTTAGACAAAAATAGAGCTCCTTCTAAATCGGCTGCGGTGAATCTGCTGAAGACTGATTTCGTCTGTACTCAGCTGATCACCATATTTACTGAAGTAGGTATTGCACGTATATTATGTATAAATGCGAGAATTTATATATAAGTACGAAATAGAATTTGATTGGCTTTGCAGTTACGGCATGGATACCATTCTAACGGACGTGAGGATGTCTAAACTAATAACTAGTAAAACTGTCCGCACATTTTTATTTTTTATTTTTACCAAAACTTATTACAAATATAATCAAGAATCCTTAAGGTGTCCACTGTCCTCCAAAGTACTTCTAGTAAGCAAAACGCAGGTTAATTAGCATAATCAATTATGTATTATATTCGCTTACAATATTTTTTTAGAGTTTTGCTCGATTGCTATATAATTGTTTTTGGTCTAGCGGTAAAACTTCCGCTCAGCGATTAGGTAGTCGGGGTTTCAAAACCACTTAGTTATTAGAATATTAATGAGACATATTTCGCGTATTTACATATCGCACACCTAGATCAAAACTAAGACGATTTAAAAAATTAATTTTTCAAAAAAACATTTGTGTTGCACTAATCAAACCTTACGAGTATATCGGTGAAGCATTAGATGGTATATTATATTTTGGTCATCAGCTGTGCGGGTGATTCCCAGAAAGGCAGTGGTCGGTCCAATTTTGAAGTTAGTATTGTTGTTACACTTATTTTGTATATTACTCCATCTCACGGAGTTTAGAATATATAAATAACGCGTATAAAACTGTGTCGTAAAACGTAATGAGGCGGTCACAATATATATAGAATATTTTTGATCGATGCTAATAACTCAAATACAGAATCAAATACAACAATCGTACACCTGTAAAGGCAGTCGAAAACTAGCCGTTGAATTCTAGCGGTGGACACAGCATATCATATCTAGAGGTAGATATGCATTAGGTAATTTAAGTAACACTGTTCTTTTGTAAAATTATAGAAATACCAGATACGTGCAGTGCATACACTCAAATTAGTTGTAAACAATCATAATTTCTCGGAAATATATCAATATATTGTTAATATCTCATAATCAGCTATAACTTTAGCTTAATTTTAGCTTGTTGGTGTTGTGGTCAAGACGTTGGCTTAGTGATCTAGTGGTTGGGGATACGCGCCTCGTTCCAGGACACCGGCAAGTTAGTCCCATTTTCATAGCAGCACAAGCGTTTAGCTTAGTTTGGAATATTGATGTGGCATGTATTCCGTGTGCGCATCTCTATTTAAAAAAAAAAACTATGAAATCAAATTAATCCTAAAATTATCTCCTTTTATTGTTTTTATTGTGTTTTAATTTATTTTAAGATACAAACGAACATATTTTCTCTAAACTCTAAACATTTAGTTTGAATAATACATTTTCTTTATTAATATCTTGATTTTTTTTTATAATCTTCTTATTCACTTAACAATACATTTATGTTATACTTTTAGAGAATTAAAAAAAGAAACCAAGAAATTTTAATCAAAATTTTCCATCAGCCTTTGAAGATTTGACTATTCCATAAATGTGAGTAGTTTTTTTTAAAATTCAGATTTGTTTAATACATCTAAGTACTTGACAACATTTTTATTATGTGTAAAATAAAATATTATTTTATTTAAAAAAATATTCAGTATATGTTTATACAATATTGTCTGACATCTGTATATCAGGGGCGTGCACTACATACAAGTAAAAAAAACTGTGCATTATTAAAAATTCTGGGAAATTAAAATAAATAAAATATATAATCTTTATATTAGGAAAAGACCTTATAAATTATAGCCGTTATTACCCGGATTAGCGTAACCTTGTCTATGACGTAATCTACGACTTTTGTCTAGCTGTGGGTTATTTGCGAATCATTTGTAACAACTTCATGTTCATTCTGGTCAGAAAATTTTATGAACCTAACTTGATTTTAAATCCTTATAATAATTGTACTGAACTAAATATTTTTTTATTGAATCTATATCGGCATCTTGACGTTTGCGGATTTTCTGCATTTTTCAAATAATTTGTTATTAAGTCTGCTGTTTTCGAAAGGGATTAATTCTTACTGAAAATTATGTAGAATAATATTTCTACGTATTTGTTTTACTTGACAGACTAAACGTTTTGTGTTCTTAGCGTATTCTAACCTATGATTCCATATTTCGGTGTTTGCGTAGATAAAATTTATAGGTTATTATTTATCATCTGTCAAGCAAGCGAATTTGCATTTTTCAGGATATTATTAAGTTAGATTATTACCAATATTAAATTAAATGTCAAATCAAAATACAATTATTTCTGTTATGAGTTTCGGCTATGCTAATTTGTAAAGCTAGTTATTGAAATAAATATTTTTGAACACTGTTAACGAAACATTTTAAATTCGTTGTCCGAAGGAGATATTTTAAGCAGAGAACTTGCCTATTTTAAAGTAATACATTTACAACAATGGTCTATTTTGAAATTGATACAATTAAAATCTATCATTTTTTTGATACGTAGTATACCTACCTATTATATACTTAGTTAGCATCATCGGTAACAGCGTACCCTAAGTTTGTGCCTACTGCAAGCCATTGTGTGTAAGTATATAGTTCGACTTCTTCGAAGCCAATGCGGGGTCCATCATGAGGGTCTCTAATAGTGGAGGTCAAGGACGTCAAATGTAGCATACAAATTCAACTAGAAGATGCAGTACGACCTGGAATACATAATAACTTTACTGACCATGCTTATTGTAAATCTAAAATTAATGGCACAATATATTAAGAAGTAGATTTAAAAAAAAATTTATATTAGTGTATAAAGTGGTTTCTTAGACTTTACTGTCGTATGATGTTGTAGCGGTTGAAGAGATTTTAGTCCCCTGAAATAACTTTTCTACGTAGTCGTATACCAGTAGTATGGAGCCTTCTAACTTTCCCTGATTCTTACATTAAATATTATGTTTTGACAGAAACCTATTATCAAATAAATAAAAATAACATATAATCGTAGGATATGCAATAATTCGGCTTCAAGTATTCAAGCCAGAGTGTCAAAAATGAGTCACACAAAAAAATTCCTTAAAAAAATCGGCTCGCTTAGTAATATGTATGTTATTTTGTGCATCGTGCCCATAATCATTAAAATAGTTTTTTGTACGTTAGATGCTGTTAATGATCGCGTATACAGTATTCGAAGACCTTGACAGGCGGACAGAATGCGCATGCGCGAAAGTCGAATACTTCCAAACTTTATGGATACGAAACCAATGACAGAATCCACTGTTGCTAGCTCCTGTGTATTTACGCGATTCATATATGTTCGAAAGTCGAGAATGTGTATGTATTTCGACTCGCTCCGTGCGAGCGCCGTGTCGTAGCGTGTGTTATGACTGGCCTCTAAAGGACAGGTCGAATTTAATTGCAGTAGTGCTGTTTTCGGCTAGAAACAAAAAGTTCAAAGCTTTTTGACTCTAGAACACAAAGGATGCGGAGCACCAGCCACGCCTGACACACATGCACGTGTGTTACTGGCCATTTATTGTTGGTCATTATCAATTTGATTCTTCAAAATACTTATATTGTAAGGAAGAAATACAAAAGTCCTCGATAGCAAGTGATCCTACAACTGACACAGACAGGCTCATCAAGTACCTACTTATAGTAATAAGATCATCAGTTCATAGATGACTTTTGAGAATTGGGCGATGCGTGAATTTGTACAGAATCAAAATTAGAATAGTCGTGTACACAACCTTCCAGAAATTATGGAGCAATATGGAGTCACTCTTGTGTGAGTGGGGTAGACCTTGCAATTTACCGTCAAATTGCAAATACCGGTAAACGGTAAATAATTCTTCCCGTTACCGGTTTAACGGTTATTTACCGGTAAATGAAAAAAAAATTAACGTAGATTAGATGATTAAAATATAACTGTATGTGGCTACTTTTACTAAACACAGTATCCTAGATTAAAACCTAAATAATTTCAAATACGTTTCTGGTGAAAAATGTCATATAAATACATACATATGTATATAATGTCCTTTTAATTTTTACTGAGATATGGTAATGGGAGATCAGATAATCACTTATGTATATGCCACATCGAGCTTGGTTAATTTGAATTACGACTGTATAATATTTGATTTACCTGTCTGCGAGGAGTTAATGTTATTAATTTATTAGTTTATCCATTAACTTATTGATGTATGTAAAACATACATTAGGTGTATGAATACATACTTTGTATACACCTAATATAAATTCGTAAATAAAATAATATTACAACTGAATGTATATTTATTTTATTTTTATATGGTGTATATGTATATATACTGGAATAAAAATTTAAAAAATATATTTATAATAAACTTTCTTTATAATATACTTGTATATGTCCTTGATTCGCGGTAATAATAAAAATAATTTACGGTAATTATCTATGGTGCGTTTTGGTTGATTTACCGGTTTACCGTTAAACCTGTAATGCAAGCCCTAGTGTGGGGTTCCTTAATTAAAAAGTGAGGCATACCGTGCATACCTGGCCAATCTAATCTGTTCAGTTTCCGAGGCGCGAGGCATATCAGAAATTCACAAGGCAATCTCAGAAGTGTTCATCTGGATACAATAGTTGTACGAAGAAATAGTTGACATAATATACCTACTCCTGGTTTTAGGAGGGACATGATATTACCCTGGCTTCACTGCAACCCTGGTACTTGACCTGAGCCATGTTTCACTCCAAGTTTAGCACGCCATGCGAGGATTTGTTCCGTTATCAACCTGCGCAACTAACTTTAATGGAGTAATCGGTTCAATAGTTATGCATGCCCATCGCATCCGCGCACTAATAATGGTCGCCGGTCGCTGGTCGCTGGTCGCAAGTCGCATCTGGTTCAACGGAACCGGCTCCGGGTCTGGCGCTCAGCTCGCCTTCCCTGCCTCCTACCACTCAGCACAAAAATCAAATCGTAAGCATACCAGATGAAATAAAGCAATTTCCATTTCTACTTCGAGCCTCCCCGATTGCCCGGGAGCTTGAAACTTGTGGATTACACCTTCAACCAGATCATCAAACTTCCGTTCGGAATCCTAGCAACGTTGTAATAAGGACGGATTCTGAACGTAACCTTTGGACTGGCCACTTGTAAATGATGGAAACTTTTCTTAATTCCGGTGCACCTTGATCGTCCGCTTAAAACAACTCCGGCAGACTTTATGATGCAAACCAGTTCAGTTTAATATGCACGCACTGCAACTGAGTGCCGCGCCTGTGCGCCGAGAGTTCCAAATTAATATTTATTCTAAAACTAATATTTTTTGCAGTCTTATGTAAAAAAATTCAGTTATAATTTTTTTTTGTGTTTATTAAATCTGCGTGGTTTTTATTCTGCATATTACTCCTTTTTTTAATACAGCGATATTCAGTTTTGAAGGTAAAATCGATTTCTTCTATACCACTTCAAAAATGTCCAAAAAAGTAGACTTCTCACAGCCATTTTTGAAGTCTATAATGGTATAGAAGAAATAGATTTTACCTTATTTTTAAAATTGTTTGGCCTAAAGATATCTATTGTCTAATTATAACAATTATTTGCGAAAAGATTGATCAAAGATGCAAACTAAATACTATTGATTTTCTGATACTATTTTATGTCTCGATGGAGGTTAATTTTACGATTGATAATAATGCTAATGATTTTCAAAATAATACAAGGTAATCAATCCTATTTACGAAAATATTAATTTTGAGGCACAAACACAGGAAGATGGCAGGATTATAATTTGACTAACTTACGGAAATAACTTAAAGACTAATTTTGAAAAGCGTTTTAAACTGGAATTAAATTTAGTACGTTCTGGAAAAGTAACAGGAGGTAAAATAATTAAAATAATCCATGTGGTTTGCACGAAAATTTTCTGTGAATTTTTTTTTTTTTTGAATAACTACTTGTAGACCCAGCTTCTAATAGAAAGATTTCTATAAACGATTTTATTATCTTCTTCAATTGAATACTTAAACTACAGTAGAACCTCGATTAACGGACTAATGCGGGCGTGGATTTCCGAATGCGTTTTTTTAATTAAGAAAGTAAACGGTACATTACATGTATATACAAGGTCAGTAAAGTTTATTTAAGTATGTATATGTAATATATAGGGTCACCTTTATCTACTTCTAATTGTTGTGAAACATCTTCCTCGGCTACTTCTAACCATTGTGAAACATGTTCCTCGGCTACTTCTAGCCATTGTGAAACATCATCCTCAGTTATTCTGTATTGTCTTACAGTAACTTCTAACTCTTCTAAATCTATGTCCGCATCTTGCACGTCAAACAAATTCTTTCAATCATTTTCTAATATTTACACTTTAATTTTATTCCATGCAGCGGCGAGGCTAAAAATTTACAATTTTAATTTGTAATTCTTATGACTCAACTTCGAGTGCGAGAGAGATGACGTGCTAGTCGTGCGTGAGCAGAAAATTATGTACAAGCGAGGATACTTGTATTTTAACATATGTAACAATTACATGATGATTTTAACAATTTTCATATTTGACCGGAATTTTTTTTCATTATATCCGAAGCCCGTTATATCGAGATTTTACTGATAAATATATTGGACTAATCTAAAGTGGTTATGCTTTCGATAATAATAATAATAAGATACATACGAAAAGTATTATTTTTTATTGTCGTCGATTTCGGAATCGGCGCACAATTCTGCGAAGGCGTATTCCGCCACTTCGGGCGCTGGCGACATATAATTACAGCATACGCGATGGCTGCCGGTACGGCCTTATTTAGGGACGCCACTGTAAAGGCCAAGGGACAAGCGGAGCAGCAGAAGGTGTTGGGGCCGTGGCCGCCGTGCCGACTGTGGCCACCGCGTCGAATGCCTTGTTATTACGATTGGGTCTATCTATAGAGCGAATGATGATAATATATAGTGATCGTTAATTAATTTATAATGGTTTGATTGTGATATGCGGTGGCTTATTCGACATACTTTAACTTGTATCTTCATTTTATAAATAACGATATTTAATTAATTATTAGCTTATTAACTTTGTTTTTTAAACCACTGTGAGTTATTTATATTTAACCTTTTCCTTTATCAAGATGAAAAAGTAACTAAAATAATGCGTCAAAATTAACTAAAATATTATAAATAACCTAAATATGAATTAAATATATTAATTAGAAAGATATACATATAAAATCAATTATATCGAAAAATATTGTTGTTGCGCCACCGGGATGAATTGATAATTCTGGCGTCTGCGATTCTGTAAAAATAAAGTAAATGGCTCTTTCAAATAATGGAACGATTAAATGTATTAATATCAAAAAGGTAACATATAGGTTCGAAAATTGTCACTAAAAATATTGTCGCTGTAGCATAGTTGGATAATGCAGCTTCCCCGGTTAGGAAAGAGATCCAGGTTCGAATCCCGGTGGCGCAACAACAATATTTTTCGATATAATTGATTTTATATGTATATCTTTCTAATGAATATATTTAATTCATATTTAAAATATCACAGACCGTCTGTTCTGAATAATTACAACTTCACAATAAGAATGTGTTCTCCTAATTATAAATAACCAACTAAATTTAACCATTTATACGGGTGTTTCAGAAATATTTCAAAATGCAATGATTATTTTAAATCTTTAAAATTGATGAAATTTCTGTGTCTAGACAATATCATCTTCAATGAGTAGGTACATCGCAAGAAGTTCAAGTTTGAAAGATCTGATACACATAGTTGCTGTTCGCAACCGACAATTTCAATTTGCACTGTGGTTACGCGATGTGCGTATTGAAATACGACTGAACCGAAATACATAACCTCAAAAAATTAAGTAAATTTTTCGGCGCCTTTCATGATGCGGTTTTTTTATTGTTCCTACTGAAAGTTCTGAGTGACGTCAGCGAAAACCGTTTGGAAGACGAACGTGAGATGAATAATTTGCGGTCGCCATTTTATTTTTCTTCTACTCACATATTTAGGCCATGCAATAATATTCTGCTCCGTATTTTGTATCCTTGCTGATTCACCTTCCCGATGACGTTTTATGTATCGAGTCCTGCAGTATACATGTATCAGGAACATGCAGCATGCACGTTAAAATGTAGTGCATAACTAGAATTTCTGGGAAATAAATCAAAATTAATTATTTATGCAATATGCATGCCCCTTGTATGTTAATACACGATGGTAGATAAGAATAAAATTAATATCTAGTGAACATTTTTTGTTATGTGAGCTAAATGTGATGTATAGAATTATAAAACTCATTTCTAGTGCAAGAGCTACCTTAACCTGAACATGATCATTTTTCTGTTGTTGCCTAACTGAGGTTTAATGCATTTTCTAATGTTATAATAAGCAAGGGGTGCATTTCATGTAATAAAATTGTTTTTAATGAAAATAATTTCTGGGAAATTAATCAAAATTATCTTCTCGTAATATTACTAGAGAAATTATTACAGTAGTAGAAATTACCCGTCAAAAATGACGGGAAATAATTTGAAAATTGATTGTAATTTAGATTTTTAATTTGGTACTTAGTAGTAGTAGTAGTAGTAAGTATTTCAGAAAGAATGCTACACATTCAAATTATGATGTTAGGTACTCCCGTACCAACATAATATTTAACATCAATATGTGAATAAAAGTTTATCTCTAAAGAATCCCAGAATGTGATAATGGAAATAGGTAGGTATCTAAATTAAACGGTAGTCGGATTAAATAATCGCTAACAGCCAAAAAAATGTATTTCAAAAAGATAGTTAAAAATTATGCAAGTACCTACTTACTTATTGTGATATCGATTAACGACGTTCCATATTAAAAACTATTGTGACAGATTCGAATTGGTTTTATTTGAATAAGTTAATTGTAATGCGACAAGACAGGCGGACTGTTCACATTTTGATTAATCGTAATATTATATAAGATAAATATTTAAAAATGTTTTTATTTTACAGATGAGAATTGTTTTATTTAATGTGTGTGTTGCACGCCACTGCCGATGGCTAAATTATTTCTTAATATGCATTTAACCCATTGCATTCTACCCCCGCGGATAAACTGTGTGATGGTAAGTAAGTAATATTTTCACAATTGTGAAATCACTATGTGCGCCATAACAGGTTTTCTATTAATAATCAGGCCTATTCTCAAAATTGCAATATTGAAATGAAGGTGATTGTTACACCAACCCTCAAAAATAGACAGATAGTTTTGACAGATTATGGTACGTTTATCTCCCTCACTCCCTCACTCTCTCTCCCTCTCTCTCATTCAAATATAACACTATTTTTGAGGGTTGGTGTAACAATCACCTTCATTTCAATATTGCAATTTTGAGAATAGGCCTGAATATCATAAAATGTATCATTCTTCTACAAAACTATGGACTTTGGACTTTGGTCTCTTGTCTTACAGGGTACCGGGTCCGAGACAAAACTATGTACAAATGAAAGAGTATAAATTGAGCCATTTTTTAGAATGCCCACACAAATATATCATTAGAAATTAAAAAATATATAATGTTGAATCCATGTAATTCAGTGAAGAATTAACACATTAAGTGAAGGAAGATTGCCTGAGATGTGAGTATTTTGGGCATAAATGAGCGAGGAGAGGATAGTAAAGAAAATATTAGAAGTGACTTTTAAAGGCAACATTAATAAATGGCGTTCGCAAAAAACCTGGCGTGATCAGTTAAACCGGATATTAGAAAACGGCCCTGTTCGAAGCTTTAATAATCGACGTACGTGTCGTTTTATCCTCTCGCTTACCCCTGTATAGAAATGGCGTTATTTATATCGTTTTATGGAACCGACTATATTTAACACTTCTTTGCGTTCGAAAACTTATAAATCAATGTAAACATTCAACAAACAATAATCAGGTAACCATATTTTTGGTAAAATAATTCTTCAAAATCCTAAAGCTAATAAATCTTTACGCGATTTTTTGTTACGTACTCGTATATGTACCATATCTACCGGTACACCTACATTTCATTTGATCTTATCGCCAGTACTGGCATTTCGTGTATCGATTGGTCCAATCTATTTTTATTACCCTTAGCTTTCAACTACCGACTCTGCCCTCAAATTTGTGGCCATCCATATAAAATGGTGTCTTATATGTACTTATGTACATTGAGGGTAACAAGAAACAGAAGCACAGCATCTTGCGACTGTTGAAAAGAATGCAATTAAGTTGTAAAATACGGATTTACCTAAATTACTTGAAGGCTTTCGCGAAGATTTAACGTCTTTATGTATTTTTCAACTTTCAACATGCCGAACCTGCAACAAAGCGTCCTGCTTTCAAAGCCATCTTTTGTCAAAGCCGCCGGCTTTTGTTTATACGTCAATAAACACACTTTTGTCGTATAGTGTAGATGTGACTCGGGGTTCAACATTATTGCTACCGAAAATGTCTGGCTGCATGTGCAAGGCGAAGAAGTATAGTGCTATGATAAATGAACAGCAAAAAATCTTTTTCAAGAATTTCAGTGCTAATTTAAAAAAATGTACCTTAGTGCAGAGGAGCGAGTTCAAGGGAAACATCTTCTCGTCTTGATTTACATTTCAAATTGTATGATATTTTAATTTTTATGATTTGTACATGATATTGTTTTTTATTTTTGAATATAAAAGTTTTGAATGTATTTTTGAACTTCAGAACAATTTATTGATTCAGTATAAAATAAGATAAATTTACTAATGTGAGAATGTATATTTTTTCGTACAGTTCGACGAAAGAAAAATAACAGCGATTGACTTTTCAAAATTGGTTCACGAGAATAACTCGTTATACGTCGATTTTTTGGTCATGGCACTTCAAGTCAAACAGTTATTAATATAATTAAGACATGATTAATATTATTTCATTTCCTATCCATAAAATAATTAAACATTAAATAAATCTATGTACTATTATAATGTAATATATATATATATTAGCAACAGATTCGTCAGTGGCCGACTGTACAGTGCCATGAGTAAAAAATCGACCTGTTTGAGCTTTTGTCGCACCGCTTTAAAGTAGTACAGTCAAGGGAAGGATGGCATAATAAATTCTGTGACGCATTCTCGTCTCCATTAATGACATTTAAAGAATAAAAACATTAAGTATGTTGATTAAGAAGTTTTTCATTACAAACTATCTTGATTTTCGTCGTTTTTTAATATCATTTATTTATTTTTAACAGTATACATAATAGAGTTAAATATTTTACAATGAAACGATAAATTCATGCTTTATTTCTGAAATTACGATTCTTCAGAATCGTTATTTGATAATAATATTTTATATATATATAAAATATTATTTAATTAACTAATTAATTTAATACTGGTACAACATACATAATTAAGTTCAGTTTACTTAATTTATTTTCGAATCACGCACTAATAAGATGCACCACATAATATTATAAAAGTAAGAGATCACACAATACCATATGTTACAATTTGTGTGAATTGTCATTGTGATTGTCAATGTGTTCTTTTTAAAATATATAGTAAATCCTTGCCGGCCGAGTTTGCGTGTATGTTTATGAATATGTTTTCGATGAAGTATTATGAACGCGAGGTAGACCTATTGAAGTGAGATATTAATTATCTATATAAAATTGAATGGACTAGTTCCTGGAACAGAGCGGATGCAGAAAGTACCGCGAACACTTGACGCATAGTGGAGATTGCTAGACTACGACAAGATGATGAACATTTGTTTTGTTCGCCTATTTATATTGTTACATGAATATCATAAATTCGTATATCCATTTAGTTAGACAGAGCCAATGGAAAGTCACCAACTCCTATCGAGACACGTTCATTTCATTTCTTAATGTATTTTTTTACTTATGCTCTTTGGTTCTTTAGAATTCTGATATTTCTGTTTTGTAATGCCAGGACTTTCATGGTTGCTTCCGACTTCTTGTACCGTCTGTTTCATCATTCGATGCGCACGCGTTACGGGTTCTGATTAAACCTTGAAATAAATTAATAAATATCTACACGAGTCAATGTCGTTATATTGCAATATTTTCGATGTTGAAACTGTACCGAATATGTACATTGAAAGTAAATCGGTTTAATTATTTCGCAATTTATAGAAATGCTTTTCGCAACAAAGACTTATAATGCAGTTATGTTATGTAATGGATTTTATTTACATTGTGTTTTCTACTTATTTTTAATATTGTTATGTAATTTTCTATATATAATCTTTACCATGCTTGTTTAATAAATAATCTGTCTGTAAGGATATTATTAATTTTGTAAAACTTGTTAATGGTACTTACACCGTACCGCATAAATATAGTAATTAAAAAATAGAAAAATAATGTTTTAGTTTTAAGTAGACTGGCGGTATTGAATTTAGGTTGCTGTGTTCGTGTGTAATCCTACCTTTAATGTATTGTCTCAGGTACACAACCTTCACTCATAATACAAACGTAATTCGACCATTGATTGATTACAATAGAGTTCATCTTTATGTATTGCTTGTCAGGCTATTATTTATCATTCGTTAGCTACTCTAATAATAATTTAAAAGTAATTGGTTTAATTCAAACCCTAATCGAGTAAATCTTTAATACGTCGTTACCGTGGGGATGAAGCAGACTGCGTCTTTTTGTCTGCGTCTATCGAGATCGACCTTGACCCTTGACCTTACATTCGTTCGTCTTTTCCATTTATATATTATTGAAACACGTGAAATTATCATAATGTCCTTTTCATTTTAGGGACATTTTTTCCGCGTATCGTTAAGCCATTTTGTGTAAAAACTTTTTATTTCACGTCAAGACTAGAAAAGAAGAGAAGACTTCAGAGAAAAAATGTAACAATTCAGATTTGCTCAATTTATTATTAAGTATTTTTAATTTTGGTGAGATTGTTCGCATGCTGTGGTAGTATGGAAGAAGAGTCACGGAATATTTGGATATTTGGAATTGTTATATATAAGGTATATTTGGATGGAAACACTACCTATCGCAGAAGCAAATTCCGGATAATTTAGTGCACTTATTACGGACATGATCAGGCAAACACACTCTGGTTATTTATTTATATTCTTTATGTACCTACTACATAATACATAAACATTTTTTCTGTCTCATGATGTTTTCATCAATAATAAGATAGTTGAACTTAAAATGAAAATCATTTGAAACATATGTTATATAATTTGTTATGTTAATTTTGATGACCAATTTATGAATTATTTCAATAAAAGTCGTCAGAAACTTCGTTGATTTAATATCAGACATTTTGCAACTATCTTTGAGTTGTTTTGCTCAGTTCTCATCCGTGCGAGGCTAGCAGTTCTCTTAAGGTCTATTTTTTATCAGTAAGCCTCGCTGTATGATCAGCATTTCAACTTGGCTTCAGTCTGATTTATAAAAAAAACAATTTTATTGATTTTATCCCCTCTTATTGTGTCAGTGAGATTAGCAAAATTGCTCGTTGGATAGTACTTAATGTAACAGACAGTTTTCAAAAAATCTGCTCTATAAGAGTCTGTGAATATATATGCGTCCTATATACTTATGTACATTGTTTCTAAGTATGTATGTGGTTAAGCTGCCCATCCCAATCTTTTCTTTCGCTCAACTTCGCAGACTTCGTTGGTTTGGTTGTCTTCAATATATCCGTAAAATGTAGCGTCCAGTAACATGTAGGTATTTCAGACACTCATTTATTCAACCTTTAAAGCGTTACTCCCATTCTTAAAGTTTGCGTCAGACAAAGAGAAAACTTATTGTTTTAGATGAAGTCAAAGTCATGTATTAGACACTCCAGACAGTTCACTTATGCAAAGAAGTTGTATATTCTTTAACGTTACACGAAAGATTTCACCTTGAAAATGCTACCATGTCTGGCACTATACAAATTAAATTGATAGAATTGAAGGCATCCAATCTCAATTCCAGAAAGCATTTATTCCTAGGGGACTAAATTAACAGTTGAAATCCTTCTCTTTTTGTGACATTTTCTATCGAAAGTCGGCGACCATTGTGACATCTTAAAATCTTGTATTCTTAAAAAATATTTGAAATATAATAATCTATAATCATATTCACAAGCTATGAAGTAATCTTTTTGAACTACAAGGTTTTTTAACCATTTCTTCTTCTTGCCTTCAGTTTTATCTTATAATATGTCGGAAGAATTTTAGTTTTCGCTTTATAACCTAATTGATTATTTTCACTAGTAGAATTTCGGGCTACTGTATCTTGTAAAAATGGTTAAAAAATAATATTGATTATTTATTGGTACAATCAATATTCTAAGCTTTGACACTAATGTGCAAATCATTTCGGCGTTGTGGACTCGATATATATTTTAAGTCATCAGTCAAAGAATAACCAGTATTTTTAATTTATTAAGTAAAAAAAACTTTCACAATTGTTATTTATATACGAGCTAGTATTTATATACGTAAGTACCATATTCACAACTGTAATTACACCACGAGACGAGCTACTCTCGAAACTATCGTCGAGATAAAAATAATGTAATATAAAGTATCGTTAATATAATAATCATATAATATCGCATAATAGTTGCCATGTCATTTAATGAATTCATCAGTTTACTTGTTTATGATACAAAATATGTATTTAAGCTTCCATATTTATACCGTAGGTACATTTACTATTGTACGTAGGAGACATTCGGGTAAACTCATTCTCTTTTTCTTTATCATATGCTCACTGCTTAGCGTCGTGGTCCCCTGAAGTATCTGGATCTTGGTGCTCAATATCTCTTTATTCTTCTGTCTTAAACCATGTTGATGGCAGCATTTAAAAAGGACCCAATTACCACCTCTATTCGGTCTATCCATCTTGCAGGAGACCGTTTTCTTGCTCAGACCAAAAACAGCGATTCTATTTGTTTATACGGAGTTTTGTGATTGTTCTCAAATTGAGTAGAAGAAGTGGTCTAAATGTGGGGGAGTAGCCCAATTATGGGCTAGTAGGACATTATTTTAATAAAATAACTGCAATCTAGTGTAGAATACTTAAAAATCGATCTCATGAAGATAGATAATAGCCACGAGCGAGACAGACTGCTTAACCGAAGCTTGCGGGTTCAGTATTGAGAAATACTTTATGTGGTGATAATTACTCTTGTCTAAAACATTTGAACAGGTATGTAGATTAGATATGTATTTCTTCACTTACTGTTGTTTTATCTTTGCTATAATATTGTATAAATAATAAATAGATTAAAAATGAAATTAATCAATCCAAGTAATCTCTTTATTATACTGTTTTATTCATCTATCACTCGGTGGTTATTAATTATAAATAAAATTAACAAAAATTCGTTTTGTTTAAAACCACTTTATTTTTGGTATCACCAACCGGTTTCGGAACCACCGTTCCTTCTTCAGGGTAAACTAGATATTAATTTAACATTACAAAATATGGGAAATCATTAGTGTCAGGTGTTAAAGTGGGGGTGGGTGGGTGACTGGAAAGGACGGGTGTACTAAATGGTGAAATAATAAATGAATAAAAATAATATGGTGAATGGAAACATATTTAAGATAGGACTATAAGTTTGATTTAAAAAAAAAATACTTCTTTCCCTCCCCCCCCCCTTTTATTACCTTCCTCTCCTAAGTCTCCACACAAAACCTGACACTAATGTATGATAGCTGAATACAACAGTATAATAAATATTACTTTCCAGGGAAAAGGAATTATGTTTTTTGGCAGTCGCGTATCGCCGCCTTATTAAGAGTACTTATGTAGCATGATGGCGGGTTATAGTTGCTATGTAGCATTAAAGAATGCCAACCTGGCGGCGAATGAGACGGACCGATATGGGAGCATTCCTGGGTAAGTGGTGAGTCACTCATTGTCTCTGTAATCATTTTTGTGAGCTTCTGGAGACACATCGTTTCTTCCGACATGTCCATAGTACGTAAAAATTCTTCTTATATTCATTATCGAAAGTCTTTATGTAATCCTTAACTCCTGGACATTTGTGCCCCGCCTCCTGCACCACATCTCGAAGTCATTCAAGATATTCCTTTCCTTAGAAGGATTAGACCTGACAGATTTTGCTTCTTTTTTAGGAATGACTGATCTTCGTCAGACTGGTCATCGTTAATTTTGCCATTCTAATTAGTCTTCGGATTTCTGCTTCACATCTTCCATGTTTTAAAATGAGAGCATCCGAGAACTCCTTCATAATGCCTTAAGCAGTTGCTACTTGTGAGGGTTTCGAATCGATCGACGATGAGAAATTTCGTTGTTTTTATTTATTTCTAGAACTAACTTACAAGCTCTATTAGTAACCAGCAAAATGTTATATTTTTTCCTTACTTCTAATAAATTGCTTTACAAATAATAATAAAAACAATTCTTAATATTTTTATTTATTATCTTTGTTTTATTAACCACTAAAATGAGTTTAAATACATCTACCGGTTTCGAAAAATACAATTTTCTTCTTATTTTATTATTTCCATTTTAGTGGTTAATAAAACAAAGATAATAAATAAAAACGTGAATCTTAACCACAAAGATAAGTATAATTCTTAATATATTATTTTTGATCAAAGTAAAATATATAATATTCTTTTTTTATGCTACACTTTTCTTCAAAGCATATGCTTGTGAAGTGGAGTGTATATTAATAAATATCATTGTTAACAATAATTCGCATATAATAAAATAATAGCATTAGCGATATACAAATATTATAAGTTTAGCGGTTAATGTTTATTTTTAAAGTGTTTTTTTAATAGTATTTATTAGTTCTTTATTATCATTAATCTTCCT
This sequence comes from Eubasilissa splendida, assembly GCA_031772225.1. Classification (NCBI taxonomy): domain Eukaryota; kingdom Metazoa; phylum Arthropoda; class Insecta; order Trichoptera; family Phryganeidae; genus Eubasilissa; species Eubasilissa splendida. The sequence continues at coordinate 2,773,974 of CM062853.1, read as the reverse complement.
GATGTTTTCCGGTAAGCTGTTAAATATTTTTTTTCCTAGTAATTTGTAGGTGTATCTGTCATATTTTGTATTTAGTCATGTAAATGTATTACACTAAGCGCTATATATTCATTAAACGTCTTGAGCACTATAATACATATTTTTTGTCATTATAAAAATGTTCTATTACTTTATATACAGTAATATAATTAAAAAATAAAGTTAAAAAATAATCTAACACCTTTCCACTAATATAAAATAATATTTGAATAACCATTTTGCCTTAAAAAAATCCTGAAAATATATTCAAGTATATTTTGCTTTGCCGTGTTTCTTCCCTTTTAGATGAAAATAGAAATTCTTTTGAGGGCGCAAATAAATGAAGGGAAAGTCATATCCAATTATATTGGGGACAGAAGTGTGGGCCATTACACGTGACACTTCTCAATACTTCTCCCCAAGATTTATCCTTCCCTGTATTACCTCCCTTGCTTGCTTTATATTCGCCTTTGAAGTATAATGTAGTATTAAAACTACATTTATGATACGGACTATCGATTGTTTTTAAATGTAAATGTGCTAAAGAAAAAAGATTTTTTTTTTCCTATAAATTAAACATTTATTTTCTTGACCCTCTTTTCTTTTGCATGTAGATTGAAGCACTGTCACTGTTGACCTCAAATTGTCTCCGTCGGGTGAGATAACCTCAACTTCGTTCCGGCCTTTATTGAACATTACTGAAAGTTTCTTAATTCTACTTCTATCAGATTTTCCAGACAAGCAAAAGGTTTTTTTTTTAGCTCGGATTTCAATAATCCTTGGAATCTTTTCTGCAGGTGTTCTCAAGTAATATCCTATCGGCACTAGTTAAGACTTCTCGGTCTTGAGGGTACATTACTAAAATAGTAATTTCTTATTCTATCTACTGATGTTTTTGGGCAAGTTTCATTATCTAGACTACTGATTGAAATAGGGAGGCGAAGTACTCCACAAGTTATATAACTATTTAAATAATATTAGGATAAGAATACATTAAAAAAATGTATTTATATTTGAGAGTTCATGTATGTGTGTGTGTGTGTGTGTGTGTGTAAGTGAGTACATTTTTCATTTACTAGGATGCTATTAAAGAATGCAATAGACCTTTCAAAAAGTATGTTAACATGCGTGCGATCTGCTGCTAATCCAAGAATAATTTGTATATAGTTAAAAACAACGGTAATATCAATTAATAATATTAATTAATAATAATATCAAACGGTAGTATAATTTATCGAATTAACTAAGTATAAGCTTATTATTTCGAATGCCATAACATATTATTAAGTATATTTACTCTAAACATATAAAAGAAGAAGAAGGATATGTAAAAAGTTTCATTATAAAATATTTTGTAATCAAAATTATTTATATAATTCGTACAGTCTTGTGACAATATAGTAAGGTTTTATAAAGCAACAATATTTATCTTAATAGATTGCGCGAACCTTTTAATAAACGTAGTATGAGTAATGTTTATGCGTGTATGGTATATTTTTGCAGTGATATATAATTCTGCCGCTGACTCGAAAACTACGCAAGCATTTTGCAGTCATCCGTGCACCGCGGTCCGCGTGAAGTTTGACTTTATTAGTAAAATTAGTTTATGTATTTTTGTAAGGATATGTATATACCGAAAAATGTGTTGCAATTAAAATATAATACGATAAAACAATTAAAACACTTACTTAATAGTTGTGAAGAATCTTGGTTGTTCTGAAAAAATATACGGCAGTGTGTGATTCAAATGTATTGAATTGAAAAACTTATTGACATTTCACTTTATAAAAAAATGTTATTTGAGGTTAGATGTTCGTTCACGAAGATTTTGTGCAGTTCCCCAGGTAAGCCGATATAATTACACGTGATAATAATATGGAGGTTAATAATACCTTTGTTTTTCTTGATTCCTGAGATAATATTGTCTTTAAATTTCTTCGGAATAGTTTATTTTAGGCAATTGTTTTAGATCTTTCCCGGGAGCAGAATTTAATGTCACGACGAGTCAAGTCAACACTTTGCAAATTTAATGATAATTTCGTTCATTGGTCCACTCTTTCGTAATTTTTAAATTATGAATTTTAAATTATTATTTTATTTTGTAGGGTAATGTTATGAGTGCTCGTGTTGAATATTTATTATTTATTGAATTTCGCCTCATAACAATGTATTTTAGAATCCATTTCATCGAATTTTTGGTTTAAAAATTGCACAGCGGTATTTTTATATTATTGAATTGTTCGAGTAATTTGCAAATTATTTGGATTTCTTTTAATACAAAAGATATGGGATCCATCGATATTTTGCTTGTAGTCAGTTTTGAGGGTCGCTTTTTACAGGTAGAGTATATTTGATTTAATTTTATCGCTTTTTAGTCATTTTATCTAGACCGATTGGGTGGTGACAATACATAATACGAGAAGAATTTTCTATTACAGTTGGAAGAAGAGATAATGAAATCGACAGTTGTCATTACAAGTTTGATTCTGAAGTTCTCCATTTGATTTCTCTGTTAAGATAAATACAAGTATTTACTGATCCGTTGTCAGATTCTTCTCTTTAGTGTTTTATTATATTTTTATTAGGTTTTAAAAAGATAACCTTGTGTTTGATGAAATCACAGATAATTTATCGAATTAAAGAGAGAGCGAAGTTTGAATAGTTTGACAGCTGATGATGTGGGCGACATGATAAGATAATTTGTAGACTTATTTTAAATTGGATATCTCCAGTGTGATGTGCTGTTCACGTTAAGTTAAACATAATGATGTTTTTTTAAAAAATATATATAAATAGCGTTAAACGTAAAAAAAAAACACATTTATTAACATGCCTAATGACTGGAGTCCAGAATTCCAACAGAACGTTATTTCGCTGGTGAAGGACAGGCCCTCGGCCCTCACGTCACTTTGACGTTTTCGAACGAAACAGGACTTTTAAATGAAAGGTTTTCCGTAAAATTCCACTCACATTTAAAAGTGAAAAATGAATACTACATTGTAATACAATAAACTTTATCCAACCGTTACATTTTATTATATGTAAGCTTCCACAGTAGTAATAATAATAATTAACTGATTGACAGGGTTATTAATATAAATCGTCATTTTATGTAAAATATTGGTTAGCCGACCTGATGCCTATATTGCTCAACTTTTTTTATGTAAACTCTTGTGGCAAGAGTCAAGACTAGTATATTTGGTGAGAGACGAGGGGAGGAAGGAAGAACCAATATAGGAAATGAGATTGTATAACCATGTCATCGATGGCTTTCACGCCGAATAATTGATCGGTTAGAATACGTGGACACCTTTTCAAATACTTTTTTTGCTAAATAAAATTTATTGTAAGTATATTATAATAACAATAGAACGGGTACACGTCATCAGCCAATCGTTAAAACATCACCATTAATGTAAATTTCGCCGATTGTATGTAGGTCACACTTTTAATGTTGCAATTTATAAGTGCGCATATTAAAAATAAAATAATTATATAATCGTCTGGAATTTTGTCACTTGACTGTATATGAAAAAAATAATGCTCACTGCATGTTAAATTTTTTCAAATGCATTAAGTGAATCTACTTTGCGCATTAAATCTAATTTAATTCGATACCAGATGATAGGTACCTACCAACTGTGCTGTTTAAATTTGTAAATATGTATTTTTTCCTGTCATTATTTACAATATGACATATTTGGTATTTTAAAAAAAAATTTTTTTAAGAAGATTCTAAATAAATGAATAATAGGTAAAAAAAGAATTACATTCAGTAAAGAGAATTTATTCTAGGTATAATACAAGGAGAGCGGTGTTACCGTCCAGTCTTTTTCTGAATGTGAGACATTTTTTTTAACAATTTCGAGGTTTTTTCCAATTTTGTGCGGGAGAAAACTTCAACCCTTTACGACCAAAATGGTCTCACGTGGGTCGGTCGGCGCCGTGCTGAGCAGACTACATTGTATTCACCTTCTTTAATTTTCCGATTTTCTTCACTAACCCGTGTTCCCCGGTTGTCACCGCTGGGAGAACCCTTAAAAAGGAGGTGTTTTTTCTCCTCGTGTCAAGGGTTTGTCCAGGCTAACAGCTAACAACCTAAGTGAAATATTGTGCGCCAATCAGCGATACTTCGAGAGGCTTCGACGTGAAATATTTGTATTTTTTTTTCACTACGGAGAAAATAGGTTATTATTTCGGCTAGATAGTGTCTGTTACAGATTTGATGATACTATTTTTCTCTCCTTTCCTTGATTTATTTTTCTCCCCATCCCCTCGCCGAGGGGAGACATAAACTTTGAGTATTGTTACAGCTTTCGGAACGGAATATGAAATATGTAACACTGTCTAGTTGGAGAGTGCGGGGCGGTGACGGGGATTTCAAACGGCACCTCTAAGAGGACGTTATTTAATAATAAAAGTATTAATTTATAATTCCTTTTTTAAATTTTTCTGTCTTTATAAATTATTAACTGGACTATTTAATTTAAAGATGCCCTTGTTCTTTTCGAATAAAAATAATAGTGTTAATATTGAATCAGTTTTCGAAAAAATAAGACATACCTGATATAAGTTTGGGCCAGCGCTCACCTGTTAGTGATTCGCACATATGTTTCAAACCTTCAAAAAGTATGTAGGTACCTATATGTATACAAAATACCCTTTATTGTCATGCAACGCCTGAGTTAGTTGCGCTTTGCTTGTATGGAATGATGGTCTCAGAGATTTAGTTGAGATACATCTCAATACCGTGTATACGTGATGAGATTTTGTTCTGAAGGTAAACTCAGAAAGCAGCTTGGGATTGTAAGAAAGAGACAAAAACTTAAACCATTGTGTACGGCGTACGTTCTGACAGTAAGATTTGGTACGTGCACGTAAACGTCACATAAAACTATCATAGATTCCTACAACTATCTATTTTGAAAGATAGATACAAGCCATTAAGCATTCACATAAGGCGATAAATTACAAATATTTTAAATATGAATTAAATATATTAATTAGAAAGATATACATATAAAATCAATTTAATCGAAAAATATTATTGTTGCGCCACCGGGATTCGAACCTGGATCTCTTTCCTAACCGGGGAAGGTGCTTTATCCAACTAAGCTACAGCGACAATATTTTTAGCGACAATTTTCGACCCTATATGTTACCTTTTTGATATTAATACATTTAATCGTTCCATCATTTGACAGAGCCATCTACCTTATTTTTACAGAATCTCAAATACCTTTGAGTAAACTGATAGCAGACGCCAGAATTATCAATTCATTTTTATTAAATTTTGGACACATTGATACAACTTTATTATTTAGGAGAACACATTCTTATTGTGATAATTACAACTTCACAATAAGAATGTGTTCTCCTAAATACAAATATTTATTGCGTTATAACTAGTGATGAGAAAAAATGCTACTCCTGACTCACTGGTGTGATTGTATTCAATAATATCAGTGATTGAAAAATGTGACTGTGATTACAGTTTCATTACTAATACGCGTGCGCCGAACGGTATCACAATACGCCAAATAAATAAAGAAAACGTAATTTTGAACGTATTTACTTATATTATCAAAACTTAATTTGCGTAAAAAATATATTCAAGCATATAATATATAATTTAATATCATCACAAATATGATGAAAATCCTTAAAAAAATGTGAGTTTATTTTTCGTGTCGAATTCTCAGCATTTCGGGTCAAACGGGTAAAACGTTTTTGGCAGAATCTTTCTTCATGAATATTTTCATTTCATATGCACATGCGCCGAATCACGGTTCACAACCAAATATAAATAAAATAAATAATCGACTCACGAATCACGATATTCTCAGATATTCAATCACTGATAGTGAGTGTGATTCAAGATATCAGTGATTGACTCACGGTTCGTGATTATAAGCTCATCATTAGTTTTAACTGTTACTGAGGAGATTCAAAATTACACAAATGATGAACATGACGACAATGACATTTGACGTATAACATGCGAGCGTGAAGAAAGGCGCGAGACGGCGTATCTCCGAGACACTGTGTACACATTTCTCAGAGATTGTCTCGAGTTGAAAATGTAAAAATATCTTTCATGGACTTGGGTAATTACAATGTACATGTACACGATGATGATTATTGTGAGAAGGATTCATAAATATTTAGATACAGTGCAGTTGAGAAAAATAGATTTTTATGTTAGGTTAGCGTGATGCACATTTATATAATTTAACATAAATACGATTGCACACTTAATCGGTAAAACAAAAAAATCAACAATGTAAATTTTCTTGCTTTTGAGGATTAGTTTATGCAATTAGATTTGAGGGTTAGATATATTCATTTGAAAAAATATATTTACCTCTCAAGCCGTTCTAATCATTAAATAATTTATTAATTATGATATACTTTTACGTTTGTTTTTTATGTTTTCTTTTAATAGCAAGTCAATAATTAGTCGATAATAAAAATTTACTAACAATATTGGATAATAAACTAAAAAAAAATACGTATTATCTATTACGGTATGCAACTAGACGTGCCTAATTCAATGAGGATGTAATCTAAAATATTCTTCTCAAAGGATAACTTTTGTTCAAAGCTGTACATTTAATACCATTACTAAAAACATTCTCGGTGTGAAAATTAGAATATGCAGTTTATTTGAAATGTATATCGAAATGGTGAAAAGATTTTATCTATTTTACATATGGTCAGGAATAATAAGTATAACATTTTTTATTTAATTGTCTAGATTTTATTAAATTGTGTTTTTTTTTTTTGGTGTTGTGACAAAGTTACAAAATTAATCTTTCTAAAATTCGCGCGATTTGATCCAAGGTTAAGTCATAAAATATGTTCGTTTGAAACATACGACGAGAAGCACTTTTCTCGTAAAAAATTAATTAGCGAACTGGATGATGAATTTGATGAAAGTGTCTAGTGACTGAGATGCTTGGTGCATGAAAAGTAAACTTCTGATGAATGTTAGCAAATCGAAAGTGATGAAGTTCGCGGTTGGTGGACGTATGACCGATGTGATATATAATGGTAAATAATTAATGCTGTGACTAAGTTGATTCTTTTGGGAAGTATGTACGGGAACAGTAAGAAAGGAATCGAAAGGAAGATGGCTGCGGGAAATAGGTGAAGTGAGTAGTGTTCTGACCACCTGAATTATTCTGGTGCCAACATTGATGCACTAAAATGGAGCTTAGAATTGGCAACAAATTAAAGTAAGCCGATTGCGGCGGATATGCGGTCGGCTAAGCGTACCTACCCACATGTAGAAAATCTGAAGTGAATAATTAATGAGGAGATAATTAGGAATGAGTGTTGCTCTGTAGAGTAGTAAAAAAATTGTACGAGGCGAGATTGAATGCAACAGAAACAGACGACGCCATGTCAAAAGTTTCAATAATCAACGAGTGAGCATGAAAAGATGTATGGAAGTGAAAGAGGTTGTGGTGGTATGTCAGGAGTAGGGTTTCTATATTCCTGGACTTTTTTCATTCCCGGGACTCGATTCACAGCTCGTGATATATAATTTTTTTTTTTTTGTTAATTTTATTTCAATTAAATTGTTATTACAAATTAAACATGTATTGACAAAAAATTACTATTTCTAAATAAAATACAGATATAATAAATTTTTAATATTAAAAAAAAAAATCCAATTTGAATGAAATATATTGTATATACATATTTTTACAATTGCTCTATTATATTAATAAAAATAAAATATTTAAATTAAATACACTCATTAAAACAATTTTATTTAAAATAGCTTTTTAAAAATACCAAAATATTCAAATTTACATCCGATAGCCTGTTTCTCAATTTTGTACATAAATTTCCAGCAATTGAAAAAATTCTCAAATTTGTGCTATGACAGTACGACGGCTAAGAATTTCTATTACCGAATGACTTCGAAACCGTTATAAGTCGGTAAAAAAATATAATTTTGTTTCAGCGAAAACACTCGCTCATGTATGTACTCGTATTTTTATCGCACTTCACCGACAGTCATCAATGCTAGCAAATTTATGTAACTCTGTATTTTGCGACTAACTGATTTATTATTTCCTGAACCCATTGTTATTGTTTTCTGGAACCCATTCGAAAAGTATGCTATTTTTGTTTTGACCCGAACATTTCTTTTTAATTACGTTCGTAAAACCCCATGTATTCTCGGGTCGACCCGGGTCAGAAACCCTAGTCAGGAGAGATATTTAATTACTTTTATTTTTAAGTAATATAAAACAGAATTATTTGATTGCTGTTAATATGGATATTAGACACCACTTTGATAAATGAAAAAAACAAGACTTCTGGCATCGTTCAATTGTGTTAAGCTCTCAAACCCAATCACCATAACTCTAATATTAGGAGTATTACCGTCCTTATCGCACCATAATCTACGAAAATGTCTTTAATATTACTTCAAATTCAGCACTTTGTCTCGGGTAGCCTTTTTAAGACTGTCGTTAAAAATTTAATTAAAAGTTGGCCGTTAAAACTGACTGACATTACCCCACCTCTCTCATAATATGAATCGGAAATTCAGGACGTCTTCCGTATTCTTGTAATGCATTTGTTTTATAAGTAGAATCCTAGTATTTAGTTATTTATAATAAACTTTGTAGGTATTCATTTATATGAAAAAACATTTGTTTACGCGCCTTGTTACTTCGATTCGATTGGCACCAATGTGTTTCCTGGTTTATAATAATTCACATGTGTGTGTGTGTGAGTATTGCCGCCTTTTTCGGAAGAAGATGGTAACCGACAGGCGTCATTCTTATTACATCCCGCGTTTCGACCAGTCCGGCGGTTCAAATAAACCACCAGTGCGCGCTTCGGTCGGTCGAAATCTAAAGAAGACAACCCAGCTAAAACAACCACATCGGACCAGAAAGACAGCAAAATGAAAGAGGTTAGTGCAGTTCATACATCATATGTGTGCTGTGCTTATTGTTAACTGAAAACCAGCTGTTGAAGGCGTTTACATAAACAAGTCACATGTATTTTAAAAATCAATTGCAAGATTTTTGGCGGTAAAGGTCGGTAATGATCAGTTGGTCAAGGTTGGACAAAGAATGAAGTTTCACTCGCACAAGTCATTATTGAAGGGGTTACGAATGAAGCTCCTGATGTAATGAATTTATATTTTTACTTACTTACTTACCATCACGCCGTTTCGCCGTGGGGGTAGGCAGAGAGGATAGAGCGCCATACTCTTCTGTTCTGACACACAATTCTCGCCTCATACACATTCATACATCTTCTCATATAAGCTCGACGATTATTGAGGCTTTTGACATGACCATCCTCCAGTATCTGGTTTACCTGGTCGTGTCAAATCTTCCGCGGACGTCCTCTACTTCTAGTGTCATCAGCACTTGCGTCATATATTTTTCTTCTCATTCATCCGTTCCATATGACCAAACCACCTAAGTTATCCTTTCTTAATCTTACTTACTATACTAAGATCAGCTTTATATTTTTTTCCTTATTTCTTCATTCTTAACTCTGTCATAAATGGATCTGCCACATATACGTCTAAGTGATCTCATTTCCACTGTCTACTTTCGTTCCTCTTCTGCCAGCTCTAGGTCTCACTTCAATACATCAGTGTCGGTACCAGGACTCCATTGCCTCAGTTGACATGCTCCCATTAGCTATAATTCCATTCAAAGTGCCGTTCACTTTATTCCCCGCAGTCACCCTTCATTCGATATCTTTCTCTGTCTTTCCGTTTCTATCGAACATACTTCCCAAATACACTAAATAAATAAATAATTTAATTTGTTCACTTGTTTATAACATTTTTTATGACAGGATTCTCAGTGTTTATTACAATAATTTGAAGAATATAAGTTATTGCATCACCGTTTCTTAATTTTAAACTAGATAAATCTTTTTACGGATAAAGAATATGAATATCCTTAACACATGAATATCCTTTTCAATTGTATGTAGCATAAAAAATAAGTTAATTGCACTTTGTATAATAGTCGTGTAGAGATTGTGGTTGTATACTAGTATTGACTCGTGATTATATAGATTTTGCGGATGGTGAGACCGAAAGCCCTAACTATCTTCTAGTCTCACGCGTGTTAGTGCATGTCGCAGTGTATATGGTGAGCGTGTATGATTATTTATGTTGTGTCTAGAGCAAGGTATTTAAATAAAAGAGCATTTACAAATGTTGGCGTTTATTGCTGGATGAATTACAAAAGGAGGTTCGAGGATTATATGGTTAAATGCGCATATGAAGTTGAATACTGGAGTGACTCGCTTGAGATGTTGATGAAAAGACGGTCTGCAGAGAAGTGGTCACGAAGTATTGGCATCTACTTATTGGTCAGTTCGCTTCGGCTCTACATGGCTGTTAGGCGCGTGCAGGACACCACAGTCGATATGATACATGATATCCTTGAGATCGAATATATGTGTGTGTGTCAGAGCGCCGCACCGCCGGGGCGGGATGTACATATGTGTGTATGTGAGCGGGGATAATAGGGGTAACGCGCGCGAGGCGCTGTCTCTTTTGCGTTACCGTTTGGCTTCGAGACTAGACATATACTTTGTAACTTAATAGTATTATGTAATAAAGATGTAATTGTCACATGAGAGTTTCTCTTGTACCACCAATAATCTACTTCGAGGTATACTACTGAGACGTACTTATTACGCAAGTACGTAATAATTAGAATTGATAATTACTATGTTTAGTGACTAGTTCTTACACATTTTACAGTGTTTCATGTTTATAATATAGTATTTCCATCTTTCCTGTAGCCTTCTCTTAGACAGCATGGTAGATGAGTTTAAAAATAGCGTCTCCTATATGGGTTAGCAAGAAAAATATAATAATTTCTGTTTAAAAAAATTATTGAACAAAATTACCTATCCATGTAATATTTCTCTGAACAACAAATTTAAATTAGCGATGGTGTGATTGACCGCGAACCATATTATTCGAGTGTGAGATACTTGTGAGTCACCCTGTACAAATAACGGCCTTGCTGGTGACGATTTTTGAATGTTTAATAATATGATATGAAGCAATAATCGTGCGCCCTGCTAAACTGAAACGTTTCGGAGACGGATATTTTCTCAGTGAAGATATTGTGAAGACAGTGTGGGATTGAACTTATGGTTCTCATCTCCTAGCTGTCAGCTGACTTTCTATGAGAAACAACTAAATACTGCACATTTGTGTACTAAAAATCATGTTTTTATATGAAAATATATATTTTTTTAATTTTTATGTATATTTCACATGATATTCTACGTATCGTGGAGATTTTTTTAATGTTTAAACCAAAAATAATATAAATATTGCGAGGTTCGTGAATAAGGAAAAAAATCTATGCTATTTAGAATATCATTTAAAAGATAAGAAAACAGTGTTATTTTTTTAAAACGTTTTTTATTTTTAACGTATACTAACGTAAAAAAATACATGCTATGTAAAATATCACGCGACAAATAAATAAAAATATGGTTACTTAATGTAAGGCACGATATATACTTTGTAATAAAATATGGGATGCCCGGAGCACGCGTGTTTTTATAGTTTTGTGTTTTGATTTTGTCCAAATTTTGATTGCATAAAAGACTTTTAAACTGCGACACAAGTTGTCGACGACACGTCGCGAGTTCCAGTCTCTACCACCTAGAACAAACGCCGATAGTAACTTATGTAACATATTTTTGTCTCCATGGGCGTGTTTCAGTATTGAGATAACTTTATGAAGGTCCCAGTAAAAAAGTCATCATTGAATACATTTTATTTTCTCGCGTTTCTTTATTATCAAAAGCAGCCCCTAATGCCAGAAGCTAATAAATATTGTCCATTTCAACTGCATTGATACGACTATTCACAAGCACGGCGCTAGGTGGTAATAGGTAATTAATATTCACGGGATGGTTTAAAACAATGTGTTTTCGGATAATTAATCGACGGGTCCCTTAACATTGCGAGAGCCGACGGACATTTTAATATTCAGTACCGCAAAACTCCTTTGTGGCGGCGCTGCCTCCTGTCCCATCTGATAGGCTCGTGGCCAACCCTTCCGGGAAGCCGGGCGGTATTTCTTTACTTGCGGCCCCAGGGCCAGCCCTGCGGACAAGGGCTGCCCCGACCCCAACTCGCGAGCACAACGGAAATAAGGGAGAAAGGAAAGAAGTCTGATATGAGGATAATTAAACAATACATTATTAACTCTACGGAATGAATATGGTAACGTTGAATATTATTTTGAAAACATACCCGTTTTTTGTAATACGAAATGACTACTGAATGGGAAGTCTTAAATGCTAAAAGATTATTTTTTTTGGATCATGTATGTTTTTGCATTTTGAAAATAAATATCTAATTGAACATCCACGTCACACTTCAACCTGGAATACTTTGCGAAACAAGATTCGATCGGTACCAGTGGCCGCAGAAGACCAAGATTGCTGGAGAATCATCGTGTCAGGGATAAAATTAAAAATAGAAGATTAATGAATTTATGTTTTGAACTCCTATTCCTTCTTCTTGTCTGTCTGAGATATGATCAAATCGGTATAAATTAAAGTAAACTGTTTAACCATGGTAGATGAATTACTATATTTTAAATTAAGTTGAAATTTCAAAACATAGTTCTGTAATGTGAAAACAAATTAAATTAATCAAGTAGAAAGATATACAGAAAAAAATATTTATCCAAAAAAATTTGGTTACCACCGAGATACAAATTTGAAATGCAATTCACCTTAACTATTTATGTTTAAAAATGGAATATAAAGATGTAACGTTAGTATCAGAAACATGAATGGTTAATGTGGCGAAATGGTAACGCTAGTATAGGAAAAGTTCCGGTTTCGTACTGTGGTGAAAAATTTTTTTTCTTCTATATATGTCTAATTGATTTATTTAATTTGCTTGAATAAATTTCTATTATTAAAAAATACAATGTATGTTAGATATACAGACATACCCAAGTAAGTTAATTTTTTTTTGTCAGGCACGCGTTAAAATATTCACTAAGAATACCATAATATTATACAGTAATACCAAATGCCATAATATATTCATAAACATTTGAAATACATGAAAATAAAATAGACTTAATGAAATATCTCATCGAAGAGTAATGTTAACAATGGTGAGCGACGCGCGGTTTGATAGGTCAAAAGGCAATCCTAAAAGCATTGAGAAGTTTGTGAAGGGTATGAAAATTGATTTAATTAATTACTAAACAAACAGTATTGAAAGGTGGACAATCCCTAAAAGGACAAAATTTCCCGTTTGCATATTGTATTATGTCTTAGCCCTGGCGTGGAGAGAGCTCACAATAAACCCCTCATATAATGGCAGGACTGTTTACAAATATTTAATAACACAACCCCAAAACACTTTTGTGGGATTCCTTAATAAATTCAATACGTGATGTGTCTCTTCTTGTATATGAATAAACCTAAATCTTTTCGGAAAATTATATATTCTTTCCATATTGCAGTAGATAACTTTATACTTTGACACCGGCTATAGCTGGTGTAAGATTTATAGATTTCTTTATGCAGTTTATATATTTTATTATTTTGACGGAAGTGCACGTTTTGAAGATGAACGGGTTTAGAATAATATTCTATTTAATTCCTATAGATGAACCTCTGTCTCTCTTGTTTTAATGTCTGCCATGAAAAATTACTAATATATATAAAGAGTTCATTCAGTTATAGGTACTCAGTTAATTTTATTATTTAAAATAGTGCAGGATTTTTGTTTGAGCGTCGATTCGTTTATAATAAATTAGTTTCTGTTGGCACGGTCGCGAAATATTTTGACAAAATTAATGTATATCAGTGGCGGTCGGTGACTTTTTGTAGAAGGGATGCTGGATAATAAGTTAATTCCGAATAATGATTCAATTATACAATTCACTATTTTCATTTACAGCGTTACAACGTTGGTGAAGTATATCCATATTATTTTCTGTATTCATTTTTTTTATCTAAATGATTAATTAAATAGATAATCGAAGCATATTCAATGTTTTAATAATTCGGTTTTAAGTATTCAAGCCAAACTGTCAAAAATGCGTCACACAAACAATCCGCTTGCTTTATAATATGTATGCAATTCTGCGCATTATACACATAAGCATTAAATATGTTTTTTGTACGTTGGATGCTGTCAACGAATGCGTAAATAGTATTCGAAGACCTTGACAGGCGGAACTGAATGCCCATGCGCGAAAGTCGAATACTTTCAAACGTTGTGGATATGGAAAGAATGATAGAATGAACTGTTGCTAGTATCTGTGTGTTTTTGCGAGTCATAGATGTTCGAAAGTTGTCAAAAGTGTCGTTGTTTGTTTTATGACTGGTCTCTAAAGGACACAACGAATTTATTTGCAGCAGTACTGTTTTAAAGCTTTTTAACTCTAGAACACAAGGGATTTTTTTTTTCATTTGTTTGTTTACAAAATAAAATATTATAAAAATCCCGACAAACTAAAATCCAAACAACCCAAAATATTGATATAACGTAAAACATCGATAGGAGTAATATCTCTAGTGTAGTAAGTACATACATTCAAATATTAGGTAGATAGGTTTTTGTTTTTGTAAATAATTCAATCATTAAATAATAAATAAATCTGTGTATGTTGACGACGTTCGTTTATCGGGATTTTGGATCATCTGAATTAAAGTATGTTGGGATTTCGACTGTCAAAATTTTGAGTGTCGGGAATTTAAGATGTTAGGATTTTGGGTATCGAGAATTTGACCGCTAGGATTCGGTTGTCCTAAATATTTAGATTTCGAGTCAAATCACTATTGCACGTATCTTTGCCGCAAAGTAAAATTTTATATAATTGCAACATTTTTATGACTTGAGTAATTCTAATGAAGCTAATGCTTGCAGACAGAACTGAGTAATGTAAATAAAAAAGAGCGCCATGAGTACAGCGGTGAGTTTTTAGAACTAAGCAATTAAAGTTTCTACTGGTACACATGGCACTAATTGCAAAATAATGTTTTCGTTAATGTTAATCCAATTTTTTAATTTATATTTGTTTCCCAGAATTTTTAGTTATGCACAGCTTTTTTGCTTGTGTGCAATGCACGCCCCTGTATATATATATGACAATGTTGTATCGTTTGTTTATATTTGTTTTTGGCCAAGGTGTTTGGACCCAGAATTCCGAATCTGAGTGTGATAATTGTGAGCAAACTTACCTTGATTTGGTAATTTGTCCCGAGCTACCTGATTGTGGTCACGGATTGTCGAGTCCCCGGCCATTTGGGCAAAGTTTTGAATTACGAAACTGAATTTCTCGGCGGCTAACGGCGTTTGTCACTCGAGCATAATGGCGGGAAAGCACTTCCTTTGCCGGTTCCGTATTGTGTTTTCCCGCCAAAGCTAAACAAATCCTGTCGGCGTCCATTCGGCAAACTTGTTTCGCAATTCACAATGTTTGCATAATAAAAAGATAACTAAAGTGCAGTAAATAAACTTCTCTGTCAGCGAACCGAACGGGATTATACATTAGGTTTTTCTGTCGCCAAAATCAGTGTTTCGCATTTGTATATTGTATACAGATTCCCATAAAATTTGTTTTATGAATGGATAACCTCCCTTATTTACATTACCAATCAAATTTGTAAATAACAGGAAAGTAAAAGATGCTGGAATATGGTCCCGTTAGACGTTTCAAAAATCGACAACTTTGCACGAGATGGTATACTTAGGTGGATAGGGCAATAGTTTTGTGTTGAGACAGATCTATTCGCTTTGTCTCCCGCGTGGAAACGGCGTGATGATGTGTTATTTAGGCAGTATGGAGCGTCCTCACATTATTACGAATTCTAGAAGATGTTCGCGGAAAACTTGGCATGATCATGTAAACCATATCCTAGAAGATGGTCCTATTAGAAGTATTAACAATCAATGAGCTTGCATGAGAAGATGTATGAATGTGGATGAGGCGAAAGTTGTGTGTCAGGACAGAAGAGTTGTGCTCAATCCTATCTGCCTTCCCCTGCGGAGAAACGACGTGATGGTAAGTAAGTAAGTAAGTAAGTAAGTAAGTAAGCAAATGACAACAAAGATTCCTAAATAACATTAATTTTATGTATGTTTACGTGTTCAATAAAACCTTCATTTGTTGGTTAAAGAATATAGATAAATTATATATATTTTGATTAATTAGTATGACTTTAATAGTCAAAATCAGTCATCAGTCTACATAATGAAACTCCGCGATATCGAATGTTCGGCGTGGCGTGTCTTCTGGAATGTCAGTAATCTCCCGGGACATCGATTTCCCTTCTGTGGGTCCCATATGGATATATCTACGTTTTAGAATCAGGATTATCTCCAAAGACCTTTGATCACCCAGATCTCTTTAACTTTTCCGTGTCGAGGGAACAATCGACATAAATATTATCATTATAGCCCAGAGGGAGCCCTTCATTTTTTTCACCACTCGCTCGTATGTAGGAATTGACTATATTTCTTTGCCTTACATATGACATGGATGTCAATTATTATTGAAATTTCAATCTAAATTTCCGGATATTTGCACACATGTGTGCAGTGTTGTGGAACTCGGAATGAAACATGAGTTTCGATTCAATTACGTTTAATAATATTATATTATATTATAATATTATTTAATTAATACTCTTACCTAACCTTTAGCTACATGAACATCACTAAGACGTTCGCATAGCACGTTAGCAAGAGGTAAGCGGAAACATTGTTTCTTTTGTTCTTTCATATATAAATGTATCAATTTTTATCTTCAATTCAAGAAAAATGGCTGAGTTAGACAATAGGCAATATCGTTAATAGTGCCACATGCTCGCAATATCGTTACTAGTGCATGTATTGTAGGAGTTAAAAATAATTGACAGAATTATTAAGGAGAACACATTCTTATCGTGAAGTTGTAATTATTCAGAACATACGGTCTGTGATATTATAAATACTAATTATATCTTTCTAATTAATACATTTAATTTATATTTAAATGATAGAATGTTAAATGTATGCATTCGACGGATTATTTAATATTGCACTTGGGATACGTGACAACTTGGAAAAGCACGTAGTGGTCGGCAACCTGGAGGGGTCTAGCAGGAGAAGCAGGTCTTCACTCGCAGGACCGACCGAGTGAAGAGCCTGTCGCGGTAACAGTGCAGAGAACTGCAGAGAGCCGAGAAGTACGGATGCATATTGTCAAAAGAATCAACGAGGGGATTATAGAAGTTATAATGACCTCTATAACCGTTTTTTTACGTCTCTCTGTTTCCACATATTATTTATTTAATTCTTAACACAGTGCATACATAAGTACTCCAATATAAGCTCTAATATAAACAAGATTAAAGTATTTTCTTTTACAAAAATTTATATTTTACACATTGGTTTTAGTTTTGGTCAGTTTCATTTTAAATCTATTCAATTTTTCTACCTTTCTTATGTTTTATGGCATTTCGTTAAAATTTTCATCGCACTATACATCATCGATTTCTGAGATTTGGTCTTCTTCCTGAATGGCAGTCTCAGTCTCAGTCTATCCCTTCCTCTTGTGCGATGCTCGTGCTCATGTTGATTTGCATCAATTTTTTGTGTAAACTTCGCTGATATTTTCTTATTGAGGATTTTGTAAATAATTCCATTATATTCAAATATATTTTCTGCTTAAAGGTCATCATATTCAGATCTTTCAGCATTGCACTGATTGGAGTATATCTATTTTTTTTTAGTATTATTCCCAAAGCTTTTTTTGCAACTTCGTTAGCCGAAAACAAAATGCTGCTGCAGTTGATTCCACGCGAATCCATCTTTTCTTGGTCACTTTTGTATCTATGGCACGCATATTTACGATCAGGCCAAATCATTATGGATCAA
This sequence comes from Eubasilissa splendida, assembly GCA_031772225.1. NCBI lineage: Eukaryota > Metazoa > Arthropoda > Insecta > Trichoptera > Phryganeidae > Eubasilissa > Eubasilissa splendida. The sequence goes on along the minus strand of CM062853.1, from coordinate 2,756,033 downwards.
AATGTTATTTTGCCATGTTTTAAGTCTCACAGAAATCTATCATCACTTCTTTCCATGCTTACATTATCCAAGAAAAAGTATCAACTGTAATCACAGAAAGTTGGGAATATTAATAACTGAGCTAACAAAGCGGTGACTGATAATGATTGCGTACATAGTTATCTAGGACATGTAGAATCTGACAAATCGACCTGATATCGCGTTACGACATCGAAACCGCTCCTTTTTGCACTTGTGATTGTTTTTCTTGAATCATTTATGGAATGACTGGCCAAGTGATTAATCGCTTTCACGTTTTAATGGATTAGCCAAATGATGGATAATCAAAAGATGGATAATCATCCATCGCTGGCTTATCATCGGAAAATAATTTATTTCAAAACGGCTTTGCAGGTTTCATGGTAATGTTTGATTAATGTATTTACGTTTGGGCTCTTCCATTCGGAGAGACGGAGCACCCCAGTGACTCAGACTCGTCTGTCGAGGGCATTCTTGGCTAATCATTCGTTTACCCGATGAGGAAACTGCGTCATGAGTCGCGCATCCTCATCAATACTGGGGAAAATTGTACACAAGTAGGAAATTATTGGAATAATGGAATTTGGTATTAAATCACGTATTTGTTGGACCGTTACGTATTCATTTTTTCAAATGAATTATTTAATTCTATATATGTTAGGATATGGCTTTTGCTAGTGTCAAGTGTTACTTTAATGTTAATGTCTAAACATAAGAATGGGTAGCACATATTAGTAATTCAAGTTTAGGAAAGCAATTTGGATCGAAATAGAATTGGTCCTGTCATATAATGATTAAGGAAAATAAAAACAATTAACAAATATTTAATTGATATCTATTATCACGGATCGCCTCCGTGGTATCACGTAACAAGTCAAATGCATTGAAAGTTTAGGATAAGAGCCGTACAAGTGAGCAATTCATGTTAGCTAATAATAGTAACACGAATACAATTGAATTTGTTCCTCATACTGATTCAGATTGCAGCGATTTTCCCTGGAATTGCAGTATATCTGTGAAACACCTCCTTGTATAGTTCCATTTTAATATTGTATATTGGTCTAGCTTCAAACTAAACATACTGTACTCTTCGTTGAATTCAGATGCGAGTATGTGGTACGCAAATTCACGTGATTCCAAGAACCATTAATTCCAACTAAAGGAGGGAACAATGCTTCTGTTTCCCAGAGCAAGAATACCAAAATTCCGAAGAGTCGAAGCATTCCTTCGAATCGGAGAATAATCCAGAAAGAGGTACAGCGGGTCTCTGATGTATGCAAGGGTGGGTGGTGAGATAAAAGTGCGGAAGACATCCATCCCGCGGAGTTTCCGCCAAATGTCTTTAAATCACCGCCCCTCGACTTCTGGGATTTCCCAACAACTACCCCCACCTCCTAGTGGTAATGGCGTGTGATGTGTCTACTTAAGAGGTTAAACCAATTTGACTCTAAATAAAAATGTATTGTATCGATAACACTGTATTACGGATTAAAAAAAATGGTAGAAATGTAGGAAATGTGTAAAATGGTTTCATTATTTTAATTTATTGTGGGGTTCAATCCGTATATCGAAAGACCATCGAGTTAGTCATATTTTTAATAGCACAAAAATTTAGATTAGTGATGTGAAACCCCCGAGAAATTATCAACCGGTTTGCTAGACTAATTTTGTATATTGTTAATAGTCGGTATACCTTTCAATATTCAGTAACAAACGGTTCGACGAGAGATTTTCAATTTTAACAACCGGTTCTTGTGTACCTGTGCGAACTCATAGGGGGCCATCACAGACTTAGATTCATTTCAAAAAGAGTAAAAATTTTGATATTTAATGTACGCATATCTATGTTTAAAAATATAATATGTATAATTAATTAATAATATAGTTTTATGTAGAAATATTCAAATATACTCGCAGTTACACGAAAAATATATTTGTATTGACTTATTATGTTATATCAATTTATTATAAAACTTATTTATTATCTATTAAACTCAAATTTATTATTAAAACAACTCTTTACATATGGAATATCTATTGTTTAAAAAAAAAATATATATACTTGAATACGCTACGAAACCCGTTATGCTGTAGTCTTTATTGAAAGTAAAATAACCACCAAAGTAGCGTTTCTATAAAATCACATGTCTGATATATATATTATTTTATAAAATGTAGCAAAATTTTATTTATTATCTGTTTATTGACGTCCATTTTAAGGGATGTAAAAAAACACATTTACAGTTTTATAAATGATTCTTTTAAATCTGTCAGAAAACAATTAGGTTAAGTTGACATTTATTTATGACGCAAAATCCTTCCGATTTATTTAAAATCAGACTAACAATAATAATAATTGCCGCAAGGATGGCGAAACCAAAAAATAAAATCTGTCGTCAGGAATCACGCGTGTTGCGGGTAAGGTATATTATGTAAAACCTTAAGAATATGTTTAATTGGGTATTTGTTTGTTACTGTGATAGACCACAGACCCTTTATTAATAATAAATATATTTTCTACCTAGTAAAAACAATCGCTTGTTTTCTGCTTATATAGTAGATGTAAATGCCTGAGTGCAAACTGCGTGCCCCGCTTAGAACACGGTTCGTTAGCACATTCAGTATTTTACTGTTTTATCTGAAAACCTGTTGCACCATTCGAAGACAACGATCTGTTGTTGTCTGCGCCTATGTTTGACGTTACTCATGCCTCGTTATAATGAGAAAAAATAAAACCCCCTCGTCTGTTGGGTGCGCGGCGTTACTCTTTTTTTATTGCGGTACACTTGTCTTATGGACCAATTGAGGCACCAACTGAACAAACGAGATGAACCAATACCGTGGATGGAGGAAAGAGGAGCACTTAAGATTCTTGTTATCACATCTGTAGCACTTGAGGTCAACTAGTTATGGCGGCAGGCCGGGAAGCGGGGTCAACGTGAAGTACGCAAAGGAAGCCAATTAGGGATGGTTTACGGCCATCCTTTTTTTTTAAAACAGACTTACGCAATAAATTCCGTCTCGTCTAAGATGAGAGGTTGGAGTATTAAATAAGGGAGATAAAAGTAAATTATCTGGTGGATAAGTTGCTGACTCGAATAGTAAAATATAAAATTATAAACATAATTGTAGCAAATACTTCCTCAAGGTGAATAGGTACTACTTGAAAGATATAAAAGCAAATGCAGCGACCTCTATTTTTTTACCTAACTTTTAATACATAATGTGTAAATTTACGAACAGTCAAATTTAGCTCTTTTTGATGTAAATTGGTCAATCAAAATCGGTGTTACTTGCAAAATCAGTCACTTTTGTCCGCTGCTTGCATTAGATGTCAACCAATAGCAGTCTCTAGCTTGTTTTTAAAAGGTGTTGTATTTATTTTGTATTAGATGTTAACGTAAATAGTGTCCATTTTTTTAGATTTAAAAAAGTGCGCCAAAAATAAAACAACTTAGTAAAGGTTCATTCGAAAGAAAATTTTCTGCTTTACAAGATATTGTGTTTGTTTTTTCGTTACATTTATTATTTAATTTAATTATAGGCATTCAAATGGAGTGTCAAGTAGACAAAAGTGAGCACTTTCGACACCTTCTTCTGCTCGCGTTCAATCAAGAGAGCTGCCAAAGCCGCTGTCGCAGTGGCACCAACAAACTTGTAGAAACCGTCAATAATGAAGTAGAATGCATTATTGATTCATTTGTTGTACATTATTTGTTGTTGTATCCTCTTGTCCTATTCATTTGAAAAATAAACCAGATATTACTAATCGACCTCTTAGAATAACAAGGTTCCAACTAACATTTTGGACTAATTTGAGTTATTGCGTGAAATGGGTTCCAAATGCATTATTCTTTATTTATTCCATAAGCACCAACTCTATTTAACGGATATTAAAGGAAATAGCAAGAGATGAAAGTTCCAACTGCGTCAGTTATTTATTTCAAATTATTATTTAAAAAAAAAAAAGATTCGTACACGGAACACATGTCGCATCAATATTTTTACTATTTTCAAAGTAAGTTAAACGCTTGTGCTGTGGAAATGGGACTAACTCGCCGGTGTCCTAGAGCGAGGCGCGAGCCCCCGACCGCCAGATCACTAGGTCTTGACCACTTCTCCAACAAGGTACTGATCATCATTCATCATTATTGTCAATTGACTATTTTAATTAATTTTTAATTTCCCTCATCTCACAGTGGTCATTGATAATATTGAAAATAAGATAAGACCTTAAAACTGATCATATTTGCATACTCATATTCATGAACACATGTTGAAATGCAATCAACATTTTTGAGCTCACTATCTCAAAACAGCGTCAGTGTCAGATGGAACCTTGTTATTTTGAGGGCTCGTTATGGTAACACTAATATTTTAAACTTATTATTAGGAGAACACATTCTTATTGTGAAGTTGTAATTATTCAGAACAGATGGTCTGTGATATTTTAAATATTAATTAAATATATTAATTAGAAAGATATATTTAATTCATATTTAAAATATTTTAAACCAGATTATAGGGATTATTATTACTTACTTACTTACCATCACGCCGTTTCACTCCCTGGGGTAGGCAGAGAGAATAGAGCGCCACACTCTTCTGTCCTGACAAATAATTCTCGCCTCATCCACATTCATACATCTTCTTATACAAGCTCGACGATTATTGAGACTTCTAACAGGACCATTCTTCAGTATCTGGTTTACCTGGCCGTGCCAAGTCTTTAACGTTTTCTCCTCATTCATCCGTTCCATATGACCAAACCACATAAGTGATCCTTTCTTAATCTTACTCACTATACTGAGATTAGCTTTACATTCTTTCCTTATTTTTTCATTCTTTACTCTGTCAGAAATAGATTTGCCACATATACGCCTAATTGTTCTCATTTCCACTGGATTCAGTCTACTTTCATTCCTCTTCTGCCAGCTCCAGGCCTCACTTCTATACACCAGTGTCGGTACACCAGGACTCCACTGTGAACCGCTAAAAATGCATTAATAACTAGCTATATTGTTTTTCTCTAAGTTCTACCAGTTTTTCACGTTTTTCTCTAAGTAAAGATTAATGGAGAATACTGCGTTTGCATTTATACCTTTATACTCATTTTTAAAATCCTATACAGCGGAAAATATATTTTAATCCATATAAAATGTGATTTCGTACATTTATTTTCTTTCAACACGTCACAGACAACGCTTAATACGAAAACATTCTACATCTTAGAAGAACAAAATAATATTTCGTTCGCCACATCGTCACCAAATTCTTAACTGTTTATGACTTTATGAGTCAACTTTCTATTGACTAAGTCGACATCAGATAATAAACAAATATGCAGTTGGCCGCACACCATCCTTACCATTTAAAATACTGTCGGCCGCATCTTGACCGAATCACTTACTGTTTGTGATTTACGAACTTTCTATTGTTCGGCATTCGTTAATATTTTAACACGCAAGTAATTCGTTTAACATGAAAAAAAGCATTTTGGTCTCCATGATTTCATATTAAACGAATTCCACTTCATTCGTCTTAATAACATTATTCACTTATCAATGTACAAACTTTGGTAAGTTTTGTATGCGCTGCGTTCTAATATTATATTTGATTTGAGAGGTAGTAATCCTGATTTTGTACAATCGGTAAGATAAAAAAAATGGGGCCTACGTTCAATAGTAATTCATCTTTTACTAAAACATGCATACAGGTTGAATATTATGTTCCAGGCCGATTTTATTTGGCCGCCATTTTGATTTGGTAGACATTTGTCAGTTTGCATTTGGTAGTCGTAGAGAGTAGTTAATTATAATTTATTATGGAGCATCTAACGTTGTGTGTTGAAGTCTTTAAAACATTTTATCTAAATAATAATGGCAATGCTGTAACCATTCATGGTGATCGCTATCGTCACATGTTGGAAATGTTCTCGGTGGCCGAATTGGGTCGATTGGGCCTGCAACACATGTAGTTTCAACAGAACGGTGTCACCAAACACATATCCCGAGCTACAAAAAGTTATTCGCGTATTAATAATATTTTAGATTTTAAAAAATTAATTAAAGTTTGATGATCATTATAAAAAATAAATGTTGAAAAGGCTGTAGGAATATTAAATAAATAAATATATGAGTAACGTAGAATAGGATACTAGTAGTAGGTATATCTGCATTTCACAAAAATATACTAGGTCACAAAAAGTTATATATATTTGATAATTACTGCTTTAATTTAACCCACCCCTCATACGCACGTGACCAATGACCGCACTATATAGACCTACTTCGCGGCTACCACTTTATTAGTGACACGGTGAAGAACCAATTATCAAACCGCAAATACTAATTATGTTTATTTTATACGACATTTAATTTTCGAAATTGAGGCGCGATTTTTTAAACAACTTGTAATATAATATTTTCTATTCTATAATATTATTGTACTTTTTTCTATAAAATAATATTTTAACTTGATTAATGGCACAATTCACTCTTGAAGGGTGGATAAAAGAAGAAGAATTGGTACAAATAATGTGAGGTTGTAAAATCAAGAATCAAATTCTAATTATACTTTTGAAATTAAAAGGTCGTATGTCTACTCAAAAGTTTCAAAAAGGAAATTGATACTTTACTCCTATGCAAGGTATCAGTTTCCTTTCAAATTTGCTTACAAAAATACAGCGTAAGACACAATGTTAGGCTTTTATTTACTCGTACATGCGATTGTTTTTCATTTAAATGTCTTTAAATCTATTCTGTATCATACTTGATTATTTTTGTATTTAACTTTTTTGTTATTTTAATTAATTTTATTTTTTAAAATTATGCATTTGAAGTTTATGTGTATAAAAGGTGTAAAATGTTTGCCTCAGCAATGGCACAGCCCAGTGTAGCTGAATAGAACTTGCGAATGCACGTATAAATAAATCTTCTTAACCAGTATTATATTCAGTAGTACACATGTTATGTGTTATACAGAACACATGTAGAGTGTTATACAGAACACAGCTGATTTCGCGGAGTGAGTTGATTCCGATATTCCCGGTAAGTGTGGCGGACTGCGAATGTAAATTGGAGCCGGAAACGAACGAGCACGCCCGCTTCTTCGCTATCTCGCGTCAATATTGGGCCAAGCCTCGGAAAGCTAACACTGCACTGCTTTTGTAATTCTTGCACTTCCTTGATAGCTTCATACCGGCTGTTCTGTTGCCTGTTAGCTGTCGGTGGGTCACGCTTTAACCGTAACATGGTAAAGATAGCTTATTAATAGGAAGTGACTTATTCAGGTTTTGCAATGTAATTTATACACCCATTTGCAGTAAATTCATATACAAAACAAATGACAATCTATATCCAATAGAATGTGTATCATTAAAATGATTTATTCCTGTCGTTAAATAAATAAGTCTAGTTAGATTAGAAGCCTGAACAATCGGCGAGCTTGTATGAGAAGATGAATGAATGTGGACGAGGCGAGAATTGTGTATCGGGACAGAACAGAAGAGTGTGGGGCTCTATCTTCTCTGTCTACCCCTGCGGGCAAACGGTGTGATGGTAAGTTAGTCGATTAGTTAAATGAATATTTCGTCATGATGGAATAATTTAATTGTAACCATATTAATCACCATTAATTGAAGCGAATGCAAATAATAACAGTACTTAACTATTTGAAACAAGAGTGGTATTATTTTAGATAAATAGTGCTATTTTAGATAAATATCGACAGAAATTCAACCTACTCCAGTGTCACGTGACGTGGACACAATAACTTCCGTAGTTATCACATTTCATTCTAACATTTCTGCATAATTGATATGGTAAATTAACTGAAATTAAATTAAATTAAATTGAATGGAATTTGTCAACCGAGGCAAGACTAGCGGTGCACAATGCGATCCTGGAGCTGGCAGAAAAGAAACGAAAGTAGACTTAATGCAGTGGAAATGAGATCACTTAGGCGTATATGTGGCAAATCTATTTATGACAGAGTAAAGAATGAAGAAATAAGGAAAGAATGTAAAGCTGATGTTAGTATAGCGAGTAAGATTAAGAAAAGATCACTTAGGTGGTTTGTTCATATGGAACGGATGAATGAGGAGAGAATGGTAAGAAAGATATATGACGCAATTGTTGATGGTACCAGAAATAGAGGACGTCCGCGGAAGACTTGGCACGACCAGGTAAACCAGTTAATGGAGGATGGTTCTGATAGAAGCCTCAACAATCGGCGAACTTGTATGAGAAGATGTATGAATGTGGTTGAGGCGAGAATTGCGTGTCAGGATAGAAGAGTGTGGCGCTCTATCCTCTCTGCCTACTTATTAACTAAGTTCGTTAACCAACCTGATTTACCATCTAGTTTCAAAATGGCTATTGTTAATTTTTATTATATAACAAAATCGTATATCTGTTAATATTGGACCTAAAAAAATAATTACACACAGACGTAATCTATCTGATTATTGCAGAAGGTGTTTGTTCTATGAGAGAATATAAAATGTAGGCAATTCGTCGTGAATATTTCCATCTGCTTTTTTTTTAATAATAAGGAAATCAGCAAACAAGATAAGCTTATTTGATTTTCTCGGATTGGAACTGCGACAGGTGGGTTGGGCTACCTCGGCTATTCACTATACAAACTAAAGTTACGGATGTTATTTTGTGGGTAAATTTTTTATTCTATTGACTGTCCAGCTTTTGTTTGCCAAGACGCATATATTAAATTCCAGCGGCACAACTTCACATTGGGCACCCGGGGAAGATTCTGTTTTTGCACACCTCCTAAATGATGGTGTATTCCAGGGGCGTATACTCCATACAATTAAAAAAAAACAATGCGTAATTATAATACCTGCGAAATAAAAGTAAGTTAATATTCATTTAATATATTGTATGTGTTCACAAATAATAATTCAATGTTAAGAATGTGAGTTAAATATGATTATCCAGTGGAAGAATATAAAAATAGTAAATAAATCATGTGTTAATAAATAAATCTGCATAACTATTGTATTTAGAAATCTGTCGCAAACGTATATATATATATATATATCTTCGCTTGAAATGACGTATGCACTCCATTACATTATTATCATTGTATTATTATATATTACGATGTTTTTATACAACTGCTAGTGGCACTATAGCCCTTCGATTTAGTTAGTACTTTTACTACATCGTTATTAGCAGTATACATATGATCATACCAAGTGCACTCAATGCTCGGGTGGTGGTGGGGTGAGGTATGTGTACGTGGTCTCCCTCTGTTCCGTCAGTGAAACCATTTCGGTAGCCAACATGGTTTGGACCGGAGCGCATCGGGGCATTGCCGTCCGCGCGTATTTTGAAAACAACTGATTTGTGATCGCGACTTAAAGAGCTTTCTTCAGTAGAGACGAGGTACTTTTCACCTCAGTGAGACTGTGAATAAGCAAAATTTCTGATTCTGGGCTGAAGTTAACCCCTAAATTATTCACAAAAGACCGCTACATTACCTAAACTAACGGTGTGGTGTGCTGAATCATAATTTGGTATGATAGACTGGTAATTCTTTGAGGAGGAAGGCGTAACACTGAATTCCAAACGTTGTCTCAATATTGAAAAATTTTCTGCAATCCAGAATGGAAGAGATTATTGAAGAAGAGGGAATGGATGACTTGTGGTTCCAACAGGATGGAGCTACAGCTCACACCGCTCGAAATTCAGTCAATATTTTGAGATAAATGTTTCCTGGACGTCTGGTTCTCTGAGGGGTGATGTGAGGTGGCCTGTGCGGTCATAAGATTTGAGCATTTGTGATTTGTTTCTTTGAGGATATCTGAAGGAAAAGGTGTTTAAACGTCGCCCCCAGAGGTAAGGGAGCAGATGATTGAAGAAGTTAACGCCATACCCCGCGACATGTTCGAACAAGCTGTACAAAACTTCAGATCGTCACCAACCATTAACGGCCGCCATCTTTATGATTACAAATGGTATGTACTGCTGACTTCGAAAATAAAAACTATTTTTCTCTACATACCTAGTCCTATTACTTTTTTTATAAGTCCTCAAAACTGTATAATCGGTTTTTCCGCATTCTGTACTTAACTTTGTATTTTTTCCAATCAACTGTTTGAAAGAGCGGATATCAAATTTCATTTTTAACATTGATTATATGTGTTAATTTGTAAAATATTTACCTTTTACAAAAGTGTCAAAAAAGTAAAAGTAATTTTTCGCAAAATTTTAAATAAAATACTTTTACAGAATATTGTACCTCTTGTACCATTGTCACTGGAGCAATCATTTCAAGTTCTTGGCCATTATGCACTTATGTTAATATTAGAAAAGTTAAATGTTGGAACATTCATAGAGAAACTGTGTTTCTTGAATTATTATGGATGTTTCCAACCCATAAACATTTTGTACAATGGTTACTTCTAGAACACACAAGATATCTTTGTGTATACAAAATGATGGATAAATATTAACATAATATGACCCGCTCGTAATAACTTTATGGTTAATTATCCGCTTTACGATAGCAGATAGACGTTATTAAAAATAGATTATACATTTTACTATCTTTTAATTACATTTCACTGCGCACTTTTAATAAAAATGATTGTAATCTTACTGTTAATTTATTTTTGGAAAGAATCAGTCATTAAACAGTAATGGTCGCGTGTTAGGATTAGTAAAGATGTGAGAATTTTGGAAAACAACCACCGAGATATAAACTCACTAATAGTGATAAAGTATTTTTCCTAGCCTAACTCGACCACAATTTAATAGTACTGTTTTGTATCAAACCACGACACAAAAATATTCTATGTATTTGTCACATAATATTACATATTCACTATTATCAGTGGCGTGCAGTAGGTATAGATTTAGGTTATGCTGTTACCAATAATATTATACAATATATGATATTGATAATATATGTACTTTCGTTTAACCAACGTCTTTGAAAAAAATAAATCTGTCGTTTATACGACCCTATCAAGTATTTATTTATAATTTAAGAGTTCTGCTTTTAAAGTATAAGTTTTAACGTAAAATAATACTTTCTTACTCATATAAAAAATGTATGGACGTTTTTAAGAACATTTTCTATGACTGAACATGATTAATTTATTGTTTGAAAATACTTCACGTAAAGGAAATAATTATTTTCATTAAAGGTGCGTAGGAAATAGTTATGCCAATTGCTTTTTGTTTTTCTCAAATCAAAAACCAATCCATGCACCAAATTTAAAGAACAATCATGAAATCAACAGGTTAAAAACAGTAAGATAGTAAAATTTGCGAATTAGTAAAAGAGGAAGTAGACACTTCAATGATTTGCATGCAGTTGTAACCCTTTCTAACGTTATTCTTTTAATAAACAGCATTGGTAACTACTCCATACAAAACAGATTAACCGAAAGAAATGTTTAATTCAATAAATAGCCATTTATATGACTTGAGGAATTCACTAGCTTAAAGACAGAACTGAGTAATGTAAATAGCACGATGCGGCGAATAAAAAAAGAGCGCCACGAATACAGCGGTGAGTTTTTAGAACTAAGCAATTAAAGTCTCTACTGGTACACAAATGTCACTAATTGCAAAATAATGTTTTCGTTAATGCTAATCCAATTTTTTCATTTATATTTGTTTGTCAGAATTTTTAGTTATTCACAGCTTTTTTGCTTGTATGCACTGCACGTCCCTGACTTATTATTAATCAAATACTTGGTGGTATTTACTGTACTTTTGCTGAGCTTTAGATTACTATTTTACCTGGTTTTCAGGCAATGATGTCCCCTAAAAAATTATGAACCGGTTTGTTAAACAAACTTTTTTTAACTGATTGTCTCTTCCCCCACATATGTTAGTACTATACTAAATACATTATTTTTATTATTCCCCACCAACCGTTAAGTATATCATAAAACCTGTTTTGAGAATCTGTAGAGGGATTTTAAATGAATGACACAAGTTATAATTTTTTCAGAAACAACGGTCTCGACATTTCGAACTATTTGAGTGATTTGGCGCCAAACGCAACCAAATAAAAACAGCTTTTCTTTCTATTATAAACAATATGAAACATATTTGGTTACACAATACTTACTCGATTTTGTAATAAATATTTAGCCACAAACGGTTTGGAAAGAGGTGTTCAATTTTAATATCCGGGTCGTGCGAACCGATGCAAGCTCATGAAAGGGTTATTTACAACAAATTATTCATATTTTATACATTTATTTTAGAATGTCTGTGTGTCTATGTCTATATTACGAGTTAACTTAACTAACTAGCTAACCATTATGCCGTTTTTCCGCGGGGGTAGGCAGAGAGAATAGAGCACCACACTCTTCTGTCCTGACACACAGTTCTCGCCTCGTCCACATTCATACATCTTCTCATAACATGCTCGCCAATTATTGAGGCTTCCTCCAGTATCTGGTTTACCTGGTCGTGCCAAGTCTTCCGTGGACGTCCGCTATTTCTGGTACCATCAACACTTGCGTCATAAATCTTCCTTAGCATTATCTCCTCTTTTATCCGTTCCATATGACTAAACCACTTTAGTGATCCATATTTAATCTTATTCACTATACTAATATCAGCTTCACATTCTTTCCTTATTTTTTTATTATTTACTATGTCATAAATAGATCTGGCACACATACGCATAAGCGATCTCAATTCCACTACATTCAGTATACTTTCGTTTCTCTTCTGCCAGCTCCAGGCCTCACTTCCATACATCAGTGTCGGTACCAGAACTTTATTGTGTACAGCTAGTCTTGCCTCGGTTGAGAAGTTCCCATTACCTATAATTCCATTCAAAGCGCCGTTCACCTTGTTTCCTGTAGTCACCATCCATTCGATATCTTTCTCATCCTTTCCGTTTCTATCAAACATACTTCCTAAATTCACAAACCCATCTACTTGTTCCAAACATTCATTCACTAAAAGTATTTTGCACGTTGTATTGCATTCTTCCTTTCGACTAGTTGACATTCATAATAAGGTCACTTTCTTGCATACATCGTACATTCTACTCACTAGACTGTAATTCTTGTTCATTATTAGCCATTAGTACTGCATCATCGGCGTAGAAAAAATAGCATACAATCAAATCACTGATTTTCGCTCCTACATTTATACATCCTAGTTTTTTCACACAATTATCACTAAATGTACAAGTTGAACAGCCATGGAGATATTATATAACCCTGCTTGACACCCTTTGTAATGTCAAACCATGGTGTGAATAATCCATTGTTCCTTACACTTGCAGAACTTCCTTCATATAAGGATGCAATTGCGTGTATAAGTTTACTTTTCACCCCGTACTCAGAGATTATCTTCCATAATCTCTCTCTTATAATTTTAGCATACGCCTTTTGGAGATCTACAGAGGTACAAAAATGTTTTTGGTTCTTCACCAAAAACTTTTCCGTCATCACTCGTAGAGAAAAGATCTGATCCATGCATCCTCTTCCATCCACAGAGGCACCTTGCACGTTCCATACTTTTTCTTTCGTCACCGTTCTTGCTGCCGAGCTTAGTAGACTAATTGCCCTATAGTTGCCGCATTCCATTCGTGACCTTTTGCCTTTGTAAAGAGGCATAATAACAGCTCTCCTCCAATCTAACGGAGTGTGGCTCTTCTCCAATTATTGATTGAAGAGCGCATGAAGCTACGAGACGACTAATGGGCCACCAGACTTGATATACTCGGAAGCAACGTTATCATACCCCACAGCCTTACCATTCTTCACATATTTAAATCCTTGTAAAACTAGTCACTGAATAGATATTTTAGAAATATCGCGCTAAACTTGCATTGTCGTCATTATTTACATGTATTTTAATGTTTATGGTTTTATTTATTGATATTCAGTATATCAGCGTAGTATATTTTACGTATACCTATAAATTCAGTATATATATATGATCGTCGGTATATCAGATACATATGTGATTTAAATTAATACGTCTCTGTATTCTATAATGGTGTCCTATTTGAATCTAATATTTTTATTTTACTTTCTCGATTTCATGAAACCAAAAATGAAACCTATCAGTTTCGCATAGACAATCCATTATTCATGTTACATGTATACCTGCTTCAATCACAGTGTACTTATCTTGATTTTAGCAAGAACAAGAGATATGAGATAAATCTTTTAATAGATAATTTAAAAAATTGATCACAAACTAAGTTTATTTGTACGTTTATTTTCTCTAAAATATAATAATTATATATAAGATATTTGTTTGCAAAATTATTTACAGAAACTATTTAAATAATATAAAAAATTAATAAAATAGTATCGATACAAAATGACACCTGTCTTCGCAACAGTTTTGGGTCACCCGAACAATTAATTCAGCAAAGCAAACATTTGTAATATTAGCGATGGTGATTAGTGATTATGATTTCGTAGAGGAACTCTACTAGCAGCCACCTGTACGGATCAGTTGGCCTGTCACCATTTTTTGTGGTGTTTTTTGTTGACAAATTTCTGTCCCAAAATTTTTGTTTGCCATTCAAATTTACGAGCCACACCCGCGCCCCGGCCATGTTTGCTCACCGTATCAACTGGAATGAAGATAGCTTCGCGCAGGTTGTGACGCTTTGCAACCTCCCAAGTTTACAAGTGTTTCTTTTCATATGTGAATAGGCCGAGAATAAGCTCTTTCAGGGACTCAATTATCACACACTTCATATTCTGAATACTTTTACATTCATGGTATTCACATGCTCGTAATAGTAATTACTAACTAGCAACTTACCATCACGCCGTTTGACTGCAGAGGTAGGCAGAGAATATATTTTTGATAAGTTGTTTTAAACTCTTATAAGATGTGGCAAGTTTGTAGTAGTTTTGATTTTTTAAGTAGGGTAGAGTATTGTGGAATGGAAGAAGGAATAGTGTAAGAATTTAAAAAGTAATGAATTTGAAAAAATGTTTATTTAAACAGCTACTTTATTCACTGGGATTTGTTATTGCATATACAATAGTACGATTAATAACAATAATAACATATTAATTTTTTCGAGGTACGTTTGTAGAACTCCATAATAACATATGGAAGAATAAAACACTTGTTTTCTGATCGATAATGCCATTGCAAGGCGAAACGCGTCTCAAGTTAATTAAACTAGTAGAATAAAAAAACAAGAGTTATATTTTCCCATATGTAACAATAATAACATTGCATAACTTTTATAGCGCAATTTTTGTAATAAATTCACTTCAAGGGCGCTTTACAAATACACTATTCAGTCCTAAACTATCTATGTATTTCAAATTAAAAATTATTATTTGAGCTCATGGACATGATTTTTTGAAAAGGTGCGTTTTTAGTCTCTTTTTAAATGCAGTTAATTGTCTTTTAGTATCTGTTTATTCGCCTATTACTGCATAATATAGGTCGATTTTTTGGTTATGGCACTTCAATAATGTGTTGTGTACCGATAATTACCGGTAATACGAATTGGTATTATTTCATTTTCAATCCATAAAATAGATCAATATTAAACAAAGCTATGCTCTATTTATTATATTGTAATAATAAAAAAAATAGCGACAGAATCGTCAGTGATCGACTGTACAATGCCATAAGTAAAAAATCGACCTGTAGTACGCATAATATTTTTTGTGTATGGTAAATAACAGACTGTAAGAATATGTAGATATTTAAAAAAAAAGTGAATCAGTGAGATTATAAAAAGAAAGACCCAGAGAGTCTGTAAACAGTCATAAATCTACAATTAAATTGTCATAATAAAAAGTCTTTATTATTTTCTCCTTTTGTCGTGGTGGTTGTAATTTAATTTATATTTCCGTAAGCCCCGGGGAAGATGCTGGCTGCTCAAACATTCCCAATTCTAAACCAACTGTTGAGTAAGAACCGAGTCTAATAAGAGGCATGCTTAGTTCCATACAAACAAGATAAGAGTTTGAGTTAAGAAATACCCCCATGGCTGGGATTTTAATTAAACAAAGTCAACTTGATAACGTGGAAGAAGATTATGGGAACAATTTAGGATACGTAAACAAAATTAAGGCCTTTAATCTGCCCCCATGCTTTGTATTGTCAGTAATTTAATAAACAAAAAGTACGGATTTGAATAATAAGTTTTGGAAGAGTTTTAGTAAACGTCTGTTAATCTCTTTATTTTATCTATAGCTGACTTTATAGTTTAATACATTTTCTCAAACTTTGATCAGATTAAAATTTCGAGTTTCGAAATAGTTTTATCTCGTTTGTGCTTATATTTGAAGTTTCCCTAACAGAAGGCACGTTAAAGGATGCCTTCATTTTGTTAATTAATCTGAGTTTATCCATTTCAGTGCATGTTTGCGACTAAGATATTTATTTTCTCACACAGATAATGTATAATAAACAGGATATAGGAATAAAATCGAGGTTAAATACTAAGATTTTTGAATTAAAATGACGCCAGTGTTGCTTGTTAAGTTGTGTACAACAAAATAAATGATTAATTCAGGCCCACGATTGTAAGGATACAGGCTCACACGCACAAACACAAATCATCCATGTTCAAAACCTCAAAAATGCAACTTAGTGACGCGTTCGATCATTGGAATTCAACAAAAGTCTACGCATAAGTACATTTTTATGATAATCGTCAACCGAAAGATGAATCCAGAAATAATTCACAGTTCCGTTGACACTTGTAATAGTAGTGTGGTTATGACGGTCTGTGGCCTGTGGCTTGTGTCCCCCGCGGATCTCACATAATTATTCATAAGCTCAACAGTAAACAAGATACTTTTGAAATTGTTTTTAGAGCTCACAACAGCCTTATCAGGGCTCTCTACCTGCTCAGAGTTTAATTTAGTGCGGTCAGAATGTGTCCTAACTGGAGATAATACATGCTGGGGGGAGACTGTTCCGCTCGCATACCGACAGTGTCCAGTAGGACATGACAGGTGTCATATCGAATTCACTCGCGTTAAAGGTGTATCTAAACATTATTTCTTTCTTATTTCTTCTCGCTTTTATCCCAGCCATTTGGGGTCAGCAGGTTAGAAAGCTTTATAACCTTATTTATTTATATACGTATAAATGAGTTCTGCTACGCTTTATTAGAAAACTATATTTTCTTAAGGTACGGGGTAATGATTAGATCGTAGGTATGCGAAGGAGTGTTTGCGATGTTGAATGAATGGATGATGTAAGAGTGTGCGTATGGGTAGATATATGTTATGTAGACTCCAATCAGAAGAGTTTTGAAGGTTATATGAAGTGATTAATGTGAGAGTATTGATGTCCCATCACTCTTGTGTTCGTTTGATAGTCGCGGGATGTATTGTATATATGCTGTGAATATGAAAACGATAAACTACTACTAAACAGTTGACACGTGATGTATTGTTAGGCACAGTTGACAAATATGGAGAAGTTAAGCTTTACAAAGTAGTTGCTACGCGAAAAGCTTTCGGTGGCAATGGTGCTCATCAGACGCTCTTTCTGACCGCCTCTGGCCACAGTCATGTTGTTGCATAACTTCGGTACTGGGTGCGCTTACGGCTGCTGGAAGTTTCGGTATTTGCAGGTTCGTTCAGTGTCGCCGGGGGCTTTGATGATAAGAGTGAGGGCGATGGGTCTCCACAAGTAGGTATATATTGCTGACCCGAGTCTCCAAGTCTAATAGATACGTCAACTGCACAGGCCTCGAGAGTGTCTTCAGGTTCAATGATTGAGTATATCCGCTTTTCGGCTGGTTGTCACTTCTGGATGTCCAGGTGTTCATGGTTCATGGTTCATGGTTCATGATTCCCTTCACATCACTTTGTTATTTACTGAAATTTGATCCATAAATAACGGTGACATGAAATCGATAAATACTGTTATGTATTTTTAATTTTTAATATTTATGATTAATTTTTTTTGTGCATAAAGATACAAAAAATAAAGATAAAATGGTAATAAGTAGTTTTTCTCCAGTTTAAAGATATTACAGTATTTTTCAAGGTCTGATATTTTCAGAAGTTAAAAATAGAAAAAAAGGTGTATATTTTTTAATATTCACATGTTAAAGTTACTTAGTTAGTTAGTTATGGCACATATATACTCGTATAGATACAAGTATTAATAAATAAAATGTATTAAGTAACTTAAAAATTAATATTCACATCTTAAAGGAATGTATAGAAACGATGTTTTAATAAGTAAAATATTCATATTAAATAGCTAACTTAAAAGATTTATCATCCATCCCAGAAAAGGTCTACGTAGTGAGGCAGAATAGATTGAAAATAAGCCAAATAATGATTCCATATTATTACCTCAAACTGTTAATTTACCTTAATGTAATATAATATTTATTCACAAATGAAGTATAATAAGTCCCTTAGATTTTTAGTACAAGTATAATATTGATATAATTTATTTTGCGGGTCTAATAAATAAACACGTTCGTAAAATATATTAGAGATAGTATACGTCCTACGATCTCGAAGGTCATCATAGGTCAGGCGGTTTCTTCAAGCTGTCCCTCAATCTGATAATGACTATAAAAATAGTGCAACATACCATGCGTATGTGACATCTATTTATTTGAGTAAGATTTTATATAATTTTGACGTGCTTGATGGGCGTTCTTAAAACAAAAAATTAAAGTTTAAAAAAAACACAGCCTTATTTATTTTCATTAACATTATTTTTACTCGTATTTTTAGGAGATTATTTCCATTTTGATTTTTTGCAATATCATCCAAGTGAGTTGAACAATAGTAGTGTCCGTGCGTCCTTGCAGTGATACAAACTTGATTGAATGCGGTAAATACTAGTACTCACGTATTAAACAATCATATATGGATATAATATAATATCACAATATAATTTAAAATATGAATTAAATATATTAAATAGAAAGATATACATATAAAATCAATTTTATCGAAAAATATTGTTGTTGCGCCGACGGGATTCGATCCTGGATCTCTTTCCTAACCGGGGAAGGTGCATTATCCAACTATGCTACAGCGACAGTATTTTTAGCGACAAATTTTCGAACCTATATGTTACCTTTTTGATATTAATACATTTAATCGTTCCATTATTTGAAAGAGCCATCTACCTTATTTTTACAGAATCTTAAATACCTTTGAGTAATCTGATAGCAGACGCCAGAATAATCAATTCATTTTTATTAAATTTTGGACACATTGATACACAACTTTATTATTAGGAGGACACATTCTTATTGTGAAGTTGTAAGTTTTCAGAACATTGGTCTTTGAAATTTTAAATATGAATTAAATTTATTAATTAGAAAGATATAATTAAAAAATCAATTTTATCGAAAAATATTGTTGTCGCGCCACCGGGATTCTAACCTGGATCTCTTTCCTAACCGGGGAAGGTGTCGGTAAGTTCAGAAGATACGGCAGAATAGCTTAGAAAAATCTATACGGAAGATACATAGAGGACAGTAAACATATAGATTGGATAGCAGGATAAAATTTTCTACCATTAATGTACTTAATCCAATAACTGATTTAATTTAAAGATTTTTGTGATTATTTTGATACATTTTTTGAAAGTGAAGTAAACTTTTTGAAATTTCATAATATTATATTATTAATTTAATGAATCTCGTGTTATAAATGATCGGAGGTGTTATTTTTATTCTTTAACAATTAGATTTTTTTTTGTTTTTTTTACCGTTAACCTTTTGGTTGAGCAAAATTATAATTTTTAAATAATAACTAACTTTGTTTAAACCACCTGAGTTAACTTAACGTTGACCGATTTTGAGACCACTGTATCTTCACCACGATGGACTTACGACATGTACAAAGATTCTAATTTTTTTTTCCCTAAAGGTAATAATCATGAATATTTTCAATCTAAATATTGTATTATTTTAATCCAAACAAAATTATGATGAATTGATTTACTGAATAGTATTTTCTTGCATAGAAAGCACAGGATGATCAGGATATAAATCTCGCGACATTCCTGTTTGGGGACGTTTTCGCCGGGGTAATATTTTCAGGTCGGTGCTAAATATCACGCCGGATTAGATTATATTGGGTTAGTTAAATAGTAATTGAATCAGTTTAAGAGGAAATAAACACAAAAGCTTTCGTCTAATTAATATAACGGCACACGGGATGTTGATTTTGTTAAAAATTACCGCTGCTTCTACATTATTACCTACATTACCATACTTTCTACTGCAGCCTCGGCGGGTTGGTGGTGGAACTAGTACGAGTAGGTAGATATTTGTAAACATATTTGGAGTCTAGTGTAATTAACATACTATAAAATGCATTTATATTATATTATAATATAAATACATCATTAATGTGAGAACCGTCACTTAGTACATGTAAGTGGGTGTGTGTATGTGTGTCATGAGTGGTGTAGGATGAACATTATAAGAGGCCGTCTATGGGGGAACGGCTCTCTTCCATCACAGCTTCACCTGAATAACCAGTCTATCTCTGAAGTGTATAATTTATAATTACTATATACTTGTTGTGATAATCTTAATATTGTTATCCGGACATACTGAGTTTTATTGCAACCCAAGTAATTAGTCAGTAAGCAGAGGATAGAACCTCAAGGGAATCTGGTGATACTTCGAAAGTCATCGCAATTAAGTTCACTTTAAAATTGTTCTTCATATACACCTTTTATATGGTAATAAATGTAATTCTATCTACTACTTGTAACTCTAATTAATTGAACAATTGCCCGTCTCGACACAGAATTTCTCTAATGAGACGGGCATTACATTGTATTATATAGTTACAAATAAAAAAAAAAAATCATTACATATATTTTTTCAAATTTTTGTCACTTTTTTTCTTAAAATAAATATACGGATAGACTATACGTATCACGTAAATATTCTTACCATTTTGAAACTAAGGTAAGCGCTTGTGCTATGAGACTAGTCTCGACTCTCTTGTATGTAAATCTCTGGCTCACTTCTTCTTTTATGTTCATATAGGTTGCATAAGAAAAAAATGATTTATTCAATACAAAAAAATATTATAAATGAAACAATTGTTGCTAATAATTTATTTGATTACTTTTGTCAATACATTTTGAAATTATTGAACTATTTCATCGATAGTTATTTATTAAACGTAACTCCTTTATCTTGTGGTAACCGACCCACTAGAATACACATTATGTATTTATGACATTGCATTACATTAAAAGCAATGGCATAGTAATTTTATTTATCTATGGAATTGTACGTCCATAATAATATTGCGTTTCTCTATATTTTATCTATGACTTATTGGACTGTAATGAGTGTCATTATGAATGTAGAGTGCTTGGTTAAACGACCAGGTCTGCGAGGCGCGAACAGAGGCAAGTTAGGTTAAGATTACTAAATGTTTTCTCTTTTATATATTTAATAACAGTAGTTAAATATATATTCAATTTGAAATGAAGTATACATTGTCTTTATTACGAATAAAAAAATCATATATCACCGAAATCGTACGAGACGACTGGCAAGTATAAACATCTGTTGTCTTTTATTATCTATGCTGTCTATGGTAAGATACATCTTTTACCATAGAATAAAGCAATATCTTAGTCGTAATGTCAAAGTGGCGCCAATTGTTAGCGACCTAATGTTTGTCAAAATTTGCTGAGAAAACCATGCATAACATAACCGTTCTGTCTTTACTTAAATGCACATTATACCGATAAAATAGGGAGTACCTCTTCACTTCCCCTCTGCTCCCCGGCCTTGTTACACCTTGTCTATCTCACTGTCAACTATTCTATTCATGTTATTCTATTTTATTTTAATTGTATTATTTTATTATTATTATTATTAATATATATATATGTTTTGTTCTTTATTTAAATGTATTGTTAAAGTGAGTCAAAATTTTGTTTTGACAGCTGTGCGGTATCGCCCTGTCATATATGCGAGGTGCTATCGAACAGCTGCCTAGTAGCATTAAAATATGCCAACCAGGCGGCGAATGAGTAGGACCCAAATAGGAAATAAGCATTGAGTTTATTTCATCGGTCCTGAGTAAGCGGTTGACCTCATTGATAAAATAGTATTTTTGTGTTTATTGTTATCTATCTGCGATTCTTATATCATTCTCCAGATGTTATTTTGACAGGTAACAGTGCTACTTACAAGGGTGAAAATTTGCGTGTGGTTCGTTTTGGGGGAAACTCTATCATTTACACATTGACAGCCGTTTTGTTAACTGCTAGTATAAATTAATTCAAAACTTGTTGAATTATGTATTTTAGTGGATAACGCGTTAAATAGTCTTGGTGTACTGTCTAGTAGGAATTTTTAAACCGTGGTATTATTATATTTTAATTTGGTTTAATAGAGAGTACCTACTAGTAACACTAGATTTATTACTCTGCAACATTGCGTGGCAGTGTGAGCACAGAGCACAGAGCACAGAGCACAGAGCACCGCTCACAGCCCGGCAGTGTGCCGTGGTGTTATTAAAAGGAAAACACGAACATCAGAAGCAGCCTTCTTTATTAAGCGCATCCAGCGGAGGTGTCAGATTTTGAATGGGGATTAAGTTACCAAGTTTTATTTCATAAGACCATAACAAATGGTTATGTTTCGTCCCGGGGCCCGCCACGTAGCGGTGTCGGGATTTCTCTGTCTTTATTTTTGGTTTCTAGGCGAAGCTTAGGTTTCATTTCGGACCCTTTTTATGTCAAGTGTCACGGAGCGGGGCTAACATAAAAATAAATAATCGGATAAATAAGAAATTCTTCAACCACCGAGTACCTGCCCACATATGTATCTAACGCACTTCCACCACTGTATACTGTATGTTACGAAGGTCAAATTGGTAAATGACGTGTACGAGTGTGTAGCATTATCATTTAGACGGTTTCGTGTCAAGACGTCATATTCTTCGGAACGAAAGCATTGATGCCCATTCAATCTTTTAACAGCTTGATAGGTTGCGGAGTCACCTCATCGCCAGACTCAGATAGAGTACACAAGACAGTTAGGTTTGTTTTACGGCTCGTGTCCACGGATGAAATTCTCAACTCGAGACAATCTCTGAGACAGGGATTATGCTCCCATTCTTTGAGCATTAACGAGTATTTGACTTTTTGTCTCTATCTACCAATCTCATTCTGGTTTCTGAGCTTATTTCCAAATCGATGTCTCAACACGTGTATATACTGAGATTTATTTCAATATATTATTTCTCAATCCCAACTAATGACAAATTGTCGGAAAAGTAAAATTCGATGAAAAAATCGTTTTGAAAATATGTGGCACAGTAAGTCGTAGTTTTTCGGCAAACGCCACACGTCGAGGCTGTCATTCACGTTTTTGTGGTTTACTCCAAGGAAAGAGAAGCTCTATTTATAGTCAAAAATCTCCAATCGAAGATTCTTCTTAATTCAACATTTTCAGAAATCAATCTCTACTGCGTATATTAAACAGTAGCTGAATCTCTCCCCTCTTACTGATAGGCTTATGTTATTCGCCGTACAAAGATAGTAAGCCCTTTACTGTGCCCTTATAGCCTTTCATCTCGCCTGAGATCGCTGAATAATATCTAGTAAGTATGTAATCCTAAGATGATTTTAATTCATAGTTACATATTTATGAGTGTACAAAAGAAATTCGGTTAGAGCTCTATTGGAAATTATGTCTACTCTGATACGACGTCATGTTGGTTTATCTTATAAATCCAAATTTTATACCAAATTTAATATATTATATCAGATATAACTATTATATATACAATTCGTCTCGCCTATAAAGTGTAAAAAAATTTTTTTTAGATAGTCGGTCACATTTATTAAAAGATCGCAAAGTTTTTTAAAAACACTTCTTAATAAATTAAACATTTCATTTAGGTATTTTTAATAATCTTTTAAGATTTATAAAAAATTCGTGTTACCGAGGTTTGGATTAATAAATTTCTACTTAATATTTTGAATCAAATTTACATTTGACTTTTTTAAGACGTACAAGTAAAAAAAAAAATGAAAATCTCAATAACAAAATGTTTTTTGTAAGTACGTTGATATATTCTTATTTATACAACAGCAGTGACGTGCAGTAGGCATAAACATAAGATGCTGTTACCGACGATGCTAACTTAGTATACAATAGGTATACTAGGTATCAAGGCATCATATATTATACAATCTTTAGTAATGCACACCTTTTTGCTTATATGCAATGAACGCCCCAGCTATATAATGGACTTAGGATGGAGTGTCATTGAAAATATCGCTAAACCGGTGTAACGTCACATTTGTATTAGTTTAAATAATCCTGATATACAACTATTTTTGCTATTTTACCTTAAATCGTTTTCAATCTTCATTCGTTTTTGCATTTCTAGGAATGTTTTGTTATTATGTTACACGTCACGCATGGTGGAGATGTGTTTATTTTATTCATTTGAGTTTGGCAAGATGTTGCATTTAATGCAAAGATTCCTCATTAGACTCTGTGGATAGGAAAGAACAAACTGATTTATAATTGCGGTCAGTTCACGTCACTATGTTGCACTAATAAATGCTTATTTACAATTAAATGATAAACAAAAGAGACAAATAATTTTATCTTATTTATTATATATATTTTTTAAATTCCTATATCGATTACACAACCAGCTGTCCGTACTAGTGTCCGACCGAAGGTCAGTTTTTGGCCGAAGCCGAAGCTGAAACCGATTGTTCGGCTCTCGCCATAATCTTCGGCGGAAGCTGTTCAATCGTACTTAGAAATCTTAGAACACCGACTAGAAAGTATACATGACAATGCAAATACTACACTATTACTTGGTTTTCTGCGTTATGCTGTTCATAATAATTGTAAATATATCTATTAAATAAATAAATTGCAGTTTTACAGAAATGATAAACTGAATTATATTTAATTCGTAATAGTTCGTGCGTTTTCGGCGGCTAAATACAAAGCTTCGGCAGATTTTAGTCGAAGCCGAATGTGCAGCTGAAGATGTATTTTTTCCCCGAAAGTGGGCGTAGTTTTGGTTGAATTTTAGTTATTACCGAGATAGAATTTAAAACGTTAAGAAAGTCGCTGTCCTTTCAACCGAATTTCACCGGTTCACATCGGTTGTATCGTCAATCAGTATAACAGCTGGAATATCTCGATCCTAATTATGTATGTACTTTTGTACAGCTGCAAAAAAGAAGTCGACTGCATTAAATACGCATACAAAGTAAAAAAGGTGTAATAGCTGTGAGCAGCCAGTTTCATTTCATCTTAACACCATCATTTGAGCATTTCAATCGAATTACATTTCCAAATGTCTAAATTAAATTTTTACGACAGTTGTTTCCTTAACATTGGTCCGGCGTGTCCCAGCTATCGAGGGATCTCTACTCGTTTTTGGGTCTGTTGTAATAAACAGCGCCGTGTATATTTTAATTGAGCGTAAGGTCCACAAAGACGCGCGATTTTGATCTTAAAGAAATTTTCCACTATTTATTGGCGCGATAAAATTTGACGTTCGCTCCGGACGGCCAGAGCGAGTATCGAGTTCGCAGGCGAGCGGAGCCTACTTTCTCATTCCTGCACTTTGTAGAAATGTTATTTTTAAATGTCAGACTGTTTATTCGATTTCTAATGTCGTTAAGGTTGTTTTTAAATAAACCGATTTGTTTTACACGACCGAGTAGGCAGCGATAATAATTATATTTCGACCTTTGCACGGTGGATGCCTACGGACATTTGCGGATTAGTTTATAAACATTTTAAAAATCGGCCTTAATATGTTGAATCCCAAATGATATATTGAAATGTCGGAATAATTTCACCACAGCAGTATGTGCAAAGTGTATATTTTAATCTAACCGTCAAGACTCTGTGCAAATTTAATAATATTTACATACGTAGGTAGGTTCTTAACCTTTACATAAAAACGATTATGCATAATGAATATATTTCTACTTTTTTATGCAAATACACTGCGTTCAAATAATGTGTTAAGGAAAGTATATAAGTACAAGTTAAATATATAATTATGAAAAAAAACTTTTAAATAATATATCGTCGCATCATAAATACAAATTTAGATAAAATATTTTATATTTAGATTAATCTATTTCCAAATAGATAAAATTAAAATTTTGCATTTATTTTATCAAATAGTATCTTAGTGGTGACATCATTAGCTATAGGTAGGTAGGTATACTTGTGTGTAAAAATTTAATTCAATAAAAAACACAATCGAACTAATTAAAAAATATTTTGTTAAATTATTGCCATTGATATGTTTTTATAAAAGAATGCTTAATATTTATTGGAAATATTTAACGTTTCAAGAAAGTATTAAGGTTCTTTTTGATTTTTTCTTTTTTACACGTAGGTCTGTTATTGTGTGACCGCGGTGCAGACGTGTGCCCGTGGAAACGTTTCCTCAGTAATTAATAATAACGGGGAATGGACACTAAAACAGTAGTGGGTCCCGAAAATGACATAGCTCATGGCTAGTTTATCTAATGACTAAATTCTGTGCCCGCGAAGCGCACCTACCTGTGTGCAACCTACGCAGTGACGCAACTCATCATTTCAATCGTAACGTACGGTCAAAATAAGGTTATAGCATTTGAACAGAAACGTCATTAAAAAATAAAGTAGGTACAACATGCATTGATGCATTACAAAAAAAAAACGTCGGCAATTCAAAAAATGGGCATTAATATTATATAAATTATACATCTGTACGTATACGAGTATGTTTTTTTTTTAAATTTTGTAAGTAAGCCAGATAATTATAGGAAAGGTCCTAATGAAATGCGAAGCGTCAAGAATCCTACATCTGTATACATTGCTTTGACGTTAGTGTCATTGTACATTGCCAATAAGAAAAAAATCAAAAGTAGCGAGATCGCGTGTCTTATATAAGTATGTGGAACGTGTTTTTAATATTTTATATTAAATAAAATAACAATAACTTTGTATGAAACCACGAAATTTGTTATACGTTAACCGGTTTCGCTTATCTCGAGCTTCATCAGAACGTATTTAAAATCAGCAAGGTTTAGATAAGCGAAACCGGTTGACGTATAATAAATTTCGTGGTTTCATACAGAGTTATTGTTATTTTATTTAATAGTGATTGCTTTCTACGAAAATTTAATATATTAATTTTTCTAGGTTAAGATTACTAACATTTATCTCTTTTATATATTATATTTACAATGCACTACGCAAATGTGTATTCTATTTAAAATTAAGTCTAAATGGTCTTTGTAAATTTTACCTACTGGCAAATATATTGACCTTCCGTCATTGAATTTTGACGTGGTATCAAACGTGTTTTTAATAACTCTGGATTTATTGCTTATTATTGTTTACTTAAATGATTTTTTAATATATTCAGTGCATTTACATTACATTATACAAATATCTGTCCGCTGTTTAATATTTGCTTAAAACTGCCGCGAATAATTACGGTTATGATTCTTCGATCGTGTTAGCATTGCGCAATCGGTGCGGACGGATGGTAACATAAAACAAACAATATCTGCTGTGAATTTCATCACGTAATGCTAATTATTTAGCTATTTTATTTTCATCGATTTTTTAAATGAATTACAGTTATACAAAGTATTTATTTGCCAACATTATTGACAGATTTGTTTTTTGGTTGTCAACAATAATGCAATGTAATTTAGAACTGTTCAGTATGCTGTTGTTGGCGATTGTCGTACTTGCAGACAGATGGAGCTGTCTTTGAATTCTTTGACATTCCAGATGCATGTAGCTGCTGCATTATGGAAACAGCGAATGGTGGTGATACTATTATCTGTTCTTCGAAAATAGTCAGTAAACTTTTATACCTATAGAGCAGCATACATCGAAGCTGCCTAAGTCGGTGTGGATTTGTGCTGGATCAATACTTAAAAAGTAGTATTAAACAATTCGTCAGGAAGCTACGAGAGCAGCATGATCGCAACAAAAATGAGTGATATGAAGCTTGTTTGTACCATTATAACTTATTACTATTATTATTATTATTATTTTTTCTTTATTATTACAATCGGTCAATATTACATTTTTATTATGTTTTATTATTACATTCTGTTATTAATATCTAAATACCATCATAAGTTGACTCCGGTATCATCGTACTCGAGCCATATCTGTACAATTTGACATGAGACTCGTTATCACATTAAATTCAGAAGGCAGCTAGAGAGAAGCTGTAGATATCATGCACCCCTAAAAGGAGAAGGTAGACATCGTATTTATATGTTGCAGTCGCAGAACTCGATCACAATCCGGCAGAAATTCACCCTGTCTAGGTCGCAAGAGGTGTGAGGGAGAGCCAGTGGAATGCTCTGTTAGGCCTCCCTAGCTACTGCTCTTCCCGGCATTGTTCATCCCAGCAACCCCCAGCGGGAGACCCACACCCTAATAAATACCCGGAAATGTCCGAGATTATTATTAATAGAGATAACTTATTATTGTCAATATACGAATAAATCTTACTTAGAAGTTGCTTATTGCGCTGTCTTTCGCGTGCCGTCTTCTATCGAAGGTTGACCACAAAGTTGTAGAATGCTAATTAATCCCGTACAATATGTATAATATATCTTTCGCTTCTTTCTGAGGTAATCAAATTTGTCTTTCTAACTACGCCTCTGCTGCCTTCTACGTTTCCCTGGAGCAATGAGTTGTGAGATATCATATTTCTCATTACGGCGAATGTCCGAACGTAGCTTTTCTCAGTCCGATAGTTATTATATCTCTTGCGTCTTAATACCTCTTCGTTCGTAATGTGGTCAACCCGGGGGATCTTCATCGTACATCGGTGCAGCCACATCTCAAATGCCTCCAGGCTTTTAATGCTGGCTTTTTTATCGTCCAGACTTTGACTCTATACAGCAGCTCTCGTGATTACAGCTATATTCCATGAAATAAACTTAAACATTGATTGCCTTGAATTATAGTTGGAAATTATCGGGTTACGCAAGAACCACAACATGTTTACATTTAATACCATAATGCACAAAAAAAAATTGTGAGTATTATGTCTAATGATAATCTATGTATTTAATATAAAACGTGTCACACCGACACATCTGAATGGCATTTTATATTGAATCAATATGTGTTCATACATGTACACTTCATCCTTTTTTGTAAACCTATAATTTGATATGTTTATTTTATTATACTGCCTGTTTGTCAAATATTATCTTAAATCTATTTATTAATTCAGTGTTTTTTTAACTGGCTTTCCATGTCGCTCTCGTGTCTTGTTTATGTAAATAGGTAGGTACATTACAAAGCTATCAGATATCCTAAATAAGTATATACAATAAAATGTTGATTTCGTCTAGACCTAGCCTTAGAACAGCAGAAACATGAACTCCACAATACTGAGTCATACAGCCGTGCGCCTCATCTGTAACAGCGAACGTCCCATAAAATATCGCAAAAGATTTTGTAGTTTTTTAAATTATGTTACGTTGCCATTACTTATAAATACAAACATTTTGTAACATACTAATGCATATCAACATTTGTAACATGCAGTGCGTCGGCAGAATTTCAAGCAATCCGTAATCAATTTCTATTAGTGCCCGAAATTAAGATTTCCTTGGATGAAATCTTTGAAACGTTGTCATACAAATGAAGAAGAAAAATTATAAATGTTTATATACATTGCGATGATACGTATGTTACCCTGATTGAAGTGTTAAAATTTGCGGAGGATTTTATTTTCGAAATCTTGAAAGGGATCAAGTTGAACGTCCTTACAAGATAATCAGTATAGTTAAATACATACTCTTATCTTAGCCATGTACCTACTCTCGATAGACTTGTGATGGTGATGACGATACAGCTAATTTCAATTCAGTGCTATATAATCCGATCAGTGACACTTCTAGCAGCTTTCTGAAGCCATTAGTTACGGTATTCAATAGATCTGTGGCACCTTCTCGGTGATCCTTTGCAAGGGCGAGTTCCTTCGACTCTACCAGGTATCACCAGTTTCTCCATAACATCTGTACATTAATTTATATTTCATATTTTGTTAATTGGAAATCTATATATGTATACTTAAAAAAAGTAACAATAATAATTTGTTACACAACACGGAAAAAACTATTAAAAAAATTGTTTTAATAAGAGTAAACACACGATTAGTTTACATTTCGAAACAAAATACTATAATTGGTTTGTGTAGTAAATGTTTATTTATAAGCCACAGGACTTAGAGTCGGCTAATTAAATGATGCCTCTCATAACATAAACCAATTGAAAGTTTACTTCACGGATGATGTGAGACAGCAGTCGAAATTAAATTCGTTGCGTCGAGCGGGTTAATTTTTTACTGCAGTTCCAACGGTATCCCATTGCTTTGGGCGCTCGTTACTCGTTATAATGTCAACCTTCCTCGTCTCCAGCAGAGTCTGACATGCGCTGGCACCAGGGCTGAACGAGGGTTATCACAAAATGAGTAGTGTCCGACCGAAGGTCAGTTTTTGGCCGAAGCTGATTGTTCGGTTCTTGTAATAAATTTTGTAAAAGTTATATTATTGAAAGATATACTTACGTTATTAATTATTAATATCACACTCCCAATTATTTTCATACACAACGATAATCACAAACATATGTAATGTTTTCAAATTGACACGTGCATGAACAAACTTGTTTCAGCCACTCGCCGGTATTTCGTACCGGCAGAACCAACAGTTCTTCCCGAGCGACCCGCAGACGCGCTGCGCTGACGTCATTCATAATAGTTCGCGCGTTTTCGGCATTTTTCGGTGGCTAAATATAAAGCTTCGCCTTCGGCCAAACCGTCGGCAGATTTTAGCCGAAGCCAAATGTGCAGCCGAAGGTGTATTTTTTGGCCGAAGCTTCGGTCGGACTTTAATAATGAGTAGGGTCCAGGCCTGCCTTCTACCAAATTATTTATTACGTGATAAAGGAAATGCAATAAACGAGTTGTAGCAACATAGTTTTAATCAAATTTGATAAGAATATAAGTAAGTAAAGTCAGTAATGTATCTTGACAGTGCAAAAAAGAAAAATAAAGTAAATATTTAAGATAAAAATAATATAAATGATCGCCGTTATCATCACATGATAATTTTATCCAAAATTGTTTGTGATAAGATAAACTTATCGTATTACTTGTACGATAATGCAGTTTGAACCGAGAAATATATAATATGTATGAGATTAAACTTTCGTGAAAATTAACATTAATAATAATTAAATAAAAGTGAAGTCAATGATAACTAAAGTCTCTGATCAAGAATAATAATGCACATTGTGAACTTGTAGTGGGTGAGTGAGCCCACAATGTGGTACAATCGGCTTCAGAAAGCAATTATCAAAAGCCGATTTTGCTATTTTATCTATCACAGAATACAAATGATAATCCGCTCTATCTAACGTCAGAATGTCCAAAATATTTCATCATACGAGGCGCGTTTTTTAAGTAAGTACCGTTGCCGGATATTCCCGGTGTAGCGCTACTGTTGCGGTTTCCTTTATCTGTTGACTCACCACGTGCAACGTTAGAGACATTCACGTGGTGTGGCCATCTTGCAGTGAGTGGTTGAAATGTTCAAGACAATAGATCAGCCCGCCAACTGTGAGATACGGTCCGTGATTCGTTTCTGGAATGCACGTAATACGAACCAGCTGACATTCATCGCCAAGTGTGTCCTGATTTGGCGCCAAGTGATTTCCATATTTTCTTTCATTTGAAGTGGTTCCTTGATAGCAAGCGTTTTGATGACGATGATGAACTCAAAGACGGAGTACAGACATGGTTTTCATCCCAAGCGGCGTCGTTCTATGACGAAGGTATACAAAAATTGGTGTCCCGTTATGACAAGTGACTATGTTGAGAAGTATGTAGTTTAAGGTGTGTAGTATCCGAAGAAAGTAGTGTTGTAA
Source organism: Eubasilissa splendida (assembly GCA_031772225.1). NCBI lineage: Eukaryota > Metazoa > Arthropoda > Insecta > Trichoptera > Phryganeidae > Eubasilissa > Eubasilissa splendida. The sequence continues at coordinate 2,724,092 of CM062853.1, read as the reverse complement.
GAATGATGTTTCTTTAAAAAAAAATTCGGTACTTAAAAAACGCGCCTCGTGTTAATTAACATGATAGTAATGTTGTAGTTCTAGATATGTTTTTTATTGGCGGCACCCTCGCACCTGGTACCCATATGTTGTACATAATTATTAAAAATCTTGGCTGCGGAGGTATGAATGTACTGATTTATAATTGCGGTCAGTTGGTATCATTGCGTCTCACCAACAAACACGCTAATTTACAATATCCGATTTACTTTTATTATCTTAGAAAATTATTTGACAAGGTTAAATTTGTTAATTTTGAGATTGTTGTTACGTCACTAATCAAGCACTGCATTCGTCCAATGAGGCTACAATGGAGTATCCGTACATATGTTTAAAGATATTCCGTCAGTGAATCAGTATCTGGACAGATTGGCCATGCGCTATTTACCGCCACGCCGTGTGACTGCTCTTTCGAACTAACCACCATCCAGTAGAGAAGCTCCACTTTTCAGTGATGAAGTTTTTTTTGATAAAAAGTTTTGTTATGTCTTGAAAGTACTTGAAAGTCAAGTCACATCACGTGTCGTACTTCATCATCTAGATTTTTCTCTGTTTTTTTTCTGTCTGTTCTTTCCTTCCATTTGATTTATTCTACGTTTCTAACTACGACCAGCTTTTATAGTGATTTCATCTGTTAAGAAGTCAAGTATTAAAGGATTCGTAAAATGTATGTTTAGAGCTCGTTCGTTCTTGGTAGTTGCTGCAGATTGTAGACTTTAAGAAATCCAGCATCCAACTTTTCCTCTTCTTTTTATTACCACAACCGTGATACATATAAGAAAATGGTGAACACCGGTGTAAATAACTACATTATAATGTTGACTATTTTTACGTCTTACATAACTCTACATATGTTAACCTCCAAAAGTTAGACTGCGGATCCAGCAAAGCTTTTATCACGTATAGTTCAAAGCTCTTCGCGCATTTAGACAAAAAATACCCTTAAAAATAGCCCGGGAATGATTTATCTGTCGATTTTCCCACTGGCAACGCTTTAGTCTGGGGGGTTGAGACGCCACTGCAAAGTTTTGGCGCTAAAATGCTTTATGAATATTTTATGCTATTGATCGTCAAGGCACACGTTCTCAGATTTTTACACGTCCGACTTCACGTCACGCTTAGTAGAAATTTCTCCAAATTGCTTTGAGAATTATCGTGCCGAGTATCCACATAGGGGTTGGAAAAAAACAGTATTTCAATCGTCTTCATATTGTCACGAATGGCCGCCGCGACTATGCGGCATGCTTTTCTGAAAACTATACTTTTCACACAGTTCTATACTTTGTTTACTACTTACATTGTTTTAGGTTATTCTAAAACTAATGCCATTTGATTTAACAAGTTTATTAATGACTAGAATAAAACTCTGTCGAATTAGAATCCAAAAATTCTTTCAAGACATTTTCTGTTGCATCTCTGTTATTGAATTTTTTGCTATAAATACACATGTATTTATCAAGGTGCTTGAACAAGTGAAAGTTGTCGTGAAACAAGATGTGTCCTCTTTCGTCGATTAATCTTCGCTGGTTGTTTGTCGCGTGTTTTCTTCCATTAAAGTTTATAATTCATCTTTATTAATAGTAACACTTCCTTGTCTCATTCATCTTCATGACTGAGTGGGATGTCCTTGACCCTGAACATGTTAAACCGATGCTGTACTATTTGCTCAGAAGTACTTCCCTCGCTCCGCGCTTGGGTAATATCGTGTGGTGTTTAAGATGCAAAGTGCCTATGTTTAAATTCATACATCAATACACATAATTAATTAATAAGGATTAAAGTATAATACATATAAAATTCAATAAATTAATATAGTAGATTTCTGTCAATCAAAAATCAATCACGTCTCAATGATATCGTATTAAAATCGGCCATTATTTTCGGAATAACTTGATAACTACAAATTCGTGTACATTTCAGTTAACGGAGTTTATTTTATTTTGATACTATTTTTTTAAGTGGAGAAATGCTTCGATATTTTACTAATTGTACCAACATTATTAGACTGAGGTTACAATGAAATTATTTTATTAGGTAGGATTTCAAAGGATTCTTAGAGCATCTTCAAGTCGGAAATTTATGTCACGAGATTAAAAACTGCCACACTATTTACAGAAGTATATAAGTTTATAATTTATATTTGTTTATTATTAATATGTTGTAAAAACTACCTTTTAAAATTATTCAAAATTATTTTGCAAAAGTTCTCAAAAATTTTACTAATATTGACGAGAATAGCATAAATTATTGATGCCTACCTACTATCATGCTATTTGGTAAACTATGCTTATGCTAAGAAAATATAGTTAACGTGCTGGTCTCATTTGCTATTAGAATGTGGATCGAATCCTCAACTCTTAGACTATGGGTGAACATCTGACCGCGAGATCAAAGAAGTAAATTGATCAATTAATTTCTTAGCGCTGTCGGATACTGTGTGGACAGATTTTTCTAGCCGCTTGTTTTTTAAAGTTGCTAGATTTAAACATTGAATCTGACAAGTCACAATATTTTGGTCTCACCGTTGACAGGCTACCTTAAGCTCCTCATATGATCGGGAGATGCAACATCCCTTCTGCGTCACGCGGGAAGGCTGTATATTGCTTTAGGGGTGGCGGGGTCATGATTTATCATGGAGCAATATTAAAACCCTGTGTCTCCCGTTATTGTGTCTCTCGGTCGAGAAACCCATTGTTCCGCCTTGGCAAAATTCTCCAAGTCGGAGTATAATAAGTAGAAAATACTTCGACTCGTGGCTGAATGTTATAACACAAGAAGGGTTCGGCGGATGATATTTAGAAACTGAAAAAAAAAAAAAGGAGTGAGACTGAGATTTTGAATTTTCAGTCAATATGGATCCCTTAAAACATTATATGACTAGTTGAGCTATCATATAGAGTATAATAATACAATTAGATATATAATAGAATATGTTGGTTAACTTTCATATTTTCACAATATATATTACAAAAAAATGTATTCATTTATAAACAGCCAGATAATAAATCACCTAACAAGTTCTAGGTTACACAGACTATGCAATGATTATGGTGAAAACATTAGAAAATTACTTAATTATTTACCATCACGCTGTTTCGCCGCGGGGGTAGGCAGAGAGGATCGAGCGTCACACTCTTCTGTTCTGACACACAATTCTCGCCTCATCCACATTCATAAATCTTTTCATACAAGCTCGCAGATTATTGTAGCTTCTAACAGGTTTCAGCATCTAGTTTACTTGGTTGTAATAATAATCTAACTAATATTTTTTTAAATCTTTAATTTTTAACAATTGTGAAAAATTAACTTTTGATTTGTTTCTTTTTATCTTACCATGGATTTAAAAATTTTATCACTATTTTCAAGGTAAACACTAAAATAAGTTTTTAATTGTTGATAGAAGGAAATATTGATCTCCTATTTATGATTTAAGCTAAATTAGCCCCTTTTAATTTTAATTGGTAATTTGTCGGATGAATGTAATATAAATTATTTTTAGGTGTAGTTAAAATAAATCTTAATTACATGCTTATGATACTATGTAACAAGTATATGTGTCATCATGGTCACTATTGGTGGGTCTTGATCTCTATTGTGACTTATTTTTCTCACACTCCTGGAATTCTAAGATAAATATGTCGTTATATGTGTGTACCGCAAATAAACATTTAAATGTATAATTGGGATGATTTGTTTTAATGTAAATATAATTTATGCTAATACTTAAGGTACCAACATACCTATTATTATTGATAATGATTCATTATTCATAATTGTTTTGTGAATTAAATTAATCATTTCCTTATGTAGGCTTTTACGATATTTTGAGATATCTAAATTACACCTATTAAACAGATTTCTCAGTAGCTCGCTTCGTCATAAGGATTAATGTTATAAGTTAGCTAATCAACGATATCTAAATCAATTGTACAATATAACAATATCTATACAAAAAAAAACATCTATATACATCCAGTAATTAATTGTGCAATTATTCCACGAACTGAAGTACTTCAACGAAAATTAAAGTAACTTTTCTATAAAATAAAGTTTTAACTTCATTAATGGCACAATTGCTTATTTAAAAGAAGAAGAAGTAGAATTGAAGTTATTTTTCAAAACTTCTATATCAGTACAGAAAATTACTAATGAAGATAATCTATAATACTGATTAAACTTATTTTTGATACGTTTAAAGGCATTTTTATTCGCGATGTATATTTTATTATTTAAATTCTAAATAGTCTTAGAATAATATTTGTAAAATATCTCTTTACTAAAATAAATTACATCATTAGAAAGTATCACATTTCACAAATATATTTATTTCTAAATGAAACTGAGTGACGTTATGACATTCAGGGCTGAATTTACAATTGGGATCCCCAAATTAATAGGACCGTAGGGGACCAAAAAATAAATTAAATAATCCTTTTTTTTTTTTTGTGTATCTTTCAATAATGCCCAAATTTAAAAGTCAATTAAATTCAGAAAATCCCTTTTTTTACCTACTGTAAGCATTCGGCATGTGCGCCCTTTTTCCGAAGTTTTACGAATGTCTTCGTATAGATGCGCGTGGCCGAAATCTCATGCGCAAACTTACATTGGCCGTCTGCAACCAATTGCCAAAGAAAATATGATTTTTTGAAAATATTATTTCGAACCTATATTATTGACCAAAATTGATTAAGTTAACTTGCTGTAATGTCAATAGAGTCTAAAGTATTTAAAATAATAAGTAACACGAAAACAAAAAAAAAGAATGATAGGTATTATTTAAAAATGAACATTTAAAAAAATTACACTTTGATAAGCTTTTTAGAGCTCCTCAATATATATTTGCCAAGAGTCTCTTTATGCGTAAATCCAGCCCTGATGACAGAGACAATTAGATATAGTATAAACAATAAATTAAAAGATTAAAGTTGAAGTAAAGCGGTTCAATTATACATAAAATGTAGGGTTAAATTATGATTTAAATTAATATAATTACTACGTTACATTAGAATATCATTTTTAGGCTTAGGTTATTTCAATAACTAACACATAATAACGGTGAGCATTGTCATAAATGTGTGATAATATAGATTCAATTAATAAATCAGTGGATAACAAATTTTATTTATGAAGAAATTTACATTGTGTTGTAGTATATATATTGTAGTATATCAGTGTGCAGAAAGATGAAAATGTTTGATATGAATGATATCAAACATTTTCATTTAATCAATATCACTGAGTTGATATAATTTTTCCTACAATATTTACATTCTAGAAGAGTCTGATCTGATGAACTCAGATATGATGTTATTTTTGTAATATTTCGTGCGAGCATAACATAATGTTCAATAACTCTATTTTTCTGCCTAATAGAAACAACGGTCCCACCGACACATTTAATGTTATTTCACGTGCGAACCCGTCACCAAAATAATGCGTTCACGTTTATGAAAAAATATGTGTCGAAAAGTGAAAATGAGGGGATTTATATTATTTTTCGGTTGGGAAGCGACTGATTTTTATTTTCTTTTTTAACTGTAACTAATCTATTTATTTTATTATTAAAACAAATGAAATAAGTCACTTATAAAGGCTTACAGAAAATTATATACATATTATTAAAACAAATGATATAAATCACTCAGAAAATACACAGAAAAAATCTATCTATAGAAAAAATATAGTTACCAACGGGACTGAAACCATTTCATTACATTATTTAAACACATTATACTACTGGTTTTGGGAAGAGCAGTCCATGTATTTTTTATTGAATATCATAATAAAGTGAAATGTGTAAATCTATATACGTACTACATAGCTAGATTCATAGATACGTGAATTGGAAGCATAAAAATTCTAACAAAAAAGCCTGTAAACATTGTACTGCTATTGAAAGAAAAAGATTTATGGTCCTATCTTATGTCGGGTGCAGACCCTTTATGTGAGGCGCCGCCCTAATATAAGGGCAGTGTTCATGTATAACTTAAAATTAGATTGAAACCGTGGCGCAGGTCGACACGGTCGCCGGTTGTCATCTGGATACTCAGATCAAAAAACTGCAAAGTACGAGTATACGACTTTTTTGTAAAATAAAATCTGCGACTCGAATTCTTGAGTATGATTTTTGGTTTGGAGCCCTAGCAGCTAAGCTCGATAAATTATCACTTCAAAATAGTGAATAAATAGATTAATATTATTTTTACCGTACCTTGCGATCAAACCTTGGTGTTTTCAGTTCATGTCACAGTTATATGTTTTAAACAATTTTTATTTCCATGGAGCGATGTATCAATAATAGACTGTTTAAAATGGCAATTGTTTTAAGCGCTCTTCTGGATATGACTGAAAATTAATTATCATGGTTGATATTTTTTAACATATTAAATAAATCAATTATAAATAAGAATTATATTTAGAACAAATTTATCAAAAAAATATTTGGTTACCACTGGGACACGCGCCCGGAACTTTTCCTATACGAAACGTGGCGAAACACATTTCGCCGGATATGAGAAGTCCCACGCTCATATTTCGGTGACAAGATACATTTTTACCATATTTAATTCTAATTGATTAATTTAATTTGTTTTAATAATACAAAACTTTATTTAAAAAAATTTTTATTAATAAAATGATTTAATTTAACAGTAAATATTGTGAACATTGCCTTTTCTACGAATAAAAAAAAATAGATAGCTCCATCTACAGTATGTTAATTTAAACGCAATCAAGTGTACATTTGTAATATTGGTTAAATTTATTAATTATTCATAATTAATTGAATTGAGTTCTTACTTAGAGTTTAAATTATTTTTGTTAATTCACATTGTATTAATGCACAGTAGTATGTGAATTAATATGTGATTTTATTCAAATATACAAACTAAACAAAAAAAATTACTTCTTCAATATTTGCAAAATTTCTTTGTGGCCTCATTTTATATTAATAATTACACATAATACTTTGTTTAAACCACTATTTATTTATTTATTTAAAATGTTTCTATACCTATGGTATCATCTTCAAATTTTAGAAATAAGAAAAAGTGTTAATAGTAACTTAATATTATAAATAACCAAATCTTCTTTGCAAATAGTCACCTTCTAAATTTGTTTTCATATTAGTTCTTACTTATTCATAGTTTTATATTTTTGTTTTTATCTATGCTTGTATTTTTTAATTTCAGTAAACATTGTTTCCTGAAGAGGATACCATAGGTATCGAAACATGTAGAATAATTAATAAAGTATTTTGTATAATTATTAAAAAAAATTACAATTATTTTGAACTCGAGAGAAATTTTCTAATAAATATGATATATTGTTTTGCTTAACAATAATTCAAAATAATACCGTTTTTTTGTTTTATTAATATTATTTTATACATTGTTGTACTTATGTAAATGTCCCCTACCCCATTCAATCCAGATATCGGTTCCTTTTCAATAAAACGTGATGGAATCCAAGGCGTCCGCTCGTGATGTCTGACAGCACATTTTGTTCCGTAGCATTATTGAAGCAATTCCAGAATATTCCCATCCCTAGTCATTCAGCTCCTGAATGACAAAACAGAAGAGACTCGGTTTAATTCGCTCCGTCTGGGAATTCGACATCCCCATTCTGAGCGAGCATAAAATTAATTTGGAAGACTAAACTCAATAGAGCGTCGTTGCCGAAAAGGATTAAAAATAATACAATTTTCGAGTCATTGCCTCCGATGTCGTGACGAAACGTTTTGTATTGTATTCGTTTTGTTTTTTGATGTGTGAAAATGTTCGTTCATTTTCAGAGATCACTTTTCACGCCAGAGTGGTGTCGGATTCCCGGGAAACGGTACAAGTTTGAAGTACTTGAAGTACGAGCATGTGGGGTTTGATGTTCGAGTTAGTAAATTTGTCCCGGCAACAAGGTCCGCCCGTATAACGACCGAAATTTGAAGTTCTTAACAATTCCTTTGTAAAATGTATTATAAGTAATCGGCTATGTTTGCTGAATTGAATCTTATTTCGTTCATGAAGGTTTTCAGATGTCTCCAAACTAAATTGTTTGGTCTAGTATAAGATGCGCCTTTTGATTAAGAATTCGGGGGTTCGATTTTCGTCTTGGGACATTCTCGGTATTTATTGCAAGCACTGAGCGTAGTTTGACAATAATAAGTAAACTTATTGATATGCAATGTGTAAATATGGAACTCATTATATAAATTATATAAAAAAATATTTAATCCATTCAGTTTACTCACATGTATGTTATGTGTATACATATACATATTTATATATGTATCGTGCATATTTAATGATCTGCTGATAATCTAAATAAATATTAAAAAATGAAATCAATAATTTACATTTCTGAACAATTTTTTTCACCGTATACATTGTCGGCAAGAGTATTGTGTGGGAGATGGGGAATAAGACTGTAGATGTAGAACGGTCATTTCGATTCTCAAAAACATCCAGGGAATATATAATCCAAGGGGAATCATAAATATCGTTATTTAAATCATTCCACATCAGAGCAAATGCAGTGTCTTCCTAAAATATCATCAACCGGTTTTTTTGATAACCGTTCAAGTACTTTGTTCATTTTGTTATTATTCCCGACCATATTACTTACAGTCAATTCCGCTTAATTGGGACACATCGAGACAATTTGGCCCAATTAACCGAAGCGAGCTTAAAATTAAATGATGAATATTTTTCTTTAAATACGTTGGGCGCCCTTCGTCGCCTTCCTGCATAAAATAACGCTGTAACCTGTAACTGTAACCTGGCTATTTTTTTCCCTCCTGATTACTCACAAGCACAGTTGGATTTTAATCATCAACGTCTTCTTCGTCTAGTTCTTGATGTTTCGATTGAATGCTTCAACAATTGCATCCTAAGTCTTTATTTTCATCGTAACATGGTAATTATCAATATAACTTTTAACATGTCCTCATTTCTATCATTGCTGAAAATTTCAGAAATATCTGAAGGCTTAAAGATTTTATATGGTGTTGGTTTTTATAGCTCGTCAACTGTACTGCAAAAGGAAAATGTTTGCACTAACTGTCTGGCTGTCGTGGAACTTATTAATACACTTTAAACTTATATATCTTTAATTTACTGTCCTAATTACGCCATGTAAATTACTATTAGATCCATGGTTTGGTTTCCGTTTCATGAGATTTGGCCCAAATAAGCGGCTGCCCCAATTAACCGGCGGCCCAATTATGCGGAATCGACAATATTATTTGAGAAAATTTCAAAAGGATGATAGATACGTTATAACTTTTTTCGAAGCGGTGAATTTTTAAAATTATTTTAACATTTTTGTGCTGAACGTTATGAAACGTTTTTCAATATTTGATTTTAATATAAATCGTCTAATTTTAATAATCAGTTCGCGCGAACCTGTGCCAAACCGAATTGAGCAGGACATCACTTAAGACATGAACGATTCGTTCTTTTGTGACTAGGTACGTAATGCGTACGGAGATATATGACAACATCGTTTTTTCGCTATAAACTATCAAGCACCTTAGAGCGCGGCGCGCGTATACAAAACAAAGTGTCGTGTTTTAGCTATAAACAAATTCCTAACAGCGGTACGCCGAGTCATCAGAACACGTTCCACTGTTATAGCATTATAAAAATAAATAACGGTACATGACACATTGAATCCGCATTGTTTTTTGAAACCGTGTAATTGAGGATACGTGCAACATTCACGTAATAAGATAATAAATTATTAGCATTGGTGAATAAAACCGTATAAAAGATTTCTAAATGTGAAGAGTAAGAGAAATTGGGGACATGCACGGGAGACCTGACAAGACAGGGTCAATCACTGATATGGGTCAGATGCTGGAGATATCCTTCAGGATCTCAACAGACGATATGGGCGAGGGATGAGTTGTACGTTATCGTGCGAGAGAGGAATTCTTTCCACGAAGAGAAATATAAAGCGTGATTAAAGTGAACCAGTGAAAGCGATTTCATTTTTAAATTTTACATCGATATGGCAAAATTCTCGTAAAGCAGCTGATTTACAGTCATCAGCGAAATTGTTTGTCGCCGCACTCAGTTTGAGGTTATGAACATCCATCACGTGTCATAACTCATAACCCCCAGACGGTATACCAAAAAAAAAATGGCACCCTTTACAAAGCTAAGAAAAATAAGAAACTGAATCGAGTAATTCGTTTTGCTCACGGCAGCTGATTCCAACATATCGAATGGACGATTCTCCGAAGAATAATGTTGAAGCGCGTACTAAAATGGCAGAAATGAAAGAAAAATGATTATTTCCTTTGCGGAATCATGCAAAACTAATCGGCCGATTCGGTACGCACCTCCATCTTGAAAACAAATGACAATATGTTAGGGACATTTAGCCTCGCGCTCTAACACCATTCCCGCGTGTTTCGATCCGCACACGACACATTGTAAAACTAAATCGATCAGATCCCTCGGCGCATCGAAACGTCCCGGCGCATCTCTGCACTTTTTGACTAGGGTTCGGGGAAATGAACGGTAGCTTGATACTTTTGGTCCGAACCGAACATAAAGCCCTCACTCAACCCTCGAAGAGGTTCGGGGTTAAATAAACGTCGAGAATTGCGGCTGAAAAGAGAACCAGAATAGTGTACGGCATATGAATAATATTGGTTTTGTGGGCGAGGTTGCGTAACCGATATTTTAGAAAAATATGGTAAATGTTTTGGTCGGTTTTTACGGAAAAATCACATATCTTTTTTTCGAAAAATGATGATATTGGAACACGCTTTGTTTTTATCAGAAATATGGCAACATCAAAGGCGTTTACGAATATTGACAGTTGAATAATATTCATCGATACTCAGTTAGCACAAGTGAGCATTTATTTATCAATAGATTAGCGATTTTTGAACGTTTTCCGAGAAACTCAGAAACAGGGTTATATTTTTAGTTAATATTATTATTTACTCGGATTATTTTAATTAACATTACCAGCTTTCTGGCGATACACAAGCACTGCTAATCTGTTTATATTGGACAAAGCAGCTGTCGCAGTAGGGTATCATCGGTTAAACAATTTTATCTCGGATTATGTTGATGGAGGTCAACGCTATTTATCTTTAAAAAAATATTTTTTATTAATGATATTTTTTAAAATACAGTGGCTTAAATATATATATTTGTGGATTTTAGTTTGCTTATCTTATAATTCTGGTAGAAATGTTTTACCTAAAGGATTTTGACAAAATTAAATAAAATAATTTTTGGTGAGTTATGGTTTAATTTTATTTGCTTATAGTTTTGTTTTATTTACTTATAGTTTTAATTATATTTTTACTTCTATAAGCATAGAGCAAAAGTATATTATTTTAATAATTAAAGAAGACGTATAGAGTAACCATTGAAATGTTATTCTGTCACTGCAATATTTAATGTAAACTTCAAATGATTTAAAATCATATTAATACTCATATCAACTAAATCAACAAATAGATACACAAGGTACGTCATAGAGATAATGGTTATACGTGAATGTACATGTGTAGCCACATACATTCATCTTTTCCTTCTGCGCATTCGTGTGTTCTTTAGAATTATTACATTGCTTTCCAATTGGTCGCACCTTTCATGAATACCTTAAACTTATCATATAACATATCGCATTTCAAATCTGAAACCCAAGGCAGATTACATATATTGCGAGATTAGAACGAATACAAAAAAGGTTCATTCGATATCTTAATCTTAGATCTATTCTATCATTCAACTTCTATTTAGATGGCGCAAACTTCCACAATATGAAAACCCTAGAGCATCGAAGAACACGTGCTGACCAAATACTTCTCTTCTAACTACTGCAAAGCCATATTGACTGTCCCAGCCAATTATAAATAATATCTCTCCACATACCATTTAGATCGATCCGGCAATCCGCACTCTTCCACATTTCTAGAAATAGAACGTCTTATATGCTAAATTCATTGAGAAATTTACTTTTTCAACATTAGCCTTACTACGCTTAATTTGTTCTTTTTATGAACTATCACAATCTTAATTTTGGCCAATCATTCTACCTATAAACACATCTTGCTCTCCCTTTACCGCAACAATAGATGTAACCTCTCCACCCTTTCCCCCTCTTTTTTTCTTTTTATGTATCTTCTGCACCTATACATACTCATGTATCTAAACATTTCTGTGGATTTTCAAAATGGTATCACATGTTAAATATTTATTATGTTAGTTATATTACGTTTCAAAAACCTTAAAAAAAATATATTTTACATTACATCTATTACGCATATTTCGGCTTTATATTACAGTATTCACATGTGCTGTTTATTCTGAAGCATTTCTGATTTTTGCGTTAATATATATATTATATATACAGTGAGGGAGGCAGAAATAGTATACCGAAACAGTTATGGCGTTCTCCTCTCTACACACACATATATAAAAACCACGTGATGATAAGCTAGTTAGTTATTTAGGTACGTACAAATAAATCAATAATGGAGGGTTTTGTAATATTTATTTAATTTATTTACATATAAAATTCGAATAAAGTTTGGTTTAACTACTGATTTTTACCATTCAATGTTGACTGTTGCTAAACATGACGTTTTTTTTATGGCTGTATAAAATTTAATTAATCATTTTTATTTGGTTTTGTATTTCCCACAAAAATGGTTTAAAATTAGTTACAAAACACCGATATTTCTTCAAACATTAAAATATATCGATACCCTAAAGTGTAAAATGGCTAACTCCACTTTTGGTAAAAAATTACTTAATAATGTCATTTTATTCCCATCATTCTGATACATATCCTACAAAAATTTGACATTTGAAAAATTATCAAGTTATTTTAAAATAAAATGTAACATTGTAAAATGTGTAACTCCACCGTTTGGTTGAGAAATATGGAGTTAACAACATTACACTTTAAGGCATCAATATTATTTATGTTTGTTTTAATTTATAAATAATTTTTAAATATGCTCGGGTTATACCAGGGTTACATTTTAAAACATTCGAAATCCGACATCCAGCGAATTTCGATACAATTGTTGTCCGTTTTGCCACCAGGGGAGGCAATTAGACACGCGCTTGATTCCGTAATGTAAAGGAATATGCTGGATGCTGGATGGGACCCTCGGTCCACAATAGCGGAGATCTGTGTTCCGCCACTCCCTCGCATATTCCTAATGGAATTCTTCAATTTAGGAAGGTTTTTGCTATTCTACGATTCACAATACATTTGGAAATATTTCGTTCAACAGCAAAAGGACTGCCCCAAACTTGACCTATTTTTGGTAAACGGCCCACATTTTTGTGTCAGCTTTTAAGGACGTGTCCAATTAGTGACGAGTTACTGTTAAATAAATGAATTTAAAAAAGGAATGCAGTGAATGAATTTTTAATTCTAGATTTTAGTTAAAATTAAGAACTTAACTCACTTAACTAACTAAAATCAAGCCGTTTTTCCGCAAGGGTAGCCGGAGGTGATAGAATGAGTTATGTTTAAACTAAATTTCTTGATATTTAACATCGCATTGCATACGAGTATACACACATTTAACTGTGTTGCTTGAACTATAAGGGTACTTCATATATTACAGACCCTAATACTAATTATATTGTTTATATTACCTAGTATGATGGTGAATAGATTATTGCAAATTAATTCCAGTACTTCTGCTACGTAATAAATACTAGTATAGTTCAGCACCATTTCAACTATCAAAGAGTTAAATTCCTTAATGCCTTTTCTAAAGGTTTAAAGATGGAGGTAAATTATACAAATTTCAAATCTAAAGTAAAAAATATAATTAAGGAAATCAACAAAAATTAAGTATTGAATTTATTTATAATATGTATGTTCTCGTATCTATAGCTATCAAGTTTATCTAAGTGTACAAATTACTTACTTTAACTTTTATTATTATTAATGATTTTATTATCACCAACTTCTTTCTCTTTTTTTCTAACACTTCTGGTAAGAATTTGCATACTGCAATGACAATAGCATTTTTTCATGAATTGAATGTTATATAAAAAGATTAAAAATAAATAAACCTATAGAAAGAAAATGATGTACTGGGTAGGTTATTCGTTCTTAACCGGCTGGTGACCGGCGGTGGTGACGATTTGCTTCATTAGATAGTTCAGAAAAATGTAAGCTACCGAGTTTCTTGAAACTTTCATTGCTCTTTCTGGCAACATTTTAAAAGTATGCAAGGATATTCTTCCTGTATGTAGTCGAAAATATTTCGAAATTCATTAATTTTTTGAGAATGGTGACATTGTGTGCTTCGCGGTCCGTAGCATTCGCCTCCAGCACGAAGGCACGTTTGTTTGCTTGTTTCTCATTATCCTTGTATACAGAATACTAAATCTTTCATTATTAGGATTTTAGAGTAGACTGGTTTCTTTACTTTGTCAATCCAATTCGTCTTCGGACTTTTGCTTTATATCTTCTATGTCTTGATCTAAGAGCACCTAGATATATAAACTCATTAAACTCTTCTTAGTCCTTTAAGGAATTGTTTCTTACAAGAGTTTCGAATCGACGAACGATGAGGGCTTTTGTTTTGTTATTACTAGTTATACCTAGTTCTTGTTAGCGGTTTGTTCGTTCATTCACACTTCGGAATGCCAAAATTATTTTAAAAACCTCCATTAAATAGAAAAGTTAGCTGTATAAATCCATAGGATATCCGTTATTATCCAGTCACTAAATTGTATAAAGTTTTCGTCAAAAGATAATTCGTTACTCTAATGTGTACTCCAAAGATACCAACACGCATTTTTTTACGTAGGTAGGCCTTATTGGCTTGTATCATTTAAGACCCAAATAATTTTTTCCATCGAATGTTTATCAACGAACTAGAACGGAAGTATTCAGTTACGAGCAGACTAGGAATTTAAGATCTTCCCAGAGCTAATAAGTCATCATGTTTTTGATGCAGGCAGTTCCCACAAAAATGTCAAGATGTTGTTCGCACAAGCGTCTGACACGTGCACATGTTGTTTGTACTCCTAATTGGGTGAGGCTGGGGTCTATTTCTGGATGGCTTAACGAATTCTTGCAAGCACAAAATGTATTAAATACACCGTCTTTTATTTAACCCACTAACTGATAATATACCTAAGGTATAAATATATATTGAAAAAATTAGATCGAGGAGAAAAAAATAAGAAAAAACATGACATTAGACCGTCATATATAATTTTAAACAAATATCAGATATCTCATAGAGACAAAGCTATTTTTCAATTATATTTAATGGAAAATATATAAAAACGTGGGGTAATTATAGGGCTTACGAACTGTCCTCATATATTTTACATTAAATATAATAAAAAAATAGCTTTGTCTCTATGAGATATCTGATATTTGTTTAATAACAGTGCCTTTGTAGGTGAAAATTCAGTAATTCAGTGTTCTTGGACATATTCAAATATTGCTAATATATAATTTTCTTGGTTTAAACGTTAAAAACGCCTGAAAGATTCCTGCTAACGTAAGTCACATACATATTTAGAATAAAATAATTGTATAATCGCCCGGCAAAAATCATACTTTGTCATTTGACTGGATATGAAAAAATATTGTAAATTTTTTCAAATTTATTCAAGCTCAAAGCAAAAGCAAAAAGTCGGGTTTCACATATTGACAAAGCATGCATTAATATTATGTGCAGATATTGATCGGCCAAAATTATACAAATAGAAAATTAATGTTCACATTTCCTTATCTTTACTTATTGTCACGCCGTTACACCACGGAGTAGACAGGAGATAGAGCGCCACACTTTTCTGTCCTAACACACAATTCTTGCTTCATCCACATTTATACATCTTCTCAAGCTATCTCGTCGATTATTCGACCATCATCCAATATCTGGTTTACCTGATCGTGCCAAGTTTTCCGCGGACTTCCTCTATTTTTGTTGTCAACACTTCCGTCATATATCTTTCTCATTCATCCATTCCATATGACCAAACTACCCAAGCGACACTATGCTAAGATTAGCTTTACATTTTTTAATAATTTGTCTCAGCCATAAATGGATTTCCCATATATCATGAAATAGAATCGATATTTGTAATCCATCAAGATCGAGTGAAGCTTTTTGATATTTGGAGACCAAATATGTATTAAGAAAAGTAACAACAAATGAGGTTTAGTGGTTAGAATTCGGATTTTAAAACGAAATTATTGAAGAGATGTTGAACTTATGAAAATGAGCGATATAGTATATCTATAAAAAATTATCAATAGCATGTTGGACTGCCCTGAGTTGATACAAATAGTTTCGTATAAAGCACCTACTCAAACGAGACAACATGAAGTGTTCTTTGTAGGTACACATAGAAATAATTATGCTGTTAACTCGACAATATCGCGGATGCATCGGCTTTGTAACGAGTTGAATTTCGTCAACATTTTTCGTTGCAGGAGCATACCTGAACTGAATAAATATTTGTACGTAAATTATACTTAGTTTTTTTTTGAAATGTTATTTAAAAATGTACTGTTAGATTAAAATTTTATTCTTGTGTAAAAGCCCACGAGGGCGTTGATGGAAATAAAATAAAAGTAAAAAAATAGTTATTTGCAGAATAGGATAAACTGTTTTGTTTATAGAGATGAATTTTTAAAATGTTGTATCCTGATAACGAAAGGGAATCCCACGAAAATCACCGGCCGACGAATAAGCGCAGGTCCGTGCGTCCAATATTGCGGCATATTGACATCGGGATGTTGTACCTACTCGTATATGCAAATGAAATGTGCCACAGATTGTCGCACGGCTGACCTTAATTTGCATGTGTGTTATGTTACATGACGTATACAGTCGAACCGCTTTATTACGTGTTTATTAAGGTTTTGATTAATGATTTTTAATCGTGCGTGAGGCTCAATTCAGGGAACATAATATAAACTGATGTTGACGCGGCATTCATCAATATTTGGTTTGAGACAAAAGTTATGGCGCACGGCGGACTTGAATTATTGTAAATTGTAAGCGTTTCTTCGTATAATTACTTCTCCAAACTATTTGTATGGTGGTTGATGAGGTTCGAATATATTTGGAGTTGAAAGAAATAGACTTTGCACAATTAAAGTTGCTTTTCAGCGTGTGTTTTCAATTCAATGAAAACAGAACTATGATTGATTAACGCTTATTTCTTTGAGCCATGGTCTTGGGAATGTTTTAATGATGACGAAAGTTCAAATAACGACCTAGATAGATTCTAAAATCACAATTTGAACGTTTACTACTCCACAGAGTAAACTTACTCCACGATTGTTACTTACATTCAATATATTTATTTTCCGGATTCGTAATTTCAATTTTGGCTAGGTGTACAGATTCTAGGTTTATTTAAAGCAAATTGTTCAAGGTTTTATAGAAAAATACAAAAAAATTATATGTAAAGTATTTTTGTAAAATATTAAAAGCCAAAATGAATAATGTGGTGGCTCTATATTAATCGGATGGAGAATGGAGAGGCTCTATATTACACGAAGCTTCCGTACTGGACTGTTAGTAATCATGACTTTTGCTGAATACTTTCATATCATTCACTCAACTCTCCTAGCTCTTCAGTTGGTGAATACTACATATACTTTGTCGACTAGTCCTCTTAATAGAGAATTAAGATGTTTAGGGTAGATTAGGGATGTTAGTCTCACATTGATATGATAGACAGATCCATATTACCTATTATCCTCAGATAATAAAATATATAGTATATTAAACGGTTTCATATACAAAGTTTATACATCTTTACATACATACAAATAAAACGTTTTATGTTAAGACTTGACTAAATATGAAAAGATCGCGATATTTCCGCGACAAGGTCAGGCTTGTACAGTCTCTGGTGCATTCTATGCATATGGTGTAGAATCATGAACCATGAAGGATCTTGGATGTGGTGATGGAGACACGTGTTGCGCTTATCATGGACGGCGAGACGCACAATATCTCCATTCTGCAGAAATTGAAGATCAAGGACAGATTCTCAACTATTTGCCTGAGATAAATGCTTACATTTTTTGGCATCTCGCGAGAAGGAAAGATATCTTGGAGAATTCTGTTGTGGTGGGCCACGTCGAAGGACGAAGAGAAAGAGGAAGATCCCCATCCGTTGGACCGACCGAGAGGAAAAGGCAACAGGCACTTTTCTGGTGATATTCCTAAGATTTGTAGGATGCTGAAAAGGACCGACGTGGATGATGATGGATGTAATCTGGATTAGCAATATTTGAAGCTAGCTCAATAGTCAATTAATACGCCGCCAGCTAGTTGAGGTAATATAGTCTGGTGAAATTGAAAAGCCCAAACTAACCAACTAATTCGTACGTCGACCGAGTAATGTGAACAGAATGAGTGATCTATTTAATTATTGACGTGCCCAACTGGCCCATCAGTCATCTGGTTATTTAGAATAATGTAAATAGTATAGAGAATTATATTAATACTGTTATAATTGATGGTACAATACTGGTCCAGTAGTAATTCGTATATTGCTGGATGTAAACCGCACGAGCATGTAATGGCGAAGAAGCTAGTAAAATAATTATTGATGTGTTCGTAGGTACTAGCCCGCCGGATACTAGTACGCCACTGCCTAGTAGGGGTAATGTAGTTTGGTGTAATTGATGGCCTTATTTTAGTCCTCCTTTAGGCTTGTGCTCCGTGCCGCACTAGGCAGCAGCGAGGTAACGAGAAAGAGCGCAAATAATAGATTACGTAAAGTGTATGAAGTTACGGATTAGTCTGAAAGATATGAATATATGAAGGTAGATGCGGAATGCTTGAAAGCCCTTATTTAATACACACGTGTTGTGGCTATTAATAACGTACAAACTGCGGCTCATACGGACCGTATTGTTCCGTCGAATAAATTATTTACCAGCACGTGAATAATGGCAACACCTATTCTGTCTAACAAAGGTAGGTCCCACGTGTGCTCGGTCAGTTCATGCGTAATTGAAATCAATGACGAAACTGTGAAGTGTTAAGTTTTAATACTTTATCGCACGACTCTGCACGCGATAAACATGATACAGGTGTTAATTAATTGAAAAAATATTTAAATTAAAGTGGAAAAATAAGATTTTTTTTTAGTTTAAATTACGTAAAAAGCACTATCAGATTTATTACCACGATTAATGCTACAGTCGTAATTGCGTTCTTAGATATTACTGAGATAATAAGGAACGCAGTTGTTCGACAGCGGACCCGAGCCACAGACATTGCTCAAGCTCGAGTGGTAACAGGTCGGATTTACGTCAAGTCCTAGAATGGAGGCCACAGACAGGTCAGAAAGACCTGAGAGAATCGGTGGCTACTGTATCCAACAAAGAACATCTCTATTCGGTTAATGATTTGACCTAGCAACAATTGTTATTTTGACATGTATCCCTTGTTATAACTGATCGGGAAACTTTGCAAAATAAATAAAACGCAATTTTATCATTAGTTACATATTTTTAGATGCCTGCATCATATACGAGAGGTCGGTACATATTTCATCACATCGACTTGATGATCGGAGTAAGACAAAATAATATATTTTCGTAGAAAGCAATCACTTTGTGGTTAGACATATTATATTAAATAAAATAACAATAACTTTGTATGAAACTACGAAATTTATCATACGTCAACTGGTTTCGCTTGTCTCTAGTTTCATCAGGATGTATTTAAAACTGATCATAAATGCAAAAGAGTGCACAAGCGGGTCATAGAATATAAAATTACATGTGAAAGAGAGAGACAGAATACAAATACAGATAAGCGGAACATTAAGGACTGACACTGAGGAAAGAATTGAGAGAAGAATATGTAAACAATCTATTAGACTCCAGTCTTGAAGCACAGCATGGGAATAATCTAGAATCTAGATCATAAATAAGCGTTCATTCTTCGGAATATTAGCTTCTTTCAATGCTTGAATAGATTACCTTTGTTGCCAGCAGGAGGGTATTAAATATTTATAATTAGTAAAACGGAAGACAAGCTGAGATGCATTAAGCACACTTTTCAACATTAGTTCCGACTATTGTCGATCCTCGGACACATCCATCCTTTGTCGATCGTTTTGTTTCTCGGCTGTATTTCACTCACACGCTTAACGTGACAGCGAAACGTTCCGAGTCCTTTGTCCACCTGTTACTCCCCACCGAGACCGATATCGGCAGCAGCACTCTGGTGCCGAGCAAAAAGTTGTACATTAAATACACCGAGTCTAAGCCATCAAGAGCATAAACATATATCAATTTTGCATTTTTAAACGTATTTTATTAAGTCAATTTTAATTTTCTCGATACCCACAGATTTGATGTAAAAGTCACGCAATATTACAGTGAAAATGTATACGTTGTAAAAAGGTGATGTTGAAGAAAGTTGTTTAAAAACTCAAACTGTGTCGCTTTTGATTCCGTGTTAATTTTTACCTGTACTTTCGTTTGACATTTCGAGAAACACATTTGTCCCTTTAAGCCAAGCGGCGATCTTTTATGTATTTTTTAGATTTCCTTTTGTTGTATTGTAAATACATCTCGCTGGGTGGGTGCACTGCCTGAGAATGTTAGGCGATTAGTTTCGCTCGAAGTCGATTATGCACGGAGCCCTTGCGAACTGGGACCCGCAAACGGCGGAGGTCCCGGATGAAAAAAGGCTGTGTTTGAACGGAGAAGGGATGTACCGTTGCGTGTCACACGGTATACACGGTGTTCGTAAACTCGCCCGGAAAACATCGCATTGGAGTTAAAGGTAATATAACTTTTGAATTTGAACGTGAAATTTCAAACCAAATGATACACCTTAGAAGGTGAAGATATTTTAAGGAAAAATACAAATATTACTCTACACGAGTAATATCTTTTGTAATAATTAAATTAGAACAGGAAACTTGCATGCTTGTTTGGTGTAGCGGTAAGATTCTCGTCGAATGGCCAAAATTGGGAAATTGAATTTCGTTCCGGGAGACATCCAAGTAAGTTTAATTTTTCGTATCGCAAGCGCTTACCTTAGAAATATTTTTGGAAAATAGTAAGAATATTTATATTACACATATTCCGTATCTTCGTTAAAAAAATAACTTTGCAATCTTTGTAAAATCTCTTTCCGCACTACTTCCACTTGGAGTATCTTGTTGGTGATCTAGTGGTCGGGTGTTCGCGTCTCGTTCCAGGAGACCAGAAAGTTAGTTCTATTTTTATAGTACAAGCGTTTAGCTTATTTTGAAAATAGTAAAAATATTGTTGTGACATGTATTCCGTGTACGCATCTCTATTTAAAAAAAAAACTATTACGCCGTTTCCCCGAGGGGATAGATAGGTAGAGAGGATAGAGCGCCACACTTTTCGGTCCTGACACATCGCTGTCGATTATTGAGGCTTCTTCCACCATCTTCCAGTATTTAGTTTACCTGGTCATGCCAAGTCTTCCGCGGACGTCCTCTATTTCTGGTGCCATCAACACTTGCGTCATATATCTTCCTTACTTGTTTATTCTCTCATCATTCATCCGTTACATACGACCAAACCGCCTTAGTCATCCTTTCTTAATCTTACTCACTAAACTAAGATCAGCTTTACATTCTTTCTTTATTTCTTCATTGTTTACTCTATCATAAATGGATCTGTCACACATACATCTAAGCGATCTCATCTCTACTGAATTCAGTTTTCTTTCGATCCTCTTCTGCCAACTTCAGGCCCCACTTCCATACATCAGTGTCGGTACCAAGATTCTATTGTGTACCGTTAGTTTTGTTTCGGTTGATAAGTTTCCATTAGCTATAATCCATTCAAAGCGCCGTTTACTTTGTTTCCTGTAGTCACCCTCCTTTTGATATCTTTCTCAGCCTTTCCGTTTCTATCAAACATACTTCCCAAATACACAAACTCATCTGCTTGTTCCAATCATTCATTCCCTATAAGTATTTTGCACGTTGTCTTGTTTTACTCCTTCTCGAATACCATCACTTTTGACTTGTTGACATTTATAATGAGGTCGCTTTCCATGCACACATCGTACTTCTACTCACTAGACTCTGTAATTCTTGTTCACAAACTACCCGTATGCATTAGCCAGATTTCGTCTGTTCGTGTATTTTTACTTTTTTCTCTAGGTTAGCGAGGAGCTAGCTAGGAGGTTAATGGAGTTACGAAATTAAAACATGTTCTATCAAACATGAATTAAATATATTAATTAGAAAGATATACATATGAAATCAATTTTATCGAAAAATATTGTTGTTGCGCCACCGGGATTCGAACCTGGATCTCTTTCCTAATCGGGAAAGGTGCATTATCCAACTATGCTACAGCGACAATATTTTTAGCGACAATTTTCGAACCTATATGTTACCCTTTTGATATTAATACATCGTTCCATTATTTGAAAGAGCCATCTACCTTATTTTTACAGAATCTCAAATACCTTTGAGCAATCTGATAGTAGACGCCAGAATTATCAATTCATTTTTATTAAATTTTGGACACATTGATACACAACTTTATTATTAGGAGAACACATTCTTATTGTGAAGTTGTAATTATTCAGAACATAGGTCTGTGATATTTTAAATATGAATTAAATATATTAATTAGAAAGATATACATATAAAATCCATTTTATCGAAAAATATTGTTGTTGCACCACCGGGATTCGAACCTGGATCTCTTTCTTAACCGGGGAAGGTGCATTATCCAACTATGCTACAACATGCTCTATCAACTTATAGACTCACGCGCTAACTTATCTAATAGGCAGAATGGATTGTATGACTCTCGTCTCTTCCACATTTAAGAGTATATGACTAGCGAGAACATTATGAAAGTCGAGTATCATTGATTGCGATAAATCTGTAGAAGTTAAATTATTTACTCTACTGACATACCTTTTTGAGATTGTCTATTACGGATATCAATCTTCCGCTAGTTTCCTGTTACCGTATACTCTCATCTCCTATGCGTGTTCTGCGGGGGGCCAGATAGCCGAGAGAAGACGCGCTCGAGTGAGAAATCAATTTATTGAATATTGAGTTCTTAATTAGAAAAATGAATCGTCGCTCGGTCGTTGAAAAGATTTGAAAAAAAATATGTAAGAAATTGAGTTCTTATGAATACATCTCGGTGAGTTGACTTTGATTTGCAATTACAACCGAGGAATGTATTGAACATTGTGTGTCTTAAAAATTTTTAATTAAGTGAATTCTTATTAATTGATCTTCTTTGCCGGTGAAAGATAATCGTCTTTGCACTCGTCAAAATCAGATTCAGATTTAATCTATATATACATTATTATACATGTATATATATCGACAATAAAACAAACCACATTTCATTCCTCTGCCCGTTTTTTCCAACTCCATCCTCCAATGAATTCTGTTTTTGCATAGGTTGACTTAAAATACCTTAGAAGGTGAAATATGATTGCAGTAAGAATATTCTGTAAACAAATATCTGCATATTTAAAGAAAATAATGTCAAAATGCCAAATTGAGCGCTGTGTTGAGAAATTGAGTATCACTTCAGAATTCGTAGCGTCTTAGCCATGTTAAAAACATATTCAGTTAAAAAATTAATTTCAGTACGTCTTATAAAGCTTAGAAGCAATAATAGTATTAAGCTTAAATACTCATTTACTGTATGCAACATTAATATTTTTTTCTCTTCTGCATTACAAAATAAGTAAAATATTCAATCCCCTTTAGATGTACGTACCTACACTAATAGTATGCGTAGGTCTGGTATTATTCCTACAAATTAATATTTACTAAGTCTGCCTTGAGACTGGTGTTTACCTAGTAGGTAAAAAGCATTGAGCTTGTCTAGGTATTTGGTTGCATACATTATAAATATTTTATTTGCAATCTTTGTATATTACAAATAAATCTTAAATACAAATTAAATGTATTAATTAGAAAGATACATAATTAAATGTGATACGTAATAAATAAGATACGTTTAATAACCTGGATCTCTTCCAATCCGGGGAACGTGAATTAACCGATTATGCTACAGCACACAGTACATTGACGACAAATTTTCGAACCTATATGTTAAACTTTTCAAATTGGTACATCTATCGATTCATTATTTGAAAACCATCTACTTTATTTTTACAGAATCTCAAATACTTTTGAGTAATCTGATAGGAGACATCTGAATTAACAATTAATTTTTATTAAATTTACGTCATTGTTGATACACTATGTTGTACAAAATATATTATTATGGAGAACACATTCTCATTGTGAAGTTGTAATTATTCAGAACAGACGGTCTGTGGTATTTTAAAAACAAATTAAATGTATTATTTACAAAGATATGTAACCATTGTTGTTGCTACCGGGATACAATATTTTGCGATAAAATTGATTTTATATGTATATTTTTATAATTAATTCATTTAATTTTTATTTTAAAATATCACAGACTGTTCTGAAGAACTGCGACTTCACAATAAGAATGTGTTCTCCTTAAAAAATAAATCATAAACAAATAATATATTTCACATTATACACATAAGATTAATAAACCTAAAATGACATAATGAATCTGAAAAGTTGTAAGAATACTTGCATGGAAAAGTGTCCAAATGGTATTTGTTAACCCTTCCCAAACCATGCAGTAACACAGGTCTACCATTATAATTAAACCTGTAATATTTCGGTAAATACATGCAATATAAAATTCATATTTTAGATAACCCTAAAGAAAATATTGGCCCTTAGGAATGACTAGTGAAAAACTAATTATGAAAAGAGAATCGTACAAAAACAATTATTTTTTCCATTTAATCCGTTATAAAGTTAATACGTTGGTAAAAATATAATTTGAGATATGAAAGACTGAGATCACACACTATTTTCATAGTGAAAAAAACAACAAACATAAATATAATTGTCTCTTTCTCACTAATTAAATGAAGAGAGATAAGAAGGAAGGACACATTGTATAGGACGTAATGAATGCTCTAAATTATGTTATTAATCTTTTTTTTAAAATTGAATGCTTAATATTTAGAGTAAATTCGTGCCATTAAAGTCATTTAAGCTAATAAAAAACATTTTTTCTGTTATTTACGGGTAACACGAGTTGACAGCATGGCTGCGTTCGGGTATTTTGTATCATGGTACGGTAAAGGTTAACAAAACTCGCAATATTCCAAAAAGCATACTGCCGCAGCGGTCGCGCGCGCCTTCGGTCACAAATCTTATCCGACGTTTTTGATGCTTTTATGTAAATCGCGTGTCATGTGTGCTTTATTACCGGCCGAGTATTATTATTAGCGTGACAGGTGGATTTTGAATTTGAATTCTTCCAAACAACAGAGGAAATTATTTAGACGAGAATTGTGCAGGCTTATTTTTCGGTTTTTCGTAGAGTTCGGTTCGTGTCTCCGCTGAGCGTGACGGCGGAAATATTCAACGTTTATAGCGAGTGACGGCATTGCCGAGGCTACTTCAACTTCAGAATTAATATATAGAATTTAATCTACTTGGACATTAAAAATATATTCACATATCGAGCAATCTAGATACTTACATATAATACTTATATTATATAATAGATAAATTGTGGAGTTAACTATGATGATTTAAGAATAGCCAGTTAACCTCCTACGTAACTTATGATGTAATTTAATGGTTCTTATAATTTTTAATTTATTTAAGTGACCAATTAAACTTACTATCTTGCCGTTTCCTCACAGGAGTAATAATAATAGTATTAATAATAACATTGGATAATTTATATAGCTCAATTTATGTAAAAAATGTTCTCAAGGGCACTTTATACATAAACTCCAACACTAATATTTAATATTAATTGTTGTTTGAACTTGTAGGTATGACTTTGTGAAAAGGTGCGTTTTCAGCATTTAAAAAAAAGGCATTAAGGCACCGTTGCTTATAACGGAGGGCATTAAGTTCCACGCTTTTGAGCCTGCCACCGCAAATGCCCGTTCACTGAACTTAGACTTCTGGTCGATTCTACAATCCTAGGGAAGGCAAACAACGTCACATTATTCTAAACTGGCATATCTACTTTCATAGATTTTCTCATGCACGCTTTAGATTGTCGAAGCCTTTAACAGGGGCGTTTAATATCTGGTTTATCTGATCATGGCTAATTTTCCGCGGACATTCTTGTTGCTTTTAATACTTTCCTAAAATATTTTCATTATCATTCTCTTCTCGGTGCTAATTAGAATACGCAATTATAAACACTAAATATACGTAAATAAAAAGCGTATACCTTCCCGCCCCACTTCAGCAGGAATTCCATTTTCCAATTCTCAACTTCTTGTGTTACTATAGATGAAAGAGCAAGGAAGCCATTAGGCTCCGGTATTCTGCAAGCACACAGATCAAAGTAAAAAAAAAGACTCTCCTCAGTTATATGTTTCATATGACCAAACCATTTCAGCAATACTTTCTCAATTCTATCGACTATCCTAAAAACCGAACTACATTCGCTCTTAATATGTTAATACTTTATACATAGATACACACGCGCTTGAGCGACCACATTTCCACTGCATTTAGTCTACTTTCGTTCTTTTATTTGTCAATTTCAGGCATCTTGTTACGGTTTGTAGGTATCACACCTCAGAGAAACATCTAGATCAGATGTCTGTTTCTTACTAGCAGAAAGCAATCGGCCATTAACACATAATTGTCTTTGAAATTGATAAAAAATTACCTATTATACACAATTATATTCATGACGTCAGCCTCACTGGACTAATATTTTTTGCAAGCAGATGCTACTTTATAAATTAAAAATATATCTACCTACATGAAATAAATGGACATTAACAATTTTGATTTGAGTATATATTATGATTTTTATTAAAATTAAATTAGAATTATTTGAAAGTATTTCGAATTAATAATTAGTTATTTAGCAGAAGTAAAATTTTAAAAATCTTTAAATGGTGCAGATTTTTTTGTAAAATATTATTGCAATCTAACAAGGGGTGATATTGGAATTAAAAACATAAATTGATATTTTTATTATATAATATGATTAATTGCGTAAGTGATTCAAAAAATCGTTGTGCGATGGGTTGTACCAAGAGTTCAACCATGACCGGATCCATCTATGGCCAGATGTGTTCATTTCTATGTGACCCTGAAATATCTCGCAAACGGTTGCCAAGTATTATTATTATTATTCAATCACCAAAAAATCATATTAGTATTGTCTCGACCAAGTACCAAATTAATAATATTTTATTAACTTCTTATCTAATGTAATTCGTTATGTTTTTACCATATACATAAAACTTAAATACAGGATGAATATTATGTTCCAGATCGATTTTGTTTGGTTGCCAATTTGGTTTGACAGATATTTGGCAGTTTGCACTTGGCAGTCGTAGAGAATAGTTGATTACAATTTATTATGGAGCATTTAACGTCTCAACAACATGTTGAAGTTAATAAAACATTTTTTATAAATAATAATGGCAATGTTGTAACTAAAAATCATTTCCATAAGTGAAAATAACGATTTTTTAATTAAAAAAAAACATAGATAATTGTAGAACTATAAACAGCTTATGTGTAAAGCGCCCTTGAGGTGAAAGTTTTTACGAAAATGGCGCTATACAAATTATCCATTATTATAAGGTGTAACCTATCGGTGATGCAAAGTGAATCCTAAAGATTTGTGTTAAGATATACATTTATTGTAAGAAGTACGCTGGAATATAACATCACTGTGTGGTCTCCCTACTATGGTTCACTTATTATAAAAATCGAAAGAATCGATTTATCAATTTTAAATTGCATATTTCGATAGAAAATATAAATTACGATTATTTTATGAGTCTACTTCATTTGAAAAAAATAGCCCGGAGGAGAAATGTGAGCGATATTATATTATTTCTAGATAAAACTATTAATAGCATGTTGGACTGCCCTGAGTTGATACAAATGGTTTCATATAAAGTACCAACTCAAACGAGACAATATGAAGTGTTCTTTGTAGGTACGCATATAAATAATTACGCTATTAACTCACCAATAATACGGATGCATCGGCTTGGTAACAAGTTGAATTTCGTTGACATTTTTCATTACAGAAGCATACCTGAATATAAAAAATATTTGTACGTAATTATACTTAGTTTTTAAAATATTATATTTAAACTGTTAAATTGAAATGTTCTGTTATATTTAAATTAAATACATTTATATTCTTATTTAAAAGCCCACAAGGTCGTTGATGGAAATAAATAAATGAACGGTGATCGCTATCGTCACGTGTTGGAAAACTTCTTGGTGGCCGAATTGGGTCGACTGGACCTGCAACACGTGTAGTTTCAAGAAGACGGTGCCACCTCGCACACAGCTCAAGTAACGCTTGAAATTTTGCGAAAAAAATTCTGTAGAGATACTTGAAAGGAAAGGTTTACGCCAATAAGCCAACAACAATTCCGACGCCACAGGACAATATTCGAAATGAAATTGCTGAAATAACACGCCAAGTGCGCAAAAATGTTGGTTAATATTGTTAAAAGAGCACGCATTTGTGCCGCTGCTAGTGGCGACCACTTGTCATATTTCAAACATAATTGTAATAAACAAGATTGCTTTGAATATAATATTCACCCTGTATATACTCAATGAAAAGGGTCCCTTTATCTAAATACGAGGTTTTTTCTTATAGAGAGATGGCACGCCACAAAATTGAGTCATTCTAATGAAGTATTTACATTACTAATATTAAAAATATTAAATATAACTCTTTTATAAATACAATTTTAAAGTAATAAGTAAACAATGTATATATTAATTATTAATTATTTATATAGTTTTATATAACCAGCGAAAGTATAATATTAGAATTTAAAATAAAAGAGATCCAATTAAATACTTATATTATAAGGTGTTAAAATTTAAATTAAGAATGTTTTGTGTTTCATTTCATAAGCACAGCTTCGGGTTTTGCCGACACCGTTATAAAATTACAATACAATTTCACTCGCATTCACACATTTCCCATTTTTCCATCTATAGTTTAAACTGTCGTATATAAATTATAGCTGAAATACCCGGCGTTGAACAAGCAGGAAATTTTAACATTCAGAATTTTTAAGTAATATAAAAAAAATTCACGAAGGTTTCTTCTAGAGGTCGTTCTATTTTCAATATCTCACCACTCCCCAGTAATCCTTTCCCCCGCAACTCTCCACCACGAACCTTCCTCCTCCTCCTCCGTAAGTAAGTTAGCCTCAGTAATCCCATTACTGTGCCCTTAGAACCTTCCATTTCAAGTATCGCGTGCGTTATATGTGTAGACAGACATAGGATCAGCCCTGCATAGAATATGTTAAATACTTTTTGTTGATTTGTACATTATTTCATATTGCATATATGTCATTTTACCTTTATATTCGTTTAGATATTCACGATAAGGTTGCATTAGATTCTAGATTCTGCAATTATCTTCAAATAAAACGCGTGTACGTTTCGCAGGATGCCAGCCATTAAATATATTCTGTGATAAAGTACATATACAAGATTTGTTTAAGTACTATCTATCTAAGTATCTTATAATTTCATAGTCAGTTTGTATGGGTTGAGGAATTAGCAGAGGCAGGGAGGGGTAGGGTAGAACTGGTAGAACTGGCAGAACACGAGTGTCGTCACTGTTGAACAATATCTCGCGGTCGAGGCTCGCGTCAGATTATGCAAGAGGACTCGACTCGATGTCAGATTTGAATAGGACATGACATTTGTCACAGGGCGCCTCCTGGCGACCCGAGCCTCCGCCGGAAACAATGAATACAGCCTGATGGCCGAAAACAAATTATAATAAAGAATAACCTGAAGCCTTATTCAAAGCAATATGGCGCTGAGCGTGTTTTGAATATTTGAATACTACACGCCCGATTTATATTCAACCGTTCTTCTACGTCTTTTCAAATAAACATTCTTTGTTTTCGGCCCCTGGCCGCTTTGTATGCATTCATTACGACTAACTTGTCTGCCTACAAAAATGTATTAAATTATTTTAATTTTATTACGCTTACACCGTACGAATTTTCAATAACATTCTGCGACGTGCAAACACGTCTGTGTCTATCTTATATCTACATAACTAATCTTTTATTCACACTGCATTTCATCGAAAATAGTGAATTTTTTATAGTTCTAGTGCAGAAGTACAAGATGTTACGTAATAAATACTGGCTAAATTATGTTATACAAGTAGTTGCTTTAAATAGCTAAAATATACGTTTTTAAGTAAATGCTCGTTGGATATATAAAATATTTATACAAGTTAAATGAATCAACTAGAAAGATATAAGGAAAAAATTATCTATCCAGAAAATATTTAGTTGCTTACCGGGATTTGAACCTGGACCTCTTCCTATAGTTTACCATTTCGATATAGTCTTGTAATCTTACCATTTAATACATTAATATTGGTTACTTTTAACAAATTAATAAAAAATAACATATTAAATTGCGGAAACTGAAGGAAGTGGAGTTTGCGGTGGCAGGCCCAAAAGCGCGGTATTCTGTTCACAGTCATAAGAAACAGTGCATCATAGACTTTATTTAAGAAGAAACTAAAAAAGTTATTTCCGTAAGTGAAAACAACAAATTTTAATTAATAATTGCAGAACTATAAACAGTTGATGTGTAAAGCGCACTTGAGATGAAAGTTTTTACGAAAATGGCGCTCTGCAAATTATCCATTATTATTATTATTATGACTATTTTAATGTGAAAGGTTGATAACAGATAAACAAGCGATCAATATGATTTTAATGATATTTAAAAAGAATACTTGTGAAAATAGTCTAGCAATTTTTTTAAACTACATTAAATGGCAGCCCCAAATAAGATAGATATTGAATAACAGGGTTATGAAACATCAAAAATCTATAATTTACATGTCAGTTTATTTAAGAATTCAGCGTGATACACACGCCGCACGTCACCAGCCGTGGCCTAGGCGTAATCTCTAGCGACTACAGCGTCTGACTAGAATTCAGATTCTTTCAGTTCTCTTGTTCGAATCTCACTGGCAGCGTGATTTTTTAGTTATTAGTATATATAAAAATATATTATTAATTTTGGTCACATGGTCATGCAATAATTTAAAATTTAATTTTCGTATTATCATTTATTATTTTATAAAATACCACAATTGCCACTTACGGTGGTGTACACTCACTACATTTAGCCAAGACATAAATCGTTCGTTTTTTTTTCCGAATGTCCGTCAGTCAGGTGTCGATAAAAGCCTGGCGGCAAGATTATGCGACAAAGTGCGTGACAATACTATTTGAAAATATGATTTCAAATATATTTTTGTACACGTTAAGGCAACACGGCGACAGTTGGCGACTAACAAAAAATAAAGTAAAAATTGGCGAGTAATAGGAAAAATGTGTTCTGTTTTCATTGAAATTATATAATAAACAGAAAATCAATTTGGAGGTTAACATATTCAGTTTAACATTTTTCTTAGATTTGCAACATGTGTGCCGCTATGCATACTTATGTAGATAGATGATACGTATGTATTAGTTTATTGAATCCTCCACTTAGCGATCAATTCAAACAAATTAACTTAGATTTGAAACAAACTGATCATTTCCATAAAGTGTTTTTTGCTAGGTGGTTAGGTTGGAAAACAATTGAGTATATAAAAATAAACTAAGTAAAAAATACATTCTACGATTCTTATTATTTTACAAATTGCACAATATAGGATTTTATATGTAGTGTATTTTGGGCTATTCTGTAGTGTGCATTCGACCTCTCTAGTGCACGTTTACGCAAGAAAGATGCTTGTTTTATGAAATAATAATTAACTAGGATGTGGCTCGAAGTAAGACTCAAAGAGGTCGGAAGTTTGATCTTCGATCCAGGAGACCAGCAAGTCGGATCTATTTTAGATATATCTTATTCGTCTTCTTTAGCGGCTTGGTGAGACGTAGAAATACGTAATCGTAGTCACTATAGAGCACTATTCATCCCTTGACATCGCTGTTGTGGTCCAGTTTGCTGGGAATTCGCCTTCTTCTTTCAGGTCTGTCTTAACATTATCCGCCCATCATCCGTGTCTCGGTCTTCCCCTTGTTCTTGAGCCTGTTGGTTTATGTATGGAGGGCTCTGAGCACGTTTTGCTCTCGCTAAAAATCATGCCCACTGCAGCTTTCTTGTTTTCAGCTAATCAGGACATCTACGTCATTAAATATTCTTCTTTTAATCTTTTAAAATTGAGACGCGCGGATGTCTCTACTGAGCAGGAACTTAAGGTTATGGACAGACTCTGCTATTTGCTCGAGACGAATCCTTAAATTTTTTGGGCAACTTGCGGGATGGGACGAAGGACGAAGAGGAAGAGAAAGATACCGTCCCCGTTGGACCGATCAAGTGGAAAAGGCAACAGGTACTTCTTTGGTTACAGCCCTAAGATCTGCAAGATGCCGAGAAAAGCGGAGAAGCATAGTCAAGAGGATAGGAGTTCGTGGAGATCGCGATCCTCAGTCATGAGGGACCGACGTGGATGATGTTGCGCACAGACCGCGAGCGAATTTGTGAAAACAGCAAACAGTCGGAGAGAAATTTGTTTTTTGATACTCGTAATAGTGACGAGATTCCAGGAAGATGGCAGAATGAGTTAATTCAGTTTATTAATTGGGGTCTTCGCGCCCGACGGTTTCTCGAGTGAGGCCCCCAACTGGTGAAATCCCGTGCGACACAGATGATGATACGACAATACAGATACGTACATAGAATATATTTCATGTAATTTTTTTTACTTATTTCAATCTAGCTTCTGATATGAAAATATGATTAACTTGCTAATCTCCTGGAATGCGGCGAATGTCAACCACTAGAACAACAAGCACGGCTGTATAATATGTAAGGATATTGGGCCCCCTTCGTTTTGGGCCCCATACTTGTGCATGTATTGCACTTGCCCAGTTGCAGCACTGGTTTCGGGACTAAAATAATATTATATAGTATTAAATGCGCGTTGTCCACGCTTAATGCAACACGGCAGTTTAAAGTAACCACCCATTATTGCCCGGCGCGTTTTATTATTTTAAGTAATATCCACCGAGGCTGCGTGATTGATTTTTTTTCTAGGAACCAAATTAATTCGGGCTCTCGCGAGAGCCGCTGGGAGTGCTCCATTAAGCCACTTTTCGCCGAGCCGGGCTCATCACCGGTACGGAGAGTGCATTTGTACAAATTACTGTAATTTTTCAGATTATTTTCGCCCAAAGAATATCATCGAACGGCTTTCGGGCGAAACAAATCGGTTCCGTAAAAAAAGTTCCGATCAAATTGGCCGCCTAAGTGGGCTGGACCGCGATTATTCCTGTGACAGCAGTTATCTACACATTTTTGGACGACCGAATTCCCAACACGTAATGTGCCTTCACCACCATTCACAAAACGAAATATTCGCAAGTACAAGCAATATAAAATAAAGCAATTCAAATAATGTAATAATATAATATAATAATAAATATATACCGGCTGCACCCGGTGGACACGATCACACAATGCGTTCACAAATTTTCAGAATATTTCCACAAATCTTGCACCCTTCTATTATATTACGAGACTCAGTCTGCTATCAGTCTTATGCCGTTTAGGTGGCTCTAGCATTAATTTCTGAAGCAGAACAATCCTACGGACTGAGCCATCCCATACCCATACATATTATGACTTGTAAATAAAGCAATTATCATAGATAACTGCAGCATATGTTAATTCTGATTACTTATTAACTCAGGCTCTAGAATAAATTCCCACTGTAGATAAAGTTATTTTCTCATTTAAATTACCTTTTACCTCCCCAATTCACGTATTAAATACTTAGTAAAGTAGTTCATAAAAGTGTCAATGTGAACATTGATGAACTCGGACCATTTCGGATTGGAGACGTGGCGTGATTACGTGATTGTGATGATTATGTCTTTCAGATATAATAATAATAATAACAATAGCAATAGCAATATCAATAGTAATAGCAATAGCAACGGCAATATCAATAGCAATAGCAATAGCAATAACAACAGCGTGATCGGGTTTTTTTTTATGAAGACCCGATTCGCCATAAATACATATTATATAATACGTTAAAGTTACGAAATATTACTTATGTTATGAAAATAAAAATATATAAATAAATAATAAGTTCACACATATATATAAATATAAACAAAACATAAATACTTCAGTCACTGCCATTATTATATTTGTAGCTATTCTGTAGTCGTTGCCATTCTCTGGCCAGGGAACCAGCTTTCCATGAGAGTGCCGTTTGCACGAAACAGTTGGTGCTGAGCTCCAGCCGCAGCTTTACGCCCGCAACTCGATGTCTCAGAAGCGGAACATTGTAGATGCGCTGCAATAAAGCGCCAATCCGAACAGTATTCTATATGAGTTGTTGTACTGAATTCGGAGACGTAAGGAGTAGACCTCACTTGCTTGTATTTCGATCAGAGCTCGCAGGTATACATATATATATATATATATATATATATATATAAAGTGCAACGATTCTCATTTAAATGTAAGATTCTTCAGTCATCCAGAAGTTTAGAAAACTGTAAATATTGGCCTACTGAAACTAACTGCACACTACGGAACACTACGAATATTCATATTCACGGAGTCTTATATTTGATATACTTATAAAAATATTCTTATTCTTCAGCCCACGTCCACACGATATTGGATTGGATTAACGCTTGCTACTACTTTCTCTCCTCCGCATCCAGCTGTTTCCTGCAATTATTTTATTTCATTGGTCAAAGAAGAGTCGAGGGACGACTTATTTTTACCTCGACGATTGTCGCTCGTTCGGTAAAGGCGACCAGACCAATACTCTAGCTTTATTATTCTAATTTGGTCTTTAGCGAAATGTATTTAAATTTAATTTCATCTACGAGCACAGTTCATGGCTGGCTGGGTTACCCTCAACTTGTTTGTGATGACTGTTGCATGTTTCTGGGCATTTGCTAACCTGACTAGAAAGTCACTCAAAAATCATTGAATCATTCTAGACTAAAAAGTTAGACGACGCAAAATTGAATAGAAAACAGATATTTGTTTGTCTTGTTTAACGTTGTGTTCTTTAATTGTTCGAGTCACAGATCGAGGTGAAAATAATTTATAGTCGCGAGTAGTTTGCGCCAATTACACAACGCAGAATAATTATTGCATTCACAGCTTATGAACACAATTACACATTGTTTCCCCTGCGAAATAAATATAGGCCTAGTTCTTATTTCTAGCAAAGGGCAAACCGACGACTAAACAATTAACTCAACAGCCTCGTGGTCAATTATTATCTTTCACCGAGTAACGTTTTTTAAAAAAAATGTAATGCTCGCGTAGGTGAAACATGGTTCGAATGAATGATATCGCAGTACCGTAGACCGCTGGCTGAATTAATCTTAGACTAAAGTCACTCGCAACTAAAAAAATCTTTTTATTTATTTATTAGTAATTATATAATACAATGTAAAAATATGTTTGGACTGTGCCCGTCTCACTAGAGAAATTTTGTGTCGAGACGGGCATACTTTACAAGCAATTGTTCAATTAATTAGAATTACAAGTAGTAGGTAGAATTACATTTATTACTAGATAGGAGGTGTATATGAAGAACAATTTTAAAGTGGACATAATTTTTGTTTCACTTTGTAGCAATATTATATTAATATAGGTATGAGTCAATATGTTAATATTATACTATATTTGAGCTGTAAACAAATGTAAAGTGTGGTGCACTATAAATGCTACTATATATCGTTTAATTGATAAATGTTGTGAGAGGTGAGATGGGGGGGGTATTACACCCCTACCGACAGCTTCAGCCGAGAGCATGAGATTTGTGGACCACTTTCATTAGAATCTCTTACCCACCTTTTGTTAAAAACGTTTTACCTCCATCACTTGTGGATAATTTTTTTTATTAAATGTGGGTACATGTGAAGAAAGGTTATAATATATAATTACTAATTTTAAATAAATTAAAATGAATTAATTTATGATCACAAAAAAAGTTATCAATTTAGTATACAAAATAAAGAAAAATAATTCATAATTCTTTGACGATGTGTAAATTAACTTCGATCCAGTTTCCATGCAAATTGCATCATAATATTTGAGGTTCATCCTTTACCTTGTAGGTCCATGAAATCAAATGATTGGCTACCGCAACATTGGTCCTGAGTTTTGTACTTCCATATTCATGCTGGTTCATCTGTATGGGGATCTCACAATATCATTATCTTACGCTATCCTGCTTGTATAGTTAAATTGGTTTTGACACCATAGAACCGCCATGAAATTTTTGCCATGTATGAAAATTCCATAAGTAAAACAGCTAACAGCACGTTTCTAGAACAGAAGAATTTCACAATGCAAAAATCAGTAAAAAAATGTCATAAGTAAAAAAGAAAACTGCACGTTTCTAGAACAGAAGAATTTCACAATGCAAAAATTAGTAAAAAAATGTCAAAAGTAAAAAAGAAAACTGCACGTTTCTAGAACAGAAGAATTTTACAATGCCAATCAGGGACGCACACATCACACACAGGGGTACGAAAATTTATATTCCAAGTATTATTACCCTTTTTACAAGGCTGGATGATAAAAGATACCAGAAACGAGGCGCATGAATCGCGGAGACCGCCCGTCTATCAAAACCGGAACTCTGTTCATTTGCGCAGGCGCAAGGCTTGGGGATACCATACGCAGAACGGATGGCGCGCACTAAAAATAAGTGACAGTACCAGCGTAACGCCACAATGTATCGATACGTGACCTATACATACGTGACATACATGAGTGTCACAGACCATTAATAGTAAATAGTTATTTGACTGTGATTGTGACGATGATTGGTAACTGAGATTTAACGATTATTGATAACTAAGACTTTACTGTTGGAGGTTTACTTTCTAGGGTACCAATACATGCTCGAAGAATCACGAATAATCAGTTACCAATCATCGTCACTACTCACAATCACAATAAAGGTTTAAATAACGATTTAACCATCACAGACTGACGGTGAAGATAAGCTAATGGAAAATAAAAAAACTGTGATTTAAGATTCTGCATTTATTTTTGAGTGATTGTCGCATGCATCCCTTGGCGGCATACCGCACTGGTTGTACGAATAATCAAACGATAATTTTGAAGTATCTCCAGTAATGTTTGCTGATTCCAGGATTAGGAAAATTCCCACTTGAAAATATGATAATAATTATAAGTGAAATAAATTAATTGTTTATGCCAGATAGTTTGTTAGCATGCATAAATGAACTTCCACTAACGGATAAGGTACTTACGCATATTTTTGTTGAATCACATATTTTCTGGTCACTTACTCAAAGCACAAACATTGATTTATAAATGCGACTGATTATCAGAATAATTTATCTTTATCGCTTTTCCTTATTCATACTTTAATATCCACCTTTTTTCGCACACTCAATTGACGTAATTTACAGAGTTTTGTTCCGATATATGATTCACGTTAGCATAAGGAATTTCTTGTTCTTTTAACGTTGTTCGTTGTTGACTTTTATTTATCGGCTTTTTGTTTAATTTTTTATTTGGCGTTCACGGTTCAATAAATGAAACCAGTGATCACGCCAAGTTTCGTTCTTTCTCCGGCCTTATTATAATATTTTGTTTGTACATACTACTTTGCAAATCCATGAATCTGTTAGTCACGATACGGTAAGGCCCGCACATGACGCCGAGTAATTCCCGGTGAAGCCGGCGAGTGAAATTACGGCGCTGAACAAAAACAGTAATTGTAACACGGTTAAGTATTTTGCGCCTTGTCCTGTATATAAAAACACTTTGATAAGTTGCTAACTATTTGATTATAAAGTTGACTTTAATAATCTAGATATCACGATCATCAGAACGAAGGATAGTGCGGCGTGTTTAGTAAAAGAGCAAATTCTTTCGTTAGTCCTAGAAATACCACTGAAATTATATAATGTTGCTTTATACGAAGGGTGTGTTTATTACTTTCGATAATTTTATAACAGTTGTTTATATCAGGGGAACTTATTTACTTCGATACTGATCAAATAGCACACTTAATTATTCCACGCATGTATAAATAACGGAAAACACTGGTATAGTAAAGCTGGTTTCAGAATCAAACGTTGGATATCATAAGGGACTATTCACAATCTTCACGCTGTTGGCTGGTTTATTGTTAATAGATAAGTACATATAACAATTCCACAGAGTTCTATTGAAGCAATTCTCGGCATTGGCAATTTGATTACGGAGTTACCTTAAATGTAGTGGTCTTTCGAGTCAGGGGTTAATACATCACTTTCCCCTACCACTCAACATCTTCCTGACAGACAAATAAGGCATGTCTATGTCAGTTTATTCTGTATGGACGGACATGAACAGTGTGATTTAACATTTTACCACGTGACCAGTAATGAAAAATTCACGTTTCATATTTAACAATATAAATATTTGCATTTATAATCATTGGCAACATTAAGTATTAAAGGTTATTCATGATTTAACAGTACGTACAACCGGCAATAACAGGGCTGTTAATGTTTTTGAGTTTATTAAAATATTTATGTACTTTCCTATTCACTAAAATATTAATAAATAATGACAATGTATTTTTATGCGTACATTTAATAAACACATTTCAAAATTTATGTTACAGAACTATAAAACCTAATTTAGTAAGTAAGATATATTTTAGGTAAAAATGAGGTACTCAAATGAGTTGGCGTGTAATCTATAAATATTTCTCTCCATTTTTTGGTGGGTTATTGTCACTACTATAGTTTCGAGAGGTGAAGTCCCTCTCATCATCAGGTGAAAACTAAAATAATTATGATACACTATGAAGTGACCGTTATGTCAATGAATGATGTGTATCTCCAATTCTAACAAAATATGTAATTTTAACTAAATTGATATTATAACTTTCATATTCAAAAATATTTCGATCCTTGATAATCAATACATTATTGAATATTTAGCCCAGCCACACGAATCAAGTGCGATTATCCAATCACCGTTTACTTTTTCAATTGTGTACCTAAAAATAGGTTTTTATATTGATTTTTCAGTCAGTCATTTATTACAACTCAATCGTCTTAAGTATCGGGCTATTTTAATCTCTTATTATACCTACAAGAAAGTGTGTATATAAAATTTAAATACGTGTAACTTAATTATGTATGCACGTATATACGTACATGTAAGCTGATTGCTCAACATAAGTGAACGATAGTAAAAAACTTGAGGGGTCGGTCACTTTAGACTACTCTAATCACTTTGTTTTCTCCTGTGCTGCGTCATTGGTCACATTATAATCCAAGAAGCAGGGCGTATGGACTTGATTATTACCGCGACTCGACTGTTTAATTGTTGGAAGCGCTCGTAGAGTCAATCAGTTGACAATCAGATCTCCCGACGTTCGTGTTCGTGCTCCCATACAATTGTATGGTGTATGCGCACGCCAATACATAGCAATGTACATTAATATCGACCGATAGTTGTTCAACTGTTTTTTTATTTTTTAATCGTGCAACTGTCGTGTCGATAATATGCCCACTCCCATATGATCCAATAGGCTTTTAACATACAACTATATAGTTGAGCGATTAAAAATTGTACGTATACACATAACCTAAATGTCTGACTCTCATAGAATCATGTCCTAACCATTTATGTAGACTTTTCTTCTTTCCACCTATTGTGTATTTTACACAAAAACTGGCATGTGATTTAATAAAATTTCGTGTCGATTTAAAAAATTAAATTAATTTTACTCGCGATGGTCTTATATAATTTTCTAATTTCTTCGCATCTCATATTTGGACGAGTTTATCTTGGAACACAAACCGTAAATACCCTCAAAATAGCGGAAAATTTAACCCAACGCGTTGGGTGCCCAAACTTGGGGTGATTGAATTAGAGCAAGTTTAGCGCACTTTGGCACATTACTACAATTAATTTCGACCATCTTACAACGTATTTTTAGCACTCGGCTCAAGCTCTTCTAGCTTCTTCCAGACATGTTAAAGCCCATTCACACCCGTGTAACAAATGGATAATTCAAAGAAAACAAATCACCTAAAGTGATTCATTAATCTACACGAGATGTATCAATCATCTACCGAGATGCCGTTGCAAGCAGACAGGTCCAAATAGGTCGAAATATAAAACCTCTCCCCCTTCACGAGTGATTGCTCAAGTAGCTATTTTTGAAGCGATCTTTTGAAGTGATCGCAAAGTCGGGCCGCGAGTGATGTTTTTCAAATCTACTTTATGGGTTTTTCAGACAAAAAAGTGTGGATTTATCATTCCCGAAGCGACGACAAGGATAACATGTGTTCTAGTTTACGCTGGGAATATCGTTAACTTCAGCTCATCTTCAATTAAAAAAAGGAATAGTCGTTAACTTTCGTTTCGGTCTGTTGATACTTCTCATTTTCGAGAGAGAAAATTGGCTCGAAAAACTCCCGGAGT
This sequence comes from Eubasilissa splendida, assembly GCA_031772225.1. Taxonomy (NCBI): domain Eukaryota; kingdom Metazoa; phylum Arthropoda; class Insecta; order Trichoptera; family Phryganeidae; genus Eubasilissa; species Eubasilissa splendida. The sequence continues at coordinate 2,683,491 of CM062853.1, read as the reverse complement.
TTGTTTTTGAGAAAAACGAGAATCGGTCGAGCCATGCTAATTGTGCCTGCTTAGAAAAGAGAAATTAGCGTCATTTGTGATGTGTCAAAAAGTGTGATTATTTTTTACGCATTAATGTCAATTACTATCTCAAAGCATCCGGCATCGCTAGTGGTAATTGATATTTAATTCAGTATTTTTAAATTATTTTAATAGCTTCACATTACAACCGTATATAAAAATAGATACATTTTTGTTCTAGAAACTATAGCATTACAAAGAAATAAAATATATTAAACGTAAAAATAAAACAATAAGTAAATACAACATATCTTTATTTACGTTTTCTTTAGAAAATATTAACTCATCAGTACTGACGGAAAATTAATTATGTTCCCGCAAACACTAATCGTAATTAAAATCACGTACATATTTCAATACGTCATCTTCCACTTACATTTTTATATTGAGAATCTTCCATCGTATTTAATAAATATAAAGTAGCCCTTTTCATTATGAACACAAACCAAAAAGGAAATAAAGCGCCATCTACCTTATAATATTGTAACGTTGTCAATATATATTAAGCGCTTTATAGAATAGATAATTTGTTGAACCTCAGATTCGAAGAACGAGTCCGATAGAAATATATTACATATTATTAAATTATTGTATTCTGATAGGCTGGTAGTTAAATTTATTATATTAAGGAGAACACATTCTTATTGTGAAGTTGTAATTATTCAGAACATAAGTCTGTGATGTTTTAAATACTAATTTAATGTATTAATTATAAATATATACATATAATCCAGGTTCGAATCCCGGTAGCGCAAAAACAATATTTTTCGACAAAATTGATTTTATATGTATATATTTATAATTAACACATTAATTTAGTATTTAAATTTATTATATATTCTTCTTCTTCATGCGCCGTCTTCTGTCGAAGGTTGGCAACCAAGTTGCAGTATGCTCATTTATCTCGCGTAAGATGTATAAAACTTCCGGCGTTTTGGACATTGAGTCACTATCTGAGGTCATAGCCAAGATAGACTCTTTCTATCCACGCCTGTACTGCCTTCTATATACTCCTGCGTAATGAGTTGTAATTGTAAAAGATCATACAGAGTAAATATTATGTTCAAGCCCGGTTTTGTTTGGCAGACATTTGTCAATTCGCATTTGGCAGTCGTAGGGAGTAGTTGATTACAATTTATTATGAAGCACGCCTCAACAGCGTGTTGAAGTCATTAAAACATTTTATCTAAATAATAATGGCAGTGCTGTAACCATTAATAGTGATCGCTACCGTCACATGTTGGAAAACTTCGTGGTAGGCGAACTGGGTCAATTGGACCTGTAACATATGTGGTTTCAACAGGACGTTGCCCCTCACACACCGCCCGAACTACGCTTGAAATTTTGCGAGAAATTTTTCCCGGCCGCATGATGTAAAAAAGTGATGGTATTGACTGGCCTCCCAGATCACCTGATTTGACGGTTCCCGATTATTTTCCGTGGGGGTACTTGAAAGAAAAGGTCTACGCCAATAAGGTAACAATAATTCCGATGCTACAGGACAATATTCGAAATGAAATTGCTGTGTTAGAATGTTACAAAAAATATTGTGCCGCTGCAGAGGCGACCACTTGGCCGATGTCATATTCCATACATAATTGTAATCAATCAAATACTCGATAAATAAAAACCAAATTGAAAAATTGTGTTTCATTTTCTAGTTATACTAAAACAACATCGGCCTGAAACAGAATATTCACACCGTATATTATTTTAGTTTTCTTTACTTATTCATGTGTCTTAATACCTTTTCCTTGGTAATGAGTTCAATCAAGGAGATCTTTAGAATACGTCGATACGGCCACATCTCAAATTCTTCCGGCATTTTAATGGTGGCTTCTTTTAACGTTTAGATTTCGAATCCATAGATAAACACGGGAACGACGTAGCATTTTATTGCCTTCTAATCAGTGGTCAGACTTATGTCTCGATTGCTAAAGAGATTTTTCATTTTCATATATGTGCTTCTCGCCACTTGAATTCTTATTATTAAATATATAATTGTAATAAAATATATTAATAATTGAATATATTTTACTTCCTCAGTTAAAGCGAAGGCTTGCATATTTAGGAATTACCTACCGGAAGATTTATTGCTCGTAAAGTTAATGTTGCGGTTTAAGTGCTTACTTTATATATCCTGTGAATATTATGACCAAAGAGTTAAACCAATGTTTCCAACCAAGTCTACGTCCAAAACACGTGTCATGTCACCCCTGGAACACATTTTATTTTACTTTATAGTTGGGCCGCGCGAAAACAACCATAAATTCAAATAAATCGAACGGAACGCCGAGATTCTAGACCGCCAAACAACCGAAACTTCCGGATCGAAGGACCAATGAAAGCTGTTACATCAGACGTCACTTCCGGTATTCGTTATGTATTATTCTATGAACTGCAGCAGGCAAACGGTAGACAGGATGGGATCCCCGTAAAAAATAATTTGCATAGTTATTAATGTTAATGCGAATTTAAATTAAAGGCAGAGGCTGGTTGGTTCAAAATCGATTATGAATAAAATAGAAAACTGACTCAAACCATCTCAAAATCTCAAAAGTAAGAATGTCTTTAAAATAAGACGTGAATTCTGGACATTTTTAATTGTACTTAATTCCTAACGTAGTATACAACAAATTTATGAAATGCTTAAAGATGATAGGAATTTGAAGTAAAATGTATAGGAGAGGAGCACCATGTTTCTTTGTACTTATATGATCGATTAAATTTCATTTGGGGTTCAAATTTGGATCTACATTATACATTTAATACGTTCTGATATTTTCAATTGCAACACATTGACAGGTCTTCTTTTTCTTTCACGGGATTACATTCCAGAGTGGGATTTGGTCTTCTCCAGAATGTTCTTCACTGACTCTTATCTTTGGCTATTCTTCCCCAGTTCCTGGACCTTCCCATTCTACTTCAGTCCTCATAGTCAGCCCACCTCTTCCTCGGTCTGTCTCTAGGTCGCTTCAACTGGTGCACCCACTTAGTTATGATTTTTGACAGTAACATAGTGACAATGCACATACCCATCACATTGTCATTCGGATATATACTATTTTTATAAGGTTATATAGAACAGCTGGATATGGATTTAATATTCAACTTCAGAAAATATATTTTAAATACAAGAAATGGGAGTAAATGTGATGTTTCAGATTGGGCCGTTGAAGTCATATATCAAGCGACCGTTCTTCATATGGTTGCAGAGTTACACAGAGTTGCAGAGAGAACAATAGGATTTCTACTTTACTGATCCCGCTCAGGTATTGCTGGATAGTCTTGGCACATGTTCTGCCATCACTTCGACCTCTCTACATGCCGGAAGCGGGATATTTCCACTTTAACTTAAACCGCCAATTTAATAGTGTTATCCAGTTATCAAGTTATCTAACGCCTTGTAAAGTGACTGATTTTAGTTAATTAACCAATTTAAGAATAAGTGAATGCACTGCAGAAGTACCTACTTAATACAATTTTCATATAAATTAAAAATTTCTCTAAGATTAACCAAATTTTCTAGCATAATAGTTCTTCTGCAGACTGTCTACAGTGTGCACAGAATTTATCACTAACAGCCGGCGCCAGCAGATTTATATGTAGGTAAAGCGTATATTTTTCTGCGTTATTGTGCATGTGCACATACTCTTATGGTACGTCTACATAAGAGAACGTGTACATAGTATTGTATTTTGTACGAAGAGAAAAATGACTCAACTGTTAAATACCGACAGGGGCGGACTTGTGACTTAAAATCGCCCAAGGTAGCTTTGAACTGCGTACTAAATTGAGTTGCATCCTTATATGTATATAGACCCCATTATTTAGTACACGTAAAGATTAAAAGAATAAAATAATAATTGCACTAAAATAATTTTCGAGTATGTATTGTGATTTAGCTTAATCTTGTTGATGTTTGACTTCTGTGCGCACTACATCTTCCATCGCTTCCGTTGGCGACGCGGGGCCCGGCGAGCAGCACTGACACTGTCGCCGATACGGCCGGCGTGACTGTATTTTTTCCGCCACGCCCCCGGATATTCCGAAGCGGGATTTATCGGCCGAGCGCAGGAAGTGAAGAACGATGTTCCGTGATTTATTCGGCAGAGGCACATCCCCCCAACCCTTTTGCCGGGCTCTCTGATCACATATTGTTATTTCCTTGGCGGCCTGCCCGGTCCTGCGGTCGCTAACAACGGATTCGCACTGAAGCAGGAGAGACCAATTTTTATCTCGGAAGATGGACGGATGTATAAAACTTATTCTCGATTGTGTAAGCTTTACAAAAGCTTATATAAATATTTCTGCTTTATATTCCGCAATTTAAATTTTTACATCTCTTATATTATATATTTTTCAATATTTTCATATTGCTCTCTGGATATTTTGTATATTATAAAAATACTAAATTTACAAAAGTAGATTGTTTTATTATTTTCTTTATTCTATTTACTGCAAATGTAATGTAATTTTTTTTTTATATCTATGAATATCGTTATTTTTTTAATATTAATATCTTCTGTTTTTTTAATTATCTTTATTGCACAAAAAATTAAAATATGTATATTAAATTTTGCGTTTCGTTTTTATCCTGTTATATCGGTATTGTTATTTTTTTATTCTGATTATTATCTTAAACTTTCATCTTATACACGACATTGGCATTTACATACCTACTTAGTAAAGCAGATATGATGTTTTTTTATTATTATTTGAATTAGGTATTTAAAAAAATTACAACCAGATATAATCTTATAAAATAGTAGTTTGTTGGTCTAGCGGTTAACACGCTGGCCTAGTGATCTAGTGGTCGTGGGTTCACGTCTCGTACCAAAGAGACCGACAAGTTAGTCCAATTTTCATAGCACAAAAATTTAGCTTAGTTTGAAAATAGTAAGAATATTGATGTGACATGTATTCCGTGTACGTATCTCTATTTAAAAAAAAAACATTTTTTTTGCGTTTCAGTGGCTCTGATCTGAAAAAAAAAAGATTCTGATGTTACGGGCATCCGATCGCGGCAAGTGATGACGCACGTATAGAACAATGCAAATATATATCGCAGTCATTCATAGGTGTGTTCTATTCTGAAGGTGTATATGTACTGTTATACACTTCCCGTCGGCTTATCCGATTGCTTTCAATACACTGTCGTATATTGATATCTCTAGTTCTCGGACCTTGGAGCGAAAATTACAGGTTTTACTGTTTTCTTAGAGCTGCAGATAATCGTATTATTGTCCATGTAAAATATTTAAATCGAATCTATTATTATCTGAGCAATCAAATAGAACATGATATTTTCCATGCCAGGACTCAGAACATGCGTGACATACGATGCCACCACATTCAAGAAACGTTAATTGTTGTTTTAAGATTTTTATATTTATATATTCAATATAAAATAGTTAAACGATCTCTATGTAAGAATTGATTTAATAGTCGTTAAAAATGCTGAATTATTAGTATTAGGTTGAATTGAATTGATAATGTTTCATATTAAAAGAATAGATAAAAACGAGACTCAAAACTATCGTTTGTCTAATACTTGTATAATAGAAATTAAAAAAATATACATATTACGAATAAATAAATAAATTAAATATGCCAAACGAATGTGAACAAACAAAGATAATCCAGAAATTTATGTGCGAATTAAAATAACCTGCGCAGTATGGATAGAAATTATTATGAAGGCAATTTGAAAATTACGAGTAGTACGCGCTCGCTATTAGCAGTCGGTGTATAATAAAAACGCGTTCAGCGAAAGAAATTTCAAAACAACGAAGATTAATATTTATTTTAATTATAATAAAAGGGTAGATTTAAATAAATATATCATTTTTACAAAATAACACATCAAACTCTAGTCTAGAATTATGAAAATATAATTTTAAATATTAAAATAACGTGTGACTATCACGATGAACTAATGCTTGTTTACATGTACAATCAAAACTGGAACCCGCTTTAATTTGTATGGGGGCCCTTATTGATCTGAAACAAATGAACAATATTCTTGATATGGTATAAACCACTCAAGGTGATTGCGACAGCACGTATCAGTTTATGCCTGGTACTGATATAGTGTGGAATGACTGGGTGCAAAAAATGTATATGTTAATTCATTTTTTATAAAATGATCAGAACATGTTTTTCAGAGGCTTCGTGGATAAAATGTGAAACAAAATAGCGTTAAAAATAGCCTGTTAAAAAGTGCGTAACATTTTATAGGAGATTCATATGTAAGAACGTTTTTATGAATATTTAGTATTATTATAGATTGATACGATAGGAAGAAATATCACCATAACTAGAAATAAAATTCGTACGGTTTTCGAAATAAAATTTGGATGTTTGAAAAAAAATACGAGGTCGGGGTGAACCAGAAATAGCACATTCCTTGCGGGGATGGAAAGATACATGTATGTCAAGAGTAGTCTCTGTGTTTTATCCCTTGAGGAATTGATAAGGACCAGATCGTCCATTAAAGCGATTCGAGTATCTTTTATCATTTAATTCTATAACTGAAAGTTTCCAGACATTTTGGGTCAATATATTAAATTTAGATGTCGATTATGGCTTTGGGAATGTCGGCTCACGGAATTTCGGTTCGAAGTTTTCTCGTTTATATATTTCACACGCCGTAATAATACATTGGGTTGATGCTTAATTTCGTTACGTTTTTATTATTTATATTTATATATTCTCTACGTTTGATTTCCAACTTTCTGTCAGTTTTTCGATATCATGCTTCTTAAGCTTTGGTTTCTTTAAGATTTTAAATTGTTTAGATGTGAAGAAGTCATTAAGCCAATTTTGAAGAGCAACGTCATTATTAGAGGATATTAATCGAAGATTGATGGACAGAGAGGATAGGGAGAGGAAAATTTGATGGAGCAAAATCAGAAAAGTAGGGCGAATGTGGAATAACTTCCCAACTAACTTTTTTACTGAATTAAAGTCAAATTATTTTGTTCACACCACTTTATTAGATATAAAATGTCTGCTTCTTTTCCTCAAGATAAGTCGTATTCTCAAGTTAAAAATTGACATTGGGAGATGGTTAGGAAGAAGAAAGAAAGCAAATCATTAGATGCCATTATCTCGGTCGTTTTTTATGGAATCGTAGTCTCGAGCATAGTATTATTTCACATGATGCAAGGAGAGTTACTTGTTCATTAGACCTCAGCTATTTTTTATCACCAAACGGTCAATATTGTTGCCTTAACTCTTTGGTTAAACTCGATGAATATATCGGAAATGTTAATTTTTTTGAACTTGATCATTTTATTTGGCCACCAATTAACATAATCATTCTACCCATTTTATAAAATAATAGATACAATGACTGTGTCAATTTTTTTTTCAAAAGCATTCTTGCCTCGAAAAACAAAAGACAAACAAATAAAACAAGAATTGTAATATTCCGTATTGGTTATCCCTGGTCTAATGGCGTTAGGCCGTGACTGCACTTATTCCAGGATTTTATTGTTCCGGTGCGCTCTCGGATACTAACTCAAAGGGGTAGGTTTCAGTAATGACCCATCCTAAAAGACATTTGTGTACAGCCATGTATCTGTCTGGTGGTAAGATCTTTGATATATATTAGAAACGGATGTCCGTCTCTTAACTGAACCGGTCTAAGTGTTGAAAGATTTAATGAAGTATAATAATAAAATAAACATTAATAATTTATTATGCAAACGGGTTATTTTCTTTTCTTTTTGGACAGTCAACACAGGGGTGGCCTCGCGTGCGGGTTTCATTTATTTAAAAAATCATCGATAATACGTTGAATAATAATTTAATTTGTTTAACGCGATAATTGCACTATTACGTGATTCGACACGGACATTTTAAAATATATGTTTGTTATACGTCTCTATGCGACAAGGACGGACAGAAATAATATTTTTTTAAATATTTTAAAAGGAATGTATTATATACTAATTAAATGTATTAATTAGAAAGATATACATATAAAATCAATTTGATCGAAAAATACTGTTGTTGCGCAACCGGGGTTCGAACCTGAAAATCTTTTAAATAATGGAACGATAGATTAAATATTAATTTGAAAAAGTATCGAAAATTTGTCGTCGTAGCACAGTTAGATAATGCACCTTCCCTGGTTTGGAAAGAGATCCAGGTTCGAGTCCCAGTAGCGCAACAACACAATTTTTTGATAAAATTGATTTTATATGTATATCTTTCTAATTAGTATTTAAAATATCACAGACCCATGTTCTGAATAATTACAACTTCACAATAAGAATGTGTTCTCCTTAATAATATATTATATCCTTTAGAATATTTTTAGTTGATATTTCTTGTAATTTTACAGAGGGAGATCGCGTACAATTTGCATGCAATTTACATTGTAAAAATATATTAATATAATATCATACAACAATTTAGATTATAATACTGTATTTTAAACTCTGAATTAACTATATTTTTTTAACCTTTAAATGACCAACGCATTTAGATAATCAACGGGGTATAAATTAGATATCCTTAATATATATTTTTTATTAAGGAATAAAGCAGGACACTACTATATTTATATGAAATTGATTAATAGCTGTGTTAAAATTTACAGTGTGATTAGTAAAGCAATTTTTTGAAACACTAACAAATATTATTATTAAGGAGAACACATTCTTATTGTGAAGTTGTAATTATTCAGGACATAGGTCTGCGATGTTTTTAATACAAATTAAATATATTAATTAGAAAGATATACATATAAAGCAATTTTATCGAAAATATTATTGTTACTACCGAGATTCGAATCTGAATCTCTTCTAATCTGGGGGGGGAACGTGCATTAATCGATTATGCTATAGCACCACAGTGAATTGACGACTAATCAATACATTTCATTTGTGTTAAAAACATAAATTATTCACCATTCTGTGTTCTTCTTTCTTGAACGCACATAACTATTAAGTTCTGTTCTGTGTAAAGTTCTGCTTTTTCTGATTTTTAACTAAAAAGTATATAATATAAAATAAATGTAAAAATATTAAAAAACGTATACTATAATCTACAATATTCGTAAGAATTATTATCTATCTTCAAAGATACAATAAGTATCTTAATTGTTTGATGTTGAGTTTTGTCAATTCATCTTAAATCATATTTATACGCAATACTTAGATTCGAATTGATACCGGATTTGTTTTCTTGATTAATGTTTTACTCCGCCCATAATAAAAATTCATGACTTTATTTCTGTAAAGCGTACAGCACACCACCGTCAGTACTGTCAGTATTTCTGTTACTAAAGTACTGACCGCTCTCACTCAATCATGCCTATTCTCAAATCTTTAGATAGTTGTCTAACATTTTGCGCTGGGTCCTTAAGTTATGCAAAATTTGGTTTAGATTGGTCAAAGGGTTAGGAGTTTATAGAAAACTAATAAGACAGACAGACAGACATTGAGTTTAATAGATACACATGTTCTCATGTGTTCCAAAAAGCGACAGTAATCGTACGCAGTAAGTTCATACTGTCAGTATTTTGAATTCTGACCGTTGTGTTGGGCGTGTGCGGCGCGCTTAAAAGCGTAGCCAAACTTAATGTGACAAGCGATCAAAATACCGAGTAGTGTGTCTGTCACGCCTACGCAAGGTTAATAATGTCTTTGTTTCAAGCCCGCGAGTTCAAAGATCTCTAAGGTCAGGAAGAGAGCGACGGTGGGTTCAATTAAAAAACACCCTCAAGTACTAACGTGTATGCGGCTTGTACAGCTATATGAAATATTCTGGATAATTTATTAATATCACAATACTAATTCTCCAGGACCCTGATGCTTGAAATATCGTAGGTGGTAATGACAGAAGAGTATAGAAGAGTCAGCGGTACCGAGGGAGCTAATAACTCAAAGTTGTAGGTGATTTAATTCAGCGATAAATTCAATAACATTGTGAACATTATGGTAGTTTTGAATATGTATAATTATTGTTGTTCTATATCTATCACGCTAGAAATTTTTGTGATAAGATAGGCATAGTTTACAAGTAAATGTATAAAACAATATGGTTTATAATATGGTATCAATGAAAGAGCACGTGATTTTTTAGAAATTAAAACACCCGTAAATTGACTGAAGATTTTATTACACTGAAACCATCGAGTTAAGGTGCGGGAAATGTTTTGTAATTATATAAAAGGCGTATATATTTTTAAATAATGCATACGTAGATTAACGGTGAACTTCAAGTTCAAATATATCTCTTTGGTGTAATAATCATATTCCCCAATTTGGTAAAAAGTGTCATTTTGTACGATGCCTTAAAGGTGATGGAAGTAAATGATTTATCTCTTTGAATGAATGGGCTTCACTTTGTTTTTTTCCTTTATATTGAAAGGAATTTTTTAATTCAGGGTTAATGGATGAGTTTTGGAAATCTTGAGGGATGATTCATCCAGAAACATCATACGAGCACGCAATACGAGATCTGTTCATAAACACTTTTTCTTAAAAAATATTATAGATGGATGGATGCTTTCTTTTCGATATGCAAGAAAGATGAAACAAATTAGAGGTAGTATTTCGGAAATTTTATTCCACTATATTTTATTATATTAAACGTTGGAACGTTTTCGCGAACATCTTCCCATTATCAATAATACAATTCAACTAAACTTTTCAAGGATGTGTTTGGAGTTAAGGGAGATAGGAGTGAAGGTGGAGTTAAAATGGATGAGAGAGGAGATGTAATGGGCGGTATTTGGATGTTTATTATATTCTTACTGTTATTCTTATTATTAAAAATTTCTAAATTCTCTAAGATTATTATTGTCGAATGAATCTCATAATTAAAATTAGAGGCGTTTTAAATATAGTAAGAATTTCTACTTCCTACTGTATCTCCAGATAATATTAATTTCTATTGAGAGCGAACGAGAGTCGAACCAACCTGGAAATATTATGAAGAATTTTTTTGGTGCACCTGTTAGTTCATCCGAATTAGACGCCTTCTGAACACTGTATCGAGAAGAATTATATATTAATAGTTTTCCTTTTGAAGCTTTCTGTTCAGTACGTGAGTACGTTAATGAACAAAATTTGCTGGAAATAGCTATTTGAGACGAGAATAGTCTGAAGTTCTGGCACTAACACTAATGTGAGATTTCATAAGAGAGTGAAGAATAAACAATTTGGAATCAATGCAAATATTGTTACTTAGTCACCAGAATTAAAAAAGTGACGTTCAGTCATACTGGAAGATCGAGTGAGGAAAATGTGGTAAGTAATAAATATACAAACAGCCATCAGAAACTATTGGCGGCAGCAGAAATAGGTGCGAAAAATTTGTCATTTCTAGGTAAACACGATACAGTAAAATGGTCCTCTTAAAATCCTCGTTCATCGAATACTATGTATGAGAAGATCTATGAATGTGAACGAGGTGAGAGTTGCGTGTCACGACAGAAGAGTGCGGCGTTCTGCCGATCTTATTCGACATAATTTAATACACATATCACTTCGAAGTGAAATAATTTATAATATATAAAATAATTAAATTGACATTTCTTTGAAATAATACAGACGAGTATCACATTATCTTCAAAGAGTTCGTAACGGCATTCAATTATTTATTTGGAGTCGATCCAAGACACAGGCGGGGGAACAAATCGGAGGTCTCGTTTGTTACTCTCCGTAAAGTGGTTAACGCGGTGAATAATTGGTTTGATAAATTGGCGGAAAATGAAAAACATTTCTGTTCTGACTATTTTGTCTTGATTAATGAACCATCAAATTATAAGATGTACCATTGTACGGGAAAACAAGATTAAACCTTCGTTACAAAAGTTTTCACAGAATTGGTCATATAATATTAAGCGGATACAATAGTATATTATGTAAGTACGCATTTCCGTAGGAATTGGCAGACTAGATACATCCCATCCTGAAACTAGAGATAAGATACGACAAACGACTATCCAGACAGAGCGTCAGTTTCTTTTGCATGTTTAACCGCGATCAAATAAGTATTATGTGTGCCGCCAGGTTTAGATGTTTTATTTGCGTTATGATGAAATGTCGTTATGTGTGTGTTGATCAGAAGGTTGTAAACGCGTGAACTGGGGCCCTACATCTCCCAGTTCTCCATTATGTTCGAGTGATCGCGGAGGGTGAAGAATATGTATGATGGCGGACTGGAGCAGGTTATAAAAAAAAAACTTACGGTTGATACTAAATTTATTCAACACTGTTTTACAAAGTTGTGTGTGAGTATCTACAGAAGGCTAATCTAAAGCTTGCAGTCGAGAAGACGGCAGGTAAGCGAGTGACGTTCACGCGTTGGTCTTCCCGATGATTACCGTTTGATATTATTGTGGCATATCGCCTGACATCGGTACTAGGCTGTTGAGAGCCTGGCTTAACACCCAGGTAACTGTGAGGTGCGTTCAGGTCCTCCACATATGCCTAAATATACCATAAAAATAAAAGTATATTTTATACCTGGTGTTTACACAAGGTGGTGGTGAAACGGGATGTAGGAAGGGTGGTAAGAATTTGTTACAGGGACAGAACACTAAGGGCTCAAGGACCAACCGGGAAGCACGACTTACCTGGATTTTCTCCGCTGTAGTCACAGCTCTCCTAAACTTCAGGAATAACTTTGCCGATTCACACGAAGCACTATGAACAAAATAGTAGTTTCGGCACGCTCCGCGAGATAACCAAAACATATAATAATTTAAGTCAGTGTGACGGGTTCATAGCAGAATACTTACACTTCTTAACATTTCACAAGTCATAGATCACACACAGAAAAATATGTGCTCTGAGGTAATGGTAATAGGGGGGGGGGGGGGGGGGCAGATAGGTATAGTAAAATTAATGGAGCAGCCACACGCGCATACCGAGCACCCAGCATAAATAATTATTCTTCTAGTAGTTGTCCGCCTAAAAGATGTTAGCGATTGTGTTGGCGTGTCAATATTTTATTTACAGCTGTTCAAAATAATTACACAGCGGACTTCCCGTACCTTAGATTATTTTGCCAGGATTCTTTTTGAATTGCAGGATGTGATATTTTTCTGGGTGATTCGCGATCCGAGCTTTTATTGTTTTCAGGCTTTCTTCTTCTTTTCGCATCTGAATTAACGGTGTCATTATTGATCTTTACAGTTGAATTCTTAATGCCTGAAGAATGTATTAAAACTTGGTACGATGCTATGCAGTTTTCGTGTTCTTATATGGGATGAATTCGTCGACACACCGAAATAAAGCTAAACATGTCGAAGCTTTGGATATGGATCTTTAGACGATTATTTCATTTGTCAGTCATGTATTGAGCGTCAATTTTTTATGAGGTCAACCAACATTCCGAGGGTTGATCGAATTTTAATACAACTAGTAGCTTACAACAAAATGCAGCCAAGCTGTGAACCTAAAATCCAAGAACCCAGTCAAAAATACGTCGATTCTGGTTGAATACAACTTTAACGTTAAAGATTCCTTTTTCCATATCTATATTTTACAAACCATAGAAGGTGTAAAGTACAATTTATCTCAATTACTTTTTGCTTAGTACATTAAAATAAATAACGTGATATTTGTTACACATAACATAAAGCCCTGATTTTAGATACATGACCTGTTCTGCGACATATGATATATTTAATAAATATCAGATATCTCATACAGATGAAACTATTTTTATTATATTTAATGGAAAATATATAGAAGTATGGGATAATTACAGGGCTTACGACCTGTCTTCGGCTGGCTTAAGTTATCACATTATATAAACATAACGTTCCCCATTCTCACCCCATCAATCACCACATCTATCAAATTTTTGAAAGTTGTATATATTTTAACATGTAGACTCGCTTTGAGTACCGCTACACCATCGCCATATATGGACCAAATTTGATAATGAATTTTTCCTTGAAACAGCATATATGTCAACTCTGTAAGATTTTTTTTTTGAAAATTAATTAAAGCAATATTCTTTATCTGGAAAATATTTTTAACAAAATACGCCTGAAAAATGTTGATTTTGATTTTTTATATATTTTTCTTATTTTGACCAGTATATTATTTTAGCAATATTTGAATATGTTCAAGAATACACAATTACTATATATATTTTCTTTGAGAAAATAGCTTTGTCTCTATGAGATATCTAATATTTATTTAATAATAGTGCCTTTGTAGGTAAAAATCCAGTAATTATGTGTTCTTGGACATATTCAAATATTGCTAATATGATATATTTATTTATAATTATTAAGTTGTTGTGCTCCATTCAATTTTGGTTGCACGACACTTCAAATAAATAAAACGTTATTATTATACAAATATAATATAATATCTGTAAAATGAAAATAATGTAGGTAAACAATTTACATTTAGTAATAAAAGTACATATAAATATGAAATCTGCTAACAATTTTTAACAAATTAATATATTATTTATTTCCGAACTGAATGCTGAGTTTATTCTTTGTATTTTGTTGAGTTGTAATTAACTAACTAACTTATCATCACGCAGTTTAACCGCGGGGATAGGCAGAGCGGATAGAGCACCAAATTCTTCTGTCCTGACACACAATTCTCGCCTCATCCACAATCATACATCTTCTCATACAAGCTCGTCTGTTGAGACTTCCAACAGAATGTTCTATATTGTCGAGTTGTAGTTATGTTAAGTTCAGTCACGGGATTTTGAGTTGCAAATGTTCAGTTTGTTTAATTTGTTTGTTGTAATATAATATACCTAGTTTCTATGTAGATGTTTAAAAAACATAAATATTCTTCAAATTGATGCGTCATCCAGTCGCTTCTCAAGCAAATATAAGCATTGAGAACACATATCGGTAATGTCGTAAAAATCGCGACGTCTCTATTTTCCCAGTAACATTAGCACAATGAAAAGTAAAGTATCAATACTAATGATATGAACTGAAGAAAGAACAACGCAATTAGCACTTATTTACATAAATTAGCACTTACCTGGTGATCGCCTCACGGCGTTAATTGCGAAAGAATTGTATAGTCGGGAGGTATCAACAGGTAAATGCCATTAAGGCGAGTGTGAAAGAATAATATTTCGATTTAGTCACTGCATTCCGTGGAAAACTCGGTTTGAAATAAAATATGTACAAACATGGATAGTAATTTATTTTCAACGCGTTAAAAACATTTCTCATTTGTGTAAATGTTTATAGAATGTTTTAAAATAATCGTGTGTTTTTCAGTAGGCAGCTGTATTCAAATTTCCTCGCGATTTGAATTTTGACAAAAAAACAGACTTAAACATAACTATTATTAAAGTTTCGTGCAGTAAATTTCTGTTTAGAAAATGTATATAGTTAGTAATATAAATTGTAATGAGTTTTGAATTATTGGGCATTGCCAGGTGGCCTCTCATTTGTTCAGATTGAACTTGATAGATTCCCCAATGTGTGAGTGTTGTGCCGAGGAGAAAACCCTTGACCATGTCTTTTTTGCCTGTCCATTGCGGATCACAGGTTTTTTTTACAGTGGTCTCGTCAATGGTAATTTTCAGCTCCCGGTTAATTTGTGTCATCCATTTTCCCTTAACTCGCCACGTTTAATCTGTATAATAACAAGTTTTTTGAACGACAATGGTATTGACTTGTAATATAGTATTTCCTATTCTATAATATTATTGTACTTTTTTTCCATAAAACAAAGTTTTTAACTTTATAATGGCACAAATCACTCTTGAAGGGTGGATTGCCTATTTAAAAGAAGAAGAAGAAGAATTGTTTTGAATTACTCTGAGGAGGATGCAGTTAATTCCAAAATCGTTTTGGATTTTGATAAATTTAATAAAATGGATTAATTTAAAATGTTCATAGGTTTTCACTGTCGTTCAGAATCTTCTGTGTATAGTTTTCTGGGCTATTCTGCTGTGTATATTTGACCTTTTTGGCTGACGTTTCGGATCCTATTGTAGGGTCCATCATCAGAGCTAATATCGAAACGTCGGTCAGATATACACGGCAGATTAGCCAAGAAAACTATACATAGTCGATTAATTAACTTAATTCTGGCGTCTCTTAGCATGTTTTACTGAAAGGTATTTGAGATACACCGCAATATAAAGTTGGTTTGGAAAAATGGAATAATATATGTTAATATATATTACAGAATATAAGTTCAAAATTTGTCGAAAATGTATTCGATTGCTACAGCGAAAATGGTAAACACGTTTCTCTGGATAAGTCCAGGTTCGAATCCCGGTAGCAAGTAAATATTTTTTTATAAGTAGATTTTGTCTGTATATCTTTTTAATTGATTGATTTGTATTAAAATACCCCAAGAACTATGTTCAGAAAATGCAACTTTACAATGAAAAATGTACCCTTAATAGTTAAAATTAAATTATTTGTCTCCCTGTCAAGGTCTCTAACGTTCTTTCCAACATAGCCACATGATTAAATTTAGGATGCTTACATCGGATTTAAATGCTTTTATACATCCCATCAGGGGTGAACTTCTGTTGTGTGGCGATAGCAAAGTAAGATAACATCATTATGAAAAATCTAACGTACAAAACACACGTTTTGTGAGATGACACATTTACCAATTCAAATTACACGAATTGAATAATTCCTTAGAAAGGCACAAAGCTTGTCGTGCTACCCGCTGAAGTGAATCAGAAATTAAGTTGACCATAGTCTCGTCAGCGTGACAGCATTTGTTAATTAAACAGATTTCACACTCATTACCTCTTATAAATCTCGTCAGCTACAGCTCACTGTAACACTCGCATCGACAGGATGCCACTCATTGTCAGCGGTGTGTTGTATTGTCTTCTCGGCAATTAATTGCTTTGGAGATTTCAGCGGCAGATGGACATGGGTGGTGAGATGATACGCGCCAATTGGCACGCACGCTATTGGCCGCCCGGAGACCAATGGCGGATCTTCACGGTCACTTGAACAACCCTGAATACAAATGTCTTCAGTTCAACAAACTAACATCTTTATTATTCAAAGGTGGTATTTAAAGTCTGCGAGATTGTGTTCAATGGAACGGATGTGTAAATACATGTCGAGGAAGCAGAGGAACGGGGAAATACTACCTTTGTATGTGCGTGTGTATAATAAAGAGCTAATGAACGGACGTTATTGAGAAGTGTCTTCTTTAAGAAAGGGCAAAGGAGATTTAATGGCGTAGAAATTATATCATTTATACGAATGTGAAGAAATTTAAAGGGGTTAACTTTGAAAGGACAAATAAATCTAATCGGGAAGTATTATTGGCTTGTTTTTTGATTCTACTCGTTTAATTTACTTGAGACGCGTTTTGTCTTGTAAAAGCATTATTAATCTAAGAATTGAATCCGACAACTTGTATTTATAACTATAATTGGGGCATCTATACAATTTTATTTCCATGAGATGAAAAGAGACAACACTATTCATTGAAATTCTGAGGATGTTCATACATTGTGGATGTTTTTAATAACCATTCAGTTTCAACACTAATGTTACTTTAATGTCATGGGTAATTTGTAGAAAAGAACAGCTATATAATTTTACAATCTAAGAAGACAATACGGGGAGTAGAATAAAAAAAGAAGTGTGTTATTTTCAACATATGTGATTATGGAGATCTACAAACTTACTTCAAAAACTGTAAATACATTACTTTTAAAATTGGCAAAATTAAGTTTGTGGTCAAAATTCATTATTTTTATTTGTTAACTTTGTTTTATTAACCACTTTTTGAGTTTAAACACATCTACCGGTTTTGAAAAATATTATTTTCTTCTCCAGGATGTCAATACTAATCAAATACATATGTTATTGTTTCTTTAATAGAATCTATTTTTAAAAAACAATAATTATTTAAAAAATAAATTTTGTACCTGACTCAAATTGTTAGTTGATACAAAATTACTAGAATAATTTTTAGGAAAAAATTTTAGAATGGGACTAGTAGTATTTTTTTTTGGATGTAACATTGATTAAAAATAATAATAAAATTTAATCGTTAATATCAAAAAGGTTACTTATAGGGTCGAAAATTGTCACTAAAAATAATGTCGCTGTAGCTTAGTTGGATAAAGCACCTTCCCCGGTTAGGAAAGAGATCCAGGTTCGAATCCCGGTGGCGCAACAACAATATTTTTCGATAAAATTGATTTTATATGTATATCTTTATAATTAATATATTTAATTCATATTTAAAATATCACAGACCGTCTGTTCTGAATAATTACAACTTCACAATAAGAATGTGTTCTCCTAAAAATAGATATTTAATGTCAATTATACCTTATCTAGAGAAATTATTTTTGAAAATAAGAATAGATATCCCTTATACGCAGAATTTAATATTGGCACTGGGCAAATAACAATCTGAGTAGAAGAGTTAGAAGGGAATTGAGGTTACTTGGGCGAAAAAGAGGTAAATCTATTTTAGATTAAGTGGAATTAGTGACGGTAAGGAAAATATATGTGCCGCGGTGCGAGCGCGAGAACGACTAGTGATGTTGACAACACGTATGTGAATTTGTAACTTTTTGCGATATTTAAACCGTTATTGTGAGTGTGATTGTAATTGTGTTTGACTGGTAACAGATTATTAGTAATTCTTAGATCTTAGTTACCATTCATTATTACAATCGCAATCACGTAATGGTTTACCATCACTACTGTATGTCGGCTTATATATAATATGTTCATAGATGGAGCGTCTTCCGTCTCGGATAACATACGGAGTGGTTGCAGCGAAGCTCTCTTACAAATGGCGTTAAATAGTATTTTAATTAGTTTTATATGGTTTTTTAATATTCATTACTTTGATCTGCCAAAAACCGATATACAGTGTTGTTGCAGGTATGTACATATATTCTAAAATAAATACTCATGACTTTTGCAACAAATTTATGCATCCAACATTTGGAGAATTGGAACAAAAAAAGTGGTTTCGTCACTTATTTTTGTGGAAAACCTTTCACAATTGATTGTTACAATTGGGAGAATGTCAGCCGATTCTGACACGCTGAAAAAACATTTTGCATGTGAAGAAAAGACTTGCGCGGTAACGTTTTTTTTTTACAAATAATTCTTTAAATCCTGTTAGTTTTGTATTAAATAAACTTTGTGCGCGAAGTGAAAGAGACGTGGAATATAATAGACATCCACATGGCAAAAATATTTATTTAGGACGGAGCCTACGACAAATGTTAACGTCCCAAGTGCCGGCGTATTCTCGCGCGAAAATGAGCTTTGCCGCGCTCGTCGGATGCCAGGATACAGCGTGGACCCGGTGTGATCTACGGGTTCCATCCGAGCTCATGGCTTAGTAATATTTTGTCAGCTCACTGGCTCAGCGGAATGGCGGAGAGGGATTCAATCCTTTTCCAGCTATCAATGGGGGAATGTTGAATGGTAGAAATGTCTTCATGTAATATGGACGGAACGCCAGCTTTATTGAGATGTTCTGTTATCAGAGAGTCACGGAAGCTTATAATCGGAGAGCACGTAATATGCGTACAACCATTTTCTTATTGTATTGTATTTTTATCAACATTTATTATTGACAATTTTAGCGCTCAGGTAGAGTTTTTCCATTTTATTATGATGTTATTGCTTGACGGCTGGAGTCAGATAATTTTATTATTAATCAGTGAATGTCTCAGTCACGGTTCGAACTAATTGAACCGCGTGAGGCAGAGCATTCTTTTTTTTTTGACGTGAACATTTAATAAATCAAAAACATATTGAAAATTGAAAGTAGGAATCATTTTGTATTACGACCAATTAAAATAAAATGAACATTATATAATAGTGAATGAATGAATGAATGTAGAACTGAGTAGTATCAGGTGACAAAAATCATTATTCACTTTATCCAATAATCAAGTTTGAGATAATCGCAATAAACCTGTGGTATTGCAGTCTATGTGTATATTTAAAAAAATCTAAGGGTCAGAAGTTAGTAGGTATATAATCGAATTTTACTAAATATTAAATATAAATAAACTCATATCTAATTCTTTGTCGGCTATTCTAATAATTTGCTCCACTGTGTTCTGTTCAGAGGTAATAATAATAATAATAATAATAATAATGGATAATTTGTATAGCGCCATTTTCGTAAAAATTTCACCTCAAGGGCGCTTTACACATAATATGTTTTTTAAAATTAAAAAATCGTTTTTTTCACTTATGGAAATGATTTTTTGAAAAAGTGCGTTTTTAGTTTCTTCTTAAATAAAGTCTCTGATGCACTGTTTCTAATAACGGAGGGCAAAGAGTTCCACGCTTTTGGGCCTGCCACTGCGAATGCCCGTTCACTAAATTTAGACTTCTGGCAACGGCTGATCGATTCTACAACCCTTCCTGCAGCTGAAGTAGAGGCTGACCTGAGAGTTTGACGTCTACCATTCAAATTGTCTGCGATACAAAGTTCTTGAAGATATAGAGGAGCCATGTTGTATGTCGCCTTGTACATCAACCAGCACAATTTAAATTCAACTCTTTCAAGGAATCGGAGCCAATGTAGCTGATGTAAAAGGGATGTTATATGAGAGAATTTGGAAACTCCATATATTATCCGTGCAGCCGCATTTAGAATAGATTGTAATCTATCCAGCTGAAACATTGGTAGAGTTGCATCCTTGGTGACGATCAAATCTGATGGCGATTGACTGAAGCTATCCATGTTGTTCATGCCTTACCCGGTCTTCTCCTACGATCTTATGGTTTTATGAATCACGTGATTTTTCTCCTTTCGCATCACAGGTTAGTCGACATTCATTTAGCCATGGTGTCGTAATTTCAATTGGTATTCACGGATTTGAAACTAAAATTACATTTTGAATAATCAAAAATACATTTTGAAATGTTTTACAGAAATACTGCTTTTGTTCAAAAGATTAACGTCGCTTACGCCGTTGTGAAATATTCACATATTGTAGATTACATGGTTTCGTGTGCTCTTCGTACAAAATACATAGATAACATTTAAATTCATGATTCTAAACCAATTATGTATTTCACTTGAGCGTTAGTCCCTCAAGAGTACGAGAGAAAAATTGAATTCGTATTCACGTACTGTAGAGATAACGTGAGTTTTGACACCGATATTTGATGTTGATTTCTAATAATATTTTCACGTAAAAATATCTAATTAAGACTAATTACGTTAATATATATCTGTAATATTTTTTTAGACTAAGCATTAAGAGAGGATTAATTAACAGGGAACAGGTGATGTTGTATTAAAATAACCGTATATATGAAAAGATATCGAAGAAAGCCACTAATTCTTATTAGCCAGCCTAATTATGTCATAGAAATTATATACTCATAAATGGATAAAAATTGATATACTTTTTCTTCTGAAATCTCTTTTTTCCGTTTTCAATAGATAATGAACATTATCTTTGTCAATATTAAATATACTTTCAAGATTACATTACTAAATTTTAATTTGCTTCCGACGATAAACATAGTATAATCTTTTCATTATAAAGTTTTTACGTACTAACATCACGTGTGATTTCATTTATTTTATATTTAAATATTTATTTTCTGTACAAATAATAAAAATACAAATTAAATCAATTTTATTGAAAGATATTGTTGTTGCGCCACCGGGATTCGAACCTGGATCTCTTTTCAAACCGGGGAAGGTTCATTGTTCAACTATGCTATAGCGACATTATTTTTGACTTTGGCCTTAAACCGATTATACTACAGCAACACAGTGCATTGACGACAAATTTTCGAAGATATATGTTACACTTTTCAAATTGATACATCTATCGTTCCATTATTTGAAAGCCATCTACTTTATTTTTACGGAATCTCAAATAACTTTGAGTAATTCGATAGGAGACGATAATTACAACTTCACAATAAGAATGTGTTTTTTTAATGATAATAAAAATGTTTATATTATTATTATTATGGCAGACAAGGTTACAAATCAAATGTATATCAAGTGATTTAAAAAAAATATATTTTTTCATACTACCCAAGTAAACACTAGTTGTGTAGAAAGTAGATCAAATATGAAAATACATTATTATTATTCTTACGTTTAGCAATATATATCATCGCATTTAAGATTCAAACTAAATGTTTTGTTCATAAGATTTCTTTGAAAAAGAAGTGACTTCTCATTTTCAAAATTTGGATGATCTAATATTCTCAATTTACTCTAAAAAAGCTGATAGCACAATTTTTGCCCAGTAGGTATGATAAGAAGGTACATACAAGGAAGGAGGAGGTTTTAGTAAAAACTATTATTTTAATTGCAGTTGCTTGCTAAAATTAATTAAATTTATGGCTTGGTCTCTCTTAATGCACGCCACTGATAAGAAACATCTTAAAAGTAAAACTGAGTTATTTGAACAAATATTAGAAAAGGACTTAAGTGCTAAATGTCTCGGGCATTAACCCTTTACAGACGCAGTGTGCAGTGGATGGGAAGCGCTGTATGCAAATCAGCCTCAGAGTTAATATTTTCTCAAACAATATTGTTTTTGGATAGAGAAACTGTTCCTTCTGTTGTAACTCCTCTTCCTTGATCATCTTCACACTCACACAGTTGTTTTCTTACTCTCGCTCTATTACTAGACCACTCTGTACTGTCTCACTTTAGTCAGCGCCAGTGGCGTCCCATTATACTATCTCTTTTATTTGATAATAAAATTATGTTGTTTTCAATGATGATGTTTCTTGATAAAATAATACATTAAGATAGCGCAAGATATAAAGAATAGTAAGGAATATAATATACGATTGTATAATCTTTATTAAGCTTTTGCCTGCAAGACTTTTTATTTTGATTCTTCCAGATTTTTCTGCCATTAAAGAATTCTTTCGTCTATCTTAATCAGAACATGTTTTGACATAATTTTACTATATTCCTATAATTACAGAGTTATTAATTTAAATGCTGTTATTGTATTTTGTATATTAAACCAATTGGAATAGATCGATCATTTTATCTATTTTCAAGTGTCTCAAGTCTGTTATTTTTTTAAACATATAATTTTTTTTGTAGTTTAAATAATTTAGACGTATTGACATTCTTCCATATTATATAGTAAATGATACATGTTACACTAAAATGATATAATAAAGCATACATTAAAGTGGTTAATATTCGTTTTCTACTCCACTGTCAGTCGATACAAACCAAACGGTGCACCTATTCCTTGTCCCAACAGACAGACTGCCCGTCACCCGATACGCGGTCACAGAGACTCAATTGAGAAAATAAACTGGAACTCGATGGAACACACTGAATTTTGGATGAGTTCTGGAATCTGTCCAAGCGATGCTGCCGAATAGCTGAACACATTTGCTCCCACGAACGTTCAACTGGGACTCCCCACATATAAATAGTGTTCGATTTATTTAAACTTTTTACCACCGATAAATTACCACCGATAAATTACCACCATATAAATAATCCTTATGCACCTAACATTTCGCAATTTATTTTTTAATATCTGGTATGCCTGATTGTACCTGATATCCTTATTATCCTCGGCACATTTGTATATTTCACATGTCTAAAATGTTTCCTGTCTACGATAAGCGAAATCCGTCGAAAACCAATCCCGAGCGACGATAAAAATCGGTATCAAGTAAAAATATACTAATGACAAATATACATTATCTTTATACTTCATTTTTAGAGAATAAAGTCACCATTATGGATTGCCTTTTGTCTCTCTATTATCGCTTGTGTCGAGACTTATTTTTTTGCCCTTTCAATTCATTTAAGAGGTTTGTATCTATAAACTTGTTAAAAACTAAAGTCAAAGTGGATGTACTTGTAGAATATTATATCGTAGATTTGGGGATGTAGCCGCATGAAGAGTATTCAGATTATCGTACTGTAAGGAATTGTAAAAAGATCTTCAGATACTGTATAGCTAGATTGAAATAAGAAATAACAAGACTGTCCTTGATATGTTTCCTCAGGTTTATTTTATACTTTACTCGTTTCTCGTTGTAATACGTTCTTGCAACTTGTGCCTCGTGCATGCTTGACATGGCATCCAGTTCCATTACCGATGTATCTAGAAAAGATACTGAAGTGGTTTGGAGCAAGAACGGCATTAACATATCTTACTTATTAATGTTAGATATTTTATTTAGTTTTAGTTTTTAATGAATTTACAAAATAATTATAATTACTTCGTCAGAATCCTTAATTACTTACTTGATTGCAGATCCTGAATACAGCTGTTTTCAATATTCATAGCACTATCGTGACGTCTGTTGTTGCATTCAGCTACCTCCAGTAAAGATAAGATTTTTCAATGGTCAAAATGGTTAATTTAATATGAATATGTAATAATAATATTTTATGACTCATATTGCGTCATTTTCGTTAAAATTTCATCTCAAGGACAGTTTACACGCATCATTGCATTCAGTTTTAAACCAGTAAGTCTGTGTGCTGTGTTGATTATACTAATATAAGATATGAGCGACGCAGTGGCGTAGCTACCGCCTGGCCAGGCGCCCGGGTATTATCAAGTACAAGTACAAAAAAGCATTTTAAATCTTAATTACGAAAGAAAGAGTAGGTATTATCTTGAATTTGTGTATAAAATAATTTCGTGGTAACCTTGAGGAGTAGTGTTAACCGTTGAATATCCAACAAGTGTTCGTTTTAGAAAAATAATAATTATTAATGGTTTTTAGTTAGTTTATTGGACGTCCTGATGAAGGAAATGGTATTTTTTGAAACCGGTTTGTGTATTAAATTTAACTCATAAAGTGGTTAAAAACAAAATTAAAATAATAATTAATGGTAATAATAAAAATAATAGTTGTTTGTATCTTAAGTATGTTACGGTGTATACTCGTACCTAATTGTGAAAGATTTAAATTTAAATATATTAATAAACATTTAAAAATAATTTTGTTCTCGGAGAGGGGGAGGGGGTGGGGTATACTTGTTTCCCCAGGGGTGGCGATAATTTGGTGTTACGCCACTGAAACGACATAATATATTGTATTATGTTGAAATGCGCTAGAAAATGTTAGTGTTTAAGATAGGAGAAGTGAGGTGGAGCGGTAGTAGACAAGCCAGTTCAAGGTCAGAGACCGGTCGGTAGTGATGTAAGCGTTTCCTTCTTATATTTTCTGTACTGATCAGTTCAAACAATGTTGTAGGTCCTCGCGTAAATGCTTTCACTTGAAAAGTCATATATTACATCAGTGGAAGTGTCGAAGCCTTCCTGTCCATCCGGCGAATGACGCAGTCTGATGCCGAGTAGGTCTGTCGGTAGTTGTTGTTAAGTTTGTTTTACAACTGCGAGGAAAAGAGATGAATAAGATTCCTCTCAGCCTCTCGAGAGCCCTCCACAGCTCCGCCGGTCCTCGAATCGCTTGCTCCCCTGTTACAACATTTCACTTTTTAATATTTTTTCTCTTTTTGGCTTCTGGGCAAGTACTTGAGGTCGCTCGAAGGTCGGGGAACCGTCCCGCCCACGAGGGGATGAAAAAATAAAGTAAATAATTATCGTGTTACAGTGTGGAGGGGGCTGAAGAGAAGTAAAGTATTTGTGTGCACACTGTTGAAAAATATCTCGAATACTCGAATTTACATAAATTGCCCGTTTATTTTTATACATTTTTTGGTAAGACCCGAAAAACTCTTAATAAATGCGTTGAATTAAAAATGCTAAGATATTTTCAACCGAGTAAGATTAGATTTTAATTTTGCAGTTAGGAATGATCATTAATCTTACTTTATAATTTAATTTAAAATGAAAATGAAGATAACAGCGTGCGCGTCAATACGCTCACTCTTATGTAACTGAGCCAATGTGATTATGTTACGAAAATATATGAAACATATACGAACATATAACTAATTTGCCGGGGGTGAGATTTGGGCGTCCGATCGGAATTGCTAATGGTGTTTTAACAGCCCACTTCGCAGATTTATAGACAAACCCGCTTCGCGGGTGACATGGACCCCACAATAACGCGGGGTAGAGGGTCTTATGTCCTTGCATGAATTAATTTTTATTTATTCGGATTACCAGAACTCTAAAAAAATACTAGCGGATAATGGACCACAGCGCCACGCTCTCCACTCTTTACCGCCTGGTATAAGATCATTCAAGCGGTAACAAGGAAGCAGGAATGGAGGAAAAGGAAGATGTAATTAATAAATACGTATATATATATATATTGAGAATTGAGAATTCAAATGTTTTATGTAGGTGCTGCCAATAATTTTATATATTCAATGGTTTTAATATGGAAATCGAAAATAAAAATGGTTAAAGAATTTTTATTGATTATCTCATTAACTATAAAAATTTAAATGTATTAATTTGAAAGATATACATATAAAATAAATTTTATCGAAAAAGATTGTTGTCGCTACCGGGATTCGAACCTGCAATTAATGCACTTTCACAACTATATTTTTCGATAAAACTGATTTTATATGTATATCTTTCTAATTCATACATTTAATTAGTATTTAAAATATCACAGACCTATGTTTTGAATAATTACCATTTCACAATAATATTTAAAAAATGTTTTTATTTGACTTTGAAGAAAGTTAAAGTCGAATAATTTGTTTATGGAAGAAGTGTTTATTCTATAGTGGAGCTGAAAGCCAGCAAGTGCAGTCCTCTGGAATTACTACAAAAACAATCTCAAGCCGATTGAACATTTCCATTTATCATGGCGTCACTTCTACAAATGTCACTGGCTTTTTTTCTACTTTTGTTCTGTCTGAGTCTGAAGACTGGGGTTGTTGGATTACCAATGATGGGAGGTACACCGCACCTATTATTGATTGCAAAATGTTACTGCCACATTTTTATTTGTATTACCCGCGGTGAGAAGATTTAATGTTAACTTTCTTAAACTCTAGCAATTGGAAATTATTCATTGTGACATGTATTTATGTAACAATTTACTGTTGCTATTTTCAAGTAGTGAATGAACCGAAAATTTACGGACTATAAGATGCGGTCAGTGGTCACAAAAAGATGGGATGCGGCTTCAGCGGGACCATTAATACCACATCCCACCCTTAGGAAGACTTAAGTTTTAATATATTATTAATTACGGAATTACTCCTGGTTAGATGTTGTATTTCGAGTGTTTCTAAATACTTGTAATTTGGTTTATATCGCTTATTATTAAATTAATTTGAAGACATTAATTAAAAAATTCAGAGGGGTTAACCAAAACTTTATATTATTACTTAGTTCAATACCAAAACACAGTTGTGAAGAAATTACTACATTATTTTTGATTGCGTATAGACTAATAATGTTTCATATGTAGTGATATCCTTTCAAGACCTCATAAAATCGGCACCACTGTTAGAAATAATAAAGCTATTTAATGTTTAAATAAGCGAATGCCATTTTGTAAAAATTTAATTAAAAAATTGAAAATGATGGTTTAAAATTGTTGCAATGTTGTTTTAAGAAAAAATGTTAAATACTTACCGCATCTAATATCTTAGCAATCAGCCCGTGTTGTCGCCATGACGATGCGTGATAATAAACAAGTAAATACAAAATACATAAACAAAAGTTGAAATATAAAGCCGAAATATATCTTGCGGGCAAAATTCGAGACAGCGTAGACATTGTGTTGCGAAAACTACAATACAGCCCCCAAGTATCTTATCTTCATAATAATTAGTTTAACGCCCTAGATTTGGTTAGGAATAGTAATATGGAGGGAGACATGTGCATTACAGAAGACACGCACCCTCTGTGCTGTCCCACTTCAACCCGCGAGGGCTAATTATCTATTGTGAGAGGCAACTATTCGACGGGAGTCATCACCATCAAAATATCTCCCAGCTGAGAAATGTGCGCGAGGAGTTTCGGGACAAAAGCACGAATTAATACGGTCTAGGTGCTGTTCTGGACTTTATAAATAAACCCCTCGAAAAGTTTCAGATTTCCCTGCTTAATGTTATGTGTCTCTTCATCTATTGTATTAACATATTGTATTTATGAGATTCTTGTGTTGTTTTATGAAATATCGCATTAATTCCATATGTTTAGTCTTTCGTTTTCAATATATGTGTATAAAAAATGGTGCGCATCTCAGTTGCGTTTTTACTGTTTCTCACGTAGCAGGTTCATGAATGTTTGAGTCTTAGTCATTTTTAATGATTTCGAAGTCAGTTCATAAAATTCCACAATCATATATGTTAAAATAAAATACTAGTTTTTTGTTTCTACTTATTTAATTTTCAAATATATTTTAGTCATTGCTTATATTATACAAATAACTTAACGTAACTCAACCATTTATGCAAAATATAATATAGTAGTATAGTAAGAATTAAATAATCCAATAAAATGGATAATCTGGTACTAATTTGATAAAACTACATAAATCTCGACAGATAATTTGCCATCATAGTGTTACTGCATTGTTCTTAATTCATTATATAAACTTTTATTTCGTTTGTTATAACGAGTTTTTTAATATTATGTTGATTAGAAATATAAAATTTGATAATCTCAACACGATGAGATGAATTAAAATTATTTTTTATTTTATTTATTAAATAAATAATATAATACAAAATTAATTAATAGATACATAAATAGAATTCATATAAAACTTAGATACTTTTTCTCACGTCGACCCATCTAGACTCCAGGAGGTCTAACTCAAAAATAGAATATCAAAATGATGCTATTTTAAGATATTTTTTTTCTAGATACACGTACAACGGATACAAGATTTCTTTATTGGTAAAAGGAATACTGACGGGTTGTCAGTGGGATCAGTGCTTTTAAAAAATACTTAAAAACTAATGATCAAGTATAATTATTAACTTACACATATGAAGAGTCCACTTCAAGACCGTTGAATGTCCATGTAAAGTGATTTTTAGATATCTGTATTTAAAAGTGTAAAATGATTGCAAAAAACACAGGTGCTGAGAAGAAAATGAAAGTATATTTTTTTTATAAAGTACTGTTATCAATAAAAAAATTATATAAAATGTTATATTTTAAATAATAAATAAAAAATATATTGTTATGCATTCTAGCCTAGGACTGTGAGCGATAATAAATATTTTAAAAATCAACAAACAATCTACAAACTAAGTTATCGAATGATCTTAACTCAAAAAAAATGGTGTCATTCAACGGTCTTGCAGTGGACCCTTTATATGTATGTTCCATTAAGAACATGATTGCTAACAAAGCATTTATATTTATATACAGAAAAATTCAATTTATCGCAAAAATATTTTATTATACCACACCAACAAAGTAAGTTGACGATAAATTTTCAAACATATATGCTGCAGTTCTTTCAAATTGATACATCTATTATTCCAATTTATTAACAACAAAAGTTATTAAGTAAATTTTTTTCGATAAATTGAATTTTCCGGTATATATTTCTAATATGTTCTGAAAAAACTGTAACAATAACAATGTGTTCTCTATATTATATTAGTTGCATCAAAGTTTATCCAAATTGCAATAAAAAGGAATTGATTTAATTTCTAGCGAATATTACTCAAAGGTATTTCAGATTTTCGTAATAAAAGGTGATATGTATTATTGAAGGATTATTTCTAGCATTACAAATAAATATATACATAAAAAATGAATTTTCATGATGAAAAGATGAATCTTCATACATTTCTTCCTAATTATTATCCCGTTAGATGCTCACCCACAGCGTGGTGGCGTGCCTGCGTGCATGCATGTGTGCACATCTCTCGTAATACGCCTCGGCACGTACTAATTATGCAAAAGTATCCATCTCACATTTCACATGACAGAGTCTGTCGAGTACATCGAAGTATTGTTGAGAACTCATTTACAAATTGCAAATTTCTTGCACGCTTCAGCTAAAGTTCATTAATACACAGGTAAGTTAGCGGGGAACGCAGCAACTTGGGCAATTTGAATCTCACACACCGTCCTACTACTTCCTATTTGCTACTCTGTAACGTTATGATGTTTTCTGTAATTAAAACTTTTCCCCGCAACATCTCCATTTCCACCGCGGTATTGTGCTGCAAGACGCGTAACACGAACACGGAGGGTTATCACGCCCGTCGACTCGGATACCTTACATCCTATCATTGCAGCGTTTAGAATAGTCGAGGATCAGAGCTGGGGGTTTTAATAGAACGTGATATCACGTAATATATCACCCAAATTGATTATCTGTCTCACGGTGAGTCACGCCGCTAAAAAATAAAAATACTCGTAGCTATGCACGGGAGAACAAAAAGTTACTCCTGACACAAATTCTAATTCTAAAAATTCTAAAAGCGTAAAATGTTATTTTCCTAGCCGTTTCTATAGCCAAATTCACCAAAGATGCTGCAGCTTTCGTAGTTCATTCTGGAACCGATGAGGAATGTTGGGAACCCTTCGATGATTAGCGGGCTAGTATTAGCTAACTGCTACTGCTATCTACAAAAAACATGAATACATACAAAGTGCATCGAGTACAATCCTTTGATCAAGTGAATTCAAAATTGATTATACGATAACCATTGTTCACAAAAGTTACCTACTCAGCGTTTGGCGCTCTTGACTGTAAAACGTTGACGGCGTACATCCGTTCATTTAGCTCTTTTGTATCCATATCTTAGGTGGTTCAATCTTTAATACATAATAGTTTAATTTGTAGTGCAAAAAAAGAACACATTCGGCTCTATCATTGTATTCTTCGTATGGTAGTAAGGGTGCTAAAGTGCCACAGGTAGATTTCGTGTACAATTTAACTTCTCTGGGGCTAGTTTGTGGACTTCGAAGTGACTTCTCGAGAAACAATAGATTTGAATAGTATCCACCATTGCTCATTGTTTTCGAGTTCCTTCAGTGAAATTCTCATCTTAATGTGAATCCTAGGTCAAGATTACACAAATTCTACTGGATCTTCATTTTTCTTTTGAATATTTTTTGGAAAAGTTCAATCCTTCTATTGATCCTCTATCAAAATACCATATGTTGGTTTTCTCATATATATTTCATGATCCATTGGAAATAGGGTATATTTTTTTGTGAATACAATTCAGTTATGATGTACCTATACTTTAATGTATACTTAAGTAAGTAAGTTATACTTCTTGATTTCTAGGGCCCACCTGTATTATCAATGTAGAGAATATTGACTCCTGTATTTTTATATATATGTAACGCTATGTTAATATCTTGTATACCATGAAAAAGGAACAGTGGTTACGAAACCGGTTGGTGTTACCAAAAGTAAAGTGGTGTTTAAATAAAGTGAATCGTTTTTAATTATATTTATGATGAATTACCGCAAAGTTATAGCGGAACACAGCAGTATACTATTTTTTGTTTACAAAGTCAAAATTTTTCATGTCGTCAGTCGCAAACGTGATAAAATATTTATAAAACCCCATTAAGTGTGTATCTTGTCACCAAATTAGTGTTAAAATATGTATGCGTAAAGTAGAGCACGTGTACGACAAAATTTTGTAAACATGAGGTATATTTAAACTAAATTATCTAATAGCCTCACTCATTTCAATAATACTATTTATTGACATTAATGACTTACTGACTCGAAAAAATAAAATGTCTGTTTAAAATATAATATTTTCCCTCTTTGTTTCGTGATTTTTAAAAATGACAATATTAATATGACGGGCGAGATTTTTCGCCCTGCTCGTGCTGGACACCCAGAAGAGATTCCAAAACACCGCGTCACCGAGGAGCCATCACGAAAACGCCGCCATTTTCTAAACCGCCTGATTAACCCTTCAACGTCGAAAGTTTGAACTTTCAACACTTTGAAGAAGCTTTTGATTTGACAGCTGAAATACTAAGTAAGTCGTAAATCATGAAAAGTCGACGGAAAATATTATTAGGTTATATATTATTAGGCCGGGGTTTAAATGTGTTACAACTTAAAAACCAGTGACAAATAAATTTGTTGAGAAGTAATTTGAAAATCTTTCAGAGGAAACTTATTCCACAAAAATGTTGAATTTCATGAATATATAGATCAATCAATATTATATGTGTGATTTAAAACATAAATATTCACTTCTCCCTGATGAATATTACGTTACTTCATTGTTCAATGCTTTATTTTAATTGTTTTTTCATTTAAATGTATTGTATTATTAAGGACAACACATTCTTATTGTGTATTATTCAGAACAGACGGTCTGTGATATTTTAAATACTAATTAAATGTATTAATTAGAAAGATATACATATATCAGTTTAAACAAAAATATTTGAGATTCCGTAAAAGCAAAGTACATGGCTTTCAAATAATGGAACAATAGATGTATTAATTTGAAAAGTGTAACATATAGGTTCGAAAATTTATCGTCAAAAATACTGTCGCTGTAGTATAGTTAAATAATGCGATAATATTGATTTTATATGTACATTTCTAATTAATATTATAATTATATGTATTATGTAAAAGATCGCATTCTCTAAACGTGAGATATTTTTTTAATAGAAGAGTTGAGTTGGGAGACATCGTCATGGAATACATGACACATCAATTATCTTACAACTTTTGAAAGTAAGCTAAGCGCTTGTACATATAATCAAGTATAACAGGACTAACTTTGTTGTCTCTTGTCTCCCGGGATGAGGCTCGATTCCCGACACCGAAATTATCACGTGGTGTATGTCTTATCGCACGTCGTTGCACTTGTAGAGAAGTAGAATGCCATAAAAAATAATTGAATCATACGTACCAGCATACATAATTTAAAATCAACTCAACTTTTTATGTTACATATGTAAAATAAAATACACAAACAACGAAGAGAAAAATAAACTTTTAAATGTTTTTACGTAACAGTATACAGACTTGTGCCTATTTGAGCTTGCGCTTGAGAAATTAAATTGATATTTTATTACTTCTCTTATTTATGAAAGATTAAATTAGTTGGGGAAGTAAAAATTTCTCGAATAAGCACCGAGAAAATCGACTTATAAAGTTTCGTTTTGTTGAAAGGAAAAATGATTTAGGATAAATTTCGCCGCTGAGGGTGCACGTCTCTGCGTCGTTAAATTATTACGATTGAAGTCATTTTAATTCGCCCTGTTAAAAGTTGTGACCGTTTGATCTTAGAAATTATTCTGAATGGGTTAAGTGATGTGATTAACTCAAGTATCGAGCAATATTTACACGGGCGAAATCGTGTGCCTCTTAAAAAAATATTGAAGCGTAGGTATAAAATTTAATTTTAATTAAATTAGGTTTTATTACAAGATCTCGCCATAAATGTAATTACTAAATGTTAGATGATGTATTTAATATTAGGTCGGCTACAAAATTATATTATATATACTTATATTATTGCTGTTTCTTGTCCGCAAAACTAGACCCAATTTATATGTTCTCTCCAATTTTTCAATTCGCTGCGCGGCAAGTATAATATTTTTTTCATGCGCTGTACTTCTAAAATGAACTGAATATTTTCGGCTTACCAATAAAATAATATTTTTTTTTTATTGGATACCAATTTCTCAATATATATTGAAAGTTTCAAACACTAGGATGCTAAGCGGTGATTTAAGTAGCAATAATTATTATGGTTGTGCTTAAAATTCTTGAAAACAATTCAAAGTGTTTGGGGATTCTATTTATTTTGTCAGAATGATGCGTGGAGAATTCGAGAACGGATATTTGGTGTGAAATAAGCGATATACTGACATCTGCTTATACGATGTAGAAAAGATTATTTTTAAATTTGTATAATAATTTAGATAAATATATATTTTTTTGCCAATGAGTCATGCGAGTCAAGTTATTGGTCGTGGAGTTGATTACACATTCATTTGTTCCACCGGGTGTGCGATTCAACATGGGTGGTAAATTTCGACACGTTTGTCATACGAGTTGGGTCTGCTCCTATTCCTATGACCTGCAATGTGATTCTTATTTCAATTACAATCTGTAACTTGACAATGTGTTACTGCGTTGATTACATTGATTCAAAATGTGATTGTATCATACTAGGTTAAAGCTACAAGTTGGTGTGACATTGCTTGAAAAGGTTTAATATTATTTTTAGACTATTTAACATTATTTTAAAAGTGTTTTTTTTTCTATCAATTTAAATTGACACTATTTAAAAAATTATATATTTATTGAAATTATTTTAAAAAAAAAAATATTACGTTTTGATAAAATCTTATTTTTGTTGTATAATTATAATTTTAGAACTAAAATTTTGAATATTTAAAATAAATTAGTTAAATCTTACAAACACATTATGTTAATCGCAGAAAGATAAAGATAGGAAACGTACATATCTCACTCACTTAAGGATTTACATAAAAATGTTAAACAACTAAATTTATTATAAAATTAACGGACAAATAACATTTTATTATTTTTTAAACATAGTTTTATACACTCCAAACATAATTATTTTAATAAATCTAAAATGGTCGATATTATAATATCGAGATTGAGTAATTAGAGTCGATTAAAATTGATGTGAGGAATACACTACTTCTGAAATATGGCACTAGCGGAATGGTGATGTACTGTGCTTAGTGTGTAATATTACACTCCCCGTGCGAGCTGCACGTGAACTTCTGAAGATACAACAGTCAAATACATACAGGCGACCACGAAAAATAACTTATTAAATGAGTACAATGTAATAATTTAATTTATTATGTTATTATAATATACAGATTATCAAGAGGTCGTTAATGAAATAAAGAAAGACAGGTGTGTGAAGTTAAATGGATAGAAAATATGCGAAAAATCTGAATCAGGATCGGTGCACAGCGTTCATCATGACATAGTCTTCATTTTACAAAACATTTCAAGTGAGTGATTTAATTACTCCGCAATATCATCACAATGTCATCTAGTATTAGGTATAAAATAAAAAACTAAAACCAGTTAATAGCTACACTACAGGGTGAATAATATGTTCCAGGCCGATTTTGTTTAGTCGCCATTTTGGATTGAAAAATATTTGTCAGTTCAAATTTGGTAGTCGTAAAGAATAGATGATTACAATTTGTTATAAAGCATCTAACGGCTCACCAATGTGTTAAAGTCATTTAAATATTTTATTTAAATAATAATGGCAATGCTGTAACCATTTATGGTGATCGCTTTCGTTACATGTTGAGAAACTTCTTGGTGGCCGAATTGGGTCGATTGGATCTGTAGCACATGCGGAGGGATAATAAGATAGTGCCACCTCGTGCAATTTTGCGAGAAATTTTTCTCGGTCGCATGATGTCAAGAAGTGGTGATATCGA
This sequence comes from Eubasilissa splendida, assembly GCA_031772225.1. NCBI lineage: Eukaryota > Metazoa > Arthropoda > Insecta > Trichoptera > Phryganeidae > Eubasilissa > Eubasilissa splendida. The sequence continues at coordinate 2,648,166 of CM062853.1, read as the reverse complement.
CTGGCCACCTGATTTGACGGCTCCCGACTATTTTCTGTTGAGGGTACTCATAAGAAAAGGTCTACACCAATAAGCCAATAACAATAATAGAATAAATTAGTTCATTAAACCTCTTATTCATCTACACTATAATGTTATTACCCACCGTAGCTTATAAATACCCCAGCGGGTAGGAATTGTGTATTGATAATGAAATATGAGATACTATAATTATATATGAAAGCGACATGTTACAGTAGGATATCTGAACGGATTGCAATCCTAAATACATGAAAACATAATATAATACATATGAACATAAAAATATTTAGTACCAACATATATTAGGCGCGTTTTTTAAGAAAGTACCGTTGCCGAATATTCCCGTTACGATGTTGCGCATCTGTAATGGTTTCCTTCATCTGTTAACTCACCACATGCAACGATAGAGACATTCACATAGTATGGCTATCTAGTAGTGAGTGGTTGAAATGTTCAAAACAATAGATCAGCCCGCCAACTGTGAGATACGGTCCGTGATTCGTTTCTGGAATGCACGCAATACGAACCAGCTGACATTCATCGCCGAGTGTGTCCTGATTTGGCGCCAAGTGATTTCCATATTTTCTTTCATTTGAAGTGATTCCTTGATAGCAAGCGTTTTGATGACGATGACGAACTCAAAGACGGAGTACAGACATGGTTTTCATCCCAAGCGGCGTCGTTCTATGACGAAAGTATACAAAAATTGATGCCCCGTTATGACAAGTGACTTAATAATGGTGGCGACTAGGTTGAGAAGTCGTTTAAGGTGTGTGGCGTCCGAAGAAAGTAAAGTATTACAAAAATAATATTGTTTCTTTAAAAAAAATATCCTGTACTTATTTTACATAGTTAACTTTGTTTTATTAACAACTTATTGAGTTTAAACACATCTATCGCTTTTGAAAAATATCAATTTCTTCTTCAGAATGTCAATACTAACTAAAAACATATGTTAGGAGAACACATTCTTATTGTGAAGTTGTAATTATTCAGAACATAGGTCTGTGATATTTTAAATATGAATTAAATATATTAATTAGAAAGATATACATATAAAATCAATTTTATTGAAAAATATTGTTGTTGCGCCACCAGGATTCGAACCTGGATCTCTTTCCTAACCGGGGAAGGTGCATTATCGAACTATGCTACGGCGACAAATTTTCGAATCTACATGTTACCTTTTTGATATTAATACATTTAATCGTTCCATAATAATGCACCTTCCCCGGTTAGGAAAGAGATTGAGGTTCGAATCTCAGTGGCGCAACAACAATATTTTTCGATAAAATTGATTTTATATGTATATTTTTATAATTAATATATTTAATTCATATTTAAAATATCACAGACCGTCTGTTCTGAATAATTACAACTTCACAATAAGAATGTGTTCTTCTAATAATATAGTTGTATCAATGTGTCCAAAATTTAATAAAAATGAATTGAGATTTTGTAAAAATAAGGTATATGGCTATTTCAAATAATGGAACGATTAAACGTATTAATATAATAGTTTGTCGCTAAAAATATTGAATCATTACGATAGTTTCAAATACGTTCTGATGAAGCTTGAGATGAGCGAAACCGGTTGACGTGTAATAAATTTCGTGGTTTCATACAAAGTGATTGTTATTTTATTTAATATAATTTATTGCCGTCCAGTGCGGCTGTTTCCGCGCTCTTCCCGCCCAAACATGAGAGCATGCACGAGTGAGAGTAGGTACACTGCATGATATGTATGTGCGCTAACGACGTAACAATACTGCCGAAGTTCGGGCGGAATGCTACGATGATTGACAGGCAGCCTTGTTAAAAGTTAGCAAACAAATTTCTTCTGGGAAAGGCTCAGCACTAAATCTTGTAGTGTTCTTTGATGTATTATAAATGATGAGTAGGAGTTGCGAGTCGCGAGCGCCATCGGCTGTTCCGTTCTCTACACGCGCGCTTTAGTTGGAGATATATTAAAAAGTATTCCGCTCGATCCCACTTGACATTTGAAAAATCTTACACGTTGTTAGTGGCTAATTATTTAGCAGTATTTTAATACATACTCAAATATAATAAGTAGAATTATGGGTATTTTCTAAACTAAAGATAATATCTACATTATATGGTTAACAATGCTAATGAAAATAATAATATTGTGTAGCTGTCCCCATTATAGTTATAAATACAAGTTGTTTAGGAGAACACATTCTTATTGTGAAGTTGTAATTATTCAGAACATAACAGTCTGCTATCAGTTTACTCAAAGGTATTTGAGATTCTGTAAAAATAAGGTAGATGGCTCTGTCAAATGATGGAACGATTAAATGTATTAATATCAAAAAGGTAACATATAGGGTCGAAAATTGTCGCTAAAAATAATGTCGCTGTAGCTTAGTTGGATAAAGCACCTTCACCGGTTAGGAAAGAGATCCAGGTTCGAATCCCGGTGGCGCAACAACAATATTTTTCGATAAAATTGATTTTATATGTATATCTTTATAATTAATATATTTAATTCATATTTAATACAAGTTGTTTTGAATTGTTAAATTGACAATGCCCATGCAAGGCAATACGAGTCTCAAGTAAACTAAACGAGTAGAATAAAAAAATAAATGTTTTATTTTTCCATATGTGACATAATATGTTGTTTTTCTACTTCAGCGATCTCGAAGTCTATGATTGCAGTTACAATAGAGCGTCATCTATCGCTTGGCATCGCCACTGTGGTCCAATCTGCTGGGCACTCATTTACTTCTTGCAAGTCTGTCTTGATATTACCCTCCCGTCTACGCGTTGGTCTTCCTCTCGCTCTCGATCTTATTGGCTTGTGTATGAGAGCTTTATGAGTATTACGAGATTCGTCTACTCTCGCCACATGTACCGCCTACTGAAGCTTCCTTATTTTCACTATCCTCAGGATATCTGGGGCGGTATACGGTTCCCGAAGTTCCAGGTTCATTAATCTTGTTCTTAATCTAATTTTCTTGCGCTAAACTCATAATACATACCAATTTAATATATAATAATAGCAAATATCATGGTGTAATATTAGAATTTTCTTCTATCTTAAATTTGCACTCCGTTCGGAGGTTGGAAATCATAATTACTATTTGAACTTTAAAGGTACATTATGAACTGCAATGGAACCAGTCAAGAATTTCTTCAACCAGACGATGCATCGTCGTCGTACACTACGTTTCCCTTTAGTACCTACAACTTCCTGCCTCTCATATCTTATCTGAGGTATATAAAATTTCTCTTCTTGATGAAGTATTTTTTCAAAAATCGTTCGTTTTCGTTTCACACTCCGTCCACTTAAGAGATTCTCAATATTCTCTTGTTGTACCATATTCCGAAAACTACTCTCTTTTTTGTGGTGATTTGAGTTAACTGTGGAAAGTTGTGCTTAACTTCATTTAAATGGTAACCATATCAACCACGGAAGTGGTGCCTGGAACTGGCAAATGAAGAAGTAGAAGAGAGGATGGTAAAGAAATATATGATGTGATCGTTAGAGGCAACAGCAACGAAAGACACAATCAGATAAAGCAACTCAATAATCGATGAACATGCGTAAGACAATATAATAAAGTGGATGACGCACTAGTGCTTAGCGAGGACAAGTATGTGACATTGTATCTTCTCTGCCTTCTGTGTTGTATTTTTTTAAGCTTTTGACTAATGATGAGCTAAATCGTTATTTTAACCGTGATTGTGACTGTGATTGCGACTGCGATTGCGACTGTGATTGTGACTGTGATTGTGACTGTGATTGTGACTGTGATTGTGACTGTGATTGTGACTGTGATTGTGACTGTGATTGTGACTGTGATTGTGACTGTGATTGTGACTGTGATTCTAAGATTTGTGTTCGATTGTAACGATAATTGGTTAGTGATTATTCATAATTTGGCGGGCAATCACCGGTTCCTTTGGAACTAAACCGCCAACAGTTAAACCTCAGTTAGCAATCATCGTTCTAATCGAACAGCATTTACACAATAACGGTTTAGCCCATTACTACTTTTGACAATGCCCTTCTTCGATATTTATTTTATTGGATTATGTTTCAATCAAATATCAATTTTGAAAGAATAATTGACGTTAATCGCAAAATGTTGTTCTTCATTAAACTCTACAATATTATGGATTAAAACAACGTTCGCAGCTACGTTTAATGAATATTTATCCAAAGGGCTATAATGTGGAATATTTAACGATAATTTTTTTTTAAATTTGGCGAAACAAGTTCTAGATTCCTGTTTACAATGTCAGCCTCTTTTGGGTCACTGCGCCAGAGTCTGTTATAAATTGCTGCATAAACCAGATCATGTTCACGAAAATTTGATCACGGCGGTTCAAACGGCATCTTTTACCCGTTTTGAAAGGACGTTAGACGTTTTTTTAAATTTGAAAATCGAAACCGAGCCATTTGTATTCACGGCGCGCCGGTAACGGAATTAGTGCCGCCGCGCGCCGCGGAGGGCGGAGGGCGGAGGGCGCCGGCTCAAATGCAAATACCCCTTCGTTATTATTTTAATAATAACAAAACAAGTCCGTCTGCACGCTCGCTTCTGCATATCATATTAAGTCATACTAATGAAATAAATTCTAATTTATTATCCTACTCTTTTCGGCCACTTCGTACAGCGTTCTGGTAAACGCTTGATAAATGTCACGCGGCTGGAAGATTCGAGAAATGCCTTTGAACTGAAAGGGGTCGCTTTACGTACGAGAAACACAATTTTCGCGTCGTTCAAACTATTTATCCTTATTAATTACTAGCCTGCATGTACAATATAATTTTTCGCATATTTTAATAAACAATTTTGTTCACAATATTAAGTAATTTCATATCTATTAGATATATTACCCCTTAACTCACACTACACCTTTACACCGCAATGCGTATCTAATACTCAATTTCAATATATTTATTAATTAATTATTTTTTTAAATCAATGTGTGCAAAAATATGTGACCCAGTAAAATTATTACTATTTTCCAACTAAGCTAAGTGCTTGTGTTCAAACCTCCGGCTGCTTGATCACTAGGCGGGTATTTTACGACTAGACCAAATAAGAAATATAATTTAATTAGCATTTTAATAATATTTAAAACTTAAAAATATTTTTGTGTTAGCCCTAAGTTACTCCATTTTCAATTAGGGTTCTTGTTATCAAGTTTAGGCTATTACTCTTTTTAATCTTATTATTTGTCAAAGTAGTTAAATATTAGAAAAGTATATTATTTTTAGTTAGGTAAACATGAAAAATAACGTAATTAAAATTACGTAAATTTTTGTATCTAGAATGTAATATATGAGTGAATTTATTTGACTCATGTACCGTCTTACCATCACTATCTTACTATCACGCCGTTTTATCGCGGAGGTGGCAGTGGAGTCTTCTGTCTTGGCACACTATCTTTCAATTAGTCAATTTAATTCTGACTAATTGAAAAATATCTCTATTTTTGGAACTATTAACATTTTTAGTATTATACATACATTTTTGAAAATCCGTTTCTCATTGATCTGTTCCATATGACCAACCAAAATGTCCGCTTAAATAGATATTTAAGCGAAAAAAAATAATTAAGGAGAACACATTCTTATTGTGAAGTTGTAATTATTCAGAACATAGGTCTGTGACATTTTAAATACTAACTAAATGTATTAATTAGAAAGATATGCACGTAAACAATTTGGCTTTCAAATAATGAAACGATAGATGTATTAATTTGAAAAGTGTAACATATGGGTTCGAAAATTTGTCGCCAAAATACTGTCGCTGTAACACAGTTGGATAATGCACCTTCCCCGGTTTGGAAAGAGATCCAGGTTCGAATCCCGGTAGCGCAATAACAATATTTTTTGATATTATTGATTTTATATGTATATCTTTCTAATTAATACATTTAATTAGTATTTAGAATATTTTTTATATCTGTAATGTGGTGCTAAAAGATTTGCTCCTAATTTTGTAATTTTACGCTTTATTATGAATAGAGCTACCACAGACGATCCTAAACAGCTTCATTTCACTGACATGTTTTACTCAAATTTACGTAATTGTTGGTACCAGCCATCCTATCTCGGGCAGAGCGTTAACGTGAGTAGTCCAAACAACGCGCATCTAGCTCAACTTTGGTTAACGCGTTCGGAGTGGTGTTGATTACATCCATGGCCAAAGCGATTCCGGAAATTAGGTCGTTGAACTCAATTGTCTACCGCTAATCATGGCCAGGATTACAAGTTTATATTAGACATTACTATGTTTCGAGCACCATTCACCTTATTCACTGTGGTCACCTTTCTTTTGATGTTTTTCTCAGACTTTTATTTGACCATTGAACATTTTCTCAATTTTTATTATATTGGTCTATCTACCATATATTGCTCTTCTATTTTTGTCACCGTTATCGAATACCGTCTCTTCTAACTTCTCATGCTCAACGCAACATCTATTTTAAATTATGGATGCGCACATAAAGCACATTTTTGTTATGAAGTTCTATTTTTAGAACACAGTTCTGTGGTATTTTCATACAAATTCCGTGAATCACTTAGAAAGATATACAGAAAAAAATATATTTGTTGAAAAATACTGGTCAAAATAAGAAAATATATAAAAAATTAAAAAATATTGATTTTTCAGGCGTATTCTAGTATAACATGTTAAAAAACATTTTCAATATAAAAAATATTATAATAATAATAAAATATATTGCTTTAAAATAATTTTAATAAATCAGATTCTCATAGTGATGACATATATGCTGTTGTCCATAGATGGCGATGGTGTAGTGGTACTCGAAGCGAGTCCACATACTAACATATGTACAACTTTAAAAAAATTGATACATATGGAGATTGAGGGGCGAGAATTGTTGATATAAAGTGATCACTTAAGTCAGCTGAAAACAGGTCGTAAGCTCTGTAATTACCCCACACATTCATATATTTTCCATTAAATATAATAAAAAATAGCTTTGTGATATCTGATATTTGTTTAAAAAAATATTTTGTTGCCACTGGGAATCGATTAAAAATGGAATTATAGATATATCAATTAAAAACTTTACAAAATATAAGTGCAAAATTTGGCGAAAATGTATTCGATTGCTATAGCAAAATACTGAACGAATTTCCCCGGATAGGAAGAGGTCCAGGTTCGAATCCCGGTAGCAAATAAATATTTTTTCGATTAATAAAATTTTTCCGTATATTTTTCGAGATTTAATTTGTATTACTTTGTACATAATTAATTTCAAACTGAATTAAATGAAACGTACAGCGATCGCTGATCTGCGAGAACCAGAATCGAACATCTCATCGGATGAGCGACTTACCGGTGAAGCAGACACACTGATCAAATGTGCATCACAAAAAGAAGATGGTATTAATCAGATGACCAGTCATTGTTTTGGTATGCAGCTAATTCTAGAGATTAATATCAGGTTCCCGGGTGGAATGGGTCGGGCCGGGTTGGGTAATGAGTGATGAGAAATAGCTCCGTAACACAACCAGATGCGCAGGTGATCGGCACTTGCCTCGCAGCACTTCTTCAAAAACTGCAATATCACCGCAGATCACGTGGGATGGTGGCACGGAGTCGGTGTGTATTGTTCTACGCTATCGATACCCGGAGTCCGTGTAACCCCGCCAGTACATTACCGCGATATCTCAATGCCATATTATCCTTCAATGTTAACCATCACGACCTACGAAAGTCGATAGACAGCTAACTTCGAGGCGTCGAGTGAAAAGGTAAACAGTAAACTTGAAAGTGCATCGAGTCAAGGAAGATCCGATGTACCTCGTTTGATAAACATCGCTAACTTGCAATGTCACTCGGTGGGTCTGTCTGGGTATGGCACGGTATCTCTGACAATGGTTCAATGGACATGTCTACACGACGGCTTACAAGTCTGATAGGAATTATGGAACTGTCTTCGTTGCCGTTTGATGTACTAACATCTGCTTAGGGCAGCTTCGAGCGGCAGGCTTGAGAGTCATGACTAATGTGCTGATTGCAGATTTGGATGCTCTATTTAATCCCGATCCTTCTGATAGAATGTACTAAAAACTTGCATAGTATGCGATTATATGTTTATTGTAGGTAATAATTAACGTTATAAGTAATGAAGTAGTGGAGAATGCCAGAAATAAGCTCTCGTAGTATGTTAAAAAAATAAGAAAAAAATCTAGATATTCGGAGATATTGGCGTTAAAAGTTGGGATAGTTGAAAAACGTTCGGATCTAACGATATTAGTACTAGAGTGTCGAGTACCGACTTGTCTACTTGGAGGATGTGACGTCACATCTATCATGTGGTATAAACTGATCGTTTTTAAAACTGAACTGCACATCTGTAACTCCATATTTCAAGATATCGAAAAAAATTAGATTTTTCGTATAAATGACTCCACTAACTCGTAAAAATCGTAACATATATATAATTCAGTAAGTAAGTAAGTATAAGGTAATAAATTTGTTGATTTACATTTTATAATCATAATTTGAATACACAAATAAAGTAGACTTAGTGGAAATAAAACACAATGATTTAAATTTAGGTCATAATTTAAAAAAAAAAATTATTATTATTAATAAAAAATTTGAATTACATTATTAAAAAAAGAAAAGATTTACTTTTTGGAAGAAATTTTTTAATTTAATACATAACTAACTAACACCGTACTTACACCATCTCTCCAAGAGTGAGAAAAATTAATAGAACGAATCTTTCATTTGATTTGCTCTCATTAAATGTTGGAGCTTCTAACAATGCCATCTTCTACATTTCGGTTTACTCTACTACAATTCAGTACACATTTACAGAACATTAAATTAATAAAAAATTTAATTACTGAAATCTGCACGGCAAAGTAAAGTACTGAAATCCGAGGGCTTCACAAAAATTTAAAAAAATAGTTAAATTTGGCAGCATTGAAATAATTAAAAAATTTGTAGATAGTAATTTAAAATTTTAAACGTGTATTATATTTTTTAAATATTTTAATATCGATTGTCTGGCGTTTAGTACTGATAAACTTAATTATTAATAGTACTATATTTGCACGACGAAAGTCGATTTGTTTATAATAATAAGCAATCGTCGAACTTTGGAACATAGTATACTTCTGGAAACATCTTTTGTTGACTTTTATTTCAATTTGAACAATTTGAAAGTGTTTTTATTATTTTTCAAATGCTTTTTTGCCACAATTTTGACATTATATAGAAAACAAAAGTCTTTTCACATTTAATACACGACTGAATCCGAAGATACCAGCAAAGTCAAGGTCGACAAGAGGATGGAGTGTTTTATGTACATTAGTCGTTACAAATGGCTGCATGGTACAACCATCGGTCACTGTCAGGCCTTGATGGATAGTACACCGTACCTACCGAGGGTATTCCATCGCACGCTAGGCTGGGGACACTCAATACATGAGACGAGGAACAAACACTTCGAGACATTCGGGAGTTCAAAGGAGGGCCGAAAAAAGGAACACACGAATTAGCCAGATGGAAGAATGACGATTTGTTGTGGAGCCAGACGCTACGCCAACACGGAACTGGAGTGGCTCTACGCCGAGAATCGCCTAATACACACTTTGTACGTTCGAGTCTCCCAAGCTTTCATTAATGCTTCACGTGAGTTTCTAATTTTAAGAGTACATATTTTAAATTTTTACATTAGAGACAAAAAGGTAGAAAAAAGATAAGAGAACGCAATAATTTTGATTACCATGTTCAGCACAGATACACAATGCATTATTTATCTATTTATTTCAAGTTATATTTCCAAAAATTTGCTTTACGTATTTATATTTTATGAATTTTAAGAACACATACCTATTTTTGAATACAAATTACTGAATTCCATTCTAACTTTTAAATGATTTAATATTATATACATAGAGGGGTTAAAAAACCCTTATATTGATTTTAGAAATGAATAACTATAATTAACCCTATCCTTTCTATTAATATTTGATGCAATGAATCATTTGTATCTCCGTATGTGCGATATCATCTTCATGTCAGATTATAATAATGTTTTTACAGGAAAATCTATAATCATCTGAAGATGATAAGATATTCTAATACGCTGGTGAGTGGGAAAACATAAAAAGGAATGATGCAGAAGTTAAGGAAATATGACATAACATGGCTATAAAGACAATTCAAAAATAAATTTGAAAGTATCTTCGATTGAGAACAATGGTTTGGCGATGGTGAAATTGATGTAAAATCCATTGATTATTAAATATAAGGGTGGTTAGTTGCACGTCGGTGGAGAGCGCAAATTCTATGTCCAAATGCTGTCCGCGATGATATTCTACGTGAAATATGTAATTAATTATTCTTAATGTGTCAATAAAGGTGGCAAAGAACATCTTATGTACATATATTAGTAGGTAAATATTTCCCTTAGAGAATTTTACATATTTATGCTGAGATAACACCCATTATTTCAATCCTGTTCGTCCTAAAAGATCAATTTACCAAGGGTATAAAGAGAATACACTTAGACCAGTGATGTACTCTCTAAGTAAATATTTGAAAAAAGTAAAGTTTTGATGAATATATCAAAGTAATGAATATTTAAATCTTATTTTTCTTCTCTTGTAAAAACGGAATTTTCCATTACGATAATATGTACACACTCCTTCAAGTGCTATGTAATACTATGAAGGCAGTGAAAGTAAACTAATTTAAAGTTTAACTAGTGCAAGTGTTGGTTGATACAGACGCAAGAAAACAGTATCTTGGTTTATTACAAAATCAATATTCCCTGTATAGAATTCACCCCTCTTCCTTCGAGAAGCTAAATCTATTAGAATAATGAGATGAATTTACAACAATCATTTTCAAGACAACCGCGATATTTGATATCTTCATTGCACCTGCACCGTGAAATTTCATTATCGCGTCATTACCAGCACCATGCCGTGAATAAGGAAATTGTTGCGTTGTGTGCACCACCTCTTCTCCACCGCGCGCTCCCGGCTCCCGGCTCCCGGCTCTCGGTTGGGGCCCTATTTGTACTCTGAGTAATGGATGTTCCCGTCACCCTTGCATTATCTTCACCTCTCCCTAACGAGGGGTGCATCATTTTTGCACCCTTGAGAGATGCGGTTTTGGTGCGGATAAGGAATATCAATATTCTTTTACTGATACCGAACTTTGATATTTTTTTAATCATCAATTATGAAACTAATACAGAAGTACTTTCTTATTTTATATAAATTTATGGAAATACTGATTACTTTTATTCAGAACCCTAGCTACATTCTCTACTTCTAAGGGTAATTAGATGACAATTCAAAGAAGAGCATAGAATGTAACTATGCACGATGTAAATAAATAAATAAACAGTTTTAATAAATTAACATTATCTTATACTTTCTGCTAAAATTACACTTCAGTAAGTATAATATATGTTGCAGTAATTAGGCTGTTTTTTACAAAATGAAATCGTTTTTTGGTCAGTTACATACAACGGAACCAGGTTAAGGACGATAAGATATATAAAATATTTGGACGCATTTATTTTTGCGGTGTAATAAGAATTTTAAACGTTTTAAATATATGAATTAATTATAATACTAAAAACGGTCAAATGATTATATATTTTGGTAAAGTGAGTCAATCTATTAATGAGCTAAACATTGTTATTGTGATTGTGTTATTGGTATTAAATTTTAACAATGATTTCTAACTGAGATTTAAGTATTGGATGTGTACTATTTACTGTTTACTGTTTAATATACCGAGCATCAATAATCAGTTATCAATCATTGTTTCAATTGAACACAAATCTTACAATCGAAGTTAAAATAACGGTTTAGCTCATCATTAAGAGTGACTTGGTGGTATAAATTTTGAGAAACATAAAAATTTTCACATTTATAAATAAGAATGAATTTAAAGAGAGTTGTAATCAAGCAACCCGTTGAAAAACTTTATAAAACATTGTCGAAGGAAGTTTGTGGGGCGAAGGATCAACTGAAAGAGTGAAGAATAATGAAAAATGTTCCTCCATGTAGCAAACCCAATTTTGTATGCTGGAAAACTAAGTTTACTTTTTTCTGTGTAAACAGGCCCTGAATTATATTTTTTGTAGAAAATGTTAGAGCGTCCTAGTTGAGTAATGATACTACTACAAAAAGGGCTTCTTCCATGCGCCAGATCTTATTAGGTTCAAGTGCCTGAATTAAGCAACCGTCCCCTCGGAGGAACTGCTGGGGGAGGGGTGGAGTGTGTGCTATTTGAATAAGGGGATGATTTATAGGGGAGTTCCTGTCGAAATTTTATTCATTAATATTGCCGATCACGATCCTTTCTAATTCATAGGTACACCAGACCTCGGTGGGTTGTGTCTGTTTTCACTAATTGCTATACGATTGAGATGTAAATGATATTCTCTCGGTAAGAAAGATCGATACCGCGGGCATTAAGACATCATTCTACATTTCTTACACATTTCAAATACAATCAATAGTACAACTACTTTATGTAAATAATTTACTATTCATTTATTGACAATTTAGTTAGGTACCAGTAAAACACATATTTTTTATACAATATTGTGTATTATTTAATTTATGAATTACTTATTCATATTTTAATATTTTATTTACATAATATAATAATTATTTTGTTATATTTTCCTTTATACTTTTAAGTTTTCTCGCATTTTATTATTCTATATGACTCCATTGAGTGTCGTCAAGTTCGGACAGTTGGATGGTGGACACCAATTAAATCTATTTGAATGCTTTAGCCGTGTAAGACAGATAGGTCTATTTCGAGTTGTCAAGTATTATTGTGAGTTTAAGAGACTTGAGTATAGCGGTTTTAATGTCATACAGGATGAGCCAGGCATTTCAGTGTACCGTTTTTCTTCCTTTCCTATTCTGATCCTTCAGCTTCCTCGCAATCCTTTCTTATACATTGCATTACTCACATAACTTGGACCTTTTAGATCTCATTGTCTCATACAACTCCAATGTTTTAATTTGAACGTGTGAATATGTAATATAAATATTACATTAATTATTGCTGTTTACAATTTATTTGCTATTTTATATATTCTGTCCTAATGTATAATGCAAAATTTGTATCTGAAAAATCCAAAAAAATTGAAAAAAATGGTGAATATGATTAAAATAGGGGGTTAGGTGGTTTGGTCATTTGGGACCTTTTAGAAGATTCAACAATTGACAAGCATGCGTAAGAGATACAAATATGGATGAGGCGAGAGGTGCTATGTATGTACCTACACTCCGAAGCCACATCCCTATCTTTTAGTTAGTCAACCTTAACCTTTTTTGATTTGAGGAGAGTTATGAGTTGAAACCATTATTTTAATAGTTTTGTCTAATCTTATTATTTATGCTTACTGTAAGCGGATGTGCATTGAAACGATTATTTCATATCATTTAATTTATTACTTTGTTTACTCGTAACAGAACCTGGATTTAAATTATCTTCTATATTTTATTCTATATTTAATGGGAGCAATATTTCCACAATTATCTTTATAAACTAAAACACAGCCCTTCAGAGATCAGATCGTATTTAATACCCAAACGAGAAAGAACTGAAAGCCTATTCGTTTCAATACATCTCAGTGAATTGGTTATTTGTACACTTAAAACTCAATAAACGTAATTACTTCAAACCGTCAAGTCTTCATATTCAAAATATTCCTTGATGGTACATAATAGAGGCAGAACAGTGTAGCGCTCTATCCTTTCTGCCAACCCCGTAAAGAAACGGCTTGGTGGCAGGATATTAGTAAAGTATAAAAATTGTATTTGATTTAATAAAATCATAGTAAATAATTTAAAGCTACAATTAAATATAGAAAGGATAATATTAGCAAATAAAATCGCCTTTAAAAGCTAATATGATTAATTCTTTAATATTTTCATAATTGCTTTGTGGTAACAAATAATATAAATAATTAGAAAAACATTTTATTTAAAATCACTATTTATTGATACATCAACATGTTTCGAGACCTATGGTCCCTTCTTCAGGAAATAATGTATATACATATACTAACATCAAAAATGCAAGCAGAGACAAATTTTTTATTTTTAGAAATAAGTAAAAGTATTAATAGCAAATGAAATATTATAAACAATCTTTTTTTCAAAAAGTTACCTTGTAAATTTGTTTTCACGGTTGGTATAGTTTTGTTATCGCCTATGCTTACATTTTTAATTTTAATTTTACTGATTATGGACCATAGATTTTGAAATATGTCGATGAATCAATAAATAGTGGTTTTACACAAAGTGTTTTTTTTATTATTTATAAAATATGTTGCCACAAATAATTTTACAAATATTGAAGAACTCTGGTGAGTTATTCTTGGGTAAATTTTAATGACGTCTTTTGAAATTAAGCTAGTATGAATTTCGTATAGGTACTCGTTGTGTTGTACCTTGTTGATTTTTTTTCGTTTCAAGGTCTTAATTAGTGGACGGTGTCCCTGTTCCTGGAGATCACACGACTGGCCTCTTTGAAGTTATTAACTCACGCGGAACCCGTGCGTTGGGAGACACCAACACACTGCTGTAAAAATATTGTTTTTAATATCAGAAAGAATAATGTTTAGAAAATAAATATTAGGAGAGAAATCGAATATTTAACTTTTCCAAGTTTTGACTCCTTCGCCATAATTTCGTCTTATCTTTACAACGTAAAACAATAAATATGTACGAATTTTAGATAAAATGAAATTATTTAATTAGTTGTGTGATTCTAAACGCGAATATAAAACAAACTAAGTAAGAGTAAGTAAACCATTGAACGCTAATTTTACGCTAATTAGCTTATTTTAATTAAATCTTGGTTTCTATGAAATTTCTGAAATTTATTAAATTATGATACTTTCCGTGAATTCTCGTTTTTCATAACACACATTTTATGACATAATATTATATATGTGATCTCTGTTAAGAATAAAGAGCCTTTCATTTACATTAATCATAAAATATTATAAAATTATTTTTTTCGGTATAATCAAATGTTTAACAATTTGTATTATATTTTATATTAACGAAATTTAATGTACCTACCTATCTATTTACAAATATTAAATGTACAAAAATACCATATTTCCTCGATTATAAGACGCACCTTTATTTTTGTATACCAATAATAAAAAATAAAAACATTATATAAATTTTATAACAAAGTTTAACAATCACAATAAAAAGGATTTAAAAATAGGAGAATTATCTATGAACTATCTATCACCATCAGAGTCTGAAATTTCTTTAGTTTCAGTGTCCGATTTTTTTTAATCACTTTTAGACTCAATTATACCAGTAATCAGTGATAATTCAGCACGACTGTGGAATTGTACAGCGATTGTAAGACGCGCCCCGTATTCAGAGACACCTAAATAGGGAAAACAAACATGCGTCTTATAATCGAGGAAACGCGGTAATTCATATTGACATTATCATGACGTACAAACATGTGTATGCAATGGACTTACAGTGAGATGAAAAATAAATTTATGGATTTTTACACGAAATACATAAATAACATTTTGACTGTTTTCAAATTAATCTAAGTACCTGAGCTGTAAAAATAAGATCAACTTGCTGGTCTTTGGGATGAGACTTGAATTCCCGACCACTTGAGCGCCATCATTAGGTGAGTGTCTTGCCGGTAAATCAACAATCACGTCATATTTAAATGATTGAAATGAAGGGCCATTAAAAATACGTACTTGGTTATGTGCGTATGCGATTGTGTAACACGTAGATACTTACTCCAAGAACACGGATACAGCCGCGCCAGATATCGTTGGCCGCTAATATTATCGGTCACCATGTGTCTTATAGTGCAACAATTATATTTAAGATATTTAAATTAATTTATTTATTAAATGTACTCTAAAATGTCCTTATACGACTGGGTTCTGCAAGAACTTGTTGATATTTTGTTCAATTAAAAATAAATTTATTCGATCTACAGACAGATTAGTTTTATATATTTTTATGAAAGATTGACCGGTTTATGGATCAGCGATTAAGAGAATAGAGATTAATTGAACGTTAACAGAATGAACATCAATAACTTCGTTGTGAAGTGTCAATGAGAGCGTCTGATGGTGCCAATAAAAATAATATCAATATAATTTATATAGCCATTGTTTCATGAAGACATAATTGCAAGACTAAATCAAGCTATCGATGATGTAGCCGGCATTCGATGATGTAGCCGGTAAAACGTTCTGTATTATCATGACCTTTTCCATCCAGATGTTGGAACAGATATGAGGATTATTGGCAAAACAAATCTGGTAATCATATACAGAATTCAGTAAATCATTTTACTGTAATATATCTGCATAATAAGCAATGCTGAAGGATCCGAATATGATGACCTTTAAGCAGAAAATATATTTTAATATAATGGTACTTATTTACAAAATCTTCAATAAAAAAATATCAGCGGAATTTACACGTAAATTGACGCAAATCAACATGAGCACGAGCATCGTACAAGAGGAAGTGATAGATAGAGACTGCAATTCGGAAAGTATAAGGGATATAAGAAAATAAGGGATTCTTAATTAATTTTGATCAACGGTACACCAAACGTTTGTCTTGTTAGCGGTACGGCGCTGGCCTTGTGACCAAGAGGTTCGATCTTGTAAACCAGCGAGAAAGTTAGTTTCGTAGCTCAAGCTAAAACCGATGAAAAATTGCCAATGTGTGTTTGTGTTGTCTTTCTATTCTATAATACAAACAAATAGACAACATGCCATTTTTAACTAGCATAATCTTAATAACGTAAATAATGTCATCGCTCTAAGACCATGGCATTTAGAGTTCTGATATTTCACAAAATATACTAAATTTAATGCTAGAGGTGCTGAAAAAGTTATGAAATAATGGATATAATATTAAACAACAGTAGGGGGAGAGAAAGGACCAGGAAATAGTGGAAATAATTTTTCCTTGATAACAACAGTAAATTGTTTGAGTGTTAATTATACATTTTATTAAAGAGAACACATTCCTATTGTGAAGTTGTAATTTTTCAGAACATAGGTCTGTGATGTATTAAATACTAATTTAATGTATTAATTATAAATATTTCTAAATTTCTGGCGTCTGCAGTCGGTTTACTCAAAGGTATTTGAGATTCCGTAAAAACAATGTAGATGGCTTTTAAATAATGGAACGACAGATGTGTTAATTTGAAAAAGTGTAACATATAGGTTCGAAAATTTGTCATGAAAAATACTGGCGCTATAACACAATTGGTAGTGTACTTCCCCGGATTGGAAATAGAGATCCAGGTTCGAATCCCGGTAGCGTAAAAACAATGTTTTTCGATAAAATTGATTTTATATGTATATATTTATAATACTTTCATTTTGAATTACCTTAAATTAATTATGTAATTACCTCAAATTAAATCAGTTCAAACTCGTATGTATATTATGTTTCTTTACATCTTTTCTCTCACTCTTATAATACAATTCATGTTCTATTTAAAAGTTTTTAATGTGCCAGAGAATACTGCAGTGAAAATACGCCCTGCACATTGCGCATGTATATATATATTTAGCTTCATAGCGTTGAAGCCGACGTCACTTAACATGGAAGGTTTACAGGACTTCGATTACAAATCGTAAAAGTATTCATCAGGTAAATATAAAGGCTGAATTTTCAAAACGAAAAAACCCTATCGCCGAGTGCACGAGGGTCGAATGTCCAGAAAAATGGAAAACAGATTTAATTCCGTGCGATTTTTATCTGCTGTTGGTTTATTTTGATTCATGATGCCGCGACTGAAAAATGTGATAGCCAAGTAAGCCAGTGTCGTCTGAAGCAAACTGGAAACTGGCTATGATAATATTATGGTTGAAATCTCGTTTGATACGACGGGTGGATTTTATTCTTAGTTCCACCGAAAGTGCTGGTCTTTTTGCTAAACTGACATGGTATAATATTCATTTATTTATTTCTTACACATATTTGCACGGTACCACTCACAAAAAAAGAATGTAGAACTATAGACAACATTTAGGAAAAATAGATACAGTCTGTAAAAATATTAAAAATATATAGAAATATAATATCAGGAAACAAAAAAACTATTAAAGACAAAAATAATTAAAGTTTTTCTTTTAGTTAACCTATACAGTGAAACCTCGGTTTACGAACTTAATTAGTTCCGTAAAACTGTTCGTAACTCGAGTTGTTCGTAAACCGAAACTCATAAGAATCAATGTAAAATGGAATAATCTGATCTACTTCAAACTTGAAATTCTACACGAAACAACGAAAGTTTATAGTAATAATAATAAAGCACAAACTTTATATCAACTGATCTTATTAAGGATAAAATAATTTAACGAAGCGTAATTCAATTTTGAAATAATAAAAAATACACGCGTACAATATAAAAACAATAAAAGACGCATTTGAGTGGCGGTCCGATTAATAAAACGCACTCGAACTGCAGTCCGCTTTTGAGTGCCCGTTCGTAAATTGAAATTCTGTTCGCAAACGTTCTGTACGATTTTATCCGTAAATTCATTAAATGAATTTTAATGCTACTATCTTTTACTTTTACTTATCTATGATTACACAAAAAATATAAATGTTTGTATACATGGAAACAACGAAAATTGCTCGAGATAGTTGATTCTTGATGTTTTACAATGAAATATACATTAAGTCAATACTAGACAATATATTAATATAAAAAAATATCCACAACTCACATACCTGTAAATTTTAATATATTTAGTAATATGATATAAATATACCACGGTAAAAATGTTGGTCCACGATCTGCACCACTTTGTATAGGTACCTAGAACTTATTTTTTAAAAACAAAAAAAAAAGAATTCATCTAAAAACGAGCGGCCATGAGTGGAAACTTAACTAGAAAAGACCATCAGTTTCAATTAGTGAGAAACATTTTTCCGTTTTCATTAATTTATTACCGCTAAGATTTTATCGTAAAACAATTGCACGTAATTAGAAAACAATACGGAATCTAATACAAATTGGCGAACGAGATGATTCCGAGCCCACATAGATGTACAGCGCATTGATTGTGTCAACGTCCACAACTCCCTCGGGAAAATATAAAAATAGCGGTCAATTAAAATCAATTGGTATAATGTGTTATAATTGAATATGTCCCCGAACACTTGGCGAGCGTCACGAGAGTGAGTAACAGCTGAGGGGACATCGGTCCTGTTACACAATTCTTTGTTCCCAAAAATTACTCGGGAGAACTCGATGATTAATTAAGTGCATCCTAATTAAGGAGACTCGTAACCGCGAACGGTGTTGTTGTGAGATTTTACGACTTTTTTTACGCTGTTCTCAAGATTTGGAGTAACTCGCGCAATGATTAATGTGGAGGAGTCATGCGTGAGAGTCGGTGCGAGTGGCTTCACTGAATATTATTCTGTTAGACAAATGTCTTACAACTGTAGGTTGTACAGTGATGGGTGTGTCACCATTGAGATGGGTAGGCTTACTTTAATAAACGTATGTAGCAAATGAAATAAAAAGGGAGAACGTGATCATTTTCGGCACAATATTAACTATTTTAATACAAAAAAAGAATTAATCAAATTCTTCAAACGCCATAATAATATATAATCAACGTAGAAAGGCTCATTTGAGCATATATGATAGTAACTACTCGTAGAGTCCTAAAGCCACATTTTGGATTCATTAATTTGTCTAAAAAATTCTCTTAAAAGGATTTGCTAATTCAGTACCATTTGTATTATTAGGAGAACACATTCTTATTGTGATGTTGTAATTATTCAGAACAATTTTAAATATTAATTAAATGTATTAATTAGAAATATATACATATGAAATCAATTTTATCGAAACGCATTGTTGTTGAGCCACCGGCATTCGAACCTGGATCCCTTTCTAAATCAGCGACATTATTTTTGACGACAAATTTTCGAATCTATATAACTATTAATTGTATTCACTGGTAGTGGTATACAATTAATAGTGGAATCGGATCGGCATCAACCCAGCTTAGAATTGCAAGTAATGTATGTATACCGGGTACAGTCGACGGTGTGTTTATTATTTAAGGAATGCCTAGTCGGTCTTTTTATTTGGTGTCCCAGAGACGTGGAATTAATTCAGTGTGTCAAGTGCAGTGACTAACTGCGCGGTCCTAAAACTGAAAACTGCCTTTTTATGTCTTATTTACGTGCTGCGAAGAGCCTTTTAGCTCGCGCGAGAAGTCCTTCACGCAAAAACAATATTAAATATTCATAAAATGTGTTGGGCGGGAAAATACACATCCTTCCTTACATAAAACTGTCAAAACAGGGACACGGGATGCGAGCGGCCAACTGACGCCCCGAAAAACACTAAAACTCGATGCTCGGGTAAAAATGAACGTGTTTTATTATAATATTAGTTTTCTGGAAAGGTCTCTCGAGAAAAAATCCTTACTCGGTGGAAGGTCGCGGCGCCGCGCTGCACGAGGTCAGGATGGACCTTATAAAGCGCGACATCCTTAAAATAAAAAGTCACGCGTGTGTACGCTATTATGAATTTCGGTGTCAATATTTTGGTTTTAATCGCGAACAAACTCCATGAATGATTAATGGGCTGAATTATTGTACAAATTGTATTGTTTTGTTTAAATATTTTGTAATTTTAAATCGTTATTACATACTGACTTTGGGAGTAACTAATATAATTTTCGTAAAGCTGACTATTACATTTAATAACACGTATTATCCGGAGGATGCGGTACCTGCACTGCATTGTATTAAAATAATTGTGTAAGAACTCAATTAAAGAGCAACTAATAGAAGCGTGCAGCGTGCAGCGTGCAAAGGCACGGCGAGTGCTATCATTGTCGATCATCGCATTTGAAACACACCGCTTATAAATATATGCAAATCCAATTCTAGCATAATTTCTATTGCCCATTTAATTTACAGCAATATAATTCCCCTCATTTGGTCGCACGCCTTATACAATATTTTGTCATTCGTGTAAAAACGAACTCCTGACAAAGAATAATTTTGGACAGTTGAGTAGCTCATTTGAATATTAACAGACAGAGCTAATGAGAATTAAGCTCCGGTTATGATTTTTGGCTATTTTAATGCAGGTGACAAATGAGTAGCCATTTTATTACTTAAGTCATAAAAATAATCTTCATTCCAGGTGCAATCCAAACCCACACGCGCGTAATGAAAATAGCGTTAGAAGATTGCAAACGCAACACATCGCGTATACAAATTACACCAAATTTATTGTTGATACTAATTTATATCCAATTATTATACTCCTACATGGCGTGGCTGGAGATTCCAATTGCTGTATCAAGGGACAAATTATTTTTTAACAACAGAGGAAAAACAAGTTTAAAAATTCATAGCTTTAGCTATTCGGCAAAAATTACCATTTTGAGAATATTAACTAATTTTTTTATGGAGTTGTTGCTTTATGTAACCCTTTATGTTTATGTCCTTTACGCCCTTGGTAATTTGACCTTTTCGTATATACAGCACAAAAGTCATAAGTGTGCTCGTGAAATGCCGCAAGGGACATTAAAAATACGTAAGGGACGTACGACATTTATGGTTTTACAACAAACACCCATTTTTAAGTGATATGAAGAAATTTTTTATGATTTAAAAATCTAAAAGCACGAAAAGAAAGATTTATAAACATGGATAAGTACATTTAATCTTTTAACCGAGGATGGTTTCGAGGTCTCTTGGTCATGATTGAAGAGAGTGCTTTGAAATTTTCTGGAAGTTATGCAATGAGATCCTTTCCAATAGTTTAAAATCTACATAAAAACTCTTTTTTATATAAAAGCAGACATCCTTGACAACTTTTTATCTAGTGAAAAATAAATTAGAAACAATAGATATATATTTTTTTGTCCTATCACATTTACTATTCTGTCAACACTCAAATAGTTTCGTACTGAAAAGTAATTTTTCTGCATTTGACTTAAAGTACAGTTAGTCGATAGAGTAGTTTAGATTTTTTTATTTTAATTGAAGTTTTTATAAATTTATGCGAAAATTTTCAAAGTGAGTGTTGGCAAAATAATAAAAAATATAAATTATGAATAATTTAAAAATAAATTGAAAGGAGCTGTTTTAGACAAGATGATAATGCAAATCTGTTGCAGGTATATGAAAATAATTTGTAATATATATATAGGGTTAATTAAGAAATGTTTTTATAATTGGCAAAATTAACTTAGTGGTTAAAATTCATTATTTTTATTTTTAACTCTGTTTCATTAACCACTTACTGAGTAAAAATACATCTACCGCTTTCGAAAAATATCATTTTCTTCTTCAGGGTGTCAAAAACTAATAAAAACATCTAAAAAAAATTTTTTCCTAAAAATTCTTCTAGTAATTCTGTATCATGAAGTAACAATTTGAATTAGGTACTAAATTTATTTTTTAAAAAAAGATTCTGTTAAAGAAACAATAACATATATTTGTGACGAGTATTGCCATCCTGAAGATGAAAATGATATTTTTCGAAACCGGTAGATGTATTTTTACTCAAGATTTTGATATTTAAGGCACTACAAGTAGGTAGGCAGTGTTTCCATATCGAGTAGTTAGAGAAGCCGCGATGAGAAATTTATTCAAGGAAGATATTCCGATGGTTTCATGTCTCAAGTTGCATATCCTGACCAAGAATGCTCGAATGCCAACGGAGGGAAGTAGGAATAACTCCTTCATATTAGGGAGGCCAGATCCACAGCAAGAAATAAACCAAGTAAAAATGAATATAAAAATATTATGTAGATTTCGCCATTATTTTGCAATGGGCTGTCATGAAACCATGTTGAATAAATACAGTAGTACGCTCGGTAGGACATGAAATAAATTACGACAGTTTTTTTAAAAAAAATTATTGAATTTTTTGTATTCGGATATCCGTTTAGGAAATAAAATCCAAAGATGCGGACTAAACGATGGTGTTGTACGTTCGCAAAATGCACCATGTCTTTGCCCTAACTTTTGACCGCTTCACGGTCAACATGACTCATGAATTCAATTCAAGAGCACACTAGAATTTTTCTTACTTTTTTTACATACATAGTGTTATAAATATTTTGAATACAAAATTCACTGTTTAAACCACGCAGCTACGGTTAGTTTATACTAAAGTAATATATTTTAAATATAAAATTTAATGTATTAATTAGAAAGATATACATATAAAATCAATTTTATCGAAAAATATCGTTGTTGCGCTACCGAAATTTGAACCTGGATCTCTTTCCAATCCCGGGAATGTGCATTATCCAACTATACTACAGCGGCAGTACTTTGACGACAAATTTTCGAACCCATATGTTACACTTTTCAAATCTATCGTTCCATTGTTTGAAAGCCATCTATTTTGTTACATTTAATTATTATTCAAAATATCACAGTTCCATGTTCCGAATAATTACAACTTCACAATAGGAATGTGATCTCCTTAATAATATATTTTGTACAATATAGTACATCAACAATGACGTAATGTGAATATAAATGCTACTATCGCTATTAAATGTCAGTATTATTGAAATACATAAGAATTTTCAAATTTCTGGTCACACACATTGAGGTATGTGCGTCGTAATACAAGTGGATTAATAATAACGAAAGTATTTAAATACTTTAAATAAATCCTGTTTTGACCAATATGGAGTATATCTCTAAATAATTCAAAAGATTTTGAGATTTAGAAAATAAATACATTTATTGACGTATTTAAAAGCTTTATATATTCATGATATTAAAAATCAGAAGAAGAGAACGTCCGCTAACGACTTGGCAACCAGATAACGTAAACCAGATACTGAAGGATGGTCCTCTTAGAAGCCTCAGTAATAGGCGAGCTTGAATGAGAAGATGTATGAATATTGATGAAGGGAGAATCGTGTTAGGACAGAAGAGTATGGTGCTCTATCCTGTTTGCCTACTCTCGCGGGGAAACGGCGTGATGGTAAGTTAGTTAGTTATTTAATATTTTACTGTGATGACTTTCCAAGTATCACCAGATTCCCTTGGTATTCTATCCTCTGAGTAATGACTAATTTCTGTGAATAAGTGTAATAAGTGAAACTCTGTATGTTCAGGTAATAATACTAACAACGTATTTTACAGTCAGTAATAATTACACACTTTCAGATATAGTCTAGTTATTTTGGAGAAGCTGTGATGGAAGAGAGCTGTTCCCCAGAGACGGCCTCTTATAAAGTTCATCCCCCACCACTCATCTACTCACTTTCATGACACACACATACATATACATACATTTACAAAGAGACAGTTCTCACATTTACAAAAACGATTTTGAAAACAAATTTCAATGTGATATAGAAAATAAACCTAAAACAATTTAATTAGATTTTTTTTCAATATCCTAATAGATATTATCTAATACTTAAATTTTTTTACGTCAGATATATAAACAACTTTTTGGCCACTTATTATTTAAATAATAAGATAAAACGCTTTGTGTAAACCACTATTTATTGGTAAATCAACATGTTTCGATACCTATGATTGCAAACATTTTATATGTGTAGAACTTGCAGGAATTTTGATATTAGAATTCAGGAGCACTTGAGATGCCTAAATAGCAACTATTCTGAATTTTCTAATCATATTTTGGAAACAAACCATTCTCTTGACATTAACAAAGGTTCAGCAATTATATATACAGATACTAGAAGTTTAACAGTTAGATAAATTAGACATTTTAGAAATAAGATAAAGTGTTAATAGCAAGCGAAATATTATAAATAACCATATTCCTTTTGCAAATAGTAATTTTTTAAATTTATTTTCATAGTAGTTCTTTCTTAGTTACCCATCACTTATATTTTTATAGTTTTCTTTTTATCTATGCTTGTATTTTTAATTTTAGTATAAATTGTTTCCTGAAGAAGATACCATAGGTATCGAAACATGTTGATATGTCAATAAACAGTGGTTTAAACAAAGTGTTTTATCCCATTATTTATTCATATATCATAACTATTTATTAATATATAATAATCGAACAAAACAAAATCTTTAGAAAAATACACATATTCATTAAAGTATGAATGAATCATTTCATTGTGTAATTTATTATGAGGATTAAAAATTAAAAAGACACCGATATAATATTTTTAGTTACGAAAATATAGTGCAAATATTATTAATTTAGTTGAATGGAGTATACTTCATCCGATGCCCGAAGAAATGATGTATGTTTGTCAAACAGGTCGAATAATTCATCGGGAGTTGTGGCTTTTGCTGGGCGAAGTAACTTTGGCTGGGAACTGCGATAACAACGTAAAAAGTGTAAAAAGCATCGAACGATAAATCATTCCTTTTAAATGCTAAAAAATGTATACGTATATGTATAAAAGTTTGATTTATGTGAAAGCAACAGATGATACAAATATAATAGTGGATGTTTGAGAACAACCGTTATTCAAAAAAATATCTCTCGGACGTTTTAGCTTTTTACTTAAACTCGCTTAAAACTTAGAACAACTTCGTTTTGATACATTACTGTCGGCTTATATCTTACCAACCTAAGCAATCTTTTCTTAATCTTATCATTATGCTACCATCGCAGCAATGCTCGTCTATGAATTGGCACCGGTTTGTGAAAACGTGTTAAAAAAAATCGCTGTTTATTTTAATACATCAATTCCATTGTTCAAAATCTTCTAAATTGCCGCCTTTATCATAAGCATATAAAGTTTTTGATAACCACGATACGCTACTGTAATTGCATATTATTGGTAAAGAATCTATAAACTAAGTTTATGTTATATATTCATTGAACTGTTTGACAGCTAAATAGTTGTTAATCAAATGTATATAATTATATTTATATTTGCTGATAATAATGTAATTAACAATACGGTTTTGGTTTATATTTAAATTGATAAATTTGTCGGTGGTTGTGTGAGAACTAGAAATAAATTTTAGGATTAAAGACATACGTTATTATAAAATTTTAAACTACGTACAATTACCGAAAAGTTTAATTACGATTACCGACATAAATAGTCTGTCAAATTAGATCTATAAATCATTTACGTTCCGCAACATCAATTACAAATCCAATTTTTATTATTTTTCAATGATGAATTTAATAGATAATCGAAGGATATTTAATGTTTCAGTAATTCGGCTTCAAGTATTCAAGCCAAACTGTCAAAAATGCGTCACACAAACAAATTCCCCAAAACAATGCGCTCGTTTCGTATTATGTATGCTATTCTGTGCATTATACCAATAAGCATTAAAGTCATTTTTTGTACGTTGGATGCTGTTAATGAATGCGTATACAGTATTCGACGACCTTGACAAACGGAATTGAATGCGTGTGCGCGAATACTTTCAAACTTTGTGGAAACGTAACGAATGATAGAATCCACTGTTGCTGGTATCTGTGTGCTCACGCGATTCATAGATGTTCGAAAGTTGAGAATGTATATGTATTTCAACTCGCTCCTTTCGCGCTCCGTGTCGTAGTGTGTGTTATGACTGGTCTCTAAAGGACATGACGAATTTATTTGCAGCAGTACTGTTTTCGGCTAGAAACAAAAAGTCCAAAGCTTTTTGACTCTAGAATACAAGGGATGCGGTGCATCCAAAGCATGTATGAAGCGACCGCGTCTGGTGTATACATACCTACATAAAAACTTAGTATAAGATAAGTATTGGAAAAATCATTTGAATTCTTCATGTCATGATTTGATAAAGAAGATTCAGATGTGATTAGCTTTATTCTTCTATTATCAGCATCTTCGGCCTACCAGAATCTCTTAATATACTTCCTAAATACGTACATGGGGATTATCAACTACTGACGAGCTCTGATCTTATTCACAGTAGAAGTCTCTCATCATTCTAATGAGTGGAATATATAAATAGATTTAAAAGATTTTTGTTAGTAGTATTTAATTGTGTATGCATATACAATGACGACTTTCTGAGGTTCGTATCCAATTAGTTTTCATTACATAAACTCAACAAGAAATATCAATTTAATATAGTTGTGGAATAGTCATACATATTACATCCTACAGATGAAGGTTATTGACTCGACAGTGCCTAATGTGAACTATACTTTATATCAAATTGATTAATTATATTTATGCATTATAATGTATTAAAAAAGTTATGTATAATTGTGATGTCCTTGAGATCATATATATGTGTTTGTGTGTGTCAGAGCGCCACACCGCCGAGGCGGGATATGTATATGTGTGTGTATGTGCGGGGATAAAAAGCGGACGCGCGCAAGGCTCGGCCTCTCTTCTGCGTTACTGTTTGACTTCGATACTAGTTATATACCTTGTAGGTACCATAATTATATTATTATTTAAAATAATTAATTAATTTGCTATAATATAATACAATAATAAGTTGTTTTTTTTAGTTCTACAACTTCTCTAAAAAGCATGTACATCTGCAGAGAAGAGGATTACGTGTTAATAATTATTGTTTACAATAGCTAATTAATTATTAATGGTCACAGAAGAGTTTCTCGAGGTGCACTACTGAGACGTACTCATTACGTAAGTACGTCATAATAATTAACAAGTTGAATAGGAATGTTCACTTGTCCAGTTTCGCAGCAGCATTTTTTTCCTTTTCTACCTTTGGTGTGTCTATGTATTTGAAGGGAAAGTGATCTGAAGAGCGACATCCGCCACAGTTGTGCCAGCGGAAACTCGACACACGAGGGCCCGGCGTGCACACACGCTTAAGGCCGTGAGCTCAAATTGTCGTGAAACGGTTTGCCGAATTATGTGATTTCCTGTTTCTTATTTTTTATGTCACGGATCATCTACTAACATCTCACACGACCATTCCACACAGATGACACGAATCCCCCTGTAACATGAAATAAATTTTTTGTGTAATTTAATTATAAACTTATTTGCGATTTCACTTATTATTATTAAATTTTCACCAAATTATTTATTTTGAATGAATGAAAGACTATTTAATTTTTTGAATGTTTGAAAATGGCCTTAAACGCCGAAACAGCTGTAACATTTAAATAGTGCTGTACCGCCAACTAGCAGAACTCGATAATAATATTTAATAAAATTTGTATTTTTAAATTACATAAAACGTAAACATGGAGTTTTACAAACTAAACACAATAACAATAAATAAATAAAAATATTTTTATTTGTTCAAGCACAAATTTTCGTAGATTCAGCAGGAATTTGTCAATTCAATTCTCTAACTATAACTTAAATAATTCTATAATGCATAACTAAATTAATATACCTCATACCACAATGCCAAGCTATATCTCCATTACCATCATTAGTCATTTTCTATCTACTGGTGGATGAAGGCCTCCCCATGCGTCTACCACATTTTCTCAGTCCGTTGTTATGTTTAATGATTTCGTCAGTTCAGAGAGTTTTAGGCCGGCCTTCGGTCTCTTGATTCCATCATGTCAATATTTTTACTATTTTTAATGCTATGCAATGAAATAGGATTAACTTAATGATTTTCTGGAACCCTTGAGTACTAAGCAAGTGTCTTATACCTGGACCAACAAGTATAAGAATGACCATTCTCCGAGCGATGAGGCATTTAATTTTCATCCAAAATTCTTGATTGTTACTCTATAGTATACTTGTTGACTCTATAAATAGAGTCACTAATAATTAGTGTTTATATGTTTAACTGGTTTTTATGTTTTGATCAGAAAGTTGTATATGTGGAAGCTGGGGACTATTTCCCCAGCGTTCCACTGAGTTCGTTTGAGGATGATATCGCGGAGATTGTGTGTGTGTGGGTGTGTGGGTGAATGTGGCTAGAGCAGGTTGAAAATAAAGATTACTTACAGTTGATAGACTTACAGACGGGCGAATTGATGCAAAAATAGATACAGATTAAATATATGCAGTGAAAATGTGAGGCGTCTGCTGGAGAACTGATCGGGAAGCTAACTAAGAGAGAAGTAAAGCTAAAGTACCGGCTTGCTGGGCGGCTTATTGCTGTCAATATCTGGCCGGTACCGGCGAGATTATGTGGCTGGTGAGAGCTTATGGTTTACACCCAGGTATTTTCCGGGTGAGTTCAGGAACCGTCAGCGGTGTTGATGGTTGTGGAGGTGATACAAATCAACAGTTCTCTTTTCTACACGATTCTTTTCCTGTGTCTTCGTGTAATGCCCGACATGTATCTTTCCGCGCGTCTTTGCGCAAGACTTTTCCTTGATTGGGAGCGTAATGTATATTGGAAGATTTGCGGGTATTCTAATTGATATGTAGGCTATAGCGCCTTGACTTGAAGCAAGTGTAGAGATCCGCGATGCTGCAGTGCGTCTGCTGTCCGCCGTCCGCCGTCCGCCGTCCGCCCACGGCCACCGTTTCGACCCCGTGACCCTCGGCTGATCAATCACTGCCCGTTTCGGTCAGGTGAATGCATCATCAGACCCCGAGATCAAACCGTCGTGTGATCACAATGAGGGGTTCTGCGCCAAGTAATTTGGTAAGCTGTTTGGAATCCCAAAAAAATAATCATTTTTCATACATTTTATTAACTCGTGAACTTGCATCTCATTAGTTATATACCTGTGGCATAATTTAATTTTTTTTTTTGGAACCTCAAAACCGCAATACTTCCTGTTATCTGTCCGCCACTATTTGCTGGGTATATAAAATGATACTTTGGACTGCAAAAATAACTTAAATATAATATACTAGCAGCAAGCAATCAGCTAGTAATGGCCTCTGTGCGGCAATTGGTGACCGCTGCGCGGTCAGGGTCTTAACGGAATCTATATTTCATTGTTAGAGCTTTCCCCAAAATAAACTAGTAAATAAAATATCAATGTAATTAAAATTATTCCACATATTAGTTGTCAAAACAAACAAAAATGACATATAAGAATCGCGAATAGACAATAATAAACACAAAATTTTTATTTTATTAGTATGATATGCTTTTAAATAAATACGGAATCGGATGAATGGTTTTCTCAGCAGATTTTGACAAATGTTAGGTCGTAAACATAATCAAAAATCGTTGTTTAGACATTGCGACTAAGAAAGTGCTTCATTCTATGCTAAGTAAAATTTCTCCCTTA
Source organism: Eubasilissa splendida (assembly GCA_031772225.1). Lineage (NCBI taxonomy): Eukaryota > Metazoa > Arthropoda > Insecta > Trichoptera > Phryganeidae > Eubasilissa > Eubasilissa splendida. The sequence goes on along the minus strand of CM062853.1, from coordinate 2,617,972 downwards.
CCATAGACAGCACAGAGAAGAAACGATGACAGATGTCAATATACTTGCGTGTACGATTTCGCTAAAATATGTTTTTTTCTTACTCGTAATAAAAGCAATGTACACTTAATTTCGAATTGAATATATAAAAGAGAAAACATTTAAACCTAAAGACACTAAAAACACGTTCGATATTTTCGCTACTCTGGCGAATATTTTTTTACTTTCAAATGAAACTACACCCAAGTCGTCCAATAAGTAATAGATAATAGATGAGGTAACGCAATATGTAATAAGGATGGCTCAACGGTTTTCTGTAAATAATTCGACTAACCTGACTTCTTTGTAATCTAATGTAAAAGATAAATAAGCATATTTTTATTTATTATCTTTGTTTTATTAACCACTAAAATGAGTTTAAATACATCTACCGGTTTCGAAAAATACCATTTTCTTCTTATGTGTTTGATGTATTTAAACTCATTTTAGTGGTTAATAAAACAAAGATAATAAATAAAAATATGAATCTTAACCACAAAGTTAACATTGCTGATGATAAATAAGCAATTTATAATAATGCTTTATGGTCTTATACAATTAATGGATGCATCATCAAATGTGCACGTAAAACAAGATACAGATCGCGGAACTAATATAAACTCTTATGTGACTGCACTGTACGAGATAATGCATCACCTTAAAGGTTAAAAGACTAGTGACAGCCGACAACAGCCGTAAAATATCTGAAATCACTGCACACGTTGTGCAAACTTTTTTCTTTTTCTTTCAAATAACAAATATAAGAGAGTCATTATAATATTCGCGCGAAACATCCGTCGTAAGATGAATCTTCCTCGATGTCTGTGAGCGTGGACCGACTTCTAATTGTATTATTTGCATCGAAATCAATTATGCTTTGAGAGTGCCGACAGAAACGGCATTTTCTCGTGATACGGAAACTGATGAAATCAAGATGTGAATAGCTTCGCAGCTGACCTGAAGAAATGAAGTCTTCAAGATTATCAATCATGGATTGAATACTTCTCATTGGATATTGTTAGCATTGCGAGGCGCGCGGTTTATATGGCCGGGTTGACAATGTATTACAATTAATGGTTGTGAATCTCCTTCTACAACTGCACGATTAACAACTAAATCGTACAAAGAGTTTTCGTTGATGTCATATCTAAAACATCCCACTTCAGTAAATTAAATATATGTATATATGTAATAAATATAAAATAATATATGTTTGATTGTTACACGGAAGTGAGGCCTGGAGCTGGTTGAAGAGGTAGAATGAAAGTAGACTGAGTGCGGTGAAATAAGATCACTTAGGCGTATATGTGGCAAATCAATTTATGATTGAGTAAAGAGTTAAGAGATAGTTTAAAGATGATTAGTGAATAGGATTATAAAAGGATCGTTTAGGTAATTTGGTCACATGGAACGAATAGATAGGAGAGGATAATAAGAAAGATATATGACGCGAGTGTTGATGGCACGAGAAATAGAAGACGTCCACAGAAGACCTGGCACGACCAGGTTCACCAAATACTGGAGGATGGTCCTGTTAGAAGTCTCAATAATCGACGAGCTTGAGTAAGAAGATATATGAATGTGGATTAGTCGAGAATTGTACCCCATTAATTGAGAATTGTACCCCCGAATGGATACGGCATGATGAAAAGATATTAAATGAAATCATTTTAGAACAGTTCATATAATTACCACCGGGACTAGAATGAATTACCAATTATATGTAATTTCACGACGAATTTTTGACTTGGTTTCTTCTATTTTATTGAGACCTGTATTATTTACTATTAATATATGTCTCACTAGTAATTAAGTTATAGTGTTATTTGTAAGATTCTTGCGGCAAGAGAAAGATCCAAAGTGGTAATATAATTTTTCGGTAGATATATTTGTCTGTGTATCGCTATAAGACTTATCTAATTTGTTTTAAAATAATGTACTTTCTGATATAATAAATAAATTAACGTTATTTATTTTCACTAGTATTCGAGTGCCATTCGTACACATAACACGTAATTCGTGCTGATTTCATTCCATATTCATTTAATTACGTCATTTTTGTTCAACCTCAATCGGGTTCGGAATTCTCACTTTCGGTATATCAAAGTATCGCGTTAGAAATTCAATTGTCTATCACATGTATCAGTTACCACTGAACTAAATAAAATATATATAAATTAGATAAACGATCTGCGGTTTATAGTTCGTCGACATTAGTCATTCCAATTAATTTAAAATAGAATAAATATATTCTCAAACTGTTCCTTCCAGCGCAAATATTCTCACACGAATGAGTTCGGTGCAAAATAAAATATTATAATTTCTTCACATTTTAATAATAAGGTATAAATAGTCTCTATATTGTGTTACTATTTATTCATAGCAACTTCTTTTCACTTCGAGAACATTGAAGTGATCGAAATGACTAACAAAGTTATTATCACGCCTCCGCAGAGACTATAAAACGCTACACTCTTCCATTCTGACGTACCTCTGGTGCCTAGTTAACTTTTATACATCTCATTGATAAATCTGGTCCGCGGAGATCATCTGTTCCCGTTTAATACCCGCCATATATATATTTTTGCTACCTGTAAAGCACAATAATTACTTCATTAGTGGTAACCAAGGTTAACCTACTATAATGCCACTTCTTTACAGGGCTATACAGAGATAATAGAACGCCACAGTCTCGGCGTATCATTCATGGTCTGTACAATTTAATAAAATATAGAACTTTCGCAAACATTCGCTTTCTGTAGCCTCCAACTATCGCACCATATAACTTCTTAACAAAATTCTCAAACATATATTGCATACGCCCAAACCAACTATAATTTTGTCAACTAAGCTGCATCATATGTACGTTCATTTACAAGTGGTGTGTTTTCATCTTCTTTTAAGTTAATTCTCTGAAAAATGACTGCATGCTGCTGATAGCCGAATGTACTAACTAGCTTACGTATAAGTAAAATATAAATAATTCATTGAGCTAATAGAATTGAAGTTTATTCATCTCGTGACTAAAGGGGTTCTTTGAAATATGGTCATATTTTTATCGCTTAGTCATCTTTATATGGGACATTTGACAAATAGCTTCTTCTGAATAATCTCCAGAGGGTTACGAGTATTTGTATAAAACTTGAGGCTGCCACAAAACGCGTTTTTTATTAGAATTAAATACGAGTATATTCATGCCCTTGTACCAATAATAATATTACTTAACGGTGTCGGGGATGAAGTAGGCTGTGCTTAAAGTTATTGGATAAATTGATCGGCTATGAATCACTTACCTCTAAATTTATTGACTTATTCGACAAACAATAAACTCTTATCCTCTGGCACTAAAATAGATACAACCCTTTCTGAAAATGGTGTGGGTTAAATCGATTAACAAATCTAAGAAAATCTTTCGATAATAATACAGATATGAACAATTGAAATCCGACTAATTACGGCTTATTTCTCAGGGAAATTGAAGGATGGGAGATTAATGAACAATTGATTAATTTATACATATATAATCAATTTTATCGAAAAATATATTGTTGTCGCTACCGGGATTCGAATCTGGAGAATGTGCATTATCCAACTATGCTACAGCAGACAGTATCATTGTCGACATATTTTTATATATTTTATTTTTCAAATTAATACATCTATATTTCCATTATTTGAAAGTCATCTACTTTGTTTTAATACATTTAATTAGTATTTTTAAAAATATCACAGACCGTCTGTTCTGAATAATTACAACTTCACAATAAGAATATATTCTCCTTAATAATCGATTCATTTTCTAGGTAGCTGATAAAATTGGTATTGTTGCAGTATTATAGTGGGGCCGGAACGCATCGGAACGTCGTTGCGGTACTCTTTTCCTCGACCGGAACGCGTTCCGGTATGAATTGTTAGAACAAAATATTAGCAACAAAACATGTGTATGTGTTTGTAAACATTCCAGGAATAGTGGTGTCGTCGTGCTAGTTTTTTTACGACATTTTTCTAAGGAAGTTAAAATTTTAAGCTAAACCTGAATACACTTTATACGATAATTAATAACAGCAGGTAATTTCATCTGAAATATAGTTTAACATTCTGTTGTGTCGAACCCGAATAAGTCAAAATTGAAAACTTTAATACTAGGTTGAATTTGGGGAGTTGATCAGTCATCACAGTTTCAATGTTTTTGATGTCTAAGTTAACCCTTCCCAAACCATGCAGTAACACAGGTCTACCGTTATAATTAAACCTGTAATATTTCGGTAAATACATGCAACATAAAATTCATATTTTAGATAATCTTAAAGAAAATATTAGCGTTCAGAAATGACTAGTGAAAAACCAATTATGGAAAGGGAATCGTACAAAAACAATTATTTTTTCCATTCAATCTGTTGTTGGTAAAAATACAATTTGTGATATGAAAGATAGAGATCACACACTATTTTCACAGTGAAAAAAATAACAAACATTTAAATATAATTATCTCTTTCTTACTAATTAAATGAAGAGAGATAAGAAGGAAGGACACATTGTATAGGATTTAATGAATGCTCTAAATTATGTTATTAATCATTTTTTCAAAATTGAATGCTCAATATTTAGAGTAAATTCGTGCCATTAAAGCCATTTAAGCTAATAAAAACTATTTTTCTAACTGTTATTTACGGTAACACGAGTTAACAGCATGGCTGCGTTCGGGTATTTTATATCATGGTATGGTAAAGGTTAACAACTACGTTTTTGTGCTACTACTAATTGTTTGTGTTATATTATTTTATAAAGTCTTTTTCGTTATTGTTTGTGGACTGATTTTTGTGAGAGATACCAGTTTATGTATTAATTAATATACGAAAAATACTTAAGCATGTCCGAGAAAAGAAAACAAAGGTTATTTTCATTTAGTATCAGAAGTACTGAAACGATACTACCCTAAAGGGGAGTAGCGTTACGATCCTTTTTTATTTATCGCTTCACTACTGTATTGTTAAAATATATTTTTTGTTTTTAATTTGTTTGAATTAAATGATATCCAAGTATTGCAAAATAAAATTATCCGGAAAATACTTTGTTCTATAGGATAATTACCGAAGGCACGCCCTGAGCTTGTCGAGGTTTTCCAACAACCGAATGTATCAGTAATATTAAAATAAAGAATGCTCATTCATTTGGGCAAGACATATGATGACTTCAGAGCACTCGCGAGGGAGCGCCAACGGGATCTCGGATCCGGGACACCCGAGAATGACATCCAAGTTTTCAAATTCCCCGTTGGGAGACCACAACTCAAGACAGAGAGGCTTGCAGGAGAGTTGTGGGGTCGACCATGGACCTGAAAGACCCTTACAGCTAAATATAATAATAATTTTGTGTTTGAAATGGCAAAATTAATGTGCATAATCCATTATAAATTTTCTGAGGATTTTACGGCCGTTGTATTCACGATTGTATTAATTCAATGTATGTATCACTTACTGGTCAATGTATATATATATATATATATAATAATTACTAGTAGAAATAAAAATCTTTACATCTGATTTAGTAAAAACTCACAGGAACAAAAATACATCAATTTTACATACTAATACATAAATTTGATATTTTTTAAATAAATAAATCATAATATGTTTAACGGGTTAGATCAGGTCAGGCTAGTTTAGGTTAGATTTTATTATGTTAGGATAAGTTAAATAAAGTGTTATTAAGTATTCCTTTTCATTGTTTAAACATAGGTATATCAAAAAAATTAAGTAGCGATATTGTGCCTTTGCTAATATGTTGTAGCAAATTTACATAACAATAGTCTAGTCAATTAATGCATTTTCTAAGAATAGTAGACATTATTACACTCAATTAAATTTTTTGTTAAAACCTTACGTAATTACATACGTAAGTGTATAGATTTTGTGAATTTTATACTTTTACTGCAATGGGTACGTTAAATACTAGAATAGAAAAGTTACCAATTTTTATATACATTTTATATACAAAAAAAAAACAACGTTTAGTTTTTAATTTTATGACGCATTTGATGACGCAATATACACCAGAATAAGAATTACGAAACAAGATGTTTTTAAATCAGTCTCCCTTCTTACTTGGAATTCAGATCAGCTTAATAGATTTCAGATCTGCTTCAGTACCTCGCCGATTCTTGCTACTGACCTTTGAGCGAAACGAAATACGTCAATTTCAAAACAGGACTAAGATTGAGGACGTAGATCGAATTTTAAATATAGACTAGTCTCGAATTCGAAAAACCCTTTGGTAAAATACCACCCAGTGGCGTTATATTTTATTTATAGAATTGTTTAATACATGACGCCTTTCACCGATAAATAAAACGGAGAAAATGTTCATCATTTGAGAGTGATGGGGGTAAGAAAATATATTAACATAAAATACATAAGGCAGTTGATGGATTTATTAAAATAAATTTATCATTACACCTTACATACATATAAGCAGGGGTGTGCACTTCATACAAGCAAAAAATGTGTGCATTACTAATAATTCTGAGAAATAAAATAATCTTTATATAATGAAAATACCGTATTCTAGCCGTCATTACTCGGATTAGCTTAACCTTACCTATGACGTAACTCACGACTTTTGAATGAACCTAACTTGTTTATTCAATCCTTATAATAATTATACTGAACTAAATATTTTTTTACTGAATCTACATCAGCATCTTGACATCTGTGGATTTTCTGCATTTTTCAAACAATTTGTGCTTAAGGCTGCTGTTTTCGAATAAGAAAAATCTATACTGAAATCTGCGTAGAATGACATTTCTACGTATTTGTTTTACTTGAAAGACTAAAAGTTTTGAGTTCTTAATGTATTCCAACCAATGATTCCATATTTCGGTGTTTACGTAGATAAAATTTGTAGATTCTAATTTATCATCTGTCAAGAGAGCGAATTTGTATTTTTCAGGATATTATTACCAATATTGAATTAAATATCAAAATGCAATTATTTCTGTATTGAACTTCGGTTGTGCTAATTTGTAAAGCTAGTTATTTAAATAAATATTTTTAAACACTGTTAATGAAACATTTTAAATTCGTTGTCCGAAGGAGAAATCGAAGAAAATATTTCAAGACAAATCGAAAGCAGAGGACGGTACCGAGCAATAAAAGAACTTGCCTTTTTTAAAGTCGTAAATTTACAATTGTATTCTAAATTTAAATTGATAGAATTATTCTCAAAATTTTAAAATATTTTTTTATATCTAGTATATTTATACCTCTTGTATATTTAGTTAGCATCGTCGGTAACAGCATAACCTAACTTTGTGCCTATTGTAAGCCACTGCATATAAAGGATGCAATTTGTACAAAAAGAATCTCAACTGAGTGGTGTTTTACTCATTGTAGGCTTTAATGTTTCATTTTTTTTTTGTCAAACATCTGCGACATGATATTCTTCGTTAAATCTAATGCTTTCATTATCAAATTATACGAATATTCGTAGTTTTTACCTTATTTATTGGTAAAGAGTTGAATTATTTAGAATGGTGGTTCTTTAAATAATACAATTATTATAAAACATAATCGTAATCGATTATTAATTCATTATTAAGGTATTTTATTTACAGGGTATAAATATTTTATTAATCGATCTTCAGAGATGTTATGAAAATAGGCATAAGGTTACCTAAGAAACCTAAAAAAACAAGCAGTTTGAATGAAATACACGCAGAAATCGTACAAATTATAGGGAATAATGAAGCATTAATAAAGTACGCCCACTCAACATATTATGACAGAGGAGTAATTTCTTTGTTGCGATAAATAAACAGTTTCATGCATTAAATATCTTCTTACGAATAATTCACAACATTTCACATGCACTAGAAAATTAAGAAGAATAGTAACCGTTTAATACACGCTTGAAACAATTAAGTTCATTCAAATATTCTACAAGCAATGTTCAATTTGGTTTGCAATTACTTTATTATTGTTCGATTAAACTCTTCGTGGCAATCATATTTCCACTTTAGTCAACATTTCTATTTCCATGATTCCCTAGCACTGCAAGTGTCGATAAAAGGACCCTGTTATGTACATCAGTTAGATAGATAACATATTACAATCATTAAAAGCTCGACACTTTTATCAATCGATAAGACAAGGTAAGTCACTGCTAGCAAAGCATAAAGTGACCACTTAACCTATCGAGCCATCTCGGAATATTTTCACGGTGCTTTCCGTGTGCGAGTTAAAAGTCCAACGGCTCGGAGCATCATTAGTGCGCATGCTCGTCCAGGGTTTAGGTCACAACCGATGATGAAGACGATCTCTGACCATTAATCATCAGGAATGGAAGGCATCTCACAAAGGCTTCTATATTGACAATCAGAGCCGCTTCGAGGCACTTACGTACTAAGTATTATTGCGGTGGCTTGAATTTTACCGGTAACGATTGGACATTATGCTGTGGAAGTCAGTGGCGCATCTACACTTGTTGAAAGCGCTGCGGAATTTGGCGGTTCCTAATATTCATCAGTTTTAAATTAAGTCAATAATACACACTCTCATATCAAATTATTAATAGTTCCCCACAAAATTAATTAAAAATGGTGCAGTTCTTCAATGATATAATAATTACGTATATTTTATGCCAGCCTTATCGGGCTTTGTCCGTTCTGAGGAATATATTTTACATTAATTTATGTGGATGCCTTATTAAATAATCATAAAATTGATAAGAATTCAACAAAAATCCTGAAAAATTTGTTTTAAAAATAATACAATTGAAACAAATCGTAAATGTAAAAATTATGTTGAATTTATACTTAATGTATTTCATAATGAAAATGAATTGACAAAGTAATTTTACGGTTGGTAAAGCAGTTATTTTTATTTTCCATCTATTGCTTTTATCCACTGTATTAATTATTATGACAATGTTCCCCATTTTCTTTTTTTTTTAATCCTTTTATTCTTATCGGGTCCAGGGCAGTTTGGACAGCACTCTTCCATCGCTCTCTGTTCTACTCTATGTCGATTACTTGGGGCCACTGATAGTTTCATCTTTCTTCGCAATCTCTCCATTTGCCTTTAACATATTCTCATGGGTCATCTTATGGGTTTTTTCTTTCTGGTACTGATGAGGAAATCTGTTTAGGAATTCTTTCGATTTTCATGGGGAGGATATGTCCAAGTCAACTTAGTTGAGATTTCTCTATTTGAAGGACTAGCAGGTTCATTCCAAGATCCTCTCGGATTATATCGTTCATGGTTTGATCTCTTAACGTCTTAGGTATCTCATCTCTGCAGCCTGAATTCTCGACCAATTCCTTTCCATCAGTATCCGAAGTTGATGGTTATAGGTCAGGGTAGGGGTATACGCTGACCTGAAAATCCCCGATTTTGTCTTATTGTTGAGCTTTGCTTTCCTTATGACTGAGCTATACAGTGACCGTAGAATGCTGCTTGCCAGGCCTATCTTTTATCAGTTTTCTTGTCGGATTCTTTTTTAAGCACGGTAAATAATTTCTATATATATATATATATTTTTTTTTAAAATAGAGATGCGTACACGGAATACATGTCATATCAATATTCTTGCTATTTTCAAACTAAGCTAAACGCTTGTGCTATGGAAATAGAACTAACTTGCTGGAGTCTTGGAACAAGACGCGAACCACCAACCACTAGAAACATCCTTTTGGCGCGTCTTTTCGAATCGGTCGCGACCCGTGTTATTGACACATTTCCGCATCCAAATTCCCATCCATATATTTCCTAATGCTCGTCTTTTCAGTGTGAATTGTAACCTTGACGTCAGGAGATATCAATTTAACCGATATTTGTTCGATTTCGACATCGCGATAGCATTCGCGGTGTGGACTTTCAGCTCCAGTGCACCAGCGCTGTATTTTGTGATATTGTATTTTGATCACGTATTGTTTGTTGTTTGTATGCCGTGGGTGAACTTGTGACATCGCCGTATTCCATTGGGATCGGATATCGGCTCATCCGCGTGCCATTGTGTGATCTCGGCGGCGATTGCGGGGATTACGGAGACGTCATATACAAGGTAAGGTGAGCAGTTCTTCCGAATCCCGAAATCACTGGTCCTTGGACTAGAACCCCTATCCTCTCAGCGACCTCATCTTGTACCAAAGTTTCCCTATTTCCCTCCTCTACCCTGCGGTGACTCCGATTTACGACCGGAATTGTCGTATGACCCGGAGATCGAGCAATTCGTTCATTTAGATTTATAGTTCGAATTCAGATATATTGAAAAATTATAAAAAAATAAACTATGTTGCTATATGCTTATATTAATTCAATCGTTACAGTAGATTACAAAATCAATAAGTTTACTACGTACCTAACACTTACTTTTTATCTGAACTACTACGATATATCGCTGACATAAATCCGCCCCTTCGTTCGCTACCTAACTCACTTCTCAGCATTTCTGACTCGTGACGTTGCAAACAATTACGACTGGGTGTCGAACCCTGCGCGGGTAAACGTCATCAAAAATTAACAACAGTACGCATGCTTGTTTAATGGAATTTTAAATTTATAATTATGATGACGTGTCATATCGATAATTTTTATTAGGGTGCCTAAACGCGCCACTGAGAAACGTATACATTATTTAATATCGATTGTTAAAAAATATCACAGGAGTCTTTTAAGATATTTTATTTGGCGGGTTGATTGATGAAGGCGAATATGTGTACACGCACCCACACACGCTCGTAAACGTTAAGGGGTCACGACGCTAGGTATTTATTTTATTTAAGCAAGGAACAGTCACATTAATATGCACCTAAATATGTATGTCCTGGGGTAGATAATATTTATAAATGAGAACGCGTGGGTATTTACAAAGTAAAAAATAAAAAAATACAGAAATTTGAAAAAAAAAATTCAGTACATAATGTAGAAATGAGCCTTGATAAGTATACACATATTTTTAACAGGACTGATAAAAAAAAGCCTTCAAGTACTTACAGAACGGAATGAAATTAAAAATATATAATAGGATAGAAACATAATTAAGAAATAATAAAAATAATAGTGCAGACAACAGAAGAAAATATTGAATTTATAAAATTTAATTATATAGAATAGAAAAATGAGTTCAAATTTAAAAAAATAATAATTTAGGACGGAGAAGAAAAATTAATTTTACATTGAATATGTTAGGATATTAGATTTTATATTATATTGGGTATTTGATGTTATAAAGTATATATATATTTAGAGAAAACAAAAGTTAATAATTTAGTAAAATTACGATGAAATATTAGTTTATATAAATATTCGTGAACATCCCCTTCCTTCCATTTCTACTCTCACAATTGATTACATCATCACCGTTGATCTAAGATGACGTCATCACATTAAATTATTTCAATACTTATGTTTACAGAATCGTTCGGTAAGTTAGTAAGTTTTATTGTTCAATATTGGCGTGAGTTCAACTTTGATGGTTTGGGTGGATATTTTGAACAATGTTTACGACCTCCGATGGTCACATATTGTGTCTAGCGAACAGCGAACAGCGAACACAATACTCCGATACGAATGATAAGAGTAAATACTTTATTGTGTGTTCAACACAAAATTTTGATCCAAACGCCGATAGACGGTACAAGAATACTAAAAACCATAAATTATTTACTAATGCTTAATGTTTTGACAAGTACCTACCTATCGTACACATTGAAAAACTTTTATTGTTTATAGTTAAAATACAGCTACATCAGTCAGTGTCTTCAGTGTTATCTGTTACACACGTTAAATAATGTAATAAATTTTATACTTAAGGTAACATTATTTTCATTACATAAAATAAATTACCATCGCGAAATTCAGAGAAAATTAAAATTTATTTGGATTCGTATATTCCAAAATGTTTTAATTTCACAAATTGACAACAGTCGCACTATTTCCATTCATCGCCGAGTGAGATTGTTCTCACTGTTCACTGTTCCCTAGATAAATACATTACTTAGGCAGTCGATGGAATGGTGTTTCCATATTGTAATATTCGAACTAACATTTCTCGATGATCATATAACTGACAGATGACGTTTTGACTAAAAATTAGCCAGAATTAGAATTTTTATTCTATAATCCATTGCAGAAAAATTTCAGAGAATAGATATATTTTTAGCAATTTTTGAATATGTCGAAGAACACACAATTACTAAATTTTTATTATATTTAATGGAAAATATAATGAATGGTGAACGTTATATTTATATAAAGTAAACACTTAAGCCAGCAAAGATAGGTCGCAAGCCCTTCCATATATTTTCCAATAAATATATTAAAAAATAGCTTCGTCTCTATGAGATATCTATTATTCCTTCAGATATATTTAATAATTAATAATTATTCATACATTTTGTTCTTGAATATATTGGTGAATAAAGAAAATATTTCGGTGATACGCTGAAGAATATACATAAATCAATATAAAAATTCAAAATGAATTGATGAAGAAAAAAATAGTACTTATGTACAAATAAAGTACACGCACATGCGATAGGTATATTTACAATTATTAAGGAGAACACATTCTAATTGTGAAGTTGTAATTATTCAGAACATAGGTCTGTGATATTTAAAAAAATAATAATTAAATGTATATGTATTCTTTTCTATATAAGTTTTGGAAGTACAATGCAGGGTACAATTTTATACAGAAACATAAGATGCTATGATAAATTATATACGCAATATAGTATTTTGTTAAAATTTTAATTTCCGAATCAATTAGTAAAGACTATCCCATAAACCATCCCTGTAAACGAATAAATATCTGACATCCCTGTATTTACCACTTCAATGGTCACGAGAGCGACCAACTCCGTCACAGAAGCCACCACCAATGACTGCTGGCCGGTGATCTGATATCACTCCCGATGTGCGATAGCATTGTGTGACACTTCTATCACAAAAGGTCCTCCACTCAGCCTGTAAATCTTTCTCCTCTTTCATTCTCATGCGAGCCACAACAATGTCGCGGTGGGCCCAGCACCCAGATCCTACCGAGATATGCCCCCCTTAAAGAGATTTATTAATCTCAGGATCTGGGAGCTATCCTTCAATGCTGGCACCTGGTCCACTTCTTCTTAAGGTCGTGTGATTGAATGTTGTACGCTCCTTTTTGTGAAATATGGCGTTTTTTGTCATTGCTGCACGAAACAATGAACTTTATCGAAAAATCGCACTTTACTTGGAACTGCACAGTGATAGAAACTGGAAGGTTTTGTTATTGGAGTGCATTTTTTTAAATAATTCTCTCGTCCGTAAATAATTTATATAAAAAGTAGGTAACCCGAATCAAAAGTGGCATTAGTGTAAAAATTGAGAATATATTTTATTTCTTACAATTCATTAACCTTTCCCTTACGGTGCTAAAATAAAAACGCGCTCCGGTGCTGCAAACTCAGTGTACACGTAGACTTTTGGGATTTTTAAATCGGATTAATATGAATATTTTATTTTTATTACTTATATTAATCTTTAAAATAGTTTATATTTTGTATTTATCAATTAATGTGTAAAAGTGCTCGGCCAGCGCATGCTCTGCCATTAAACGACGATCCGCATCCAGCATATCGCGCATTGCGCCTTCCGCACCATCCAATACATAAATAAATTGCAAAAGAATATCTAAAATATGAACTCTGTATTTAGTATATTTACGGAGATATTTACATAATTAGAGGCAATGTCAACTCAGTTTACATCATCGGAGAGGAAAGGTTAATTGTACCGTTTAATATGCGTATTTTATAAAATATGATGAATTTACTACTTATTTAATTCAGTTAATGAATCTTTTGCTTTTGAAAAGTTTACATAATGTTTAATAAATATAAATAATGTGATTATTAAAAAAATGCCAATTTGTACGAACATTTTATCATAATATGTACTTAGTATTATATTCAATTGCATTATATCACCTTTATTACCCAACCAATAAGAATTTTTACCAAACCATTTTAAGATATGTTAAATACTATATATGTATAAATTGGGTCAACGTAAGTTTTTAACGATATATTAGTTATTTTTAATATAATACATGTGTAACGACGAAACACAACACCTTTCTTTCATTATTAAGGAGAACACATTTTTATTGTGAAGTTATAATTATTCAGAACATAGGTCTGTGATACTAATTAAATGTATTAATTACAAAGATATACATATAAAATCAATTTTATCGAAAAACACTGTTAAAATTCTGGGGAAGGTGCATTACCAACTATGCTACAGCGACAGTATTTTTGATGACAAATCTTCGAACCCATATGTAAATTTTTTTCAAATGAATATATCTATCGTTCCATTATTTACTTTACCTTTCTTTGTACTCACTTCGATGATTAATATATTTCTTTTTATTATTATTTAACTATAATTACGGTAACATTATTTTGCAGAATAATACAATATATTAATAAATTTACCTCTTACATTTCGTTATTATTTATAATACCTATAAAACGTTGTGTTTATATATTATATTAAATAAATTCAGAAATATTCAGTGTTATTGTGATGGTCGTATTGTATTGTAGGTATTATATTATACACTCCACTAAATGTTGGCTTTGACGTTTAAAAACGTAGTTAAATGTGGTTTTCAATCAAAAACTTGTGGGACGCCAGAAGAAACAGGGTGGCGTATGAAGTGCTCGTAATAAATATCACCGCGGGGAGCTGTCAAAATATTGCGATCCGTTCTCACACCGACAATGTGGACCGACCAAGGACAAAACCAAAATACTAACGACATTTTCTTTCACCTTTGATTGTCTCCTTTCAGACGGAATCCAAGAAAAAAGCACGACGAGAGCGCCATATTGTTTTAAGCCCTTGTTCGCGAACAAAGTGCTCACTCCCTTTGTCCGAATATTAACGACTGGCATCGCTTGATTTGCTTTATTTTGGGCAGCGGTGGCCGATCTGATTCAATATTCGGAAATTAAATAATAAATAAAACAAACATAATTTGTAAAGTACGTATTAAGTAATCATCACAATTACTGATTCCTGACATGTTTCTAAAAAAACATATTTTTTTATTTACATTTATAATTTCAAATATACTCGTATGTATAAATAACGAGAATCTAAAACGCCATTTACTTTTAATATGGTCAATGACGTATCGCGTATATTAATTAATTAATTTGTTAGTTTTGTTTCCTAAATGCTTTGTAATCATTCTTTAATATATTTCTGAATGTTTAAGATGCTTATTAATCCGTAACTCATTTTATATCTTAGTTGAATAAACTGAATTTATAATTTTGGTAATAATAAAACGCAATATTAAAATTATTTTAATATTTTCCATGCATACCTATTTTGTTCTATTAATTACTCTTTAATTAATCCCAGACACTATAAAATTAAACTTCTTATAGGTATATCATGTAATTTTAACTTGTAAATTATATTTGCCACTAAAAGACACAAAATACTAATTAACATTTCGCATAAACCCGAGATAAAAATATCATGTACCTATTCTATCAAACGAGTAATGTTTTAATAATTATACATATATTGCTAATCTATGTCATGTTACGCTGTACCTGGGGCATAATATTTCAAAAATATAACAATTTAATAAGTAATTAGTAGGTAATTTTCAACAAAATAAATGTTTGAAAAATAAATTTTTCTTATACTTGGAAATTCGTTTCATTAATATAAATCAAAAAATAAGAATATTATCATGTTACTACTGTACAGAATGTTCTATGTAAAGTTTTCTGGGCTATTTTGCCGTTTGTGTCCGACCTCTCTGGCCGCAGGGTTCATCTTGATGGTATTAGCGACAACATCCCTCATGGACCCTGCAATAAGATCCGAAACGTCGTCGGCCAGAAAGTTCGGATATACACGGCAGAATAGCCCGGAAAATTATACAAAGAGAATAATTTAGAATTAAAATTTAATGAGATTTTGAAATTAAAAATGTACTTTTTAATATTGAAATATTTTCTAGATTTTCTTAGTTAAATATGAACGGTTATTTAATTACATTAAGTATTTATTATTAGTAATAATTAATATTAAAATAATAAAACTCAGGAATGTGTGTCTGTGAATGATGCTGTGGTGTATTAAGGTGTGTTTCACGATATATATATATTACGCAACATTTTACCGTCACCTGTTTTTGTTTGTGCTATTCTCTGTGAGATCACGTCTTAGGACCGGTAAAATGCTACTGTATAATCAAATTATAATGAAAATGAATAATAATAAGGCCATACAATCTTAAAATGAAAAAGGTGTTTTACTGTTTACTGGCCAAATAACAAATTAATTTTATCTGAAGTTAATATACTATTAAAAATGTATTTTAAACTAATCTTTTTACCAAGCTAAGCTCAGTTGATACCGGAATTTGAAACAGATTAATGAAACAGCCAATTCTATTAACTTAACTCTACCACCATAGAGCTGAGTTAATTAAAAACATATTTAACAAATATTAGATATCTCATAGAGACAGAGATATTTTTTTAATTATATTTAATGGAAAATATATGGTATAATAAGTATGGGATAATTACAGGGCTTACGACTTGTCTTCGGCTGGCTTATATGATCATTTTATATAAATATAACGTTCACCAATTCTTACCCCTACATCTACACATTTATAATTTTTTTGAAAGTTGTATATATGTTAATATGTGAACTCGCTTCGAATACCACTACACCATCATAATCTATGGATCAAGTTTCATAAATATTTTTTCTCCTTTTTTAAGCAGCATATATGTCATCACTATGAGAATCTGATTTTTTTTAAAATTATTTTAAAGCAATATTCTTTATCTGTAAAATGGTTTTTAACATATTATACTAGAATACGCCTGAAAAATCCAGTAATTGTGTGTTCTCGGACATATTCAAATAATGCTAATAGAACATATTTGTTTGAAGCATGGAAAACGGTTTTCTGCTAGTTTGAAATAACTATTATAGAAGAAATAGATTTTTGATACTGAGGCAATAAGAATGTAAGAAGATTGACGTAGTGAAAATGTGGTGCTGACGGCGTATGTTGCGAATTTCATGAAGAGTTTACATAATAAACAGCTCGATGTTACAATAAATGTTGCACACAGTTTATCTTCCAAGCGAAAAGACTGGTGATACACGCATTGTAAGATATCCGATAAGGTGAACAGATCTGATTGAAATGACTTCATCCAGAAAACCATCAGAAATAATAACGGATTATTTTAACAGTAATGCGTGACTATCTCGATGAACACGACTAAGATAGTCAAAAGAAAAAAATAAGTTTATTAATACGACATTAAAGTTGCAGTACCTCTGTTTTACCACCTCTGTGTTTACATTATTGTATGTAAATACATTTTTTTACACGCGGCATTGAAACTCGAGTAATGCGCGCCGTAAGTCCGAAACGCAAACGAACCGGAAAACTAGAATAGGTAGGCAACTTTTTGTTGTTCCGTCTCTTTGGAATAAGTTCCGACAAAGTTGTCCGTAAATGCCGCCCGGGTGGGTGACTGTTGCCATTCGGCTACGCTAAAGCGGCGGTGCCTCAAAATTCAACTCCGGAGGTGTTTTCGGGGATAAAAAAAGCAATAATGGATTCCGATGTCTGCGCGGCACGCTCGCCGTACAAGGCCGGATCCGCTGATAACCCTCCACCGCGACCTCCGTAGGGCTGCGCTGTGTGACACTCACGTGCAGATAGGTAAGAAGTGGCTAGAAATAGATATATATAAGATTGGAAAAGGCTGAGAAAGAATTAGAAAGGAGGTGACTGTAAGGAATAAAGTGAACGGTGTTTTGAATGTAGTCATTTTGAATGGAAACTTGTCAGCCGAGATCCGACCAGCTCTACATAATCACTACAACCAACACGTGCCGACACTGTACGAGATGTATGAATATAAAGCATGATGCACAAAAGAGAAGCGTAGATCTGGCAAAAGAGAATGAACAACACATTAAATTTAACCACAAGTCCCATTCTAAAATTTTTCCTCATAATTATTCTAATAATTTTGTATCATCAAGTAACACTTTAAGTTAGATACTAAATTTATTAAAATATGAATTAAATATATTAATTGGAAATATAAACATATAAAATTAATTCTATCGAAAAATATTGTTGTTGCGCCACCGGAATTCGAACCTGGATCTCTTTCCTAACCGGGGAAGGCACATTATCCAACTATGCTACAGCGACAATATTTTTAGCGACAATTTTCGAACCCACATGTTACCTTTTTGATATTAATACATTTAATCGTTCCATTATTTGAAAGAGCCATCTACCTTATTTTTACAAAACCTCAAATACCTTTGAGTAAACCGATGGCAGACGTCAGAATTATCAATTCATTTTTATTAAATAAATGTATTATTTATTTAATTTTTTTTTTAAATAGAATCTGTTAAAAAACAATAAAACATATGTTTTTGATTAGTTAATGTCATCCTGAATAAGAAAATGATATTTTTCGAAACCGGTAGATGTATTTAATTCATTAAGTGGTTACTTAAACAAAGCTAACAATCTACAATAATGAATTGAAAATTGACTTAATGCAGTGAAAATGAGATCTTTAGAAGTATACGAGTAAAAAACGACAATTAGAGAAATAAATAAAAACAGAACGGAAAAAGAAAAAATAAAACAACAAAAATTAATGAATTGAATTTAAAGAAGAGCTGCTAAAGTATTTTGGTTAGGTGGAATAAATAAACGGAGACAATAATCCGCGGAAGACTTGCATGATCAGGTAAATCAGATACTGGAAGATACAGGCACCGTCAGAAGTCTGAACAATCGATGAGCGTGCATGAGAAGATTTTTGAATGTGGATGCGCCTTATTTATTTACTATCACTTTCATCGTTTATATCCAGTATTATAGTATATTTATTGCATTTTTATACTCGTACACATCTTTAAGCTGTAACTTGTGGTATGTGGTCACAAAATAATAATTAAAAAAATCACGCTTGATTAAAAAAAAACTAATAATTTACGGATCTCCAATTAAGGGTGACATAACATTTTGCAATACCTTCTCCTAAAAATTCACAAAAATAATTGTGCAAAAATTACGTCATTTAAATGCTTAAGATGGGCATTATAATTCATTAACCTTACAAGTCGAGCCTAATTCTAAATTCAGTCAGCAGTCTGCTGAAGAGAGACATTAATAATTTTATTGTTTGACCTGATAGCTCAATTGCTTCACGATCGTTTGATTTGCCTGTGTTAATTGGTATTAAATTTATAACAGCACGTTATATTATGGATTGTTTGGAGGAATTTGGATTCTTAGTGCGATATGAGGTGGCTTCGTCGCCTATTACGTGGTTTCGTCACTATTTGGGTAATCGAGTCGGTAAAACATGAATAATATGTGCAATTCAAACGATATTTCTGAAAAATAAATATGCATAAATAAGTTTAATCCAAAATTGTACCTATTGATCAATAATTTGTCTTCCATAGCTCAATCAAACCGAATCAATGAATGCAAAAACACCGATTAGACGATCGCAATGAATCATATTAAATAGAAATCACGATCAAAATGAAATATTCCTCATATTTTTCTTTTCCCACGTACTTGGGTCGGATCTCCGTATTAAAAAATATCGGAACAAGTTCTGCCCTGAACGCTCTCTTCTAACATATATGGGTGCTTTTCATTTCTTTTTCGATGTTTGACCACATATTGCTTGAAGTCACATCACCGTCTTCTGCCAGTATTTGCTCATTATGTGACGATACCATCCCAGCCTGGCTTCTCCTGTCTTCTAGTGATGATAAACCGTTACGTGACTGAGATTATGCCACTGATTTGTAACTGAGATTTAACGATGATTGGTAACTAAGATTCAACTGTTGGAGGTTTAATTTTTAGTATACCAGTCGTTGCTTGAATAATTAGATTAATCAATTATCAATCATCTTTACGATAGAACACAATCACAGTCACAATCACGGTTAAAATAATGGTTTAATAATGATTTTACATTCACTACTATTTTCTCTGTGATGGGTGCAATCTTAAAAATGTATGTAATGTATTCGTTCTGAACTGTATTCAGTCTTTTCACTCTTTCATCTCTTCTGAGCATTTTGAGTTCATTGGTGCTTTTTAATAACGCACCAAACGTCTACGGGTAGCGCAGCCACAGACCGACCGTATACAGCATTGGTTTAACAATTTCTTCTATATGTCGGTAATCGTGCATGATTTTACTCGAAATCAGTAATTTTGAAAAATGAAAAAGGTTTCTTGTTTTTTTAATCGACAAATTGTTGATTTGAGTAAGTTAGGTTAAAAGTGGTATTTTTAAAAACTTTTAAATATATTAGGTAATTTAGAACAAACTTAATCAAAAATGTAATACAGGTAATAAATACATGATTGCGATTTTTGACTTTTTAGAAAACAGTGTTCAGATAAAATAAGATCCGACATCCCTGGTAGAGAGACGCACGTGCAGACACTCCGGCGCGGCCGCGACAGAACATCATAGAGGCGTAGTCTACAGACATTATTGGACTAAAATCTAGGCTCCCTGTCTCATCAAACACAACCGAGTTGTAAGAAATGTTGGATGGTGATGTGTTAAGAAATCATTCGTTTTTTGGTCATGTTTTCGCGACATTTAGACAAGTCCACACATTTTTAGAGCTATACGTAAAATATGTTTTTGCAAGAATTAAGCCTGCGGATCACGGATTATTAGATTTCGCTTAAAGAGACATTTTTTAAATTTAAACATATAATTTTTTTGGTAAATATTACTACTGGGAATCAATTAGGTCAATAAAGAGTTTAATTACTTATTTGTGGGGATTGCTAAATCAAGAATTTATCTGTACTTCGTTGATTTTATATGTTTGTAGATATTCTTTGAGAAATATAGGTTTAGGTTAAGTTAAGAGTAAGGTAGGTTGGTTAGTTTAAGTCAAGAATACTGGAAAAATATTTATTAGGTAGGTACCTACACTAATGATGAAGTTGAGTAACCTTTGATATTTTATCAAAGTAATCTATTTAAAAAAATTAGCTTTTTGTTTTTAAATCTCAATCTATGATGCTTAAATATTTATTATAAAATGATCCAAATTATTTATCGATATATATTTTTTTTCCTAAAATGAACATAAACGATCCGAATATCGGATTGTGTTGACTAAAATAATAAGTGAAACATAAACATGCCATCTATAAATACCCTCTATCCTCATATCCTCCCCTACGTATCGAAAGCGTAACTTTTTATCCAAACAAACAGGGCAAACTTAAAATCCAATCAGGCGTAATGGTATCAGAAGGGAGGCATAGAATGATAATAATGGGCCCGGAACAAAAAATATCTCGTGGGCATATTGCTTTCGTCGATAATTATAATGCTATCATACGAAAAAAATGATGAAAGCCAAAAAAGCAGCAACGCACGGGCTGTGGCTCTATTCACACAAAGGTTGGCGGCCGTTGTTCCGTTGTTCTGTTCTGAATGCGCTTCTGATCATCCTATTATGCTCGTAAGGGAATGATAAGCGGGAATGGATATTATAAGATTCAGAACTACAGGGGGGTATTGGTTTCAAATGACCGCCCTCCCCCTCCCTAAAACGAACCACTGGCGCCCCGGGGGGGACAAAAAGGACCCACACAAAACACAAAGAATAGAACGCGGACGATATTTCTCGAAGGACGTATGCCCGTGTCCAGACAACGCGCGTAGATTGTAATATAAAGACCCCATATCAAAACTACTCGAGCGTTGTTCGGTCAAAATAAAAATATTGTTTTTATCAGTCTGACATTTTATTAAGTCCTTTATTGCTGGGGGGTGTGTGAATGTGGACGAAGGGAAGTTAAACCCATCCCTTATTGGAAGCTCAGCCGGTATTCGGGGCAAGATTCTGCGTAATAAATTTCGCACGGAATCGATTTCTGCGTGCGGTTTACATATAGGTAAGATCTATGCGTTAGCAATAATCATTTATATTGAGTTAGACCGAGTAATTTACGATTCCGATGTCGGCAGGTGCGATTTATTTAAATCCTTATAACGTTATTAATCTTCCGTCCGTGTTTGTTAGACTCCTACATTAATGCTTATCTGAAAACGTGTTAATTGTGCATTACGTTTAGGTACTTCACTTATGTACCGAGTGTTGTGTTTCTGCTCTGGCTGCCTCTCTGCGGAGGTGCACTTAAAATCTCTCCGCCGCGCGTAGCTTCCTGTAGTTGAGTCTTCTAACTGGCTGAAATGCAATTAATCATGAAAATATAAATTTAGCGCGAAAATTACTTGCATGAGATGAATCTCAACTTGGAAGAAGAAGAGAAATATACAGAGAAGTTAAGTAGGAGAAGCACCATCCACCAGCTTTTGTTCTGAGATCCGAACTCCATGTGTCTCTTCTTCTTCCACGTCAAACTACAGAACGGTCACGGTAATTATGGTATAATTAAATTTATGCAGTGCCAACTGATTGATTAGTGACATTTCTGGCAGCATCCTGATGCGTACCATTGGTTGTGTAGTTTACCTGATCTGTCCATCTTCCGCAAGGGCAGAAGACCAACACTCTTGGACTGTACCTTGCTTCAGCAGTTACCCCATTGCATATCTGCTTGTCTGTTAAAGAAATTTTGTAAAATACAAACATTATAATATGTATACATATGGATAATATTACATTATACATTTCTACGCTCGCGATAATTACCTAAGATAGCGGCAACATCATTTGTTTCATTTTCAGCCAACCTGCCTACGGTTGTGCCTACCGTAAGATCTAATTAGCTTGTGACTTTACACACTCCACGTAATTCAGTTAGTCGTGGGTTGAACTAAAGATTGTAACGCAGGTTTAACTTTTAACTAAGGAGTATATCTATTCGTACATTTATTACGTCTATATTGATTTTAAAGTTACATTTAATGTTTTTAGTTTTTCAGTTCCCGAATAACTTGATATATTTGGTCCTGCGAGATTCGATGTATTTTTCCTTGATTTTGCGTCTTTTTTTCACACATTTTTTAAAATCTACTTCATTAAACCCATTTCATCATTTTTCAGAATCTTCGGTTGGCAATCAATTGTGTCCTTGATTTAATGATAATCTTAAAATCTCATTACACCCCTGGTTACACTTTACTTCAAATACTATATTTACAAACCCTGGATTCTGTATTAAAAATATTAAAAATAACTGGCATTTCATTCAGTCTTTGTTCTTTTAATTAGATTTCATAAACTAAATGTTGGTAATGTTTCCAGCATTATGTTTGTGGTAAGATATTTTATTTATATTTTAACTACAAAAAACTTTGCATTTAAGCACTGGTTATGTTTTAATGCCGATCGATTTCAAAACAGATTAAAAGAAATCCTTTATTTCAAATATTTTTTATGTATTTGCGATTATTAAGTCTCATCAAAAAATATCTAGTTATATATTTTATCTGATCAAACGAGTTCTATTGTAAGTATTCTCTATGATTATACAAGTTATATTATATGTATTTTTCCTGATTACACTAGTTCTGTTATATGTATTGTCTCTGATCACACGAGTTTTATATTAGATGTATGTATTATATCTGCTCACACGAGTTTTATATTATATGTATGTATTATACCTGCTCACACGAGTTCTGACATGTTTTCTGTGGTCACAGTCTCAGACATTTTAAGCAAATGACGGATATTTATCCTTTAGAATATTCAAGCAGAATTGGCTGGGTTGAAATATGTCAATGTTAGAGACTTGTGACGTACATACTGAGTGGATTTTGTCTAATAATATAATGGATATTTCAAAAAATAAATTGTAAGCTGATGTATGAGTGTGAATGATGTGTCAAAACACAAGTTTGCGTTTTAGTCTACGAGAATTTGTGTGTAAAGATTTATTATAATTTACTAAAAATGATTTTATTTTGGTAATTCGCGAAGTTTTGGATAAGAAATACGATGTTGTATTGCTTTACTATTGTATGGAATCCTCGCAAGTCGGCGTTAACTGTGCCATATCGGTGAATATTTTATTGCGTTCATAAACTTCTAAATAATTCATAGTTAGCGTACGACAGACGACATTAAATATTTCTCTATTGGGGAGGCACCGAAGCGCGAGTCTGCAATGCCCGATTATAATTATTATTATGTATAAGTATCGCAGAAGCGGGACATTTCTTTTGACTTGTGCAAAATGAAACATATTGTTTTTAGGTCGTCACGAATAATGCACAATAAAATGCAATGCAGCACACAGCTGTGAGATTATAATTAGGTAAAAATAATCCACCAATTTGCTAATCTAAAATTGAATTCAACTTCTAAAAAATAAGATTTTTCCGACTAGCAGTGTCGTATAACAGGAGGACATGGACTCCGACAACTAGTATAAACTAAGAGTAGTAAAAGTGCATAGGACGCAAAAAACTGAGTCGTTCGACACGTTACCATGAACAGATCCGGACTACGGATACTGCTCATGGTATCGTGCATTAGTTGAAAAAAAAATTACACATATAATTTTATTAACATCACATGTGTGAGTTATATGTTTGAAAATGAGGCGTGTATTGCGATTTACACGGAAAATACCGATGTCCTATCAATTTGCGATTTTTTTCTGCGATCACGCCAAATCACCGCAGGGGAAGGCGTAGAGGATAGAACGTTACAATCTTATGTCCTAACACTCTTGCGTCGTTCACTTTCAAAAATGTTCTTAGCATTTAGTATGTAGTATTTGAAAACTACATTTATTGCGGATGGATATAAATGAAACAATGTTATTACTCCACTTGAGTTTATTAGCACTACTCGAGTTTAGAGAGAACGGTAACTCTTATCGACAGGTGAAGTATTAAATTGATGAAACTACAAAGTTAACGCCGATTCTATTAATAATACATTTATTTCTTTTTTATTTAGGAGAACACATTCTTATTGTGAAGTTGTAATTATTCAGAACAGATGGTCTGTGATATTTTAAATATGAATTAAATATATTAATTATAAAGATATAAATATAAAATCAATTTTATCGAAAAATATTGTTGTTGCGCCACCGGGATTCGATCCTGGATCTCTTTCCTAACCGGGGAAGATGCTTTATCCAACTAAGCTACAGCGACACTATTTTTAGCGACAATTTTCGACCCTATATGTTACCTTTTTGATGTTAATACATTTAATCGTTCCATCATTTGACATCAGGTTCGAATTCCGGTGGCGCAACAACAATATTTTTCGATAAAATTGATTTTATATGGATATCTTTATAATTAATATATTTCATTCACATTTATTTCATTTATTTAAATAAATGTTCGCATAAACATTTATTTAAATTGAATACATTACGTTACCTGATGTAATACAAATGATAACATAATGAGGCATGGTTACAATTATTACGATTCTCCATTCCTAACATCGCATGTCTGCATCCTTAGCTCACACAAGCTCGGTTTCTCATTGTTGAATTATTTTGAAGTTGTTCAAAATACATCCCATAGCATTTAAACTTTTGGACAAAAAAAGTAAAAGGTACCGAGAATGAATAGGAGTTACCGGAGTGAATAGAAGGTATCTATGTGTTTCGAAAAAAACGTGTTTTTAATCAATTCTAAGGGAGTGCCCAGTGGCGGAAAGTGTAACTCATCAGTTATATATATTTTTGATAATATAATAATTCATTCATTTAATGTATTATACTATATGAAAGATTGCTACAGACTGCTCTCGGAGTGTGTAGTCGTCTGTAGATATGCACGTTAGAGTCGATGCTAAATGGTCGATCGAGAGAGATTGCAGTGGCGTGCATTAGGCATGGACTTGTATGCTACTAATATTGATGCTGTAAAAGTACTATTGCCTGTATTGTCACTAGAAATCGTATTTATATCAAATGAATACTCTTTTAGAAGCTAGTTTTTGTGATAGTATACCTGTGGGAATTAATTTCCGTTCTTGAAAAGTATTAATATTATTCTTGGGAATTTATTAAAGTTTTTAAGTGAAGGACTTACAATATTACATTGTCTAAATTAATACCATATATAAAGTTATTTCGAACACATGCATTCTAGTCCGCTTCAAATATACCCTTGCAGCGTTTTGCAACACGTCTATTTAAGTGAAGACGTGTATTCGGAATAACGCGCGACGCAAAGTCGCGAGTAATACGTTTGATTTGTATACGTTTGGTGCAGAATTTACATGCGCAGCTTTATTTGTCATCTCTAAATTCATCCGCTATATAATTCTAGTTAAAAATGTAACATGCAAAGCCTGAGTTATTTGCGCGTGAACCTATATACTGATTTTTAATTACATGGAGTGCACGCCTTTAATTAATTGACTTGGATGTAACATCATTATTTAAAAAAAAAAAAAAAATTCTTTATACTACACAATTTGTACTTTAGTCAATACCATAGTTTCTAGAGGTGCTGTTTCTCTCATGGTCAGGTGTAAATGATGCACTGTCGGCACCGATCTATATTTAGCTCAGTTAATATTTTCCTCCGGCACTGGGATACCTGTTTGACATCTCCGGACAAAGGTGTTTTGAGGTTCGTAACTCGTGTTGTTTCTCAGGAGAAAGGAGGTTCGCTCGGCCCGCTGGCACATCACAATAATTACAGACTTTCGGCGCGGAACTGGAGAATTTCCCATTACAGCCGCGGTGGGCGGCCGCGCGGGGCAGGTCACGTGGCCACGTGGAGGAGGGCGAGAGGTCACACGTCACGTGTGAAGCTCACATGTCACGCGGCACCTCCACCCGTTACGGGAGATGATAAACAAAGCGCGTAATACACACATGTTCTAACTTAATCACGATAGTTTTCAGAACCAGGGTGACCCCCCCCCCCCCCCTCCCCCGCCTCCCGGGACGACGACCTCTGGCGGCAGAAACATCTCTTTTTATTAGTTGGTTTGATTTATTACTGCTTTTATATAATCCGACTATTCTTTTACAGATGCTTCTGGAATAAAATGTAAATCTGCGTTAAAAAGGGTGTTACATTTTATACGAGGTTCGTGAGTGCGGGTGTAATATGTACGTATATTTAATACCTTTATAGTAGTCAAAGAGGAAAAAAAATTCTACAAAACAAAACACCATCTGCACTAGAAATAAAAATCAGACCATGTTTGAAGAGACCTAAACATTTATCTGTGCACGGGTGACTGTGTATGGAGAGGGGGAGGTAGAGAGGGCTAGAAATCTTATGCAGGGGTAGTCTGAGATATTTTATTTTTCTTTATAATGTGTATATCATAAAACTGATTACATTATTAAACAATGCTACCCAATTAATACTATTAATTAATTTATTACGTTTTTTATTAAATAAGCCAGCTCTAGGCCACATTTCCGTACATCAGTGTCGGTATCAGGATTCCATTGTGTACCGCTAGTCTTGCCTCGGTAAAATTCCCGTGAGGTAAAATTCCATTCAATGCGCCGTTCACTTTATTTCCTGCAGTCACCCTCCTTTTAATATCTTTGTCAGCTTTTCCGTTTTTATCAAACGTACTTCTCAAATATAGTGAGTAAGATTAAGAAAGGATCACTTAGGTGGATTTGTCATATGAAACGGATAAATGAGGAGAGAATGGTAAGTAAGATATCTGACGCAAGTGTTAATGGCACCAGAAGTAGATGACTGGTAAACCAGATACTGAAGGCTGGTCATATTAAAAGCCTCAATAATCGGCGAGCTTGTATGAGAAGATGTATGAATGTGGATGAGGCAAGAATTGTGTGTCAGGACAAAAGAATGTGGCGCTCTATCCTCTCTGTCTATCCCTACGGGGAAACGGCGTGATGGTAAGTTAGTAAGTTTGAAAACATGTTGATATTTGCAAGATCCTTATAGTTTTAGTTCATTCGGTCATGTATCAGATACAGTCTCAATAAAAAGATGAGGTGACCAAAACACAAACGAAATGAAAATTTGCTCTTAATTAATTAATACTTATTGGGTTGTCGTGTCGTGATCGATAATTCAGTTGGAGAGTTCTTTGTCAATCATTCCCAATTACGGGCCAACAAAACAATCAAAATAAGCCCCGTGGCTGGAGATATGACCAGCAACAATGTAAATATGGCTTCTCCTCGCAATTACAACATGATACCTTCTGACACTGACAAGATTCACGGCCTCCTGTCATGTCATACACTAGGTTTAATAAATGACTGAGGAAACACCATTAATCATTGATTTAATTAAAGAAGCAGCCACTTTTTAAGAGCATCTAGATTTTTTTGATAATAAGAGGGGGCATCGGAAGATTAAAAATATCCAATTAATCCGAATAATATTGCAATTCTGCATTGAGCTTCGAACAATTAACACAACAGCAGTGACGAGGGCGATATACAAAGCAGACAGAAAAACTAGATCTGATACAACATATTGAATCAGCTGTTTGTAACGGTAAGTGATCAGTGGTCAGGAGTTCGAGTCTCGTTCCGGGATAGCGCAAGAGTTTAGCTTTGTTTAAACAACACTAAAAATATGTGACAATATGTATTCTATGTACGCAGCTCTATTAAAAAAATGAATTCAATAAATTCATTCAATTCCATTTTGCAAATTTGCAAAATATCTTGTTAATCTAGTGTTCAGGGGTACGAGCCACGTTCCATGAGACCCTCAGTGAGTACTAAATGCATAGCATAAGCGCTTAATTCAGTTTGAAAATAATAAGAAAATTGATGTGACATGTATTCTAATTACTCACATGTGCCTTGTTAACATCCCAACTTTATTTCATTTCCCTAGGTCGAGACCAACATTTATTTCTTTAGGTTCCATACACTATGTTTACGTATGTGAAAATAAAACACTTGTTTTTTAATTCTACTCGTTTAATTTACTTTTTCACCTTGTAAGGGCATTATCAATCTAACAATTTAACTCGACATATATTTATTTACTATACTATATGACAGCTATACAATTTTATTTGCATGAGATGAAAAGGGACAACATTATTCATTAGAATTCTGAGAATTTCCATAATTTTTTGAATAGACTAGACCCACTAGATATAAATACAAGTTGTTGAGTTAAATTAATAAGATTAGATTGATAATGTCCTTATAAATATTAATCGGAAACAGTAAACTCAATGTTTACCTTATCTTACACAGAATAATAGAGTATATGGTATATGTTTCGGATTTATTGTGATTAGTGATCACACTATTATACATGTATCTCTAAATTTAAGTTTTTTTAAATGCGTTTGATAATTCACATACTAATTATGTAGTCATTGTGTAAAAATACACACTGATACTAAATCTCAAATTTAAATGCAATAAAAAGCAAGAAAAATGAACATTTTTAAGAGGCTATCATAATATAGGTACTTCTCTACCTAGGTTGATGGCTCACTTTTTTCACTGTGACAGTGATGCCTTAACCATTAATCATATTATTATATCCACACACGTATGCTTATCATATTTATTATATTATTTATCTTCGTAAATGTACAAGAATAAAAAAGCATCTCGAAAACTCAAAATCATGCAGAAAATATTGCGTAATTTATTTAATAGAACTAGTTTTTAATTTTGTTTTTATATTGGTGTTATTAACCTTAGTTATAAGGGAGAAACGTAACCAGACAGAAAAATAAAACACCCAATAAGATATGCGCCGATGCAAGTTGAGACCACTTGTAATACCACATATTTCGTGTTGCAAATTGTCCAGAATTTGGCTGATCTGATGGAAAACCAGTTTTGTAAAATATAGATGAGCACGTGAGCATCGGAACTCAACAATCATGCACGAAGAATCCAATGGAGTATTAAGTCGATTGCTTGATACACATTCTTACTCTTAAAGACATTGAAGGAATGGCTAGTCGTTTTGGTCAATGTATAATACATACCCAGATTTGTTAATATAGTTGATAAGTTTATACTGTCGTCATTTATTAGGCTTGATACTAGACCAAATCAATTTTTTGACGGCCTTTGTTCTTTTTTTTGCAGTATTCTAGACTAGACACCAGTTTATGGTTATTAAAGAAACCAATAGCAAAGTTATTTAATGAATTCTAATGTGTCTACGGATGAGACAAAAGGTAATTTTTTTCTGCGTACAGAATACCTTAAACATATCCATTCTCAAACTCCACAAACATAGAATAAGTTTGATTGCTTTTTAAGCATCTATTACATGAAAATCTGTTATCGATACATTTTAAGTTAACTTTACGAGTAGATGTCACATCTAGAATTGTAGAATTTATCTTGGAGATTGTGTGCATAATAATTGTTAGTACAGGGTGAATATTATGTTCCAGGCTGATGTTGTTTTTGAATAACTAATAAATAAAATATATTTTTTTAATTACGTTTTTATTTGTTAATTATTTAGTTTATTACAATTATGCATAGAATATGATGTTGGCCAAGTGGTCGCCTCTAGCAGCGGCACATGTGCGTGCTATTTTAACCATATTTTTCATAACATTCTCGTCGCGTGCTATTTCCGCAATTTCATTTCGAATATTGTCCTGTAGCATCGGAATTGTTATTGGCTTATTGGCGTAGACTTTTTCTTTCAAGTACTTCCACAGAAAATTGTCGGGACCCGTCAAATCACAAGTCAGTCGATATCACCACTAGTTCGGGCTGTGTGACCATCCCGTTGAAACCACATGTGTTTCAGGCCCAATTCGGCCACCGATAAGTTTTCAATCATGTGACGATAGCGATCACCATTAATGGTTACAGAATTGCCATTATTATTAAGATCAAATATTTTAATAAATTGTAATCGACTACTTTCTACGACTACTAATTGCAAACTGACAAATATTTGCCAAACAAAATCGGCTTGGGACAATATTCGCCCTGCATTTGCGAGTGAAATGACAATTCAAATTTGTTTGAGGCCAGAGAGACGACAGTTATTAAACATATTATGTTATCACATGTTTAATGAGTCGTCTTTCCGGCCTTTTATCGTGCTGAATTATGATAACATATGTTTTCACAATCGATGCTTTTAGAGTGATGAACAGTTTGATTCGAGAAATCTATTCTTTTAATCGATCTACCTTGTATTAAACTATATTGTGATACCAGTATCGTAACTATAATAATTGGGCCGTAATGCAGAATGGAAAAAAGGACCCCCTAAACTTATACAGGAGGCCCTTTTTTCATTCTGTTTATATACTCATATTGTGTATAATATATACGAATTTAGTTTACTGCGTGGTTTATTCATTAATAATAGTAAAAAAAAAGTTTTTTATGCCATTTAATATTAATACTTTTATGATAAAAGCACAAGTGTTCTTAAGTATTCATGTGCAATTGTAAATTTATAAAATACTTGCTTTACTTCAAGGCGATTTTCACTTTACGGCAATGGTCAGGTCGAGTACTGCTACCGTATACCTTCTATGTTTGTTGTTGTGACATTTTACGTGTGTTCGTAATGTGAATGAGAAACGATTTTTTAAATTTTATAATTTCATTTCATGCTATGGATTAGAGAAAATGAGAAAATTATGGATAACAATGAATTGAGCCGCACCGTGTGTTGATATGTCGCAGCTTCTTCATCACTGCTGTAGTGGGCTATGGCACGATGGACGATATGAGGATCAATTAGCTTTCATTAATTAGTATACACCAAGATAGTTTATTTAAAATTGTGAAATCCCAATGAAGTAATGTGCCTCGTGCACTCACCCGAGGTATTCCATCTCTCCCGAATACCTGCGTTCTGTGTTATAAATCTAGAACCGCCGTAAATATTAGACATTAAAGCGTGTCCATCGCCTATCTGTACAAAATGTCAAAACTCATTTGAATAATTTAGAAAACGTCTGTGTTATTCCTCTTCCACGACCGGTTAGTTGTAAAGCTTGGTTGATACGGATTTGTTAAATTGTTGTAAATTCTGTAATATTAACCATCGATCAAAAATTAAATATTGGCAGTAATATCTTAATTTTACTTTTAATTTCTACTGTAATATAAATATACTGTTACTTCGGAAATTTCATCATAAACAATATGAAAAAATAATAATAAAATTGTTTTATTTATATAGCACAATTTATATATTCGATGTCTTTAGTTCTACTAGCGGATGTAATAAAAAAATTCTTTTGAATTATCTACTCTCTAAGGTATAATAAAATTTTCAGTTTTATCAAAAAAATATACATTGACATAAAAAATCATGAGTCATTTTCTATTTATTGCGACGTGAGATTTGATATTTTTGCATACTTTTAAGAGTTTACACTTAATTCATAAAAATTTCTAGGTATTCACCAACCACGACGAGTTGAGTCTTGTCTGACCTCGATTAGGTATGCTTTACTTTTAAAATAACAGCTGCAAATTTGTCGAAATATTTCATGACAATATTTAGAGAACTTGTTTCCATGATTAGTTTTATAAATAAAATAGAAACAATCTTTTATTGTTTAACCATACTTACATGAACAGAGTAAAAAGCCGATTAATGTGTTAATTAAAAATTCCTATTTTATTAGTCCCTAACAACAATATTTTTTAATTATATTTTATTTAATCATGTAATGGTCGAGTTACCATAATATCCACTAACTCCGTATTAAAAAAATATTTCAAGTATGATATTCTTATAAACTAGGATTTCGAAAGGGTTTATTATTGACGAACTTTAAATTTTTAACATATCACAGGTTTTTTAATAGGCTTTGACAAATATGTTGAAAATCAATTAACTTTAATTTATTTAGTGTACACAATTATACTTATTATTTGTAATAATAATAATAATAATAACATTTTACGTAAGCATCGCAACATTAATTCACTTTTATTTGTAAATATGATCTATACGGTCGATCTCAATTATCCCGGTCTGTTTTCGATGGCGCAACCTCGGTCCTATCTTTTATTATTTCTGTCATATTTGACCGTGTGAGCGTAGCTTTAGGATGGTTATATCGTCAATAAAGCTTCTGTTTTTTCAAGCCAGGCCGTTACATCTAATGGCTGTGGATGGAGGTCGGGATATAACGATCATATTCCAAAATTGCTGTCTGGGAGAAATGGAGGAGACCGGAATAAATGGAATCCTAGATGTGGTTAACAGATCCTTTCAGAGCAGACGTCTCCACGCGGAGGACCGGCCCATCGGCCATTCCTGATTATTGGACCAGTTTAGTCCGGGATATTAGTTAGACCTTCTGGACCGTAATGGTTTTCAATAAATTCCACGTGTGATTATATCACAGTGACCATGTCTACTGTTTTATTACCTGAACCGGAGAGTACTTCATTATAGACATTCCGTATATGATTTATTGACCATTTGAAGGATTTACAGAAATTATTGTCAATGACAGAAGTAAAATCACACAATCGTGCCTAATTCGAAATACCGTATTAATTACTGCCGTTATTGCCAAGTTCGAATTATTCCGTAAACCACCGCTTAATAATCCCGAGCACTGTCGTGTGTCACGTGTTGACCTTAGTAGCCAAGCGCTTTAATTATTTATGTGATTTAAAATATTAGGAACATTGTTCCTAATTTCAATAGTAACATATCAATTTCATCTCAGTGTACTTTAATATGCCTTTGTAGGGTTATATGTATTAAACATTATTGTAGGGTTATATGTAAAACATTAAACACATTTTATTACATTTAACGTTTCGTTCATTGTGATGAACACATAATTAATAATATTTAAACTAATCTCATAAGCCACCATAACGCTAGTAATATTGGCATCGAAATATTTAATTATAAATATTTTAAACGGATGCATCCTCGTCCAGTTTTGAGAACTTGGATAACAACCACTTCTTTAACAATCTTATGTTATATTCGAAATAAGCTAAAATAGTAGAAAATATTGGTAGAAAAGTAAATTTGGTTGTGTACGGAATGTATAATAGGTAGGTATATGGGTAGGTGTGTTAATGAATTTATAAGATATTATATAACTATAATATATATTGATGCAGTAGGTGCTATTATTACTACATTTTTACGTATCCATATTAGATCAGTCGTTTGGAATTAATAAATGAGAAAAGTATGGTAAGAAAGATATACGATGTAAATATTGATATATTCAGAAATAGAGGATGATCTGACACAACCAGGTAAACAATCTATTGAACGATAGTCTGTTGGAAGTCTTAAGAGATTTGTGTAATGTCAGAAGCCGCGGTGCTATATTTTCCCTATCTGCTGGTACGCGAGTAAGTAAGAAATAAATGAACGTTTAAATATAACAAAAACTTTTTAAAACAACAGAATTTGAAAAATTCTAAATAAGTAGATTACAGGAAGAAAATAAATTTATAAAGATTGATTAATTTATCAAAAATTACGATAATTTTATTTACGTGTTGTCAGTAATTATGGTAATTTAAGTACCTATTAAAAATATAATGTTGTCAGTCAGACGTTAGTTTAGCGTATCTAGAGTGTTTTAATTATTGTTTTCTTGGAATTGTTAATATTCGTGTTTAATATGTCCGTATATGGAATGGTCTTATTAAATCAACTGTAGGCATGGGATATTTTCGGACATTAATTTAATTTGATAATGTTTTTTCATAATTGCAAAATCCAAAAGACACAATTAAAATAAAATGGTACCTATCCCCAGGCATCTGCTCCTATATGACCGACTTGAAATTATTTCCCAACTGACGGCGTCGATTCTAAGTGAATAATAGTTGGCGGAAAAATTCTTTAATAGTAGGTAATTCAATACTTCGATGTCCCATTCCAAGAATCAAGAAAGAACATTGAATTAACATTCCTGAAGTAAAATATTCTCCATATTAACATAAAAATACATGAGCTGTTAAATTGGGCCGAGCGTCACACGCGATCTCCGTAACTGGTACAGAATAATAACAAAATGGCAGAAATTATTTTTTCTGATTCACATAAAAATGACATTTACGTTTAAGGCTCTTTTGTTCTCAACATTAAACTTTGTAAATCGAGAATCAAGAGTATGGGAACCATCGAGATGTGGAGCTATTATCGGGATAGCTGTATAAGCTAACTACGTACGGAATTTTAGAACCGATGTTCAATCTCGGTGCGAGCTGTTTACATAGAACCTCTAAAAATCTTTTAAGCGATAATGCTTTGTGTGCAAGATCCCAACTCTCCATTATATTACGTACTTGTATTTTTACGGAATATGGAATACAGGATAAAGGTAACGTAATGAGGAATGGGTTAGAAATACGATACTTACGCAAGCTGTAAAGAAAATAAGAAAGAAGAAATGAAAGAATGAGTTAGTTAGCGAGACCGTGATGAGTATGTTTAGACTAACAGCACGAATTAGTGAATTCGTATCATATAACAGGGAAAATTACATCTGTCAGGTAATAAACCCTTATACGAAATACAAAGAAAACTTTTTGGAAGTAGGTATCATCCGAGGTAATATATTACATTATTTTAGTTAGTACCCATCTGAAATTTTGTTAACGAAATATTGTATACCTTTTAAGCATCTTACACCATTAAATAAATATAATATATAATAGGTATTAATACGATAATGGTTCTCAGAATTTGGAACGTTATTGTTATTACGTCCATAAAATCAGATAAACTTACTTTTTAACGGCTTCATTCATTTTCCGAATAAACTTGTTTGTTTAAATTATAACCACTTCATAATTTGAATTTTCTTCCACTTTGGTCCTGCTGCGAAGGTTTACACTTCTGATTTTATCCCGCAAGGATATCGACTCTGAGCAAAGTCTCGGAATCGATGTCTGACGGCTCGCTAGTTCACTTTAGACGGTGGACAGGCTTTTTATTTTTCCAGCTCGACGGGTCGATGGTATAAAATTAATTGCTGGAAGCAGCTGGATGCGATTTTGCTATTCTCTGCAATGGCGAGAATAAAAAATGGAAACCAGCTGAAAAATAATAATTTGTGTCTCTTCTGATTGAATAGTGTATAGTCGAGGTGATGAAATGAGAGTACACGATTGATAGTGAGAATAACAATTTTGATCAATTAATTCGGACACCGCGCCAGCATAGCAAATTTTGTTCTTATTTTATTAACAATATTTCGTTTTTTATTATTATATTGTTGAGTGATTTCGAAATACAATTATCGATAACCATGTGTTTGCTGAGCAGATACCTTCTGAAGGATTTTGATTCATGATATAGGGTCCAACATTTAATATCTACTTCAAATAAAATTTAAAAACCATTGCTCGAAATGGAGTAAAACAAAACTGAATGCCTTAGACGATAACTTCCAGCCTTTCATCTTGTAAATTTTATATAGAACATGACCGAGGCTCATTTTATTGAGATCTGCGTAGTTAATTTGTTTATTTGATATTGAAGATGTCACACGGGATCAAATTGCTTCTGTAAGTCTTTTTCCACTTGGCGTAAAAGACTCAAAGAATTGTCATAATTAAGAATTAAAGAACTCGTAATTATTCTCGTTCTACTAAAATAACAAACACTAATATTCTTCATATGTTCAGTCGCTCAAGATAATACTGTTAGAGGTAAAAACATCTTTGTCGGTAACTACAATGTTTTCTGGATTGATTTAAAACTAATCGGTAACGAAAATGCGAGACAAAAACGCTTATTTCCAACTGTGTCTGACCTTGAACTGGCTTAGTTGGTCTGCTCCGGTTCTCCCACCTTGGCAACTAACAGTGATTAGGTAGAGAAGTAGCGGTCGCACTATCGAATAGTGAAATATCAAATCTAACTGTAAGTGTTGAAAATAGTTTACAACCTGCAATAGTATTTCAACGATGACTTAAATACCGAGTGAAATCGAGCATATTGTGCAAGAATAAAATCATTGAAGTCATTGAGGAAGCCTCGTAAAGAAATATGGAGAATGCAAAAAAATAATTATACTTTATACTTTCTTAAATATGTATTTCTAGTTTGCGCGATTTAACCATAAAAAAAAGTTGTATCAATGCTATTATTTCATTAAAGCTCTATATTAAAAAAATCATTTTGACATTTTGTTTGTGGCCGTTATGTCGTTGGATCTAATGTCGCATGGATCATTTGTCGGCTGGATCTTTTGTCGTGGACGTTTTGTCGTCGGGCCAAAAGTCCGCGGAACTTTTGTCGAGACACGTTTAACTTCGTCCGAGCCAAAAATGTTTTCACACAAAAAATACTATTCGTGCCCACAAAATGCAAATGCTGTTTTTTTTTATTATTAAGAAATAGCAAGTTCAGACAGAATACAACGTAACATAATTGAAAATGAAGTATTTGCACAGATCTCAGTGCGGTTAGCAAACAATTTTATAAACTTCTTATAATTTATCTTGTGCAAGCTGTGGTAAGACGACAGATTACTTTTAATAATGAATCCCCAAAAGATAAACTCCGCAAGCAATTGTATTTGAAAGGACCGAATAAACACCATTGTGCTCCGGGGGACGAAATGTTTTTTATTTTGTATTCAACTGTTTTTGTTGTTATTTCGCCATACCGCAGTTTGGTTACACCCGCTCGGCCTGTCGTGTACGACATTGTAAAAACCTCATCTTAAATTCCTAATAATTCAATACATTCTCCGACTATATTTATATGCATACTTAAAATTAAAAGCCTATACATTACATTATATTTTGTCAATAATATATTAAATATGCAGTTGGATGTAAAAGAAACGGAAGATATGTATTTTTTAAATGTGGATATTTCATCACTGATCGCTATGAATATGCAACAGCGGTATCGCTACTACTTGAAGGATAATAATAATTATGTAAATTATCATAGAACCACAGACCAGTAAATGAATAGACATGAAATAAAGTGTACATATAGGAGAGGGGTTTAGAATACTAGTTGCGGAATGAGGGGCATTCTACACACATTCCTGGTGGAAACATAAATCCGATAGTTTATGACACATTTATGCAACAGTAAAAGTATTTACTCTTCGAAAAATAAGTCTTTGTATAAACGAGAAGCATTTTTAACATTAGTGTAATGTCAGCGATTTAATTTTCGTTCCAATAGTCATATTTAAAAAAAAAGTCGTGGAGCTATTTGATTGCGTAAATGGTACCAAAGTGATCACGTGGGTGATACAAAATTAAAAATATTGAAACAAGGAAATTGGGTTAGTTCATGTCTGTATATTTGGTAGTCTGTGATGCACACTTAAAATTAAAAGTCTGTACGAAAATAATGATTAGTGATATTAATTTCAATCATATAAATGACAAATAATTTTCAAATCATAAAAAAATTATAATTCTGTTTTCTAATTGAACATTTTTAATTTTAAAAATATTTATATTTTTAAAGGCAAGCGTAAATTTGAGTGTAAACTTGTAACATTAAAAATTCCCGGTCGGCTTTTCAGAGAGATTTCCCCTATCCAAACATGCAGAGAAGTGTTTTTGAAAATTAACGTACCTACTTTTCAAAATTCAATATCACTTTCCGCGAAGGTGGTACTCTGGCTAATGGGGTTGTTGTTAGTGGGCAATCCGGCGAAAAGTTTCGCCGGCACTCTAGAACAATATTTAAAATATAAATATACATTTCCATCCATTAGTTTTTCTCCGGGATACCGCCAAAAACTGTGCCATTAAGTCCATTAAGGGTGGGTTTATATTTATTATTAAAATTTATACGAGCAGCGAGTGTACAAGATCTCGATTTAAGTATTTTCATACAAACTTTATAAACATATTTTTGATGAATCCTTGAGCACATTCGAAACTCCGCTCTCAAAATACTCAGAATCTATTAAGTAATGCTGTTGTTGCGTATTCGCTCTTAATACACGATACTCTGTAGAACCATTAAATACAAATGAAGATTTATTACAATACATATTTTACCATCGTGACAGAAAATGTTATTATGTAAATCATGAAAGATATCAAACACAGCAAATATCGTGATCATACTTAACTCACACTTCAGAAAAATTATAAACACATTTCCTTCTTATAATGCGTATAGAGACTTGGCACAACACCTTGCTGTGGATGGGGATTTTGTCATAGAAGATTGTAATGTCATAGAAACTTCCAGAATCAACGAGAGTATAAGAAATTGTGTATGTGAGCGAACTATGTGCGTCAGGAGAATAATATGAGGCGTTTTATCTTTTATATTTATTTATTTATATGAAAAATTAATTATTTAGTTCTTTTCAGTGAATACTTTCAGCACCGTCCACTGGACTAAGCTCAGTAGCCAGATTTTTTACATGATATGTATACAATTTAGAATGAACGTCTGTAGTATACACAGCGTTTTCTCTAAGGGCCGGTTGTGTGATCAGTAGTAAATTTTAACTATGGTAACTTTTTACAAACGCCTGTAGTCAAAATCCTTTGCGGGTTGTTGATATATCGAATTTACTACTGTCAAATCATAGATGTAGATGTCTATAGGCGCGACAGATAATCATTAAATATGCTCTATTTTATGCATTATCTATGAATTTTTATGCCTCTTCGTTCGAAATCTGTCACTTTGGTAGTGAAATTTTTCTTATTATGTATTCAACAACGAGATCATCATCGGACGAACTCTCATCACTAAAATAGCGGGATATTGAATGATTAATTGTCGTATATTGCAACATTCTAAGTAACAATGTGGTCAGATGACTTTTGGAACAGCTGTGAAAAGTCTGCCATATTTAACTATCGATTCTCGTTTCTACTATCGGATATCGGAAAATAAAATAAATTTTAATTTTAATAAAAAGAAAACCAGATGGTTGAGCGCTCATAATTTTTACATTTATACGAACATCAATGTCATATCTATTATAAAATTTAGTTTTATAATTTATTCTATAAAATATAACAACCATTATTTAATACATTTTATTATTAGGTCCAATTTAAAAAAAAAACAATGATATAAAAAAAATGGTTGTTTAATAATTTTTTATCCGATACATATTAACGAAAATTTAAGAATGCTGAAAATTGGTAATATAGACCACTGAAACGAAGAGAAGCAAGCAAGGCAGTGCGGAACTTTATTATTGTTCTTGAGACGAATGCGATCTAAGAATCGATATGTACATACTGGTTATTTGTCAGGCCTAAAATTGATGCAAAGGGGTGGAAATGTCTCACTCACTCTCGAATAACCAGAATTGAATGGTGACTCAACATTCGCAGTTGACGTAAATTTTTAATTTTCTTTTTAGAAAATTAAAATTAAATTCAAATAGTAAAATTTTAGTTTGGTCTGATGATTGTTGGAGTGCGCACTAGCTTGTGATCACTGCGCGGGACTTTCAAAACTTAGATGGAATGTTGTATACAATATATAATTATTTCTGGTATCGCTGCAAATATATTGCGGTACGGGCGTCGATTATCCTGATCCATTGTGGGGTGACCATATTTCTGGGCCCACTTTCAGCCCCCGGTGACAATGGCATTGCACAAACACACACTCCATTATTCTGGCCGGCGTGTCGCGCGGGATCAATGGGGCTGTTAGCTGTCATTGGTCATCAAGCGTCGGTTAGTCTCATCTGGTGGATCTGGTCGACGCTCAATTGGTCGAGATTTGTCAAAATCCTTGCCATCCATTTTTAGAATAGAAGGAGTAGCTAGCTAACTAACTAACTGATTTTAAAAATATTACCCTGCACATGTAAAAGTATAAGAAAGGGAAAGCAGATTAGTTAGATAATAGTTATATAAAAAACATTATTTTATTTATACATAATTAAATATGCACAGCTAAATGTATAAGTTGCGTAAAAAATATTATATGTAAAGTAAAGATACAGTTAAGCATATTGTAAATAAAAATTCTGAAATGTTTTATTAGTCTGACATCTGAGAAAATACACATACAACAATAAAAATATAAAATCAAAATTAAAAATAGGTTATATAACACAATTATAGATTAGGGGTTTTTATTTACACTTTAAAAAAAAAATGAACCAACCAAAAAAATTGCATCAAAAAAGTATTATACAACTT
This sequence comes from Eubasilissa splendida, assembly GCA_031772225.1. NCBI lineage: Eukaryota > Metazoa > Arthropoda > Insecta > Trichoptera > Phryganeidae > Eubasilissa > Eubasilissa splendida. Next base: position 2,576,839 of record CM062853.1, on the reverse strand, counting down.
TGATTAAAATAAATAAAATACCTACATTTTGTATAATATTAATAAATATGTAGTTTAGGGAGTTCCACTCGTCGTTCATCAAATGATATGTTATTCATACATTTTTTATTTCAGAAATAGGACCAAATTATTATAGTATCCTCCACTCATGATAATTGAAAATTGAATATATGTAGTTAGTCGGTGGCACGCACATGCTTCACTGCGGATGGATTACTTCAATTATAATATACGTGTTTTGATAGTAACCATAGGACCAAATTTACTGTTTTTTTTATGTGAAATAAATGTTAAATTATTTTTTTTATCTTTCTACATTCTTACATGTTAAACATGTCGTAATCTCGTAAGAAAGGCGGATACAGGTCGATTTTTTGATCATGGCGCTTCAAAAATGTGTTGATACAGATAATTATTATTAATATGTGATTAATATTATTTCATTACCTATCCATAAAATAATCAAAGCTTGGCAAATCTACGAACTATTTATTGTATTGTTTTAATAAAAAAAACTATACTGGCAACAGATTCGTCAGTGGCTGACTGTACAGAGCCATGAGTAAAAAATTGATCTATAGGATACCTCGTATTCCTTTCCTAATTTTTACTGTAAAAATTCTAAATCTTTGTTCTAATAAATTTTGAATGCTACTGATATTGCTTAATTTATCATCCAAGTTAGGGTGTTCTTTTTTCTATATTTCTTATGCAATAGGTAGCCTATTATATGTATATAAATAAAAACAATAGAGGTATAGATAATTTTAAACTTAAAATTATTGCTGTTACACCTACTGGTATTTGGAAGTTACATAAAGATTAAAAATAATCCGTCAATAATGACGAGAGATCAATAATGTTTACAACCTTAAAATAAATAAAGAATGTCTAAAATAGAGGGACAAAATATTTTATCCGATAAGCGCACTATTTTACATTTATAGAATTGATTCGTTGCTTTATGTTGCAATGTGACACAGTTGTCAATATATAGGTGGGACTCCATCTACGCACTTACCTCTCACTATCCATGCCTCGTGATTTTTGTAACTCCGTTAGTCTGTCCGTGTAATTGTGACTCAATCATTTTGTGTCTCGTCCACTGTCCCTCTTTTGGGAGTATTTATGATGAATTGATCCCTGAGTATCTGTCATGAATAACTGCACCTTAATTTTCCATTAGTTTTCCATCTGCATGTAATACTACGTTTTTTTTTTTATGGATTTATGTAATATGATTTTTTATTAATAAAGACAGCACTTAAGGGACGCTGGAGGGTTAAAAAAAATTAATTGCTAATAACCATCTTGAATTTCTTCTCCTTTTTCGTTTTGTAATTGTTAAAATGTAATTGAATTAAAGTCGCGTATTTTTATTAGCTTTGATGAGTGGGACCGACAAGGAAGCCTAGCTTCTAAATCGGTTCCGGGAAAGAGTGCCCCCCCCTCCTGCTGTTCTTATAAAAAAAAGTTGTCAATATATATATATATATATATATATATTATGTTTCTAGATGACGTACGGAAAAAAATAAATTAAATAGTCTTATTTTTATTTTGTTATATATTGTGTATTATTTACAATAGTACATTTGAAACTGTTAATGAAGTTTGATAACATTCTACTAAAAGTAAAAATTAATATGTTCTTGATTAATAAAATTATTGTTTTATGTTTGTTTTATAATTATGTTTTAACCGAGGCCACCACTATAAATCAAAAACTTTATTTTACGGGGGTCTTATTGTGAAATAACATAACCAAGTATTGTGAAATTATTATTATTAAATTAATTAATTATCAATTATCACAATATGTAATTAAGTAGGTATATTAAAATTTTTAAGATCATGCATAAAACTGACAAGGATACAAAAAATAAATAAAAATAGTAAAACTAATTGACGCAGTTTGTCACCGCTGCCATTTAGTTGTAAATAAAAACCCCAACCATTTTTGATCTAGTCCCAAATCGCGCGTAACTCAAAGTACCTAGCGGATTGATTTGCGGGTCGTCCCAGGGTGCCATTGTGCTTGTCCGTGTCGCCGGGGCGAGTATAATGATCTCGGTTTACCCGTATTCATTCACATGTCACAGCAATAAAAGATAATTTATCCGAATTTAGGATCGAAGAAAAAGGCGGGACGCTCCCAGCGCCGGCCCTGTTTTTATTTTTCAAGTGGGCGTTTTACAGTCAGTACGTTTATGTAAATTTTATAAATTTTGCAGCAAAAAGTATATTTCTGAGCAAGATACACGAGATGATCATTTTTCTAGTGTGCCAGCTGCACTAGATAGACACATGCTTCTGAACAGTGTCGTCGGAATAATACCAGATTACTGGGTAACAATATTATTTTACTTTTGACACTTACATACAATTACTAGATGTAATCCGGATCGCGGTTCGAAGCAGAGAGCTATCTTTTTCGTATGCTCATCGTACCAACCTTTCACGCGCTCACACATTCGTAAACCATAGATATCACAATAATGATCAAGCTCTGTGTTAAAAATTTTCACAGTAATATATACAACTAATTTTTTTTTCGAATTATTGGAATATAACTAGGATAATATCTTATTTAAAATATTTATTTATTTATTTAATTCTTAATATAGTGCATATGTAAGCACTCCTAATGTATGCTCTAATATAAACAAGATTAAAGTATTTTCTTTTACGAAAACTTATCTTTTATATATTTAGTCAGTTTCATTTTAAATCTATTCAATTTCTCTTCCTTTCTTATGTTTTCAGACATTTCATCGCATTATACATCATCGATTTCTGAGATTTGGCCTTCTTCCTGAATGGCAGTCTCAGTCTATCCCTTCCCCTTGTACGATGCTCGTGCTCATGTTGATTTTCATCAATTTTTCGTGTGAATTCCGCTGATATTTTCTTATTGATGATTTTGTAAATAAATACTATAAATAATACTATAATAATAAATAAATACTATAATAATAAATAAATACTATAAATAATACTATAATAATAAATAAATACTATAAATATTATACAGTGTACTGCGAGACGAGTGAATGTCTCCATTATTCAAGAACACCATAACATGTAGGAAACAATTATTTCGTATTGTTAGAAGAAATAGATCTGGTTTGGAGAGGTTGATGATCACGGGGAATATACAAGGATGGAGGACGAGAAGTCAATCTCCAATAAGACAGACAGACAGATACCGAGTCTGATACGTGATCGGAGTCTCGCGACACGTCGCGCTAGACAATGCCCAGAATCGTGAAAAGTATAGACGAGCAGTTCGCGCTGTACAATAGAAGAACACGATGTTCAGTCATGAGCACGTCAACCGAGAGAAAGAGAGGGAGAGATAATTCCACCAATACGTAGTTAAATTATCTGGTGAGATTTGCAAGATTTGCCGAAAATCTCAAATATTTTTTTTTACTCCTCTGTTAGATATTTTGTTTTGTATTCAATATATTTTGAAATTAATTTAATGATTGACCAATATTAAATCTTCAATGTGAATAAATATTGTTTAATGGATTATTTTTTTTTAGCATTATACATATTATAATCCAACTGTAGTATTAAATACTAAAAATTATATTAATGATAGATAAATAAACGCTATCCTTTTAAATTAACTTACCATCACGCCGTTTTTCCGCAGAGGTATGCAGAGAGGATAGAGCGTCACACTCTTCTATACCAACACACAATTCTCATCTGATCCACATTCATACATCTTTTCATACAAGCTCGCCGATTATTGAGCCATCTAACAGGACCATTCTCCAGTATCTGGTTTACCTGGTCGTTCCAAGTTTTCCGCGGACGTCCTCTATTTCTGGTATCATCAACAGTTGCGTTATATATCTTTTTTACCATTCTCTCCTCATTCATATGACAAAACCAGATAATTGATCCTTTCTTAATCTTTCCCACTATCCTATGATCAGTTTTATATTTTTTAATTATTTACTCCGTCATAAAGGGATCTGTTGCATATACGCCTAAGCTGTCCACTGTATTTAGTCTACTTTCGTTACTTTCAGTTCCACTTTATTGACGGTACCAGGGCTCCATTGTGTACCGCTAGTCTTGCCTCGGTGACAAGTTCCCATTAGATATAATTCCATTCAAAACGCCGTTCACTTTGTTCCCTGCAGTCACCCTCCTAATTAAAAAAATATTACATAGAAAAAAAGAGTTAGATATAAAATAGAACAAATTTATGATAAGAAGCAAATTACAATACAAATGAAGTATTTAATTTTCTGACACAAATTTTGAAAATATTACAACCTGTATGTTTGTTTGCCTATTAACGGCTTTATCTGTAGACCGATTGCCCAGCTTAACTAATTTCTGAAGCAGAACAACGCGCTCGATCCACCGGACTGTGGTGCGAAGCCCAACTAATATAAATGTAAATTTATCAATAGTCTACATTTATAGGTTTTAAGCACATACTCTAGAACAAGGCGTCTCTGTAGATAATATTTCTCTTCACTAGCAGTAAAATATTTGTAGGATTTTTTGTAATAATTTTCAAATGAATATTTAAACATTTAAGATGTTAGTAGCTAGAAATGACTTATTAAAAGTATCAGAGTATAAAACAATTATACAAATTTAGAAGCAAGATTAGGCAATATAGCCGCGAGCTCAGCACCCGCTACAGGCGTGTTTCAAATTTAACTACGTGAAAACTTTTAAGAATCGCCTTGAAAAAAATTTGGAATAAAATTCCAGGGTTGCACACCAAATTAAAAACACTGATTGAACAGTGCTAGTTTTTTTAAAACTGCGTAATAAATACAGTGTCGTATAAAGATTCTATATGAAGATCTAGAGAGAAAAAAGAAACAATATTTTTCGATATAATTTCTACTCGATAGTAGATATAAGTAAGAATCGATAAGTTTGTTATTTAATTCATCGGAATTGAATGTATCGACATTATTTGTATCCTATATCGGTTGTTAGATATTCAGGCCTATTCTCAAAATTGCAATATTGAAATGAAGGTGATTGTTACACCAACCCTCAAAAATAGACAGATAGTTTTGACAGATTATGTTACGTCCCCCTCACTCCCTCACTCTCCCTCCCTCTCTCTCATTCAAATATAACACTATTTTTGAGGGTTGGTGTAACGATCACCTTCATTTCAATATTGCAATTTTGAGAATAGGCCTGACTGTCTGAACCTTTATTTTAGTTTCTGCTTAGTGCTGCTGCATTCACGTTCCGAGACATCATCGGCTATTCTTTACAGGTTCTCCAAAAATTGTTGCTAATATTTACAGTGTCTATGGATTCAATTGTTGATTTATTTTTATGGAAAGAGTTTTGCACACCTTCTATCGATAAATAAAATGTTTCACTTTCATGCATACTAACAAAACGTCGAATCGTATCATAAGATAAATCAGACTCTTATAGAATTTCACTTTCTAACAAGACAAATCGAATCAAGAAAACTGTGAGAACTCTCTTAACAAAGTACCACAATCGCAATCTTGTTGGCTTCTGATCTTTATGCACGACCAATTTGATTGCTACACCGGTGTACTTCAAAAGAAGTCGGGAACCAGAGCTAAATGCTCCCGTATACAATGTTCCGTACACTTACAGAAATGACGGTGAGTACAGCGAACATTACACAATAGTACGTTCGCTAACAAGCCGCGACACATGCACGACTGCCAAACAAAACAAATTAACTACACACGAGTTTCATGCAAATTTGAGGCTTATGTCACACGACCTACAGTATTATTTGTCGTGCTCGGTATTGACTCGCGAACGTTTCTGTTGTCATCGAGTTTTAACAGAAAATTATCTGCCAATTATATTGTCAAACTGGGGTATTATTGTATTCTGTATTCTGTGTTCTTTATAATAATATGGAATGAATAAGGTTAGCGTTTTCAATAAATATTTAGTTTTATCAGATAATGACCGCTCGAAAACCGGTACGAGACCATCATGTTCTGAATATGATCGTTAAAAAAATATGTTGACGGTTGTATTTTCAAACAGCTGTTGTACGCGTGTAATTAATGTTGCGTGCCTTCGCCTTCGCATATTGTGAATTTTAAAATGTCAAATTTGGTGTCGATATACAATTAGCACATTTATTAAAAAAAAAAAAATTCCATCCTTCGTCCACGGATATTCTATAAAATTAGCTGTTCGATAGTTTTGAATGGATTTTTATTCCATCAATTATTATGAGATACGAACCCAATTCAAATAAATATAATTTTTACAACCGCGAACGTGAAATATCAATTTTAGAGTACTGTAGACTTTGAATTGAGAAAAAATATCTAGACTCCTATTACACATTCTTATTCAACGATCGGAATTGATAAATTATCATAAATTAGAAAATTATCTACGTAATTAATTAAAAAAATATTAATATCGGTATTAATTAAATAATATATAAATGAAATCTTTGTGTAAACAAGACGTATTTTTTACATTGATGCATATTATATTGTCAGCGTTTAAATTTTCGTTGCAATAGTCATATTTTAAAAAAAGTCGCAGAGGTATTTGATTGAGTAAGTGGTGCCAAAGTGATCACGTGGGTGACACCAACATGAACATATTAGGACAAGGAATTGGTGGTCTGTGCTAAAAACTCTTTGATTGATTATTTGTAAAAGCCATTATCATATAATCATTTAACATTTAGGACCAATTACAACCTAAGCAATGTGTTTCCTTCATTTTAAACCAAAATTAGATTAAAAAAACAATAATAAATATGTCGTGCTTGTATATGTGGATCTGAACACATAAAGGGGATCAATAATCGAGTACTAAATTTTTTAAACTAGGTCAAAGAGTCTAATGCAATGAAAATAGATAAAAAGGATACATTTGTATTGTAGCCTTTGAGCTTTGGCCCAGAAAGTAAATTTACATTGACTTGGTTATCAAGCAAAAGGACTACTTAATATGTGGTTCTCCATATATATATTTTTTTCCAATTCCTTAGAGTCTACGAAACTCTGAGTACTCTACATGCGGCTAGACCGCCTAATCTACTACTACAAGTGCATCAGCGCTAATCGCTTTGACACTTTTACAAACTACCTTATTATTATAAACATCATAAGTGTTTTATATTAATACATGAATTGGAAGGGTAAAAAATTACTGATAAAAAACCCTCGGTTCTCCATATATTTTCCATCTCCGTAATTTATAGATTTTTCCCCGCTATCCCGGATATTCTAAAGTTTACCGTAGTTAGACTCGAATCTTGAAGTAAAACAAGGGTATATTTCTACGCCGAATGCGAAAATAACCGTCTGTCAATCGAAGGCCCCAGTTCGATCGAGCACGTCACTACTTCACAAGTAGGCAGGTACCGGTGGACCTTTCAAAGTCACTCTTCGTCACTACTTTTTCGGCCTCTACTTTTTTGTGAGCGGTAGAATGAAATGTTTGTTATTCCGCGCTGGAGAACGTTCATTATTGGCTTTTCAAATTAATTCAATGGCAGCCCGGATAGCGCGGCGGTCAATCGCTGATTTTGGAATTTTAAATTCCGCTCCCAAATAGTGTGTTTTTTGACGTAAATTTGGTTTTTTTTTGGTTTGCACACGGCGAGGACATTAGTGGAACTAAACCGAATGCTTCGGAGGTCATTCATTTATCTTGTAAACTATTCAATAACGACGAAAAATCATTTGAGAATTAATAATTTTTATATCTTTAATTTATTAAAATAATCAATTGAAATTCTTTATTTGTCGAGATAACTGAAGACTTTTTTGCAATATTTATTTGTTGCTAATGCAAATCGGGAAGAAACTTTTAAAAAAATGTCAAGTCATTATAAAAAATAATCATTTAAAAATAAAATTAAATCATACGACATAACAAAAAATTACTCAAATTAATTGCTTCGGAGATAGATTACACGATAGTTGAACTATCGTAGGTCGACTATTATGTAATTGTATTTCAGAAATAAATTTATATAAAAATTATCTATTCTATTCTTCTTTCTAGTTTTTATTTAGCTGTATTACAATGGTTAAATATTTTTTTTTACCATTTTTGGACGGATAAATACTTATAAATTACTCTATAAATATATCTTTTTTCATCATAGGTATGAATTTTGATCGTTATATATTTTGACAGATTAAAGATTAAAAATATATTATACAATGATATCATATTTGTTTCATAATTACATTTTGCTTTTTTTAATGCATTCTTCATGAATAAATGACACCTTCGTCAATTGATGAAGCCTCTAATTGGTCATATAGAATCTAGTTTCCAGATTTGTCAGATCCCTAGCGGATATCTTCCGTTTCTGTATATTATCTAATTAATTTTATAATTATTTAATTAATTCATTATGAGATATTCTAATTTGTGTTTTTCCAACAAAACCACATACCCAAAAACAGGATCATATTAAGGTCCAAAGGTTACAGAATTTGTACAAATTTTGTTGATTTTTTAAAAATATTTTCATTTTATATAGTCGTAGGTCACCTAAAAGGTGACTATTTATTTTAGTATTAAAATAATAGCAGCTGATTTAACCGAAATTACGTTGTTACTTTAACTGCCTTATAGTCTGCAGAGAAGCAACGCAATGATTTCGTGGTAAACACGAAATAGTTATTAGTACAGAATCTATTTAGCATCTATTTAGGGAATCGTTTGAGCAATAATTCTTGTACCGTACCAGCCATTTATGACAATGTTTCCATTAATTTGGCTGACCAACAAAATGTTACCGTGCTCCCGCGCTAAAATATGGGACACATAAACAATCAACCATAATTATTAGTGCCGGCTTTACGGAACGAAAATTGATCTAGAGACCTTTTCTCAACAACTGTACTCAGAACCAACATGTTTATTTAAGGTGCAATTTATGTGCCCGCTTTATTCTTGGCACAACACAATGTACACATGAAACAATAGTCGGCAGCAGTCGGCAGCAGTCGGCGGGAGCAAATACAACTTCTAATCGCCGATTAATGTAATGCGCGAGAGCTGAGCGGAAGAGATAAAACTATTCAAGTGGTATACAATTGATATGAAACAATTTTGACACACGTTTCTGCTCCGTGCCATTCTTATTGAAAACATTCTAAGCTTCACCTGGTTCAGGCTTTTAAAACATATCGAAGTCAATACTAGATTGATATAGCGTGAACAAAATCACACGACACAGCAGAAAAGGCAAATTAAATATAGAGATGATACAGAATCAAATAGTATAAATCAAACTTTGTTATTAATGCGGTATTTGCTGTTCTAGATTTCACATATTCCAGCTGATCTCTAATAGTCCCACTATTTCGGCCGCGACTGTTCCGGTATGTTTGGAGTCTACGGAGTCTACCTTATTTATTTTACTTAACGTACGTTTTGTAAATGTTTGGCTACGACGATCGACCAACTGCGGTAGAAATTGAAATCGACCAACGTTTTCATTTTGAGACCAATGTCGCCAGTACGCAGGAAGGTACGACCGTTTTGGATTGAATATCGTATGGAATGTTAACATGACAACATTCAATTTGCACATCAAATTTAGCATAAAAGCGAATGAGCGAGAAAAATAACATAATCAACGTCTATCAGCTTGACAGCAATCCCAATGTGGAGTTTTATCGGGTTTTTTACCCAGCTGGAAACGTTATGAAGCAACTACCAATTAAAAAGGATTATAATTTTATTGGAGAGAAGGTTGTTGCGTGGCGGATTTAAAAAAGCAAGTACGTATTGTAATAAGAAGAAAACATTAGCGCACTCCGCAATTCAGCAATTATTAATTCTCCCGCGATTACATTAACTATTAAAGGATGACAGGTATGTATTTGACCGTACATCGGAACAGAAAAAACTACAGATCCAATTTGCTCAAAGAATGTAATAAATACATAAATATTCACGTATAAAAGGCACACCATACTCGTTTATTTATGTTCCAGGGTTTACAAATCGCCAGAAATGAACGAAACGTATCACTTTTTTGCATTGAGAGTTATTAAAATATTAGGTGACATCAGTCCACAAGTGACAAAATTGATAACTGGTGTGGCTGAGATTTTTTCAGGGTCAGCAGTGGCATAGCACTATTTAAAATAACTGCCGGATCTGAACCAATTTTATATTGTTATATCAACTATCTATTGAATTTTCTTTGCAGTATTGAACAATAATACCGTTAACCGATACAAAGTCTATATTAAAATCATTTTTATCCAAGATCAGTCTTTCGAATATACAAATAATGAAAATTATTTTGACCAACCTTCACTTTGGTCAGCAGGGTGATTGCGAATGTGCCAGGGTAGTTTACACGAATTAATGTGAAGTTTAGTCACTCTTTATTGTCTATTTCGTGTCGCGATATCTCGCGATAAAACAAATTGTTCGATTTTTCTTCAAGGCGGGATATTTATCGATTTCATTCAATGGCGTGAAATGATATTTCCCGAATGAGGAGACGAGTTTCATGTCATTTGAAATTCCTAAATGTCGATAGCGTACACGATTCCGTTCACCGTTCGGTTCACCGCCGGTTCCGGAGTCTGCGTGTGGAGGGCCGCTCGCCCAGTCAGCCGGCAGCGTCCGATTACGTTCAATCGATTCATTTTTTGTCGCTGTTTTGTTTATTCCGTTTGTTAGGCAACAGCGTTCTATTTGGCCTGCCATTCAACCTGAGTTCATTCTTCCTGCACAATAACTGATGCAATCTTTTGCCGGTTAATTGTTTTGTCCGGGCTTGCGGTGAGCATCTCGGCTCTCGAGACCTATATCAGACTGTCGACGACAAATTTCACAGTCTGCTGGCTTGTGAAAACATCTCTCGGTGTGCTCTCCGCGTGTTTACAAAACACTAAGAAGGTTAGACGGTATTTCACATTTTTTTCGACTACAAAATTTATTCTTTTTCTCTAATCGCTGTACAAACATTTTTGTTTATCCTTTTGCCGTCGGCCGATGCGGTCGGTAACAATAGAGATCTTTAGAAATGTCTGAAATTCGGGTTCCTGTTTCTCTATTGTGTTTGGGATTGCATCGGATTAAAGTGAACTCTATCAAAAATTTGTCGAGAGCATATAGGCGGGCTGGGGATTTGAGATTATCATTTACATTAAGAAATTTTGCCTTTTGATAAATAGAATTTGAATTATCCTCTTTTGAACCCGGGCACATAACTGAATCACATTTTTATCGACACACGCACGATCGTTTTATCGAGATCGCGTTTGTTCTTGTCACCTTAAAATCACATTCAGCAGATTTGATCATAATCCGCATCCCTTTAGAATTTCATCTTAAAATAAATAAGTCAATACTTTGAAAGTATTGATAAAATTTTTAAATAATTTATTAAAATAGAGATTTATCTTTATTTTGCAAACAAAACCTATTATTTTTATGAGAGTTAAAATAAATGCTACTTAATTCGTGATTATTAAATATAAAATGTTATAAAACACTAGCTGTATTAAATTTTTCATACATATATGTATGTATACAATTATGGCACATTAATAAAGCAGGTAAATGTACTGTAAGTAGTTGAAGTAAACGATGTATTTGCATGTAGTAATGTAAATACATACCAGTTTCAACGGACGCTATTAAATAACGGGTTATTTCATTTTGCTAAGGTTATATATATTCAGGAATGTAGAGCGCAAGTAAACATATAGATAATTGAAGTTAGGAAATCTAAATGGATTTCAATAAACCCGGGGTATAAAGAAAAGGTCGGACAAGATTAGAAGGTTTCCAAGATTTGCGAATGTCTCATTTCTCCTGATTCCATGACTTACGGCGTAATCAATGGGTCCAGGGACGCTGTAATCTCGTTCAAATCTTTTTTGGGAGAGATTTTTGGGCTCGGCTTTATCTGCCGTCTCCTCCCGACCTAATCCTGCTCGCCAGATCACGCCGCCCGATAATAATACAATAAGTTACAAATGTCCGAGCGGGTTTTGAGATCGGGCCCAGATAGAAGGGGCCCGGTGGACTTAAAACCTAAACATTAAAAAAATCCACGACTTTTGGCTGCTCACACATGGCAGGACAGAGCCGGCTGCAGTGGGCCCTCGGTCAATCTTAATTCCTATCGACGTTTCGGTAAAGTTATGAAATGTACACATGATGATTGTTTGATTGGGATTAGCTTTAAAGCTTATACTGACTAAACAAAATAGCCTTCCATCATCGATGGCTTGATAGTCCAGTGTAGGCCCTGGCCTCCTCAAATAACCAACCATTACATCATTTTTTGAAGGTCGGGGTAGTAGAGACGTTGGGTATACCTGGTGTACTGCACTTGTCTCAACAGCTTTCATACGCACGGTCGTCAATTGTTGACGATCCTAACGTGGTCATCTTTTGTTAATATCCAATTGACCTGATAACGCTAGGTTTACAGCCATACATTATATCATCTTCAGTTTCCCCCCCCCCTTAGAAATACGACATGACGAGAAGAAGCGCTCATCGCTACTTACAGACATGATATTGCGCTTCTATCAGCAGCGTTACTCGCAGTATAGTTTCTGTTTCACTAATTCTGCAAACAACTCCAGTAAAATGTAAATGTGAGGTCTTTGTGTAGATCAGATAAAAAATTGTATATGATGCATTTACATGGAACGACCTAGTACTCCGCACGGGAACATGGTATACAATCAGTTCAGCTAAATTAAGCGCGTCTAGCATGCCATTTACTATTTTAAATAAAACTAATAAATCATAAAGTTCTTCTACACGACAAGTTAGTTAAATTAAGAGTGCTCATTAGAAAATTAGGTAGTAGTCGTTGATTGATATGAGAGGGTTGAGCATGTAGAACGAGTGAGGAGAAGTTATTTAATAGTTAATAGTTTAAAGATTAATTTTTCAATATAATACCTGACCTGGCTACCTTGGAATAGTCCGAACCTGGTGCCGAGCTGCACGCGGGCTACGGAAGCGGTAGAGAATGACAAAACAGAAGATAATGCAATCGCTGGATGTGGAACTCGATATGTTTCCGCCTAAGCGTACACAATTTGGAGATATGTGGGGAAGTATGCACAAACAGGGACCCAGCAATGTGGGGATGTGCCGGAATGAATTTGGGGCTAAATACTGGTGGTGAATTTTTTTGGTTTACCGGAATTTTTGTGGAAACGCTGCGTCATATTAATTAATAGAAATTGGTAAAAGTATTTAAGGACATCCACTAATGGTAAAGCGAGAATTCCTGAACCGTGTGTTTTTATTATTTTTTGCTTTAAACTGGTCGCGTCGCGGGTTCAGTACTCTGTAGTCTTCATTGTAATTTCATATTATCGTGACATTTAACATGAATGTGAAAAATTAACAATTAACATCAAGAGAACATAGCATAAAAAGTAAAAAAAATTAACACTAACATGTTCGTATTTTTCTGATTTACATCCTGCATATATTGCAATAAGCGCGAAGGAACATATTAACAAAAAATATTGTTTTTCGGAGGCTTCCCGTAAAATGTGTCAAGAAACTGTATTAAAATATATGCGTTAATTTAATATACTTTTGAAATGTTGTATGTCGTATATTATATAAATATAGAATATAAAAGTGAATACATTTTAAAAAATTTTTAAAAGAAAAAATAATAAAAAATATCTTATAGTAAATTTCGGTTCATTCTCTCGGGAGCGATCCATTTTTATAATTTTGTTTTAAGTCACATAAGATGCATCTTTAATGTTCTTTTCCAAGAGATTAAAAGAATTGAACGAAATTGTATGTAATTTCGTTGTTATACTATACTTAGTTGGAATTTATTTTGTCATGCATATATATGACACATGCGTATTGGACCAATAATGACGTATTGTATTTTAAAGTAGGAAGGCAGAGAAACATATTTATATAAGTTGATTTAACGATAAAACAAAAAATTACCGTTGCCCGTGAACAACGAAAATTGGTAATTTTTGAACAAGGGAATTCTTCATCGAAGGTGAAGAAAATAAACAATTGAATTAAAGGTGGTCAAGTAGTTTGTGAATTGTGACTTATGCACGGTGCGCTGTTTCAAAAACAAATTGTAAAAATACTCACATAAAACAATGCTAAATTGATTTATAAGAGAAAGATAAACTTTAGAAAAAAATGCTAGTGCTTTCGCGCAAAAATAAACCACAAAATAATTTTGTACTCATTCCTAATAATGAAATATATATGATAATTATAGTGCCATTAACTTAATAATATATTTAATCCATGAATTTAAAGTTCATTCAGTCTAAGTATACGCTCGTGCCGAGAAGAAACACAGATTTGAAGTGTAAAATGTGAAGTGGATTCAGAGAAAATATATTGAACACACTACATTTAGTTATATAGAAATGTTATAAATTTTAAATATATATTAATTAGAAAGATATACATATAAAATCAATTTTATCGAAAAATATTGTTATTGCGTCACCGGGACTCGGACCTGGATCTCTTTCCTAACCGAAGAAGGTGCATTATCCAACTATGCTACAGCGACATTATTTTTAGCGACAATTTTCAATCCTATATGTTACCTTTTTGATATTAATACATTTAATCGTTCCATTATTTGACAGAGCCATCTACCTTATTTTTACAGAATCTCAAATACCTTTGAGTAAACTGATAGCAGACGCCAGAATTATCAATTCATTTTTATTAAATATGCACAGACCGTCTGTTCTGAATAATTACAACTTTACAATAAGAAGTGTATTATCCTAAATAGTCTGGAAAAATGTCTTTATAATTTACGTACTTACTTTTGTAATTTTGTACACATAAACACCTACTGGCTTATTTATTTGAGATACCATAACTCTGATTGGCATTGAAAACATAGAGATTGTTGGCAAGTTCTAAGAAATTGGTATTGTATCGAGGTAACTAACAATAAATAAATGTGTAGGCTTTTCACTTTAATTCTTGTCATCACCGCCCGGTGATTCTGAACGCACCCTGCGATACCGGTTTATTCTTCGCATACCGATGATCCATTCACTCGCCATATAAAAATATTTGTTCAACAGATCAGATCGGATTTGCGAGGAAAAACAATTAAAGAGTATAAATTCGATAATGACAAGTAAAGTGGCTTCTGGCTTGATTATAATTTCAAAGCAATTGTGTGCTTAGGCGGAAACACGGATTTGTTGGCCAAGATAATAAATACAAAAAACCAAGCTGTAACATCCGGCAAAATCGACTCTTTCCTGATGAATATGTTTTTTTTTTCCGGAATAGCGCACTCGTTAGAAGAGCGCGCAATAAAAGTACTAAGTACTTAATTATGTTTTTGTGAACACAATATTTGCTACTAATTGAAAAATGACAACTAAGAGACGCTTCAATGAAGAGGCGGTTGCCAGCATGATTGCGTATTTTCACATGACATTTGGACAGTGTGTCATGGTGGCCAGTGCCCAGCGTACACGACATGACGCGATTTTATAATATTTTAAAATGATTCAATTATAAAGGAAACTCCATTATTTTCAAAGTGAGCCTTTTTGCTGACACCAACATACAATACTCGAAAATACATCCCACCATTATAAATCAGTGACATTGCTGCATCTTAAGGATCAATTTAGATAAGTTTTTTTTTTAACAAAAATAAATTAAAATACGTTATTTTGTATTTATAATTAATTACAAGACAAACTCAAATTTTTTCAGAATCGAACTTGAAGTCGAGCTAGCAAAAACCTCTCAAGAAAGCGCTTAAAACTAAATTGCAAAAATATTTAACATCGCCTTAAACTAGTAGCGTTCTGAGCGGCGCAATCCACACTTTTTATTTTAGAAAATGCGAAGAAGTTTCATTAGAACGCGCGTGTTTGGCATATACCAGATCATTTTTATGTGTGAAGTGTTTATAAAAGAAAACCAAAAAAATAAACCTAATGTATAATAATATATTTAAATATAAACGATTGATATTTAATAATAATGAACAATCTTATCTTTCCGCGTATGAAATAAATATCGCATAAAGTTATTCTCAAATAATGATGACGTCAACGCTATTGTATGGTGGCTAATATTATGGTGTGTGTACATGGATGAGACTTTAATCTCTTTAGTCTCAGAGATTCAGCGGCAAAAGTCAGTACGTATCAGTTAGTTATTAGCAAATAAATTGGGTAAAAATATAAAGTGGTAAGATATTATGCACAGTATCGCAAAATTAGTGCAGAGTAGAAACATTTTTTAAAAATAAAATAAAATATACAATTTTAGAGTACCTTAAATAAAGCATATAGTGCACAGGATCTAGAAATGGTCACTTACGTGGTTTGGTCATGTGAAATAAATGAATGAAGAGAGTATGACATGAGTGTTATGGCCAAATACTGGAAGATGGTTCTATTAAGAACCTTAATATTTGCCAAGCATGCACGAGCAGATATATGAATGCGGATGAGGCGACAGTTGCCGGTCAGGACAGAGTAGTTTAGCACTCTATACTCTCTGTCTATCCCTGCAGGAAAACGGCGTGATTGTAAGTAAGTTATATTAAGTTCATCATATTGAAAATGTTTTAATTAAGTTTAAATCAAATTATCACATGAAACTGACTATTTAAAGTCTCCGCGCATTAAATGACTTTTATAACAAAAAATTACAAAGATTAAACAGTCACTCCTCACTATAATGATTTAGGCCTAGCGCTATCTACCGTGTCTACAATTCTAGGATATAGATAAAATTAGACATACAGTGAAAATATCGAGTTCGCTTACCGACCAGATCGATGGAACTGAACCTGGTCGTTAAGTGAGGGCGGGGTATAAATGGATTTGAAACAAATATTAAACCGTTTCTGTAAATAATTTTATTTTAATAAATGTTTATTTTTTAAGAAACGAAATAAACAGCGACGTGCGTTGAAAGTAGCCCCAAAACCAATAAGTCTTGAGATTTATTAATAAAAAACAATATTGAATTTGTTCGATGAATTGTTACAACGATTTCTGTGTATCCACAAATTTTATTAATACTATTTATAAATATGTATATACATCGCCCAACATATTTTTAATCTATCCCGATAGATACCTAAATCGATTAATGTCACGGTTAGATATATGATTTTATGGTTATTAAAGGGTTAAACAAGAAGCCGTATATTCGCCGATTGAGTTGTAAATACTGACGAAATAATACATTCACGATCTGAGTACTGAATGAAGTTTTTACAGGATGTAATGAATTGATGCTTTGGACAGTTTTACAGTACTACAATAAATTCAATCCAACACCTTGTTGAATTCGGATTATTTTTGAGTCGTAAATATATTTTAGAGCTTAAGGGGCGAGTGGAAATGGCTCACAGGAGCCCGGCCAGTAAACAAAAGTGGAGCTTGCGAGGTCATTGCGGGGAGATACCGGAAGTCTTCGTTAAAATTCCGTCGATTGGAGGAATTGAATTGAATTTACATTATATTGTTGCTTACCGCTGAAAAGAAATGCTGCCTATTTTATTTTTTTGTATTGTATGATTACATTTATATTACATACAATAGCCCACCTCGACACAGGATCATCCTTGTAAGGGGGCATTATTAAAATAATTGTAAAAAAATATATAAAAGAAGAAAATAAAAATCGCAACAATTTGATACCAATGGCAAGGCCACTAACATCATCGTAGGCAAAATATGTCTGCGTTCAATAGGGCGTTAATTTAAAAAGAGCTGTGTCAAAAAAAAATTATATAGATTGAGTAAATTCAAAGCAAATAGAGTTAAGAGTTGTATTGACATGTATCATAGTTGGTATAATGACTAACTCGCTTTTTTGCTCACGTTTTAGAAAAATTAACAATATTTTTTATAAAAATGACCTTAAAAATAACAACGTTATTGCAACAACAAAAACATTCCAAAAAGAGTAGGTACAAGGTTTTTTTCCAAATAATATATTTCAGCCGTGCAGCTCGCACCTACATGGCAGGTTATTAATTAACCATACGGAGCTCTGGTGGTAAAGATTGTCACTTGATCATTATGCTCTGCGCATAAAATTCAATACACAACGAACGACGGCTCGTTCTGCATTCAACTCTGTATTATATCTGGCGCAAGTTTCGAGACAAGTATCATCCATGCACATGCACCCCAAGAAACATTATTTTAAAAACATCTCGTTCTTTTGCCTTTATTTTTTGATTTTAGTCTTTGGTTATTCTTTTGTTATTCGAATATAAATTGACAAAAGAATTGTAACAGTATGTGATTATTTAAAATTTGTTACCTAATAACTTTCGTGACGTATTTTTGTTTTCGCTATCCGAATGAGTTTTAAGAATGTAACGCATGACAAAAAACTGACTACAGTGGTATCAAAAAATAAACAACATATTTTGGTTCTTTATAAACATAGATACCCCTAGTGTCAGTGTGTAATGCATTGTTACAATATGTTATAATACTTTTAAGCCCGAGATATCACGGCCACGGTCACCCTGTATATTAATGACTCGGCATCTTCCGTAGATCTCCGAGAGTCGGTGAAGATGATGTCCCTACATTGTGTTATTGATGTAAACATTTTTTGTTAAACCATTCTTAAAAGCCGAGATATTGTAGAATCATTCTGTGCCAGGTCGTACGATTAATCTTTTGTCAACATTTCTACTTTTCTGGGTTTGATCGCGGAACGATCTCCGCCTCATTGGAAATAAATGAACGTAACATTTTTGCAGATCATTTAAGAGGATCGATCCTTTCGAGATAATTTCGGTTGACACAGGTATTTAAGTTATTAATGGTAATAAAAACATGGACCGCGAATTTCTGTCTAACTGCACGTTTTAAATATCGACTATAATAAATATATTTTTATTTTAAGAAACAATTTAGAAGCCCCTGAAATAAAGGCAGTAAACAGTGATACGCCAATTCTTAATAATTAAATTAATTTATCCATTAGCGCCATATACATATGTTTTCTTTAAAATTAATTTAATATCCATCAACACTGTATTTTCCTCTCTCTTAATGTTCCGTCTATCTGTATATGTATTCTGTCTCTCTTTCGCTTATAATTTTATATTCTATCTCCTATTTCTATTCTATTTAACTATATATGTATTCTGTCTCTCGCTGTCACATGTAATTTTATATTCTATCTTCCTCTTTATGTACATATAAGAACACTATTTTTGTATTTATGATTAGTTTCAAATACGTCCTGATGATGCTTGAGATAAATGAAACCGGTTGACGTATAATACATTTCGTGGTTTCATACAAAGTGATTATTATTTTATTTAATAAAATAATTTTGTCTTCCATTCGCGAACACTAAAATTATTTGATATTGACATGACACGGTCGTAACACAAAAATGATTTGATGGTGTTTATATTATTTTATCTCTTATACAGACCTTTATATAAATTTCTAAAAAGACAGTGCGTACGTACACTGAACAGAAAATAAAGTTCATGTAAATGAAATCCTTTGCATAACAAAGCTAAGTTGAGAAAAAATGTGAAATATTAAAAAGAGAGGGGAGAAAAACATGCATCCCTACCCACCTTTAAATATAATTATAAAAGTGTGCCGAGTTAGTCCGAACTTCGCTGTTTTACGTAAATATATACGTACGAGTGTCACATAATTTGTCTTTTAACTGAACTTGAAATATTATGGTTATATTATTAGAGTTTGCAATATTTAATGAACTACCATGGTAAGATATAGAATCATAGGCAGAGGGTAGAAATAAACGAGATAGGTGTTGAGCAAATAGTATTTCAATGATCTAATATAAATATTTAAATCACTTTGTTATTGATACTTCACTATAATAATTACTAAATATCGCTCGTTAACTTTTCTAGGAATCAAAAATACGTGAATTCTGTAAATAAATAAATTTATAACAATGTATTAATTATTTTACCCATCGCTGGTAGGTGAGGAACCGCGCGATTAGAGTTTATTTAGTAGAAGTAACTTGACATTTGGAGCAATGTTTGTAATTTTAGTATGGCAGAATGACACGGAAAACTCTACAGGTTCGATTTTACACAGTCGTATTAATGCGAGAATTAAATATGACTATTACGCATTCGGTTAAAAATGGGTATAGCTTACTACAATCTTTGGATGTTCTACGAAATTCAACTTGTTACCAAGCCGATGCGTTCGCGATATTGGCGAGTTAATAGCATAATTATTTCTATGTGTACCTACAAAGAACACTTCATGTTGTCTCGTTTGAGTTGGTACTTTATACGAAACCGTATCAACTCAGGGCAGTGCAACATGTTATTGATAATTTTATATAGATTACTATATCGCTCACATCTCTTCTCCAGGCTGTTTGAGGACATTGTTACTCCATTTCAATTTGTGTATTTTCAAGATTTGCTTCCTGCTGGTTTGGTTTTCAGTGGTAGATATCTTATCTACTTTCTGAACTTATTTTAAAATTATACGTGTTTAATTTTTTTGTAAATGTTTTGTCTCTCAACGATTAAGGATGGTTCGAATCTTATAATCGAGATGAAAAAGGGAAATAATCATTGAATCGATCCTTTAGTAATCGTTATTTAATCGTCATATTTCGATGCTGACAATTGACACCACACCCACTCCCGGAGTATGACGAGACCACTTTCTAGATAAAACGTGTCAGTCAATACTACAGGCCTCTATTACGGCGCGGAGTTGGTGTATAATCTACATATCAAGACCATTGTGCCGCGTGCCGGGTCCGGTCCACCTGTCCGGCCATCCCCTGCCCGGCCGCGGTCCAGGCGGACGCTGATTGCTGCCTGTCGGTGTAGACTTTACGGAGCAAGTGCCAACAGTGATTCGACAATTTTTATTAATTTTTACCCTCTAATGGGACAATTTGGACCATTTAAAAATTTTGATCGGTGATATGGAACAAAACGTTTTTTAAATATGCTTATTGATCGCAATTAGACATCCCATTCGCTGAGAATGCTACATTTTATAAATAAACCATTAAATCTCTTGAAAATAATAACAGAGTATGTAATAGATTTAAATTCAATTCAAATTTAGTCTGCGATAAGAAAAATTGTCGGTGTTCTCATCATCACCAACTGGTGATTTTTGAAATAACCCATACAGAAGAAGCATGCTATTTCAACGACTAAGATCCTGGATGAAAGAAGAGAAATAAAAATTTAGGATTGTGGAAATAACCAGGTTATTTAGATCTACAAACGCGCCCTTGATGTGAATTTTTTTACGAAAATGGCGCTATAAAAATTATCCAATATTTTAATTATTAATTATAGTCTATATCATCGTTTCGATACTTGAATGATGATGCATGGTAATGCGTCACACTGCCATAAAGAGTGCGGTTGCTTAATGTTAAGCTACGCTCGAAAATTATCGTTTTCTTGACTAGAGAAAGCGTAAAATATAGAAATAAATTATCATGTTTTAGAATAAATTAAACAAATAAATAACAGTAAGTTCATATTTTTGTAACGATTACAACAACATAACGTATAATATATAAATATGTATTACGTAATGCATTTTCCATTCTCATAAGCCTAAATAAAATCGAGTTAGGTATATTACAATACCAATAAATATTTCTTTTTTTATACAAGCTTTAATAATAATATACATGTTCGGAAGGATTTAACTAAATAAAGCTTTTATGAACGCAGGTATTAAAAATGTTTATGAATAAAATTATTGCACTTATCATTCATCATGTAGCTAGCAGCGCGGTGAACGCGGATTTTTTAAAATAAATATTTTTAACACTTAATTAAAATATCTGCAAATCATTCGCTAGATAATAGAATGGACCGCGGCGTCTTCACCCATACCGCCATAAATCTCCATTAATGAATGGCTCCCAGCCACACAAAAAGCCTCGATAATTTTGGCGAGCCCCGTACAAATGATTAATCGATGATTGAATGTTATTATGGACTAATCTAACGACTGCCATTCAATCCGAGCGAAATGTCCCGTTGTTTTAAAGCTCAAACAATTTATCCTCCATGTGCGATAGTTCACATAGAGCACGTTCTTGAACTTCATTTCACTGGAAGTTTTTTTTGGTTCCCATTTTTGATATTCGATTGAAATTCGATACAATGAACACGGATAACTGTTAGTGATTGCAAAGATAATTAAATTCTATTGAAAAAGTTAGTAAGTCTTGTGGTCTTTAACTTGTAATTTTACCACAAGCACGACAAGATGAAAAGTTTTCGGGATAAACGAATTAAGTTACGAGGGAGAATAAGACTTATAAAAAACATACAAGATTTTCACAAAAATACAGAGCCTGGTGCTAAATAGATGGCTGCAGCTTTATAGAAATTCAATGTACAATTTTTACTGTTTTCGAGGTAAGTTTGTGGAGCATAATCATAATTTGTCAGAAATAATACAACTAGATGCTCTTACCCCAAATTTGGGGTAAATGCATCTGCTCATCCAATTTTTATAAAATGCTATAAATATTCGCTATCCTAAAAGGTTAAATTCCGATTTTTTAAAAGATTTAAATTACTTAATGCTTAATGATCCTTCAATCAAAGTTTCAAAGGCGCATAATCTTATGAGGTTTGAGAACAGTTCAAAGTTTATGTCGATGATTTATGTCGCACTTACCCCGACTCACCCTATATATAATTCAATGAGTAGGAATAAAAATATTCAAATAAAGTCATATAGCTAAGAAGTGGAAACTACTCAAGTTCATTTGTAATCACGAAAAATATCCATCTCCAAAGTTATTCGGTTCAGTAGGGAAATAGCTATTCCACTAGAACTATTGGCAGGTTATGTGTAGGGACACCTACAACTAGTGGCGTGCAGTAGGTATAGATTTATGTTATGCTGTTACTATAATATTATATATGTAATATACTATATGCTTCATTGTACATAAGTTTATGAACTTTCATTTAACCAACGTCTTTAATCAAAATGAATCCATAAAAAAAAAAGCTTTATCCTCGAACGCAAAGAACTATCATGAAAACATCACGTTTGGTAAGGTAGTCAATTTTGCGAATTAGTAAATGAGGAAGTAGATGCTAAGCTAAGTTCAAAACCTTTCAAATGTCATTATGTTTGGAAAAAAGCATAAGTACATCATGGATCAAGTGATTCATTTCTGATTTTGCCAAGTGGAATTTTTAATTCAGTTGGTAGCAATTGTATGGCTTGAATAGGGCGAGAGATTAAAATAGTGGCTAGCAATTGAAGTAGCAATAAATGAATAATAAACAAGTAAAGGACTATAGCGCTCCGGTGACGTCACACGATAGCATCCAGAACTACGCAACTAATTCTACTTTTATATTTGTTTCCCAGAATTTCTATTAATGCACAGGTTTTTTGCTTGTATGCAATGTACGCTTCTGCCTACAACGAGCAATGGAATAGTCTATGCAGACATTGCTGAAGATATTTGTAGGGGACATGAAGACTTATGAACACCCAACGTCAATCAGAAGAAATTTGTATCAACGTACTTCTATTGTCAAAACTATTGTAGCAAAGTAAGAATAGTTAAACGAAATCCGTAGAATATAATTAATGATAACAACCATGTTATCTCAAAAGAGATTCATAGTAAATGTCTTCTGCACTCTCTCCGACATTAGATAATATGCCATGTGGGGCCCATATCACCCATCCACTCTCAAGTCAACTGGGCATGAACGATATGGTTGTTCCTATCACTAATTTATGGTGGTATTAAATTAAATATACATGTTTTTCTTCCTCTTCTTAAATAACATTTCCTCTTTAATCTAGCTTCTGCATCTGTTCCACTCCAGTACTGATTGTTTGCTCATCATTGTTTTCCTCGGCCAATCTCATCTTCTACTTCTATCTGTCATTATGGTTGTAAATATGTTATAGTAGAGAAGTCTGTTCGATATAGTTCTCAGGATAAACCTATTTTCCACTTTTTCTTCCAGTTTTTTATTTTTATTTAGTACAAATTATGTAATTAAAACATTGTGAATAGTTAAATTGTTCCTTAATGGTTTTGTTATTTTAGTGACTAAGTTTTGTAACAGATCTTCATTCTTACAGCGTCTATTTTTTCACATAATATATTTTGAATTTTATTGACCATTTAATTATTTATTGACGAAGCTTGCTTGGGGAGGAGCGACTGTGTCTCCAATTAATCCAATAGTAGCTCAGAAAATTATTTTAAAAGTCAAATTCTCAAAACCCGAATCATAATGAGTACTGATGAAATTTTTAATAAATTCGATGTCTTTAATATAGACAAATATATGCGAATAGTACTCTTAATTACATATAGAGGATGTTTTTTTGTTTGTTTTTCGAATTAGCAACACTTTTTCCAACGACAGCCAATTTGACAGCTGACAGTTGACAGTTTGGTTTGCCATTTCACTTTGAATAAACTTACGCCAGAAAAACACTTGCAAATTGTGCAAATTTATTTCGAAAATCGTGGTTCAGTTCGCGAAACTTACCGTGCGATACGTTCATTTATGGTCGATATAATCATCCACACGAGTAAGTAATTCGAATAACCATGGATCGTTTTCGCACCATGCACACTCAAATTAATAATACGCATCCGCAGAGACGTCGTACAGTGCGCTCCGAAGAAGCTGTTGTTTCTTAAAAAATGATGCCGGCCAGAATGTTACAGTCAATGGAGAGCGCTGTAGATTTATGATTACTGACTTTTTTGTTCTTCAATTGAATGGCATTAATGTGGAAGAGCTGTGGTTTCATCAAGATGGTACAACATGCCACACAGCGCGCGCCACAATCAATTTATTAAAGGAAGCATTCGATGAGCGCATAATTTCGCGTAATGGATCTGTGAATTGGCCTCAAAGATCGTGTGATTGGATTATTTTCTGTGAGGATATGTGAAGTCGCTGGTCTACGCCGATAAACCAGAGATGATACACGACTTGGAAACTAATCGTCGAGTTATTGCCTACTGCCGATATACGTCCCCAGTTGCTCTAAAAAGTGGTCGATAATTGGACTTCCAGATTGCGCTTTACTCGAGTCAGCCGCGACGCTCACAGGCGCTAAATCATATTTAAAATCTAGTAGTATAAAATTATCTTTCCAATAAAGTCAATACTATGGCCCTTACCATGATTTTTATGTGTTTTATTTCATTTTGAAATTCTATACTTCTAAAAAAAACACAAGTAGACACATTTTAAGTCGACCCAAAATATAATTACCACACTAACAAATAAACATAACCTACAACCCCAAGAGCACATACAACATATGGCCAAAGGAACTACAAATATTTTGGACCTAAACTATTTAATAGGATGCTAAAAGATTTAACTCAATTGAATTGTCACGGTAACATGACACTGCAAATAGAAACTTGAATTCGTAATATGGGTAGAGCTAGTATTGGTGCACTCACCCAAACAAATTGATTAAACCTATATTATCGCAAATTTCCTAAAATAATATATAGAAAGTCCACTTTGTAATTGTTTTTTATACATATACCTTATGTATGATATATAAGATGTATGTATAAAAGGTAAATGTTAATTTCGGTCTAATACTTGTAAACCAATTTATTCCAAAATCACTTGTAAACTATGTCCGTCTCAGCACATAATTTTCTAGTGAGACGGGCACAGTCCAAACATATAGGACACATTTATTATATAGTTTCTAATAAATAGTTTAATCTACATATATTCTTGTGTTATTGAATAGATTGATAAATGACTGAAAGTTTTTGATTTTTTGTTATTGTTTTGGTTTCCCACAAAGACCGTGTATGTAGATTTAGTATCTTTACATTAAGAATTTTGAAAAAATTATAATTGGTATATTGCAGCATCAAATTTATCTGAATATTACTAATTAATTAATTAATTAACGATGTAACTAATCGTAATTAAATATATCTAGCGATCCTGTGTTGTATCCAATTACAAATCTAGAAAGATTGGGGAATAAATTAAACGTCACAAATAGACCGTGATTGTATTTTTCATATTCAACGGGGGGCAGGTACTTAAATAAATCTAGATAAAATTGAATAAAAGATTACAACCGTTTCTGAATGTGGATGGACACAATAATTGTGATTACTTGAAAGTCATCACAGATCTGAACTGAGGATATTCGACTATTTTATTTGACTCTTTTAAATGTCAAATTACCGCTTGGATGGTCCGGAATTATTTATTTAAATCCCGATCGCAATCGGAGAGAAGCTGTGATCTGTGATGAATCACTCGGTCGTATTGTTTGTTGATGCTGTCCAGATACGTGGATTTATCTCGAGGCTTCCTTTTAAATCCTCAGTTTTGATTGATTCCCTTTTAGATTTGTCATCCGAGAGGCCATTGTCAGCGGACCTGGACCCCAACAGCAGAGTCTGCGCCGCGCCGTTGGGATAAATTCATCTGTAAATAAAATTTAATCAAAATGAATTATAAAATTAGTAAGTATTCAAATGGTGGAATAAAAATTTTTTTTGGTATCTAAATTGAATTTATGTGCGTTATTAAATATTTTCCAACTTTGGTTTCATAATAAAGATTTATAAAGGGGCGCTAAAATGGTTTGGGAAGAAATGTTACTAAAGAAAATATATCAGTATTGGAGCTAATAAGAGCAGAGGACATACTCTAATGATCAAGTAACCGTAAAGTAAGTAAGCTCTTGTTTTATTAGTGTATCGAATCTCTTTGTATTGATTGCTCATAAGAAAAAAATTACTATGTTACATAATAATATTTTCTGCGTTGAAAAATAGTTTCTACACCATAGTTGCGAGATTGCGTATCCTATACAAGTATGTTGAACGTGTTATAAATATCTCTATAGAATAAAATAAAATTATTACTTTTTATACATTAATTATGCTTTTTCTTTACAGTATGCAAATACATCAAATCAACCATCTCTAATCTACGCTATTGACATACAAACAATAGCTTTCAAAACGAACAAAAATGACGTCTAGATAATGTTGTAAGGATCGCGGAAAGACGAATATAATTGTTACTATGTACAATGGTAATTCACGGCAGTAATGCATAAAAAAAGATAAATCTTTTGTGTAATCTTAAATCTAGAGATATTAAAAACAGGTTCTTTGACGATATATTTTCGTCAAAATTAAATATTTTTGGGGGTTAGGACGGTGGTCAAATGAAATACATGTGATTGGCGCGTGTTGAGGTTTATTATGACAAATGATAAAAACAATGAAGACAAATAGAAATGAATACAGTAAATGAAGATGTAGGAAATTATGAAATGAAATGAATTGGCAGTCTTGCTCGGCAAGCGCGAGCCGGTAAGACCGCCATTGTGAAACGCTGAAACTGGAGAGACTGCCTGGTGGTAAATTGAGCCAGACTTGTGGCAGCAGCCGGCAGCGCTGTCGCTAGCGTCGATGCCGACTGAGATGGCGGTAGATTCGAATTATGATCGCTACATATTGATCAATAATTGCCGCTAGATTGATGAAAACATTTCATTTCAATTTTACGTATGTATATACTATACTATAAAAATGATATTTAATATATAAAAGAAAAGAAAATTGGCAGTAATATGTTTAAAATATGGCAACGACACCAACAATAAATACGATAGAGATATTCAGGCCTATTCTCAAAATTGCAATATTGAAATGAAGGCGATTGTTACACTAAATCACGCACCAATGTTGCACAAATCACGCAAACGACGTCTTTCCATTCTCGAGTTTCGACTAAAAATATAAGTTTTTGGTTAAAATAAGTACTAATACAGTATTTAAAGTTCACAGAAAAAGGTTTGTTCATAAATTACCTATTGATTTCCTCATCCGCAGCGTCGTAGTGAAGAATCACGGCCAATCCTGTTGCCATTTTTATGTTTTGACAGATTATGGTACGTTTATCTCCCTCACTCCCTCACTCTCTCTCATTCAAATATAACACGGACGTTAATTTACATACTGTCTATTTTTGAGGGTCGGTGTAACAATCACCTTCATTTCAATATTGCAATTTTGAGAATAGGCCTGATTATTAGTTTGGAGGACGGCAATGTGCGAAGTTGTATCAATCGACGAGGATGTTTGAGAGGATGAAGTAAGTGTGGTGCACCAGGACAGAGCGGGGGACGCTCACTCCTCTCCTCTGCGCCTACCCGCTAGTTACTTAATGATGCTGACTGATTCAAGATAAGTTTTTAACACAATATATCAAATAGTTTTTTTAATATATAACGATATTTCAAGAATAAAGTGCGAATACGCTGAGAAATAAATAAATAAATCAAAATTCAATATTTATTCGACAGTTTATTATGATATATTAGAGTCAAAACAATACTAATAATAATTATTCTATTTCTAGAGTGCCTACGCAATAACTATAACGTGCCTAAATATAATAATGATTCATTTCCGAGAAATTCAAGTTGTTAACGGCTAATTTGAATGTAAGAACTTCACGCGTCTGCTAACCTAGGTATATTGTGTCTAAATTTAATAGATATTAATATATATTCGAGTATCCCTTTATGTATGGGAGTGATGTATTTTGAGATATTTCTTCCGTAACTCTCGGAAGGCTGGTAAATAAATAAAAATACGGTATTTATAATATTTAGAGCAAACTTTACTTTGAGGTTACAATTCATTTTATTATTTAATAATTTGGTTTTATTAAGAGAACTCATTGTGAAGTTGTAATTATTCAGAACAGTCTTACAGGATTACAGTCTTGACCGTGAGTTACACAATTTTTATTTTGACCACACACCATCCACCGGCAGGATAACGTATGGCCTAACTAACTGATCTAACTTCCCGGCTTCTTAATCTATTAAATATATCATTAAAGAAAACACATTCTTTACGATAAAGGGCTAATTATTCAGAACATATCTCTGTGATATTTTAAATTCTAATTAAGTAATCAGAAAGACATATAAATAAAATCAATTTTATCGAAAAATATTGTTGTTGCGCCACAGGGATTCGAACCTGGATTTCTTTTCAAACCGGGGAAGGTGCATTATTCAACTATAATGGAACGATAGATGTATTAATTTGAAAAAGTGTAATATATAGGTCAGAAAATTTGTCGTCAAAAATAATGTCGGTGTAGCATAGTTGAATAATGCACCTTCCCCGGTTAGGGAAGAGATCCAGGTTCGAATTCCGGCGGCGCAATAACAATATTTTTCGATAAAATTGATTTTATATGTATATATTTCTAATTAATATATTTAATTAGTATTTAAGATATGGTTTTAGTTGTTTTTTATTGACATCCTGATGAAGAAAAATGTGTTTTCCGAAACTGGTTAGTGTTAAATGAACTCATAAATATAAGTGGTTAAAATAAAGATCATAAATAATTTAATATTAAAAATACTGTGGTTTTAAACATGTGTTTGTGTGTTTATTCATAACGATTATATATAAAAATTATGCAATGTAAATTTAAATCAGGACGTGAAAATGGTATGAAAAGTTATGGAAGAGGAAGCTACCTTATCGAAGAAAGAAGAAATAATTATTTCATAAGATGATAAAAATAATTAGTACCTTCTTGTATTCATATCCGGTTACATTTTTTCTAAGCAGAGTTCTGTGACCGATGCATTGATTTTCTCTCGATTTCGTAATATATTTCCATTTCAGAAACATCCTGTGCCATGTTCAAGATGGCTTTTATCCTATCCGGAGAGCGTATTTGGATGTCGATTCACGGAAATTCATTCAACTCACAAACAAAACATTATTTCCTTTGTGGTGAACTTTTTTCGACAGATGACAAACACGACCGTCTTTGAATAAGATATAAGATTATATTTCCTTCACAAAATAAATCATTTGGTGGCTGAATGTCGATACAATCATCAGATTACATCTTTCACTTTCAAAATTGTCCCACGAAACTGCAAAGTTCCAAACGCGACATTAAAATATCGTTAATTTTGGTATGCGTTAATGAATTTAGCGATAATTACTGAATACTGATTTTTATAGCGATCAAAAAACACATTTACCGAATCAGAAAACACATTTTCTCAAATGTTATAGTAAATATATAAAAGTTATATAAAACGTTAATATAATGAATATTATTTAAGATTCAATAATATTATATAAGGAATTGCATCGCAAAATTATTCGTTATGATTTTTATACATTTTTTGTAGACTTTGTGATTTGGAGGCAAAGTTTTAGCTAGATTTCTTTGTGGAGCTAAAATAAATTGAAATAAATTGTTTCACAGAAAATAGACAAATTGTTAATCAAAACTGAAGAACTATCTTTACGTGTACATAGATGTATCTATATATGCAAATATATCGCAAAATAGAAATGCTGATAAAAACCGAATAAAAAAACCTACGGTTTTAGGGTGGGTTGTGTGATCAACTTTGACCATGATAAGTTTTTACTATAGTAACTTTTTTCCATCGCCTGTGGTAAAAAATGTGTACGGATTGTTCGTTATATTTACTAGTTACTACGTTAAGTAATCTCGACTCACAGTATGGCAAAACGAATAATCATGAAACCATGCTTTATTTTATGCTTATCTATGACTTTATTCGCCCCGGCTTTCGAAATCTGTCACTTTTATGGTAATTTTTCGGTATATTGTATATAATTTTAGCGGGATATTGAATGAATAATTATCGAATACTGTAACTTTCAAAGTATCAATGTGACAGATGACTTTCGAAACAGCTGTGAAGAGTCCGCCATTTTTAACCAACGATTTTCAGTCTTTACCATCCGAAATTCGAAAGTAAAATTAGTTAACCATCGCAATTTTAACCAACGATCGAACAAATTTTTTTTATTTTAGTATCTTTTTTACCATGGTAAAAAGTTACCACTGATATTGAGTTATCAATTAAATATATGCAATTTTCCATTATAAATTAGTTTATTTATTAAGTAATTAATAGTTTATTAACTTTGTTTTTAAAACCACTATGAGTTATTTATATTCATAAATCGGCCTCGGAAAATACCTTTTCCTTCATCAATACGATTAAAAAAACTAAAACCGATCGGTTAATATAAATAACTAATAGTGATTTTAAAAACAACGTTAATAAACTATAAATTATTAAAATGAACCATAGCATGTTTGCATTAAATATGAATTAATTATTTAAAAAAAAAGGTCTAATGTGTATTTAACGCGTAATAAATATTTTAAAATAAAATAGTGTTAATTGAATTTCTTTTAGTACCCACGTATTTTGTGTGTTTATATTGTAAATAAATTTGAATAATTAATGCTCACGTATCCTCGGTTTTAATATCTTCCGATATGTCCATCATAAATTCTCAGACGAAAATTAAAAGAGCTTCAATAATTTCGCATCGCGCCGTAATATTACCAAATACTGCATCTCGAAATTATACCCTAACCGGTACCTGATCTTAAGAGAGATGACAAAAGCAGCGATTGTCAGTAATTACAGGCCGCGATGGGGAAAGGAATTATGCATACATTTGCGTAAAATTATTTATTCGAGATGAAAGCTGATCGGCAATGAACTTGTGTTTAATTCCACCCGGAGTCATTATTTCATTTTTACAGTACGGGAAGACTTGTGTTCGATGTGCCGTATCGAAAGAGGTTATTGTACGAGGTCATTCTGAACAATAATATCTTAATATATAATTTGGTAGTGATGCAAGAAATGAGCGGATCTACTGATTTTGAAATGCATTATTCTGTCAAAAGTAAAGACTTGCTAGGAACCCAGTCGGGCGCCTATTTTGTGCTTACATTATTAAAATAATTTATTTTTCCCAAACAAATTTATAAAAAAAACGATTTATTCCTATTCCCATTTAGACTACACATACGCGTTAATAAAAATAATTCTTCAAATTTTAACAATACAGATTGTAAAATACTTTTAAAATCAGCAATGTTATCTTTGTGGTTAAGATTCATATTTTTATTTATTATCTTTGTTTTATTAACCACTAAAATGAGTTTAAATACATCTACCGGTTTCGAAAAATACCATTTTCTTCTTCAGGATTTTAAATTTATATTTTAATATTTAAACTCATTTTAGTGGTTAATAAAACAAAGATAATAAATAAAAATATAGATTGTAAAATATTTATTTATCGTTTTCGCTCGTCTATCTATGCTATTTGATGGAATTTAAGATGCCTAAAGACAGTTAGGATGTGAATATGTGGCTTTCAATTCTCTTTCACGCCCGCTATATACTAACAGAGTTATATAAATAATATAAAGAAGACAAAAAATTATGTCGAAAAAATAGTTTACAGTTTTCGTGAGGAGGCGAATTTTACCATGCCTATCAACCAGGACGGTAGCATCCGTTGATCCCATCGGCCTATCTCCTATTCTGGTAGTCTTGTATTGTATTGTGCCAAACTAATACAAATTAAGAAACTGAATCTTTGCTGACCTTATCGGCTGTACATATAATGGTTTTAATGAAGTATGTGTGTACTGTAATATTTATGAAGTTATTTTAAAAACATATTATACAATGGACACGATACGAGATTTTTTTTTTATATAATGGCATTTTTTTACAATAATAAATCATAATTACATATCATGATATTAATTATACATATACATACTATACAAATTCCACTATACACATATGTAAACAGTATTCACAGTACAGTGCATCACAATATAAATAAAATATCGTTTATAAATAAAGTAGATATTTAATAGATAGATAAAAGAGACAGCGCCAATAAAAGAAGTTTCATTTACAATTCCTAAAAATAAGTTTTTATACGAAATAAAGAGCAACGAAATAAAAAAAGTATATAAAGGCAAACAGATAAAAAAAAAGTAAGATAAAAGGGGAATAAAAGTGACGAAAGAAACACCATTTACAATTTCTATAAGCTTTACATCCTACCAATACATCCGTCTATAATTAAAAGTCTTTAAATACAAATTAAATTTATCAACTAGAAAGATATACATAAAAAATCAATCTACGTTTAATTATATTTAATCAAATATGTTCTGAAAAAAAGGAGAACACAATAAAAATGTGTTCTCCTTTTCTAAAAAATTAAAAGTCTTTTGATCTTAATTTTAACTAATGTAGGTATATATAATTATTTTCATCAACTCAAAGTTCGGTCTCTACACTAAATATTGTTATAATAATAATTGTGTATTACCGTATTTAAAGATTATGTTTACTTATGCGTTAAAAAAACTTTCAACAACGTGCGCTATGACTCAGAAATTCATTTAAAATTCGTACGCTCGAAAGAATTCCTGCAACCTCAGTGGTCAATATAAAGAAGAGCCGGTAAAGGTGCACGTCTTTGATTTACTGTTCCTTGCTTCGGGTTGTGCAGTAGTAAAGGCGATATCTAGATTAGATCTCGGCGGAATCGGTCCAGACAGACGCGGGAGGGGCAGATGTCTGAGGATCCGATCACCCGTGAGCCTGATGCAAAACATGTGTAAAATGGACGCGAGTAAAGGCAAAGTGAGAGAAAACATTTAGGTAATGCTCCCGTTGCACAAAACAAATTCGTTCGAATACATTTTATCGAACGTACATATTATGTGTTCGTGAAACTATCTGGTATCTAGATTACTTCCAGCTCTTGGAAATAGTGGATCAATATATTTTACTTCACTTGTGTATATCTATTAAATTAATGCATTAGTTTGATTAAATTCCTTGTTTAGTTGAGTTAATAGTGGTTGATCTCCGGAGCCTTACTAAAGTGGAGTGTGGCACTAACCAAGGTCCAGGATGCAAGCAGTGTACGCTGTAGAAACAGAATGAGATATACAATAGTTGGAGACAAAAAGGTGTAGGTAGTTAGGTTAGCACAAATGACAAATTAAATTAATTTTGCTTTCTACCCACATCAAGCAACCACTTTGTTATTTTTGGTTTGAAGTCGTTAATCACTTTAAGCCCATTAAAGGTCTAGTGGCGATTTGTTAAATATTCGCGGAGTACAAAAAAAGAAAGTTCGTTGAGCGAATTTGGTATTAAATTTTGGCACTGAAAAGTATCCTAAGGCTTATTAGGCGAGTATCGTAACCACTAGACCACAAGCACGTCAACTGACTTCCAACTTAACAGCCACGAGTCACAAATGGCTTCATTTTACTTTTATTAAAATATAAATGACGCGATGGCAATATTTTCATGTCTTCTCTGTTACACCTGTCCTTTGGTCTATACTACGGCGCGTTTGTTTTGAGCAAATCATTCACCCATGCCATCAGCTTTTCTTTGTGACGCTGCATTGTGATGACCAGGCGACGGCTTTGTCGGCCGTTTAGCAAAACTAAATTTCGCGGTAGGTGCACCAGTAATGGGAGATTATCCAACTCCTTCAGGCGTGAAATTGTTTTGTTGCTCAGAAAAATCGCACCACAGTCCACAAAAAACTATTTGTAGCTAACGATAAATTGTTACCTGTTCAGGTATTTGTAGCAAAGTGGCGACGAAGAACAATGGAGGTCGGTAATTACAGTAAGCTTTGCCAAAGACAACTGAGAAATATTAACTTTGGCTAAATTATACACAGACGAGAAATAATTATTTGTTCAGTAATTATACTCTCTACATGATACACAAATCGTATACAATAGGTAATACAGCACATCCAGTAATAAATACATTTTTAGAATATGACTTTGTTGGGTGAATATTGTTACGTTGTGGATTGAACGCCAGCGCACAGTATGTGGGTAAGGTGTGTGTGGTGTCGATATGCCTATTTCGGAAGGATACGAATGGTAGAAATATGAATACTAAAGTACACATGATGCTCACTATATTATAGTAAATACAAGAAATGCTCGACACAATAATACGAAAAAATAATTAAAATCTTCTGTTTCAATCCAACGTTTTTCCGAACCATTTCGCTGCTGTTTAGATCGACGCGAAGACACATGACAAGGTTTCAGTTACACAAATAATTACTCAATCAGTTGAGTTGTTGCGACGGCCGTCCTCCAGTCCACCTGCGCCCGGACCAAAGTTACATCATCCTTTTGTTGTCTAATGCAAGCCATCTTGCATGAGACAATTTGGAAGGTCTCGCCCCGTTACACGGCTCCCACAGTCTCCAATCTCAATTTCCCCACAGATCCAGACAGACGATCACGTGGGTAAATAGGGGGCTAAGATCTCCCAATTCACCGCGTCTACTATCTTTTTTTCCCCATTTTCGTCCTTCGCCATTACGGCGAGAGCCGCTCGGCCTCTCTCCCGTCACTACGGCCCGTGCGGAAGTTCTCCTTCGACAGCGTTTGCTCCAGTCAGTTAAGCAGCGCTCTGTATGTCGCGCATTTGAAATGTAACATCACAATATATAATATGAAAAAGAATACCTGCTAATTTAATATTCATAGTTTTGTGTTTACTAATGACCAGGTCAAAGAAGCCATCGGTGCATCAGACCGCGCTATGCAGAGGCATGTGGAATAGGATCGTTATTAACACGAGTAGCAGAACGCACAAACAATGAGGAAACTTGATAAAAAGGAGTATGAAAATTAAATACAATATATTAATATGTCGCTAAATTATTCTTTCTTTCTGAAAAATACAAATAATTTAGTGGCATCCCGTGACATGGATAAAACCCCAAACACTCGGTCACTAGGTTATAGCCAAAGTTCTTTTTGAGGTGTGCGGGTGGGCACGCGCACGCGATTTGGCATCATAGCGCACACAAAAAAATATAGCGCGTACACAATTTTTAACAAGACTTCTTCATGAGCCGCCGTCTGCCGAGGGTTGGCAACCATGTTGATTTATATATGTATAAGTTTACTAACAATTTGGACATTGAACCACTTTCTGACGTTACACAGCCGACATAATCTTTTTCTACCTACACTTCTGCTATCTTCCGCTGCACAATGGGTTTTAAAATATCATATTTTTCATACAAATTAAATGTATTAATTAGAAAGATACACATATAAAATCAATTGTATCGAAACATATTATACCGGAGAAAGTGCATTAACCGATTTCTAATTAATACATTTAATTGGTACTAAAACATCACAGATTTATGTTCTGAATAATTACAACTTCACAATAAGAATGTGATCTCCTTAATCATATTTTTCATTATGACCAAATTATGCAGTTTTCCTTGATAGTTGTTATTAGTTCTCTTGACTAATTTATGCATCTTAATACATCTTCGTTAGAAACGCGTCAACCCAGGCCCTACCAGAAACCTTATACCGGAATGGTGATGTTTTTCTTATTATCTCTCCCAGCGCACAAATGCATTAGTCCTTAAAATTGTAAATTGTAAATTGTAGGAGAATCATTTGTTATATCTGTACTAAAAAGCACATTACATTATTTAAAAAAAAAAACGTAACTACGTGTGTTAATTATGTTGCTTTTATAAATACGTAGTTTTATTTACTAATTACAACTGTGCATCAAAAGTAAAATAAAATGAGTAAATTGATGTAATTACGATAGCGTGATAAAATATAAATTATTAGTAAATTAACAACATTAGTAAAATTGGTCGCCCTTTGAACTTATCAAACCCGTGAGCGAGGAGAGAATCATACGATGTATAATTGAGGCACCAGAACCAATGAGTCCCCCTATGAATTCGCACCGGTTTTCGCGAACCGGTTGTTAAAATGCTAAACTGCTCATCGTACCATTTATTATTAAAAAATTATAATGTATGTCTCATAAGGCCGTTTATTTTGGTACGTTCAGCATCAAACCACTTGCCAGTTAATACAGAAAAAGTTATGATTTGTTACAATCTACTGACATTCCTCTCAAGGTTCTCTAAATGATATACTTAACATGCTTGGGTTGGGATAATTAGCAAAAATACGCACGAGAGAGAGGGGTATATGTCAGCTGTTATCAAACAAATAATAGATATCTTTTGGAGGCGAAGCTATTTAAAAAAAATATTTTTAATGGAAATATATGGAAATATGACTAAATACAGGGCTTGCGACCCGTCTTCGGCTGGCTTAAGTGATCACTTTACACAATGTAACGTTCACCTGTTTACCCATTAATATCTATCATATCTATCAAATTTTTGGAAGTTGTTTATATGGAAACACCTCGAGTACAACTACAATATAGAATTTATACGTCACATTGATACAATATTAAATAATACAACTCCTTTTTAATTTGCTTGTGTTCGTTGAATATGAGTATTAAAAATTCTGAAAAAACGGGTTTACGTGCTTGTAATACAGCTTTCATGTTGAAATAAAAATACTCATGCGTCACTGTCAAAATAAATGTAGTGAACGTAATTAATTATTAAAACCTGCAGTTGAAATCTATTATAAGATCTTGGAGACTATGCGAAACCAACACACGATAACTAATCCAGAAACTCTTCGCAAATAAATCACCAATTTCGGGCCGGTTTTATGATAATCTCCAGCCTGGAGCCTGGAGAGGGACCGGACTGGACTAGCTTCACGGGGCCGCGGTGACAGATGTGCCCGCGTTGTTTTATTGCCAGTCAGCACTTTTAATTACGGCCGGGCAACACTATCAAGCGGTCGATCTGACGTAATAAAATGTGATTTATATTAAACTCCTTTCTGTGGAAGCCGTGGAAAAATGCCGCGGAATGCTTTCCCGCCGGGCTGCGCGCGCCCTCGTGCCCGTGAATAGTAATGGCGGCCCTACCCCGTCATATAATGTTTCGGTGAAAATTTGCGCCCCTATCTCGTGGTAGATCGCGGAGACCACGGCCACGAGGTTCGCTTTGGAAATTCCGTGAAATTTGTGATACGTGGAGTAATTTGGGCTGATGAGCTTTTAGAAAAAATATCCTGAATTATTATTAACCATCCGGAGAATAATGATCCGGGGAACATTTTGCTGGGTTATCACTGAGAGAGATCATTTTGGAGTTGATTTATTAATTTACCACCGTTTTTTTAATGTTGACCCATAGAGGGGATTTATTTTATCAAATGCGAGGAGACAAAATGTACTAATTAAATGAAATAAGATTTGGTCAATATGTTTAGAAGAGCAAAACACTTATTATTGATTCTTCACATATATCACAAGTATTTTTCATGCGGATAAGTTCAACGTTATTCTAAAATTTATTACATGAATGGAATGTAGTGTATTATATTGTAATATACTCCATCACGAAAACTAACTCAAAACATCTTATGTAAAATTATCATTTGGGGGCGTAGTCACTATCAACATCAATTACTGCTTTCCATTTGCTCGGAAGACGGTGGATTCCGCGGACCGAGAAGCACTGGTTTTTTGAGGGAATCCACGATTTGACATCCTCCACCATCTCCTCCTATTCGTCATAGACTTTGCCAATCTGACAATTTTTCAGAGAGCGGTTAATGTGGTAGTAGAGTAGGGCGAATGCAGAAGCAAATCCTATCTCTTTTTAGCGATGGATTCGATCCCACGGCGTTCGACATGAGGGCGAGCCTCGTTGTGGTGGAAAACGATTTGGTTCTTTTTACGCGATCTTTTCAACAAAATAGCAGTATAAAGACGATCGAGCTGAGCTACACGTCGCTGTTGATGTTATACTGCCTTCAGCTATTTCTGTCCTGGATTCGCACCTCCTGACTCCTGACTCCTGACACCTGACACCTGACGCTCATCATTGTAATTCTAGTCAAATTCAAAAAACAAAGCGTCGCGAAAAAAACGACGGATAATTATGCATCAACCTAATAATTAAACCATTTATGTAAGATAGAAAAAAACAAATTAAATACTGTTAAATAATATATTATGAAAACATAACCGCTTTAAAATTAATCATACCTATATTGTATTGTATCTTCGATGGGAGGCTGGAGGCTGAGATATAGCTAAGAATTACATAACACATCGTCAGTTTTGAAAATTAATGACATATAGTTGGACGTTTTTTATTAGTTAACACTTTTCCACATCACAATGAAGACAGTCGGAAGGTAGGCGTAGTCTATTCACTTTAAGGCTTTTATTACCATGACGCCAAGAAATGTGCAAAAAACATCTGTCGATTTTATATCTACTAAAGAAACAATGGTTGAACGTTAAATAACGTTTGAAGTACCTATTATAATACTAAATTCATTGTCTGGGTGAACATACCGCAGCGGCGTGCAGTCCATACTATTCGATAACATTACAAAATAACTATAATTTATTGTTGATGTTTGTAGCGTTAACTTTGTGGTTAGACAAAATTTAAAATTATATTTATTAAATAGGGAATATTTTAAGTAAATAGCGGGTTGTTTGTAAGGTTTAATCGATTATTAATTATATTGAACTTAGCGTTGAGTGATTTTTTGATTTCTAGACTTTCTAAATGAACCAATCTAAACCCTATTTTTTTTAAAAATTTCAATCCCGTTTTCTTTTACAAAATTGTGGTCTGTCTCTAAAAGATGAGAAAATTCTGAGAAGTTATTAATGTTCAGGCATTTTAAGTGTATTAAAACTCTATGCCGTTTTAACTATATAAAATGCCGGACAGTAATTACAGTTAACTTTATATATATTGGATTAATCTAACGGGTTGACTTTGTCTTTGGAGTTTATAAGTTATTATTCGTGTAAAATAATAATGAAGAACTTATACCCCGTAATGGATATCGTTTAAATTTTTTTATGGAATAGTTCAGTTGTACGTCAGTCCTGACGAAGATACGTCAGTATCGAAACCGGTTGACGTAAAAATAACATAGTGGTTTTAAAAAAGTTAAATATAAATACAATTTTAAACTATATTTTATTTTATTTCCTTCGTAGATTATACTTATCCGTCGTGAGAATTGCATTAAAACAAATTCCGGTATCGTCAAACAAATATAATACTGAAAAATGTATTCATAATTTTTATGTTGTTTTGATGATTATTTTTCGAGATTCTATGTTTTAAAAAAAACACTGTATGCAGCACAGCGGTGCACGTACGAATCAGTAAAAAATGTTTGCGGAATCTAAGTCGAAGGTGTGTATGAATAGGCATAAGCGTCTCTTCACCACTGTGGGAATTCTTGTAAATGTTTCGATATGGTGCCATGCATATATAGACCAAAGATGTTTGTTTAGGTGTATCGAGTCAATTATTGTACTTATCATTGCATGCCCACGATAAAAAGCACCTCTAGTCATTCTTCATAGTCACTGCTTTCAGATATTATTTATGAATGAGATAATTTATAATAATATATCTTAAACTAATATACCATACCTTAATTCCAACACATTATTATGTAGATACATAATACTATATTGAAATTTTCGACACGAGTCATTCTCAAAGCGGTCCTTTTCCTACGAGATATTGCGAATAAGGCTCGTGGTACATAAAAGGCTAAAAAAGTCGTTCTCGCTAATGTATCCCTTATTTTTTTCTATCCCAAGAAATGGGACCACTCAAAAACGAAGGTCAAAGTCTTAAAGAGTGACGGTGCCGACAGATATAGCCTAAAAGCAGAGGTCTGTAACTCTGGCTCGAGAGATTTACTAATTCGTTGTTTTTTAACATTAGTCATAACACTTGTCGTCTACTTTCGTACATCTTGTATCCTCTCTATTATCTGATAATGCCAGGTGTTTTACGGACACCCTCCGTTCCTGCAGCCTTCAATCTTCTTCTCCATCTCCAAACCATTTCAGCGAGCCATTCTTTTTCTATCGCCTACGCTATAAACAGACCTACTTTTGCTCCTCCTTTGTTTATTTTTTACTGTTATTCTCAGATTTAAAAATATTATGTTATGCAAAAAATCTGTGCACTAGTTATGCACAGATTTTTAATATATTGTGCTTAAATTGACATTGTTCAGTAAAACTATCAAAATTATTATTACCTATAGAAATGTTTTCATATTGCATACTAGACAAATAGTTGGTTATTATATTTATTATTAATTATATTTTGTGCAGGTATCTGCTGTTCGTATATTAAAAATGCATACACTCTTAAAAAGGAGGTTTAAAAATATATGCATTGTTTGGCTGTTGAGAGAAAGGTTCTCTATCCCGGCTAAGGGTCTTTAAGAACGTGCCCCCATTATATGAAGGGGTGGAGCACTTAGGGCTATGCTCGGCCCCCCAACTAGAACACGTGATCTCCAACATCCTCGTGATGGCTCCGTTAAACCTGACGGTTCCTGAGCACCAACATTGGTTACTGCTTACATCACTTTTAACTTTGTTTTGATCTCAGGCTCTCCAGATACAAGATGATTGAAGCCACGTGTCATAGATGAATTTATTATGTTTTAAGGAAGATTCCATTCCTTAAAAGATTATTTTATGATATATTTTGCTCTAAAAGTTCTTAAAAATTCATTTCTACTATTATCGTAACTCAAAATGATAATATCTAGTTTCATGACACAAAATAAAGTCTTAAAATTTAATGTATAGAAAAATCAACACAGATTTTTCTAGTGAGACGAGCCCAGTCCAAACACTATTATACATATGTATTATATATATTATTAAATAAATTTAAAAAATGGTGGAGACACGGACTTATACTATGTTAATTTATTATATCTCTAATAGTTATAAATCAAGTAAACATAATCATTCATATTATAAGTCCAAATATTACGTTAAATAATACTGTTACACATTAAGTGTCAACAGAAATTACATTGTCTAATAATGTCGAGTTATAATGATGAAATTTTAAACTTTTAACTCAATTATCCTAAAATTTCATCTTTTACTTAGAATATTTAGATACAATTAATGATTTCTAATTTCAATACCGTAAATATTAAAAAGCTCATTTTATTTCTGAATAAAAAAATTACATAACATTGGAAATATTTTTAAAATTCTTTAATAAAGTATTGCACGAGCGCATGTTTTATTTTTCAGAGAAATTTTTCACTCTTATGAAAATATAAAGAAATATATAAGTATCACATCAATCTTTAATATTTCCAACATCACAACTATTTGACTCTCTAAAGGTTCTCAGTTTAAATAAAATCTTCAAAAAGAATGCACTGCTACAAATTCACAAAGACCATTTCAATTCAACAATTTCCACAAAAATAAGTAACCGACCAAGATCGCGTGGCAACTTAGAAATCCCCAAATTTAAAACAATTGCTTCTCAACACCATTA
This sequence comes from Eubasilissa splendida, assembly GCA_031772225.1. Taxonomy (NCBI): domain Eukaryota; kingdom Metazoa; phylum Arthropoda; class Insecta; order Trichoptera; family Phryganeidae; genus Eubasilissa; species Eubasilissa splendida. The sequence continues at coordinate 2,534,617 of CM062853.1, read as the reverse complement.
CACCTATCAAGGTATACATTTTTTTAATTCCCTCCCATATAAAATCACAACAGAAAAAAAATATAAAGCCTTCGAATCGCAAATCAAACAAATATTATAAGACTCTGACAGCAATTACAAGTTCTAATTTGATTATGTTTATGTATTTAATTCTATATTTATATCTTACTTCTTTATCTACCTTTACATTATTTTAAAACATAAATACTCCCTAATTCAAACACGAGAATTGATTTCTCTATTGCGTCGGGTAATTTTGTGTAAAAAAAAATATATTTAATTATGTTATGTATATACAATATATACTAAAAAAAGTAATACTAAAATAACCAAAAGATAATCCGATAAAATTACTTTTCAAAGTACTAATATACTTAAAAGAAATTCTATTATTCAAGTACTAAAAGAAAAAGAAAAATATCATTTCATCACTGAAAATCGTACTAGGTATAATTTGTATTTTAATGCTCAAAAGTTAACACATCATTGGCACAACACCACAATACGCACATAGAATTTTTTTTTTAACAGTTTACCTGGAAACATCAGAAAGATTAACGATAACAAAGAAATAATCAATGCTATCAAGAAATACTTTAAAGATACACATGTACCCCGAAATTTATAATATTTTTGTTAAGTTGTTATTAATATATTGTATTTTATTTTATTATAAGCTAGTTATTACATAAATAGTTTTAGAGCACATTATATTGAATAACATTTTCATTTCACGTAGGAAAGACTTTCAATACTAATTCATATTTTTGCATTTTTACGAAAATATCTGTTTTTATAACTAATTTATATATGTACCTACTAAATTAAATATTCTTTAACCATTATATTATAGATTACAAATGTATTATATAAATTATTACAGTGTAACTCCCTCTCCAAGCACAATAGCTAGTCTCGTTTTTGGAGAGGTAATCGATTAAAAAAATATATGTAACTTTAATAATGTATAATACTCAATACTCGTATTATAGAAAATTGTAAAAAATTTCATAATAAAAATATGTATAAGTGTATAATAAATTTAAATAAAAAAAAAATATTTTTTAATTTTTATATACTCCCATATATTGTTTATAAAACGATTACAGTTTCGAGAAATGTGAAAATCCTCTCAACGAAGATGAGCCATGAACAAAAAATGAGCACCAACAAATTCAAAATGTTTAGATGAGTAGCAACACTGGATATAGTCCGAATGACTACATTAGAAGAAGTATTAAGGTTGCATCCATCACATAGAGACTCACCCTCACTATGCTTGCTTGAGACGGTATGGTCGCGTAAGACCTACAATAATTTCGTCCAAATTGCGTTAAGAGTAAACACTGGCAGAAGATAATGAGGAAGAACTCAAGCGACCTGGTGGTCAAACATCGAGAAGGAAATGGGGTAAATATGTTAGCAGGCGGTCTAGGACAGAGTACGAAGTACAGGTAGAAACGACCACAAGTAAATGAAGAAAGAAAAATATAAGGAATAAAACAATATATTTATTATTAAGGAGAACACATTCTTATTGTGAAGTTGTAATTATTCAGAACAGACGGTCTGTGATATTTTTAATATGAATTATATAAATTATATATTAATATAAGAATATATTAATTAGAAAGATATACATATAAAATCAATTTTATCGAAAAATATTGTTGTTGCGCCACCGGGATTCGTAATTTTTTTAATTTAATAAAAAATTAATAAAAATGAATTGATAATTCTGGCTTCTGCTATCAGTTTACTCAAAGGTATTTGAGATTCTGTAAAAATAAGGTAGATGGCTCTGTCAAATGATGGAACGATTAAATGTATTAATATCAAAAAGGTAACATATAAGGTCGAAAATTGTCGCTAAAAATGGTGTCGCTGTAGCTTAGTTGGATAAAGCACCTTCCCCGGTTAGGAAAGAGATCCAGGTTCGAATCCTGGTGGCGCAACAACAATATTTTTCGATAAAATTGATTTTTTATGTATATCTTTATAATTAATATATTTAATATATTTATTATTAAGAGAACCATTATTGAAAGAAAATCAGTATAAAAAAATCATATTTAAAATAATATATTTACAATTGTTAAAATAAACACTCAGTTGTATATGTAGATACAATAAAGTTTGGTTTAATAAAAGATTTTAAAAATCATGTTGGACTAGAGTAACTGCCATGTCAATTAATGATACTAAAACCCAAAACACTAAATGAATGGATGGATAATGATTATTGTTTTTTTCATTAATGTTGTCTTGTTTTTTAAATATATATTTTTTCTATTATGAACATATCTTGATTAAATTGAATTCATTCAGTTTGATCGAAAATATTTAAATACCTTTGGTACGAGCGCTTCACGAAATATCGTGCACAAGTGTGAAGTATTAATGATCTGAGAAATAACACTGTGTAAACAGACGTGGGATTTTCGGCGCAGGACCACAGCATCACAGGATGTTCCCATCGACCCGTTTATATTATCTCCAAAGGGATATCTAATGATGTTATTACATTTTATCTTAAGGTCTTACGAAATACATCATTAGCTTTATCTATACATAATTCTTTTAATAGGTATCGATTACTTTGTTAACAGGTTGTTATCTATTGCTAATTTAATTATCATATTCGATACCAAATATACATAATTAAATATATGTCAGAATACATGCATTAGTTAAGTCCGCAGTCCCCAGATTTCATTCTTTGGGGAATGAATATGCGGAGGTAGTCGACATTTTTGCTGTTTAACTCTTTATAGGACATTATTAAAAAAAATTGTGTCTCAACTCAATGGTGATAGATAAATTGCTTTACTTCACATTTTATATTTATTTTTATTTATGAAAAAATATGCTGATATTATATAATTTTTTTCTTTGTGTATTGCACTTGTGATGAAATTTTCTATTATTTTACAAATTATGTATTAAAATTACATATTACATTAGCGTGAATATGGCGCGTATAATAATAATAAATAAATATATAGAAACCGAGACCTGGACGCTTACATCAAGAGCACAAAGAAAGATGTATGCCGGGTTACACTAGAAGAGTTCGAAAACACAATGAGCACCCGAACGAAAAATGACGAAATTATCAAAATTGCAAAAAAGTGAAATGGAATTAGACGTGATGATTCAAGTACTCCTGTAGAACCTAAGGAGTAAAAGGAGACCACGAAGAAAACCGATGACGTGCTTGTTGAAGAGCTTCTACACCATTCCGGAATGGCCCGATAGTAGGTTAATTTGTGAACACATCATGGGAAGGCTTTCATCCTGCAGTGGATTGATATATAGTATAGATGTGAAATATACCTCTAATGTTCTAAGAATTGTGATACTGATAATAAAGACTATTGTATCACGATTTATAATTTGTCAATCAGAGATGTACACATTAAACTTGTCACAACAATCTTCTTTCCATTTTATAATAAACTGACCCATTAGATAGTTTGCCACTCTATCAATTGTTGGTCTCACAGGCTGACTATTGAGGATCGAATCTTTGGTGACTGAATAAGCGACTTACATTACTATTCATTTGACACACACGACTCTCTCTTATTAATTCTCGGGCACAGGTATGTTTTAATTTTATGTTTTGCAAATATAAATGCGTTGCAACTTGATATTAGTTAATTAATTTTTCTATTTGTTTGAATTGATTCCTATTATTTTTTTATTTTATATTCATATATGTTTTTTTTATATCCCTCATATACGTTACGTTCCAAGTTCTATTATATATTTTCTTGTACTAAAAACATTTTATACATCAGAAAACTGTAGTTTCCGACATAGGTGGATACTATTCTTAAGATGTGTATCCACGAATAAAATTTAGATCTTGAAACACGCGAAAAGTAGAGATGTAAGGAATTTGAGCTGGGTTATTCATTTGATATGTTGCGTTGTCCATTGCATATAGTACCTTCAAAACTACCTACGAGTATCTCGAGGGTAAAATTTCATCTGTATATAAATAAACTACTCTTTTTACAACGCTTATTGATGAAAAATACTTTTGACGTATTTACTTATATCTTAATTAAATTCTTGCATTTGTTTTACAACACATTTAAAAAATATATATTTCCACATATTAATTTACTTCCACATTTTTTTTTAAAAATGATTCTATCACCTGTAGACTGATGATCAAGACACATACATTATTTTAGACTGTTTAAAATTCTTAAAAAATTTTTGATCAACATTTATTTGATTTTTATTATTAGTTAAGTCATTTGATAGTTTAATTGTTTACAAAAATAAAATTTTACCCATTAGATATTTCGGATCTCTAGCTTTATCATAAGGTATTAAAGAAAAAAGTAATTGAATACGTATTTGTGTTGCGATCAGATAAATTCAAATACATTACAGTAGGTAGTTGATGTTTTAATTAAAAGAGGAATAATATATCAATTGGAGTTAGCATAATCGTTCCATTTACTTTTCGAAGCACTCACCAGTACCGGGAGAAATATAATTAAGTCTGCAGTGTATGTTTGAAAAGGTTCTTTTTTGTGTTTACAAGTGTTGACGTCGGTAATGAAACTGGATTATTACGATTACGTCTGTAGCTTATTAATCGGCAAATTACTCCGTGGCATTAGCATTTCCCGATAAAAGCTTAAACGCGAACGGCCATCGCTGGTCAATCTCCTATTGTTCAGTACGGTCTCACGACTCGGAGGCGAAACAAGTTTGTGTTAGACAATAAACATTTTCATATAACTAGTAAATGGGCATTTAAAGCGTGCAGCTTAGCAGGTAGGTAGGTAGGTAGGTTCCAGGAAGGTAAACTTCTCATCCCCTAACTGCTAATGACACGCGTCTCTATGAATAGACAGACACGTTCGTTAATAATGTTCTATTTATGTATTTATTTTGTATAAAAATACAATTCATCGGAAAGAAATTCTCACAAAATTGTTATTGAATTACTTACGTAATATCAACTCATTTTCAGACCGGGATAGGCAGAGAAAATATAAAACCACATTATTCTATTGTTCCCTTGCCTAAAATTCTAATGTCATACGTAAAATTTTGTCGTCAGGCTTTAATTACTCAAATACAATCTAGCCCAACAACTAAAATCAGTTATGCGAATAGTACTGTTTATATTATATATTAAAAAAAATCACTTCTACGTACGATTTCATCGATTTATTTCTGTTCTAAAAGTAAACCGGAATTTAAAACAAAATCTAACCCGGACATCTAAGTTAATTGGTACAAAATACTCATTATGTCAAATAATATTATCAATTAATAATATAAGAACAAATTAAATGTACTAATTAGAAAGATATCCATAGAAAATAAATTTTATCGAATATTGTTTTTGCTACCGGGATTCGAACCTGGATCTCTTCTAATCTCAACAACACACTCAGTACCAACTGGAAATCGCTTAATTCCAATAAGATTATACAAATATGGACCCAATATATGATCCAATCAGGTAGAGATGAATCAGAAGCATGGCTATCCAACATTCTAACATAATTGATACAATACCTACACTAATAAGACACTAGTCCTACAACACTTCCACTACATATTTTTAATTTTTTTTAATAGTCTTTTTATTCCTGTCGATGATTTAAATAACACCACAACAGCACGAAAAAAAAAACTGGCTACTTTAACACAGACTTCAGTCTAGCAAAGTAGCCAGACTTCACCTCTGTATATATCAGAGGTGAAGTCTACTCCATCTCACACAATAAACTACGAGTCTTATGTTTATTATGTTATAAAATGTCTGTGTCTTATGTTTATTATGATATAAAATATTCACCTCTGTTAGAACAAAAATATGTATGTCATCTAATAAATAAATAAATCCGGGGAACGTGCATTAAACTATTATGCTATATTAACATAGTTCATTGACGACAAATTTTATACTTTTCAAATTAATACATCTATCGTTCAATTATTTGAAAGGCATCTTTATTTTTTTATTAATTATTTTACACTGTGCTGATATAGCATAGTCGGATAACGCACGTTCCCCGGATTGGAAGAGATCCAGGTTCGAATTCCGGTAGCAACAACAATATTTTTCGATAAAATTGATTTTCTATGTATATCTTTCTAATTAATACATTTAATTAGTATTTAAAATATCACAGACCTATGTTCTGAATGATTACAACTTCACAATAAGAATGTGTTCTCCTTAATAATAATACAAGTACCTACATATATACGAGAGACATGCACTTCGTATAGTCTTAGATTATTTATGGACATTTATATATAACTATATTTTCACGGTTATCTTTCGTTTTGATGTCCTTCAAAACCTTTCGGTTCTCTTCTCCAACACGTAATCTTCATGTAGAAATTTATCGCGTCATCTCTTAAGATGACATCTTCTGTGTAATATAATATGTATTTAAAAAGGGCATTTGGTGAAGCACATCTTTAAAATTTCATCGCAGATGTACTTCATTATAAAAAAAAACAATATCGAAGAGTCTTGAGAGCGCGATAAAAGTTATCAAGAAGATATAATTTGCAAAAAGATAATGTTCCGGTGTCCCGCTTAAGCTCGGCTCAGTTGTCTGTTGCCATTTTGAAAAAAATATCCGCGTGTGTCGTCCCTGAGATCCCCGTGACAGATAAATGTTCGTTAGCCTTTTGTTGCTTCTCTTTAAATCACTAATGTCTCTAAATCCCAGCAATGGATGCCTTCCATGGAAAAATAACAAACCGGACCGAAAATTAACGTCCGTCGTGGGTCGTCAGCGAACAAAAGACGTGGCGGTTGTGGAGTGCGCCTAATGCGCTCGAGAAAGTGCTCACATTTTTGTGTACAATTAATTCTTTCAATACTTTAATATACGATCCGTACTGTTATTTTTAAAATAATTACTCTTTCTGCTATTTGGGTAAGAATGTCGCTCGATGGTCGAACCGACTCGTGGGAAATTACAAATTATAATTAATGTCTTAATTAAGATACTTGCTTGTGAGAATGTTGACTACGACAAGGTAATGGACAAAATAGTATACATTCTGAAGAAATGTAATGTCAGGAGCTACGAGATATATGAATGTAAGTTAGGATTAGATTAGTGATAATACGTATGTGCCTAGTTAAGATACAACTCGTAAAATATATAATACTTCTTCTGTAGTACGAGTATATGTGCTTATTAAATAAATAATTGAATATTTTCTACATGTTGATTTACTTTGAAGATAATATCAATAAAATATACTATTAATAAACGTACACTATTGGAGAAGATAAAGATATTGTAATATATTGGTTTTGTAGTTGCTCTGCTTTAAAACTTAAAGATCGGGTATTTAATCCCAGTAGCCATCAGTGAAATGTGTTTTTGTAGGCCTTGATTAATAAGAGTAAAATTATTAAAGTGAACACATTATTATTGTGAAGTTGTAGTTTGTCAGAACACAGTTCTGTGGTATTTTAATATCGATTAGAAAGATATACAGGAAAATTCAATTAATCAAAAAAATATTTTTGTTAGCAATTACACTACACCAACGTAGTTAATAGATGACAAATTCTATCCATTACGATGAAACTCTACAAATTCTATCAATAATATAAATCAATTTCTTTTAATTGAATAATAATATTAATAAAATAATTAAATCAATTGAAATTACGAACAATAAGAATTGATGATGCGAGTATTGGAAGATGTGGAAATCCTGGCGTGCTCTGAGTATGGGAGTTAGTTAAACTTCATTAAATATACTATCCCAAAAATGAGTAATTTAAGTAGGTAAACGTTTTTAATTTGTAATCATAAAAACTTTTTGTTTTATGAGTAGGTAATATACATATATTTTTAAACGTAAATTCCGCACTCGGTAGTGTTTGCGCTTAATTACGCAAAGCGGAAGTTTTTACGCCACATACTTTTCCGCCTGCCATTTTGATATTTTTCTGTCGTGATATACATCTCCAGGGCTGGAGATTCCTCGATATTTCAGACACGTAGCGAGTTTACGATCTCAAGTGAAAAGTTCCCACGGGTTACTAATGCGGCCATCAGGTCCATTGTGCCGACACTTCCTAGAAGAAAGAAATGGCTGTATCATAAAAATCAAGGTCACTTTATGTCACCACTTTTAGAATAATGTTATTTTCAAATTACACAGCATGATAAAAATAATATTAGATGAAGAAAGGTGAGAATGGGCCGGATAATAGACAAATTAATTAGCATTGTCGAATTCTACCGCAAGCATAAAGCACGATTCTTTCAATTCTATCATACATACGAAGAACGGTATATATACGGTACGTAGTACTATTAAAGAAAGAAATACAATAATAATTCTTTCAGATTAATATTAAAACAGCCTCAGTGCTATTAAGCACATTATGCCATAGAGAAATAAAATTATAAGCTTGGAAGCATTTAAATTGAGGCATAATCTAAACTTGTTATATTCTTCCGTAAATGTTCTTCCTGTACACGGGCTGTTACTGTTCCTTTTACTAAAATAAAATTATAATAACAATGCTCTAAATAGGGTGGCTTCAAATGGAAAAAACACAAGAGTTGTTGCAAATCTGAATCTAACGATTCCCAAAATCACCAATAAATATGAATCGAGGACAAGAGGTTCTTTTTCTACAATAAAAATAAACTACCACATTACTAATGAAAACGTATTAAGAAGCATAAATAAGTTAAGAGAACTACTAACAACTATCAAGAAAAGTTGAATATATTTAAAAAAAAAAAAGATTTTTTTACAAGTCATTATGCAGGGGAAGATAGAAAGCAGCAGAACTAGTTGTGAAGGTAGAAAGAGATTATTTTAGCTGTGTAACGTCAAAAAGTGGATCAATGTCGGTGATCTTATAAAGGATAAATCAACCTACTGCAACATGGTCGCCGATCTTCGATAGAAGGCGGCACATGAAGAAGAAGTCTTGTTAAAATTTGTGTGTACGCTATATTGTTTTGTGTGCGCCACGATGCCAAATCGTGTGCGCGCGCACAACCGCACACCTTAGAGGGAACATTGATTGGAACCCATGTACTTCTGAGCAATTATTTAAAATATATTGTTCAATATCTTCAATTGTCAATTTGCAACATTTATTTTTTATTAATTTTTCACAGCGTTTTGTACATTTTATTCCTCTCATTAACTTAGAATGTTTTTACATTGCACCTTAATGTCGTATTAGAATTATCTATCAGGGTCATTTAACGACCTGATAGATAATTCAATGTAATCTCTTCAAAAATCCTATAAAATAAATATTAAACATATTTTGGATTTTAAATAATAATATTTCAAGTATATAATTATAATAAATACATACTCTTTATTTCATTTAAACAAAATTGAATAGATTTGAATATGACATTATAAAAAGTGGGTTTTACTTCGTTCTTGCAAAATTTTGTAATTATGGGTAATACCCTTCTGCTTGCCGGTGGGCATTATGATAAAATATGAAGCGTAACCTATTACCATAATTATAATTATTATCCATTTGTCCAAGAACTGTGACGTAGCAATCAGTGCCATCAACAATGACATAAAAATCAATATTTTTAAATAATAAATTTATTACTTAGAAGCAGATAGAAATTGGCTGTCGTCGATTGGTGTTGCTAGGCCCTTTAAATATGTTGTGTTTGTATCTCTTGAAAAATCACTGATTAAATAAAATAAATAATCAAAAAAGTACTAATGAAGATAACTTTAGACTTATTAAATTTAACATTTGATTTATTGGGAAGAATCGACAAATACAACTTTATATTTCTTCTTTTTTGCGTATAATGTAAAGAAGTCGTTAAAAATTGTATAAATAGAATATATGTGATGTGGTGGTAAGTGTAATATGAATAAAACTAACAAAGAAAAATGTGTACAAAGAAAACGTTTTTCATCCTTGGTAACATATCTAGACGGATAATTAAACCGTGGTAACTGTAAAACCTTCTAACTGATGAATTTTGCAGTAGAGTGTGTTATGGTAAGATATACATTGGAAATAAAAGAATACCAATCACATCAAAAGTCATCATAGATGGTGAAAGTCTGAAGAAAGTGACTGAAATAAAATATTTGGGAGTCATAATAGATTCAGAATTATAGAATAGAATTTAATTTATCGCGAAATACAAGATACGTGACTAAAAAAATTGCTAAGAAAATCTGACTTCTGGGAAGGATCAGAAGATTTATTAGTACCGAGTCTTGTAAAATAGTATACAACTCTGTTATTATTCCTCACATCAACTACTGCACCAGTATTTTGTTTTTGGCTAAATGAAATGCTGAAACATGTGAATATTATGACCTTTAAGCAGGAAATATATTTTAATATAATGGTATTTATTTACAAAATCCTCAATAATAAAATATCAGCGGAGTTTACACGAAAAATTGATGCAAATCAACATGAGCATGAGCATCGTACAATCGTATGGAAGGGATAGACGGAGACTGCTATTCAGGAAGAAGGCCAGATCTCAGAAATCGATGATGTATAGTGCGATTTAATTTTTAATGAAATGCCAGAAAACATAAGAATGGAGAAGAAATAATATGAATAGATTTAAAATGAATGTGACCAATTATATAAAGATAAGTTTTAGTAAAAGAAAATACTTTAATCTTGTTTATATTAGAACATATATAGGAGTGCTTATGTATGCATTATATTAAGAACTGAAAAAAAAAACCTTAGTTCGCTGCTTAGTCTGGTATATACTAGCTAGTATATACTGTTATATTATTAATGAATCAAGCAAGTATTGTATCTAAAGAAAAAACAATTAAGATAAAGAATAAGTAAGTTTGTATTATATGGACATTATACCAAAAATATATATTATATGCAATGGTAGACGATCACGAACGCTTACACAAAAAGTACTTATTTATAAAGAGATCTTCCAAAAATAATTTAAGTTGTGGACATGGGTTTAACACGGGTAAGCCCATTTATTAATAAATGAAAAGTCAAAAATAAGGTATTTTAATATTGTTAAGTGAGTTGCTACTTTATATGCTAGGAAATATTTATGGTTTTCCGCATAAACAGAGAGAGAAATTGTCTGGAATTTTCAATTCAGAAACAAAAAATTTACCAGTACATTTACCCCTTGCTCACATTTAATGTTTAATATTTTTGTAGTTTTTTAATATTCTCGTAAAGCCGGTGTATTTATTTAATGGTAACCTTGTTTCGTGTATGTGATTTCCAGAACCGTTTAGATGGGACAGGTAGATTTGGGAATTGCTTTATTTTTTCACAGTGGCCGTTTTTTTATACTCGGGGGTAAAATGAATAGTGCTCCGCCCGCCCCACCGCGGGCGCGGGGGCCGAGGGAAGAGGGGGCAGCTTTTACGGTGAGAAACTCGGAGGAATAATATAAGAAACCTTCAAATTCCGTGTAGTTTATGACGGAGCGTGTCCTTATAACTCGCCCGTAACAAGCGACGGCGAAGATTCTAGTTTGAATAAAAAAAAACATGTTAAAACATTTTTAAACAGCCTCGCGCCGCGGAGCCAGCCTAACAGTCTCGAGTTAGTGCTAACCCTTATTAAGAATGCGGCTTTTGTGATGAAATAAAAATATGTAATACATAGCACACCTACCTACATCATATTATATGAACGTCAGAAATGTACTTAGATATCACAACTTTTTACAACCTTGGCATGCTTTTATATAATGTATCCCACCATGTTTTCAACGCATCTCCAGCTCTCGAGGATTACATAGTGAGTTGATGGATCATTCACTAATCTACAGACATTATTGTAAATTGTACCTACATTATTTTTTAAATATACCGTTGTAATGCAATACTGCAGAATAAGATCAATCAGGTGTGTATTTGTCAAATTCATTTTTTGACAGAATTAAGACTGAATAAAATATGAGTGAATTACAAAATGATTTGAGTGTAGGAATAAATGATTCAGGCACGTGGAACGAATGAGTGAAGAGAACTTGGTAAAAAAGATATACAACTCTAATGTTGATGACGCTACTGGGTACACCAGATATTGAAAGATAGTGGTTAGAGTTGTATGTGAGGAATTGTGAATCCAATCCCGAGCTAAAATTATAATATTGGGATTTCGGGACTCAAATGTGAGGATCTCGGGATCTGTTCAAGGATAAGAAAATGCTTCCATTCCAATTCCAATAAAACAAATAAAATTTATGTTCGGTATATATAAATATATATTATATTTAAGTAATAAATCCTTGAAAAAAAAAACATTAATAATATTGTAAAATTGACAATTAACAATTTGAATGTGAAACATTTTGAAAAGCAAAAGTATCGAATTTGGTTCTCCGAAAATAAATCAAAATATTAATATCGAAAGTTTCGGGATAATACGTATTAATCCTGCGATAAACACTAGATTTCTGGGATCCGGAATTCCCCAGTCAGGACAAAAGAGTGTGGCGTTCCATCCTACCCATGTGGAAAACAGCGAAGGTATTTTTACTTTGGAATATAGTACACAACTTTTATTTTTCATAATGTTTCTAATTTCTCAATTATAAAAAAATGTATTATGTATTGTGTTAGTCTTCTAATCGTCTTAACATATTTTAACATTGCACTTTAATGTCATACTTGAATTATCTATCAGGATTATTGAAGAATTGTTGAAAATATGTATGTTAAAAATATATATATGCAGGCTGTACACAATATTTTATGGGTGGATACCTGACTAAATTATGAGTCGAATATGCAATTTTTACACTGTTACGAAAAATGCTTTTTTTTTTTTTTTACAAAATCTTGTTAAGCTTTAAGTCTACGTATTTCTAAATAAATATTTGCAAAATTTATCCATTATTAATCTGCATCTTTGCTTCAAGCCCAAAATCATCTAATAAAAAATAGTCTGGCCGCTCATAATTCGATGACCTTTAATTTGTTGTATTTAATATATATTGTAATTTAAAATCATTAAAATATTTCAATTAATCGAAATAATAGCATAATATATTTTTTTTTAAATGCTTATATCTCTGACATGGTTGAGTTTAGGCACATATTCCTCGAATATTTTCGAGTCTTAATTTAGTCAAGTATCCACCCATAAAATATTGTGAACTAGGTCTGTTACATTCTGTATACCTATATTGTATAATTGGATAAAAATAGAAGTTTAGCCTTTGTATTCACTCCTAGAAAAATAATATTTAATTAACTCAAAATGTTTTTTAGAATAATATCTGTCATTTTTTTTACTTTAGTTAAACATAACGTCACGTAGATCACAAAAACATTGTAATATTATGATTGTTTGAAGCATTGAAAATCTCGTTACACATCATTATTAGTGATCGTAAACCGTTATGTGATTGTGATTGTGTCGATGATTGGTAACTAAGATTTAACTGTCGGAGGCTTACTTTCTAGTGTACCAGTTATTGCTCGAAGAATTGCGTTAATCAGTTATCAATCATCGTTACGATCGAATACAATCACGGTCACAGTAACAGTTAAAGTAACGGTTTAAATAACGATCACTAATCATTATGTTACCTGAAGTCTTAATTTTTGTAAAACATTTCTTAGAACATTGAGCTATTAGTTTGAAATAACACGACTAGCTTTCATAGCGCACACGATCGCCATTGTCCAGCCATTTCAGAGAACGTCACCAGTCACCGGACAGACGAAGTGTGCCACTAATGTCTGCGAGGTATTGTTCTCGCATTTTTGTTTTATGGCCGCGCGGCTACCTTTTCTGTTATTTCGGTGGAACTAATCGCTCGGAGATGAAATAACAGACATTCATATATGGGCCAACGCTGTACTATAATACAAGTAGCAATTTCGAGAACTGTGTCAAAGTAGTTTACTATTGTTCGAAGGTTCTCCTCAGCCTCGCCCCGGGTACAGTTTTCAAATATGTGTCAGGATCTGAAAGAAGCCCGTAAATCAGCGAGAAGAATCTGTGACGGATGAAATTTATGATGTTTTATTATCCTAATAAAACAATGCTGTTTAATGTATTAAGTTACACACTTTAAAATGTATTTTTTAATGTCTGTGCGATGCCACTGAACCGACAAAAAACAATATATTATCTATTATTTATTGTATAGGACACAAATTGTATCACATAATACGACGAAGGCAGGTGTTCGAGCTAAGTACCTGCGACTAATTTATTCAACTACTCAGCTATCTCTCTTTTGATGTTACAATGGAACGTCTTCACAAAATGTGTAACTATTATTTCAACGAACGTTTAACAATGCGAGCAACTTAATTGTCTGTGATTTAAAAATGTGACGTTTTGGCTCGCCTGATCAGATTTTACCGTTCTAAGAAAACTGGTACATTTCGTCATAATATAATACATTAGAGGTTGACGCGCAATGGTCCGTCACCACTCTACAAAGTGTGCATTTGTAAAAAAATATATTGTAAATAAATAAATATAATAGTAAACCATCTATTGGAAGATAGTTCTATTAAAAGCCTCATCAATAGGCGAACGTACATAGGAAAATATATGAAAGTGGATGAGGCGAGAGTCGCGTGTCAGGACAGAAGAGTGTGACCTCTCTGAGTACTCCCATTGGGAAATGGAATAATTTAAAGTTAGTTAGTTAGTAGGTCATATTCAATATATCATCACCTACAAGAAAAAATGTAACCTTATTCAGAGAAATAAAATACTTCACAATTTATTAATTATTATAGTACATAAAAATATTCACATTTTTGCCTCTTTTGAATAACTTGATATATGAGAATTCTCATTGAGGTAATCTTCACGAGTATGTGAGGTAATTATACATTAATACAGTTAGTATTGGAAAAATGATGTACAAAAACATTAATTTTTTACATTTATTTAAGTATAATGAAATCATAACTGACCGTAGTATATACTTTTATTAAATTGGGATATTACGCACTTAATTTTTTTTGCCTATTGTCATTTTCACTAAAATATTTTTTACATATTAACAGGTGAATAATATATAATAATCCGTATTTGGGGAAGAAAGAAAGGGGTTGATTGTAATAAACCAACAAAATACAGCTCAGTGAATAGTATTTAGGAAACTCATCAATTAGTCATCAGACTGCAGTAGAACTGGTCAGGAACAAAGGGTCTAACGTAATGAGCTACCTTCCTATACCTGGCAAAACAAAATACTGTAGGAAATGAACGGAAGCACTTAGCAAAATAGGGAATTACTGTTAATCTAGGTACGGAAAAAATACCTACAATTTTTTGAAATGATAAGCTTGTAGTACAACAAATCGTAAACCCATTCATTGACTCGTTTTTTTGCACTTAGTTACATCACATGACTTTTAGCAGGGGTAAGCAGAGAGAATAGACTGCCATTCTTGAACTTGGGCCCCAGTAAGAGGTATTAGTGGTATATCTGAACGTACCACTCTAAATTCCGTTGTTGCATCTTGGTCGATTGTTAAACCTTCTAAGATACTGCGTGATGATAAGTTATTTAGATCAGAAAACCGTTACCACAGCACATTACATGGCATATATTTTTTTGTTGTATATTGTTGATATAGCTGTAATAATCGTTAATAAACATCTATTGTTTTTACAACATAAAAAAAAATCAAAAGCAGCATTCAGTATATATGTACATAGCTATAAATAAATAATCGATATTAAACATATTATGAGACTGTGGCATTGTTAAAACGCTTTGAAGATTCTTTTCTGTTCTCTACAATTGAATTAGTTTCTCGAGATTGTTGGAACATTTCGTACGATAATACTCGATTATTTGAGAGCCCAGATAATTGCAAAAGTGAAAGATGTCTTGGTTCGGGGACCTGTCCAAAGCTTTCAAACGCTTTTGTGATGAAGGTATCTTGTACGCTTTACGTCAAGAGGGCATATCTTTATATACGGATATTAAGTGGGAAAATAAAAAAAGAATGGGAGAGGAATGAATACTAATAATGCCTTGTTAATAATTGTGTTTTTAAATGGTTCCGCTATGTTGATGATATTTTTTTGTATTTTTAAAGGAACTGACAGACAGCTTCATTCATTTCTCTCCCACATTAATTCACTACACCGAAATATAAAATTCACCTTGGAAAGAAACGACGATAATACTCTAAATTTTCTCGACTTTTCACTTAAAATAAATAACCATAAGCTAGAATTTAACTTTTATTGTAAACCTACATACACCGACACAGTGATCCCTGTACATTCTTCCCATCCTCCCGCATACAAATTGGCTAGTTTTCATTCAATGCTTAATAGATTAATAAGTATCCCTCTCAATAATACTGATTACAGCCGCGAATTAAATACTATAAAGCAAATTGCCAATAATAACAGTTACAACAGCGCGTTAATAGAAAAAACGCTAATTAAAAATAATCTTGTAAAATTGAGTGATCGATTTTTATATTCGGGACATAATATTAGAAATACCATTGGTAACACTTCATGAAGGAAAATATTATATACTATACTGGCTTAATATCATATACCAACAATTTTGCAATCAAAGTCAAAAATATATAACTTTGAAAAAAGCGGGGTTTACGAAATTTCATGCAGAGATTGTAATAGTAAATATATCGGACAAAACTATAAATCTCAACATAAAATTAAAAGAGCATCGTCGTTGTCTAATTAGTAACAACTTTTCTGAATTCCAGAACCACATCATGGATAATAATCATTATTTTCATACGTGTACCATTAAACCTCTTGTAAAGGTAATAAAATGAATAATTTTTAATGTTTAGAAATGAAAAGAAATTTGAACTCGAGTATTAATTTGTTAAATAATATTACATTCACCAACTCATCTCAATATTCCCGTTACAACTACCCCTCCACCTTCCACCAGTAACTCTGTCCCCTCCCTTTCCTTCTGATGGTACCTAATTACTTGTATGTCTACCACCTAAGCTTTGTTTCCTATATTTGTGTGTATTTAGTTTAATACTCCACCTGTCGAAGCTCGAGTAGTCCAAATAAACTCAAGTAGAATTAACATGGTTTTATTTATATCCATCCATTTTTTTAAATGTAATTTGTCGTTAAACAGACTTAATTAGACGAATGGTCACTTTCTGAGGATCGCGAAACCTGGGTTGTGGCCTGCTGATGTCCTTGACGATTTTTCTCCACCACAGCCCGTTATTCAGATAACCATTTCAATGGAATAGCCAGTAGTGTGTTGGATTTGGTCGGTCCATTGAGTTGGAGAACTCTGACCAACTTTGTATTCAACCACTTTTAGCTTCTCCAAGTTATCATTCTCTCTGAAGAATGCGTCTCAGATATGTCGTGAACATCCCCAACCATCAATTGTTTTAAATTATATTAAAATGATTAGTTTGATTTAATAACTTAATTGTATCTAGTAGTCTGGTGGCGGTTAATTAAGATATATCTGTCTACTACTGTCTACTGTACGACTCTAAACATTTTAGTTTAAGCTAGCAATTTAGTTTAGCGACTCCACCGACAAATGGAATAATTTGAGGATACGCTCGAGAAACGAGGCCCCGCTCGGAGTATTACAGCGTTGCGTTTATTTATGCATTTCCTGTTGGTCGAGTTGCACCGACACCGGTTTACGGCTGCCGAGGAATTGCACCAGCAGCAGCAGGTGAATAGCTGTCGTCAAAGTGTAAGTGCGCCATTCGCGTTTACGTACTGCAGAACTTTTTGCAGTTAAAAGGAAAGACTTTAAATATTATACATCGCTTTAATTGGCCACTAAACTTTGTACAATGTTAGATATCCAAGATATCGTACTATTGTCATCCGGTCTTATTATTTTTTCAGTGGTGTAACTACCGAGAAACACATTGAAGGGAAAAGATGGGAAACTTTCGTTTTACAAAAAATTATTTCGCTCTTTTTAAACTTTGTAAGTACAGCTATATTAACTGGTTTTTTTTGCTATAATAAATATGGCTTAGTACAGAATCAAATAATAAAGAATATCTAGTAAGAATCTTGTCAGATTTATTTGGAATGAATGAATATAAATATTATTCTTCAGTATTAACAAAATTACTTTGTGACAACATATTATATAAATAATAGAAAAACACATAGTTGTTTAAAAAAAGTATTTTTTCTTATTATTTATATAAATATTCTGTTAAATATTTATCTTAAAAGACTTATCAAAAAAATACAGAGTTACATTGCAATAATTTACTTATTTCCAGAAATAAAATCTATTTCCAACAATTCTATAAAAGTAAAAGAAAATGTTATTTAAAAGGTAACGTAGTAAAAAAGTGATTATTGGAGGGAAAGAAGACGTCCGCGAAAGATTTGATATATTGGAGGATAGCCCTCATAGAAACTTCAACAATAATATACGAGCGTGTACGAGAAAATGTATGAAATTGAATGAGCCAAGAATGAAATCAAAATAGAATAACGTGGCGTACTATCCTCTCTGTTTTTCCATGCAGGAAAAGGCGTGATGGCAAGATAGTTAGGTTAGGTTTATATTCTAATAAGAAAATGACACGCATGTGTATTGTCCATATCATAATACCAATTGGAAGAAAGATAGTTCAAATTTTACTGATTTACATTGCAGATTGGAATAGCAAGTCACCATTAGGTATGGACAGTTGTCTGTGATTCTATCAAGAGGTACACATAGCTAATAATCTCGTTACAACTATTCTTTACTTCTGTATACCACCTACAGTTCACAAATGTACTAATTGGTATTTGTTGTTCCACTTATTAACCCATAATAGACCGCCCCCGCAATACTTTAACATGGGGTTACCATTGCAATAATATTTTTTATTATAAAATCTTCAACAGTTAACAATTAAATAATCTTTAAAATATAATATAATTAAAATTTAATTCTTTATACCAATCAGATATTCTGATTATATATACTACGTCCGAAGTAATTTATTTTAGTCTTCCTTCAGATTTCAATAATTAATATTTTTACTTACTTACTATCATGCCGTTTCTCCTTGGGGGTAGGCAGATAGGACAGAGGGCCACACTATTCTGTCCATCCACATTCATACATTTTCTCATACAAGCTCGCCGCTTCTAACAGGACCATCTTTCAAGTTTTTCTCGGACGTCCTCTATTTCTGGTGCCATCAACACTTTTGTCATATATCTTTCTTACCATTCTCTCCTCATTCATCGTTTTATATGACCAAACCACCTAAGTGATTCTTTCTTAATCTTACTCACTATACTAAGATCAGCTTTACATTACTTCCTTATTTCTTCATTCTATATTCGTCATAAATAGATTTGCCACATATACGCCTAAGTGATCTCATTTCCACTGCATTCAGTCTACTTTCATTCCTCTTCTGGCAGTTGCAGGCCTCACTCCCATACATCAGTGTTAGTACCAGGGCTTCACCGTGTACCGTTAGTCTTGCCTCGATTAACAATATCCCATTAGATATAATTCCATTCAAATCGCCATTCACTTTATTCCCTGTAGTCACTCTCCTTTCGATATCATTCTCAGTCTTTCCGTTTCTATCAAGCATTCTTCCCAAATACACAAACTCATCTACTTGTTCCAAACATTCATTGCCTCCAAGTATTTTGCACGCTGCATTCATAATAAGGTAATAATAGTAAGGCCGCTTTCCTTGCGTACATCGTACAATAAATTTTTAATAAATATTTAAATCGCTTCTTTCTCTCAGTTGACTTTTTCAGGATTGTAGACCGTGATCTTGGCCGAAACTCTCCAGATTTAAAAATCTTCTGCGAGGTGGATTGTTCTAATCTTATGTATTTTTGAAACCTTTGTAACTACAAAGCTTTTGAAAGATTACTTGATCTGGTTATCCAAATGATCAGTGTTTAAATGTCAAAGTCTTGCTACTGATAAATAATTAACTATCAATAATAATTAACAAAGATTTGTCTACGTAATAATTTAATTTCCTCGTTTTAAAATATTATGTACGTTAAACATCTAAGATAGTTACAACTTTGGAAACGTTTACCTATATAGTTAAAATTTAAATATATATTTTTTGCATTGTCAGTTTTGTCGTTTGTGAGGAAATCTAAACACATTTAATATTGTGAGTACCGACGGCCTACGGGTATATACGAGTTAGACTAATGTAACTAACATTCTAAATCATAACTAATGAAAAGAACTGCTACTTATTATCTTTTGTTATGTGATTTTAGTTTAGCTTTAGTTTTAGTTTATAATTTTAGAAATATGTTGCGACGCTGTATTTTGCGAATCACCAATATTCACTCACCGTTAGTGATTGTGACTTTACGATAACGGTGGTTTATTCACAGCTCGTGATTTTATGCTTATCCGTAATCTTCGACATATTTTAATTTTTTATTATATTTACTACCCTTCTATATTCATTTTCTATATTTTACTTTACTTATATTTATGTCAATTAACGTTATAAGGTGATGTACCTAAGAGGTTTTATATATAAGCAATGTATAATGTTGTGAGAAATATCCAGGTAACTGAATTTCTATTAACGTTTTTACGTCACGATACAAAATAAATCGTATTTTGGAATTTAAACTGATTGTACATCCGGAAATGAAATGTGAAACAGAATAGCAATGATGTAATAAAATATCGAGCATCACAGAGAAAGTTATTTCCAAATGAGAAATTCCACACGTTGCGGTAGCGGCACAGAGCACTGGTCGGCACTGCACCCTGCACCTGACCCGGGAGCGGGAACGGAACGGGGACGGCAGGTAGAAAGGGCAGAAAGAGTTGAAACCCTCCGCTTTACGGCCGTATAAATCTTCAGGCTGGTTGATCGGGGCGGGTCTGCCCCCGGATTGCTTTTGGTCACGCGACTGTGACATCGTAGCTCTTCGTGGCTTCCCTGCTTTCCCGCTCGCTCAGCAGTGGCGCATTTATACCTGCAACGGCCGGGTCTTAGGGGCCCTTGTACATTTATTTTAGTTACTTATTAGTATAATCTCTAGAATAAAGTGGTAAATATGAACGCGACATATAGAATAATTCCTATCCATTACCTACCCACTATACCAGAACACGAACAGCGGAGTGGATCCAGTGAAAAATCCAGATACTGATAGAAACATTTAATGTACGAGTAAATGATCCTGTTATGTCCTGATTTTATGTGCCATGTTCAGTACTGTGCAACCAGCTTGCCATACTTGCTGATCTGGAATAAAAAGTGTACACGGATGAACTTTTTCCCTCGAAAATCGGTATGCATCAGCTGTTAATTCTGTAAAGTTCTTCACGCGAGTTTAAAAAAAAATTTCAATCGTATGTACGCACTTTTATAGAAGATTAGAATCTACGTTAGATATCGAAACTCCTGTTTTATATCTAAAAATATTAATTAATAAATTAAAATACTTACTTATAACTGTATAATTCTTGTAAACATTTTTTTGATGTAATAAACAATGTTAATTTCAAAGTCCTCTAAAAATTATTAAGCCCTCAGAGGCCGGCTAAGGTGCGCCACTGGCGCATAGAGCTGTCCCCGGGAGGTCGAGTTTTAATGGGCTGATTTCATTTTATGCAATAAGCGTCGGTTATTGTGTTCGCCGGCTATTAGATTCAGCCACATAATTGTCTAATACACTATTTTAGAAATAAATTATACAATTTTAAACTGGATACGTAAATTATACGTTAGTAAATAAGAATTTGTGGTACAGAAATAATAGTATGCAATGTTAAAAGAGTTTATTATGTATCGTAAGTTTCGTATATAAACTCCATTCGCCTGTGTCATCTCTGCTAATTTATTACTGTATGCTTGTCTCGGATACCTCTTATCCGCAGCTAACACTTTATCAGATTATATCGAACTGCATTATTTTATTATTGACAATTTATGTTGATGCTGTGTACTCACCAAAATTTTTTTTAATAAGGGCGTAACTTTGTCCATCCTTAAAGTATACATAGTGTTGTCCCTCTGTCGGCACCGATCTCTGCAAATCGGTTTTACAAATTGGAAATATCTCGTCCAACAGTTTGTTGCTGAATATTTATAATAAAATCAAGTATTAAGATACGAAATATTTCTCATATCATTGAGAATTGCTATTTATTTTGATACATCGTCAATACGTTTATTAAAATAGTCTTCATTGAGACGAATTTACGAAATTAAATGTATTATAAAAATTGAATTAATTTTACGCATTGGAACTCCGTATTTAACCTTTTTACATTCGCCTCGTGCACAATGACGTATGTGTGCCCGAATACAATAGATTTTTTTGTGAAGTCGGAGGCGTAGCGCAGAGTAGCCATTAATGTGTTTATCTATATTTACTGTTGATTTTATCTCAGCAATCAATATGCGGTTTTCATATATTGGAATTGAAATGTACTGTCGAAAAACGCGATCATAATAACCGGCGCCCGCTAGACGCATGCCCGAATAGTCTTTTGTTATATTAACCCAGATATCTGTGCGGTAGTTGCGTGCACTTTGTACAATCGATATTTGCCTTCCGAAATAAATTAATAGGAGTTTTAGTTCAGCCGTTGTCTCGTGATGCTCGTAAACCAAATATGGCTTCTTTTGTTTTGGAAAAATGACAAAGTATGCCCATAAAACTTTACGTCTTTTCCCTCTTCCTGACTTTATTGTAATGAAAGTATGAGATTAATGCATTGGACAGGAAATTAAAAAAAAGTTGTTTCACATAACTTTTACTCTGTTAGATATAAAGTTCTCACGTCACTTTTCTGTGCGATGTTCCCCTCTGCGTTTGCACCGGTTCGCGCGATCCGGTTGTTAAAATGGCAGCCTCACGTCCAATCATTTGATGTTGATAATAAAAATAAAAATAACTGCCACAACGCACACAAAATATTCGCATAAACTATAGTTTCCATAAAATGGGCTTACCGTTGAAAAGGATTTATGGCATTTACAACATTATTATAAATATCACATTTAAAATTTGCGATGAGGGTTAATTAACAAAATTATTTTAGCGAACCGGTTGGTAATTTTATTTGGGATATGTATAGCAAAATAGATGCTTATGGTATTTGTAACGTCTATTTACATGTTATTGTAATCGACCTTTTAAATATTTAAACTATAGTTTCCATAAAATGGGCTAACCGTTGAAAAGGATTTATGGCATTTACAACATCTGATTATTATAAATATCACATTTAAAATTTGCGATGAGGGTTAATTAACAAAATTATTTTAGCGAACCGGTTGATAATTTTATTTGAGGTATGTATAGCAAAATAGATGCTTATGGTATTTGTGACGTCTATTTACATGTTATTGTAATTATTGTAATCGACATTTTAAATATTTAATATTTAGAAACGATCAAAAATGTATCGCAGCATTTTATTGTGGATGTCAAACACTACTAATTTATCCCATAGATCTATCCACAACACCTTGACAGAACGTGAGATGATATTGACTCTTATGGTGCCTGTCTACGAATGAAATTTTGATATCCCGTCTCAGAGATTTGTCAGTAAAAGTCGGTGTGTATCAGTTACGTCATCACCCTGCGCACAATACATGCAGAAATAAATCATAGCTCGCTTCGTTCTTAACTCCACTGTCTGGACAAGTCTCATGCGTATCAGGCAATAATAAGCAGGAATAATTTTTTAAATTAAAAGTCGACACACGTCAATTGGTCAGCCTCTTCTTCACACAAATAAATCCGAACTTTGTTTTACTGCTATTCTACACTTGTTTCGTGGGAAAATTATCAAACGTAGACAAGTATCATTAGAACACCTACTTGTAATCTAGTGATTACAATACTCGCCTACTGATATAGTGGTCGGGGGTTCGAGTCTTATTTTCATAGCACAAGCGGTTAGCTTATTTTGAAAATAGTAGGAATATTAATATGACACGTATTCCGTGTACGTATCTCTATTTTTTGTAATTTTTTTTTATAACACGTACGTCACTTAACACGAATTGACAGCGCAGAGGTGGTTAACCAAACTTTCCAAAGCGCTTATACGTAAAAATTACGTTTACAATTTTGTACCGATTTTGTGCTAGCGTACCTACACCCTGCAATTATATTCCGCATCAAAGAGGGATGAATTATTATTTTTTTGATTGCTGCTGAATCAGTCGCAACGGCAGTGTGTACCGTTCTATCCTCCCCGCCAACCCCACGAGTGTATCCATGAACATGACGTGTTAATTCCTGCGCTCGTACAGCAACCTTTTGTCCAGCACTATATAATTACCTTTCCCACCTAATAATTTCAATTCACTCGGTGAGGTATGTTTTACATAGTTTTGTGAAAGTTTCCAAATTACAGTGTAGTTCAGTTTAGTCAGTTGATCGATTGGAATTATTGGTCATTGTCCATTGGAAAAGTGTAGTCCTTATTCGATTAAGGTTTTTTTTAATGATAAATTAGGTCATAATGTTTTAGTAGTACATGTAGTAACCCTGGAATGATAATGAACTGTGACAAGCTTGATGGAAATGTAATTAGCGTCTGCTTTTAGCATTCGGTCCGACCGCATTATTATTGCACACGTGTGTCGAGTAATTAGGAAGGAGGGTCTATTCTATTCTGATTTGTTTTAAAATAGACTATACGTTTAAATTATACACAGCACATTAATTATCCCTTCATCCTTTCAATATCACTATATAAAATATTATTCAAGCAATGTAGATAAATCGCATATAAAAATCCGCTATTGTCTATTTTCTCGATAGATAGATTTTATCTGTATAAGTATAAATAATTTGTTTTAATTATCAAAGAAATAAAATTGCAATAAATATACTTGACACATTCCACTACTATTTATTTATTTATTATTATACACGCCCTATTCAGGCATTAACATAATTTGTAAAATAACATAAAATTACATCACAAGTGTAATAATACACAAAGAAAAAATATTACATATTGTCAGCATGTTTTTACATAATCAAAATTAAAAATAAATATAAAATGTGAAGTAGCAATTTATTCGTCACCACATTGAGACACAAAAATTGCAATAAAGAGTTAAATTAACAGTAAAAATGTCGACTACCTCCGCATATTCATTCCCCAAAGAATGCAATCTGGGGACTGCGGAGTTAGCTAGTGCATGAGTTCTGACATTACCACTGTAATAAAACAATAAATTGTGTCTCGATGACCTCAATGGTGCGTGAAAATCAAGCAGATCAACAATCTGGGGGCAGTCTATCATACCACTGATGATCCTGTATAGAAATATAAGGTTTCACTGATAGTTAAACAACTTTAGATAATCACAATTCGTACCCTTGGAGCGTATATTTAATTCAAAATTAATAAATCTTAGAAACTTTCTCTGGATTCTTCCAACCGCCGCCGAGTATACGATGAAGTGTGTATCTAAATATCTCTCTCGATCGTTGAATATTCTATAATTGCAAGTGTCTACGCTTCTCAGTATCTTATGAGAATTTAAATCTTTAAAATCGACCGTTATATATAAAATCGGCAGATATTAAACCCCATTACAAAAGTTATATATG
Organism: Eubasilissa splendida; assembly: GCA_031772225.1. NCBI lineage: Eukaryota > Metazoa > Arthropoda > Insecta > Trichoptera > Phryganeidae > Eubasilissa > Eubasilissa splendida. Next base: position 2,509,038 of record CM062853.1, on the reverse strand, counting down.
TACATAATATGTGATTAAAAAATTTAGTGTTAATAGTAAGTTATTAGCATTAGATAAATATTTATTAAAACATACTTATATTTTTATAATAAAATAGGAAAATCTAAAAAAAGCCTCTCGTGTAATAAAAATGTTTATTAAACGAATAACCTTGTAAACAGTGTAATTATGTACTGAATTGATGGATTTTAATTGGGAAAAAAATCAGAACATGAAAAAAGGAAGCAATGTTTTAACCCTTTAATACTTTTCAAACGTACTTTTTAATGGTGACACGCATGGGAGGTGAGGGAGATGGAACGCACCGAGAGGACTTTTGGTTGTGTTCAAAGTTAACTCGACATTTGATTGTTGAACGGGTATCGCCCGTGTATACTTTGTCAAAAATAATATTTTTGTGTCCAAAACTTAATCGATAAAATAAACGCTTTCTGAAATGGGTTCATCATGAGTACGCTATTATTTTATTTTTATCACAATCTTAAGTTTTAGGTTCCTCTCTCGAGGTGTGCAAACGGATCAATATAACTATAATATCATGAACTTAGTGTGTAATGATGAAAACGGGGTGTGGCGTATACGCCGCAACCACGAATTAGACGAATAATTTGGTTCTAGTACCCAACATTGTCAAAGTTATCAAGATTGCACGACTAAACTGAGAATGACCGACAGAGACACTATTTTATGCAAAACCTTTTGGCCGAAGGAGGGTTAGAAGAGAGCGATGGTCGCACGGCATTACCGATCCCTAACGCAATTGTGGCCGCAAAGGTACGTATGCTCATCGGTAGATGTGTCACTGTCCAATAAAAACACAAACATGGTGCACCTGTCAACTGTCAGGAGTCCTGCAAACGATTCACCAGGATGATGATAATTATTACAGCCAATAGCGCGGAGTAGGTATCATTCTCAAAGCGGCGGAAGGGAAGGGTGTCACTTGTGTGCGAGGAACTATTCAACAGGGTAAACATGCCGAATGTATTATTTAAATTAAAAAAAAAATTTTTTTGAAGGCGTGGCACGCAGGTAAATATATCGCTTATGAACACAAATAATGTTTTGGTTTTTGAGGAATAATTTCAACAAAAAAAATTTCCTTTGTTATTACGCATAAAAGACATTTTTTCTCATCATTACGTTATCTTACTTTACTAGTCACGCATCGCTATTTGAAAACTACTTTACTGCGATCGTTTCATTACTGAATTAACTCGCGAAAGGACTTGCAGTCTATTTATAAGAGCGCCTCCTGAGTTTCTAGTATTCCACGTTCTGGGCATTCTTCGTTTGTCCATTGTTTTATAGAAATTATTCACGTGTTGCGTAATTATCTTATATTCACATGTGGTTATCTTGAGTCCTCGTGATTATTTTAGATAGCCTAGTGTGGAACCATGTAGAATGTCAGAAATTAAAAAATTCAACAGAAATATCACCAATAATTAAATAAATATTTAATATTAACAATGTCACCATTTTTTAACAATTCGTTACTTTTGCCTGTGTCACACCTTTTCGTGACTGGCCCGGACACCTCTGTCATATAATTATAGCTAACAACTGGCCCTTTTCGCCTTCAATAATTCGTCCATATGTCCAAACGAAAAAAAAGATTCCACGTAAATATAGCTTTTTACTTTCAATCGCCGTAATGTGCCCCATGCGAAGGACCTCTATTCAGTCGTGGAATATATATAACATAGGTATAACACGACATGTGTGGACAACATGCTTTATTATGCTGTTTGTATAATAATTTAGTTTACTTAAAATACCTTGAATGACGCATTGAACAGCTGTCATTTAGAAGGGTAAAAATCATGATATTATGACACAGATAAAATAAATCACTTTTTGTATGGGCAACATTCTATTATACTGTTGTATTCAGCTATAACTTTGTGGTAATTCATTATAAATGTAATAAAAAATAATTCATTTTGTTTAAAGACCACTTCATTTTTGCTAACACCAATCGGTTTCGGAACTACCGTTCCTTCTTCAGGGTGTTCAGGATACTAACTTAGTGTTACGAATATGGGCAATTATATATTAGTGTCAAATGTTAAAAGTGTTGGTTGGTGACTGGGGGAGGAAAAGATACAGATATGGTGAAAGGGAACATATTTAAAAAAAGACTGTAGGTTAGATTTTTTTTGGTTGTTAATAATGCATTCATTATTATTTATTAACATTCTACTTCTTTTATATCGTTATTAAACAATATCCATAACCTTTTTTTTATATACAATATACATTTCGCTTTGGTTTACGTTAGTGTTGTAATCTGAAGTTCTGGTACCAAAACCGATGTATGTAAGCGAAGCATGGATCTGGCAAAATAATAATTATGAGCGTTTGTTCAATCAAAATGAGGTCTTTCAGGCGTTTATATGTGGCAAATAATACGTTTGATTTAATGAAGAATCAACAAATTAGTGAGTGAATGTAAAGTTAATTCTAGCATATTGAACGTTGGATTTTATAACATAGTGTAGTGTTTTAACCTCTCTCTACTATAAATTAATTAAATGTTGTAGGCTTCTCTTATACGAAATAAAATAAAAAAATCTCGATGGTAAAGATACAACAGATCACATATTTGACGGTGCACATCCACAGAATGTCAGACCCTGCCATATAGGACAGAACGTGCTGAACATAAATTTAAACATTGTTTAAAAAATTAAATTTGAAGAGAAGGTTGAACCGACCGACGTGGATTATCCTTTAATACCGCCTCAGCATCTTGGGTGGACAGATACTTATTTTTAATACGTGGCTTTAAACGAGAATTTTCATATAATTAATCAGGATAGGAATAGACTATAGAAAATTCTTGTTTTTCAATACAAACCTGCCTTGTTTTAGCAAGTAAATTAAGCAAATCTATTAATTATGCGTTTTACACTGAAAAAATAATAATTATGAAGAACACATTATTATTGTGAAGTTGCAGTTTTTTCAGAACATAGGTCTGTGGTATTTTAATACAAATTTTATGTATCAACTAGAAAGATATACAGAAAAAATCAATTCGCCACCTTAGGGAGTAACTAAAATATTTTTTCGATAAATTGATTTTTTTCTGTATATGTAGAGCTTAATACCAAAACCCCCTAAAACGACTTTATGTGCTTTTGAGTTATGAATGAAAACATATATTTTAAAGGAAATGTACAAAATGTAATTTGTGTAAAAGTGTAATTTTTTTTCTGTATATATCGTTCTGTAAGCCATACCGGATTTTAGATCACGTGATCATCAACAAGCGTTGTGATTAGCTGATTTCATTTTAGGGGGAATAGCAACTTGCTTTGGGGTATTTTGGAACTAACCTTGATTTTGAACATGCAATATTAATGGATTTAAGTGACTTATGCGAGAAACAATGTGTTCTGCATGTAGCTAACAAAAAATCTACAAAACTGCACATTTAACTCAAATTATTCGAAATCCGTTTTAGGGGATTTTGGAATTTGGTACTACATAACTTTTTAGTAGATAAATTTAAATTGTATCAAAATTTTATATTAATTAATTATATTTTATATTAAATTTTCATATTATGAGATAGGTAGGTACATCAAATTTCTGTTGTCACGGTATACTTTTTTATACATGCTTCTAATTTAAGATACACCGAGCTGTATCCAGCTACCAGCATTCCTTACCCAATTTATATGGTCCATTTCACTCTAAAAAGTGATCTTCTTTAAACACTGAAAAACTCGGGAACAAATCCTATCAACTTTGGTCCTTCATTTGTATACAAAAAGTTACAAATTTCCATACGGTATTTTCCCTGGAATCTTACAAGAATGGAAGTATTTTGTGCGGAAGAGTGGGTTCTCAGATGGATGTTAAAAGTTACAATTCTAAAAGCAAACTTTACACCGTTCACAAGCCATCGACTACAAAACGGTATTATAAATAACAGCTGGGCATGGAGTGCGTTGGCGTTGACGGTTTCATAATCTCGTTCTTTCGATATTTTTAAACAAGTGCGCTCTTGTAAGTCATCTTTCACACGGAGTTCAGTTATTGGGGCGCCCGGGGTAGGTGGAATCATGTCGGGGTGTGAAACATTCTTGATTCGTGTAAAAAACAGGATTCCTTCTAAGCGGAAGGGTTGACATATTCTGATGCATTAGTTATAATTAATTGTATTGTTTTTATTATGCTAGGGTTGTAGACACAACGATGTTTAAATCGTACCATTAATTTAGATGTGCAAATAAAGCTATACTAGAATCAAACTATCTGTAAATTGGCGGTAATGTAAACATAAAATGTCTCGATTCTAATATCAAATGAGAGTAAAAATATAATTAATATCAATAGTTCAGTATACTAAAAACTAATTGGAAACCGTGAACTGGAGGACAGTGCTTGTAGAATCAAAATATGACCCCTGACTTAATATATATTTTTATTAGAAACTATACACAGAATAGCTTTCACATTAATATGTACAAACTATGTTTGTACTACGCCAAATACAATGATCTCTCGCGACAAGCATCGAACTCCCGACAATTTGGTCGCTAGATTAGATAAAATCTTACCTCTTATTAGGCCATACAAAAGCATGTCAAATAGTTAAAAAAAAAAAAAAATTATGTATTCTGCTGTGAATTATTTACAGTAAATATATCCCATTGAAAGTACATTCCCATTTCTCACTTGTAAATAATAACAAAAGATTTATTGGGTAAAGTTACCAAAATGATGTGCGGAAGTATGTAATAATGAAAGACAAAATTTCACGCTAGATTTTATTATCGAACATGCAAAAAACTTTATTGAAATCGAAAACACAATCAATTTAATACAACATTTTTATTAATTTTGATTGATCTTTTCCCATCGCTATATTCGTGTAAATCACTGGCAGACACATGTCGCGTCCATCGTGGGACCCGAACCTGACACCCCTCACACCTGTCATCGCCACTATTATACACCAACACCACCATTGCATACTGCACGCAGGTTGGAACGTTGTGTGTAAGTCAAAAATGTAATGCTCGAAATAAAATGTTTTTTAAAATTATAATTCCAATATGTACAAACTAAGAATAATGAAATAATTGGCTTGAAATTCTTAGAGCACGGCTGAACCATAATAAAACCGAAGTCGTTCTAACTGCAGGTTTAGTTCTACAAAATGATAATACAAGGAATAAGTAAGAGAACGGTTCCAAGATATAACTATTGCATTTCATTTCTCAAGCACCGTTCGGCGTTGACACACTGGCGATCAGTGACAAAATCAAACAAGTTTATCGTAAATTTAAATATGTTTTTCTTCAATATGAGTATCACAAATTATCCAAAAATTTTGTTAGCACACCCGTAAAAAGTTAAGTTATTCGAAGTTCAAGAGCCTTTTTCGGCATTTGTTTTCAAAGGCAGTAAAGTTTTGTACGCACATACATGTGTAGTATACATATAACTGAATAATTTCGGTGGCAATCGTAGGAGGCAAGGTCAATCGCTTGATTCCATGTACACCTAATGATCCTGCCATCGCTGTCGGCTTATAAGAAGCTTTTACTAGACCTAATTAATTGAATACAAAAAAAAACAATAATAATAATTTACTCGGAGGTTTTTTAAGAAGACATAAATAAGATTCGCACCTTGCAAATTCCATTGTAGCTCCGACGTACGTCGGGGTAAATCAATTTATGAATGTTGTGTTGATTTTAATGGGCGTTGAGAAATGTATATACAGCGTACAATTAATTTAATTGGAAGGAGTTTATTTGTGATTTATTAAAACTACCCGATAAATATGCGACGGGAATCCCTTACGGTGTGATATAAACAATAATTAAATTAAGATTCTTGAAATTTCTGTCCAGTATAAAAATATTGATTTTTTTTTCTCTTGAAAGCATGCCAATCATCGATTATAATAACTAATAATTAACCCACACTTTTTTGTCAATTTGCCCAGAATTAATTTCATCCGAACTTCCGGAAACTTCAATGAAAATGTCGTGTCCATGTGTTGTAGGTATTATTGTTTAAATCGATCGGAATATTTCTCACCTGTCTCTCGTATTTAAGACTAATATTCTTATCGGTGCAGCTTTATCCAACTGTGTCCGTTCTTCGTCGCAGCTGATGGTTCCTAGTAGGGGGTCATGTTTGCCTTTCTCAATATTTGGTCAAAAAAATCAGTCTTCTGTCTCGGCTTATGAAGCCCATGATGACTTTACACATAGACAGGCTAACTTATAAATGTCCATAAATTTAATAGTGACAATAAAATATTAATTTAAAATTATTAGATCTAATATTTCATCAATATATAATTTTTTTGCTTAACTATGGATGAAATTAACATGTATTTATTTTGTACAATAATATTGTAAATTGAATAAATAATCATTAGGTCTTAAGATAATATTACAAAGATCTTTAAACTTGTCTTTAAAAAATATTGCAATTATCCTTATTAACGTGGACTAATATAATTTTTAAAAAGAACATATTTACGTATTCAGTCATCACACATAGGATCATCATACGTTTAACAGTAGTTATGATACCTTAGTTTTAAAAATATATTTTAGCTTCAGAATACTGTTTTAAGTGGAATGTTAGCTACAGTCGCTTTGCTACGGCGTGTGCTTACGTGAATAATTCGTTAATAACAAATTCTAAAACGATGTTTGCCAAAATTATAATAGAAACGCTTAAATGAGCTCATTCTACACTATTTTTACCGATACTCTGAACAAGGTACGAGGGAAAAAATTACGATGAACAACTTAAGGGTTCCAAAATTTAAAAAAAAAATGTTGTGATTCAATATATCTATTAATAATTTTACAATCACAAAGGGTTTGTACTTTTTATAAATAATACATGAAATTTCATCAATTAAGTGTGTTTTCAGCATTATGATGGATTATATATAAACAGTATTATTTTTAATAAATACATTTTTAAGCCCAATATTATTTTTTGTTTAATACAATTTACGATACCGCTATTAAAAGATAATTAGTTATTTCCGATGGACTATTCAATATTATTGTAGACTATTGTCACCAAGTGAAGGTATATTAACTTTTTTAGTTTACACATCATACATAATAAAAGAGGTAACATATTTTTGTCGTATTATATTAATAAATCATTCAATCACAAAACATTAATTTTCATAAAGCCTCTTTTTACGCCTGTCAGGAAGGACATCGCGATTCTGTCGATCTCACCGCACCAGCGTAGGAATACTCTTCGCTGGAGTCCAGAACGGGACTTCCTCCCGAGTTCTGAACCAGAATCTTCGGTTAGACACATTAGCCGGCGCGAAACCGGTAGCCCCGGCCCACAGGTGTCGGGCGCGGGGGAGGGGGAAGCGGGCGTGGTCAGGGGCCACGGTTTAATATCCGGTGTTTAAACCGACCAATAACAAACGGCTGGCCGGGCTATATTAGCATATTCGCACGATTAATATGTCGGCCGAGAAGCGCTTTGTCAGTCAAGGAAAAAATTAAGACGTGTACCGGTTCACTCGTATGTGGAAAGTAAGCAGAGTGTGTCGGGAAGGCGCTTCGAGAAGGAGCTTCGAACTCACTTGCACACACGACTCAAGCATCCCGTCGCTCCTGACGGACTGACAGATTGCTCGGTTTTTAATGTGAGTTTTCTCTGTTTCTTATTTTACGCATACCTTCAGTATATTTTAAAAGTTTTTACATAAGATCCTCAAGCTCAGGTCTGATTGCGCTCAAAAGTAGCTCATAATCTAATCCCGAATGGTTACCCCGTGTAAAGTTTGGTTACAGTACATAGTTCTTGTAACTTAGCAAATTTTTTTCTACATTATTTGATAGCTCTCTCACTTAACTGGACATTCCTATATCAGAAGAGATATACTTAGAGCTGTTTTTGCTTACGCGAGTAAATAAATAAGACACAGAAAACAATTTTACTAATTATTACAATTGTATACATAAAAAAAAATATTGCTCTACAAGTACAAACCAAAACGTAAACGTAATGATAAATTAATGTATTTAAATAATATTTATTTACAGTTAAGAAATGAAATCTCTAAATGGTTTTTTATGTTGGTAGGTAATGAGTAAATGTATGAAATGTTAAAATATCGAATTATAAGATTGTAAATTTTTAGAAGTCGAGTGTCATACTTTTTGTGTGTCTGTCTATCTTTTTAAATATATAATAATAGCATTATGAATTCTGAAATTGACTTTCTACCTGAATCATTAACAATTTTGTAATATTAATAACTTGTTCATCACTGATAATATAGAGATATATGTAAATGTTTAAAAACGTAGATAGGAAATATAGCAAATATTTAAAGCTATTTAATTGCATTAAAGTTAATATTTTTTAAAGTTTATATATTTTATTTAATAGAGACAAAAAAATCCAATATTTGGAATTCGAGAATATGTTAAAATCGTTTAATCACAACACGTACCGATGTTTACTGATAATGTTACATATTCCACTATGTACTATTCAACTATAAATATTTTGTTACTTTTCAGAGACAGAGGGATACCTAGGTACCTGATGTACAGCCTTCAGCAAATAAATGTTGTGATGTACAGCCTTCAGGAAATAAATGGAATATTATTCACTCGTGCGAGGAAGTTTTCAATAAAGGCTATAGAATATTATACTTGTACCACTCTCAGGGTTTGACGTATTAATTTATATGAATTCCTTCAACACGACAGCTGTCAAAAGTGTTCCGGAATAATACAATTTGGGTCTTGGGAATAACGGGTCAAAAGTGTCCTAGAAATATACAGTTCTATTGACATTCGCAGACATTTTTTATAAAGGTTTGTTTTGAAACATTTTATTACATCTTAATAATCGTGTTGAGCCTTTTAATTGATTTCTCAAAAATGCTCAATCTCATAATTGTACGAGAATGAATATCGAAAATTGTCTAATATTATTAATGATCGAGAAGCAGCGAGCGGTGATCTCAGATGGGAACTATTTATTGAATGTTAGCAGCCGGGAGCAATCAAAATTAATTACTAGGTGGTTTAATAATATCGACTTTGTTTAATATAATGTTCAATTTTACTGCGTGAATTTTAACCTACGAAAAAACATTGTTTTTTTATGTAAACAATTTTAGCACCCGAGCTCGACACAACATATTTATTTTAGTTTATATTATAATTTTATATTTTATTCAACGGAAAATGTTTCCTCTAGCAGGTGTGCGCATGTTAATTAGACGTAATTAATAATATTATGGATTTTTAATTTTTTACTGTTTCGCATTTGCTAGTACTTAATTTTACATTTATGCATATTTTGGTAAAATATATTTAACAAAAATTTAACGAATCAACTAGAATAATATACATTAGTACCCATAGAAAAAAATCTATTGATCAAAAAAAATGTTTTAGTCGTATATCTTTTTAGTTAATTCATTTAATCTGTAATTAAAATACCACGGAGCTATGAAAATGTAATTTCACAACAAAAATATGTTTTCCTTAATAAATTTAGATAAATCATTTAGAAAGATACATAGTAAAAATCTCACTATCGAAGAAATATAGTCACCATCGGAAATTTTTAATGCCGGTACAGAGCTTTAATCGATTATGCTACGATGACCTATTCAAAAGTCGCAAAATTTCATCTACATACATTTGCTATGTTAGACATCTATTTTTTCCGTTGGAAACTACTGTAAAAAGTTTCAGGTTCAAGTTCCGTTGTTGTCCCAGTTTTGATGTACGTGATTTTTCAAATTTTGTTTCAATTGTCAAAGAACTATGTATTGAATCACAAAAATAGTAACTTCACAAAAAAAATGTGATTTAATTATAAATTAATATTTTTCTTACATTTTATATCTGCATAAATTTCTAACCATAAAATAGTAAACTAAATTTAATGCTTGTAGAATTTTCAACTTCTTCCACCCATAAAACTAATTAATATCGCTAATGCTATAATTTTTATTATAGTATAACAATATTGTAAATAATAATTTTTATTTATATACAGTCCACTTATCTACACAAGCATAGGCTTTCAAGAGAAGCGTAGTGTGAAAAAAAAACCTTCCAGATTTTTTTTATGCTTATATATTTCCTGACATTATCCTGCTATCAAATTTGCCGTTTGCCTATTTTTTCTTCTTAAAACCAAGAATTTAGACTTCTTAAATAAAAATAATATATTTCCATTTTCATAGTCTTCCTTATGTCTGTCTCTTGTGAGTAGTTGTTTAATTATATAGAATGAAGATTAGTATTGATAACGTTAACAATTATTTATTGGAATATTTCTACAAAAACTCATTGGTATAATTTATATTTTATAGTTACATTTAGGCTGAAATTAACACATTCGTATGACCTGTGTTGATCGAAATGGTTAATGGAAAAGATAAACGATAAATATGTAGGTAAATATTTATTTTCCAATCAGGTTAAACAAAAAGCAACATATTTATGAGACCAGAAATATAACAAGGAAAATCAATCAATAAAAAGCTTAATACATATTATTTTATGAATTGTCAGTTTTCTTTGAAATATGTAAAATGTGCATAATACGACCTTTTTTCTGAAGGTTTAAAATAGTAAACAAAACCATCATAGTATGTATGTCTTATATATGGTAATATATCTCCAATGCTATTTCATAAATAATCAAAAATGTGATAAATTTTCATCCGCTATTAAGTAATATTACAAAATAGATTATATACCTAAATATAAAAACAGGATATTGAGAATAAAATAACTTTATAATAATATAATATACAACATAACCCTTAAAATAAAATATTATATATACACGTAAAAATAAGAACAAATCAGTCTGGCTGCGTATATAATGAAAAGTATTTTGCGACAGTGACTTAATAATAATATTATATAATAGGTACTCTCATAGACTACGTCGTTAGATGAGATCATTTTTTTGGGGTGTCATGTCGCGGGTCGGTTTTTTTCGTAGCCACCGTTTCGAACGATGTTTCAGTGGTCATCATTAGTGCTGATGTGTTTAATTAGACGAAATTATACATAGCGTATACGTTAAACTTTGCTAAATATCATTAATTAATAATTTTAATAATAATATCTATTGCGCCACGTATATCCGCAACCATCTCTTATCGTTATAAAACCATAATAAAAATTCTTATTTCGAGGCGCGTAATGTTTATTACACAACTGTAATAACGTACGTATAAATTTTGTAACAATAAATATTATTATTATTTAGCATATAGAAAAGTTAGTTAACTTCGTGAAGGGAACGGGAAGTATAAATATGTGTGTTATAATTGAAATATAAGCTTCAGTTGTGATGATTCTATATAATTATACTTCTACAAACATTTCATGCTCTGTGAGCGATGGGAACAGTATGATTACGCTTCAAATAAATATAATTCATGTAAACTACGCTTTGGAATAAATATGTTTCATTTAAACATAATTCTTCTTTAAAAATAAAATTGTGGCAGTACGCAGAGTAATTATTATCTTATAAATAAAATTCTAACCTGATAACACTTCGTCCTCGCATAACTTTGGATATTGTATACATAGCTAACGTACACGTATGTAGTATAAAAAGCATATTCCTTAGGAGCGTGCAAAAACATAGGCACTCTCCTTTCTAATTACAAATATTATTTTGAAAGTCATCTGTTTCAAATTTTTCTCAGTTGCACTCTAGGACCCCGAGGAAAATATTATTACTCTCTCTACCGCCGGATGTCTCACTCTGCCTCTGCTTGGTCGAGTTGTCTTATTACATTTAAGGGCGCAAAACAAAGAAATTCCCTCCGCCACCAAGGCCCTGAATCCCAGGCAATGTAACAAAACAGGAAACAAAATAAAGATAAATTTAGCAATTTTATATTAGTATAGATAAGTTAAATATTGGAGATTTCTAATGCTAAGGACAAGGAGGAATAGTGAAGGGTGAGCCCCTTGTAACAGGAACGCATGGTATGGGAAGGAAAACCCCGAAAAAAAAACACATTAACCCGCTGGGATGGCATGGGCCAAGCTAACCCGTCCCATAAAGAGAATTGACTCAACAAAAGAGAAGTTCTTCATCCAGTTGTTGATAGAAAACTGCTTATAATGATTATGAATGATGAAATTAAATATAGTTACATGTCTAATGTGGTACTATTATGTGATGGTTTAAAAGCGTTTTTATTACAATGATTAAAAACAATTAATAATGAAACCTGACTAAACAGAATTCTTTAACATAAAAAAAGAATAAGTCAAATTTTTTAAAGTGTGATTGTATTATTTATTTACATTGGCTGATAACTGATCATTAATCAAAAATTTTCCGACCAAAAAACAGTTTGATTTGACAAATTTATTAATATTAGATTACCTTAGTACCTGTTGGAAACATTTGTTTTTAATTCTCCAATTTATTATTATAAATTGTATATTATATTTTGTAAAGATGATTATCAAAGATAATAATAATAAATATATTGCGATAATGCTTCACGGTTGACCAGGAGCCATAAAATCGGGTAGAGATGTTAATAATACAACGTATTCATTTGTTTTATTTTTTATTAATTTAAATATTTGAAAGTTCATTCACCTACTCGGCCATATCTCTGTACGATGTTATCTTGCAGCGTGTTGTGTTTAACTACACATGTGTCTTTAGTTAATTAATACAAACATTTAAATAATTAATGATTAAACTTTGCACAAAGCCGGTCGTAAGAGCTCACCAGTTAACTCGATTATGGACGATTTTACCGATGATAAAATTTTATGACCTCTCCAGGTAGGTAAGAATTAGGTAGGTGAGCATCAAGTATTCTGTTGAATATGTTAAAAGATCACCAAACATTCCTACATATGTAGAATGTCCACATTCTAGGAAATTTTCGATATTTCTCTCTTAAATCTTAATTTAACTCTTGGAGAGTCGACCAATTTTCTCATTCATACAATAATCTGTTTTCAAATGCCGTTTGGATGGATTAGAATCTTTAAAATAAATTAAACACGATTTACTTTAAGTACTTTATAGAAATTTAAGAATGGTACGGTAGTAATTTATTTATTCAGTTGTGAAATGAGAAATCAAACGAGAGAATTATAATTAACCGTGAAATAACATTTTTGAAAGTCAGAATTTGAATAATTTATTTTTAGTAATAACTATTGAAACATATCCTTAACAATCCCTAAATTTAGGGATCTATTAAAATACAAATCCTATGTAATACGGTATGATGGCGATTCTTCTTCTTTTTTTTCAATGGCCCTACAGCCCATTTCGAACCTCGGTTTCCTGAATGTTTCGGTTCTCGACGACTACATGATAACGACATTTTTCCCAGTATGCACGACTACTAACATGTTTTCAATAAATACAAAATCTCAAATGATCTAAAATTATTAAGGAGTACACATTCTTATTGTTAAGATGTAATTAACATATTTTTCGATAGGTATATCTTTATAATTAATACATTTAATTAGATCTTAAATTAGTTTAAAACCCATGACTGTGGTAATAGAGAGATTTTGTGACAAATTTTATATAGAGATGGGGTTTTCCCGAGTCACAAGAGATATGTCTGCAGGATCTGTTTGCTCCTACTTACCTTCACACACTTATAGTGCGTGTATATGTATTACATTTTTTCTTGGACTTGGATTAGCGTAAATGGTTGATTTACAAACAAAATGTGTTAATACATTATAATCACTTAGTACTACTACCGGTATACTAATTTTAAAGATTACGACCCAACTAAAAACCATCCATGTACATCATCTACAGCTGTGCTACGGCCCTACCAAAATTGTGCAGTGTTACGATCCAACTAAAAGCCATACATGAACATCCTCCATATCAGTGCTACGACCTAACTAAACATTATCCATGTACCAATAATCCATGCAATTTAGAAGATTTTTTGATTAAATATTTAATATTTACAACTATTCTTCAATTATCTTATTTTTTTTTAAATACAACTAATATGTCAATGAAAGGGTAAGAAGTGTCGTACAATAGATTGAATCCATTTCGTGTCATTAACATACGAAATTTTATTGATTATGGGTATTTATGATATTTCTCAGGTTGTTAAAAATATTTTTTATTCCAGTTTCTTTCCTTCGCTTTTTATTTAGTATTTTTTGTTGGAAGTGCGCCTTGAAATAATGCCGCTTGATGTAACCAGATCCTGTTTGATTCTGTGGCATTTCCCTTTAGGTTTCTTAAACAACCTGATGGTATCAAATGACCTCATTGTTGTTTCAAAATCATTTGTTTATGATAATAACGTTACACTTAACTAACTAAAGGGCTGATATAATTTGCGCTCACGAAGAAAGGGATAAAGATTATGCTGCATACCTTTATCTGACCATTGAATTGATTTATATAAAAAAAATAATCAAATAGCAGATTATGTTTATGTTTTTTTAGGATTTTTGTATATACAGTGTTTTCCGCATCCAATACTACTTGCGTTAAAAATATATGAAGGTTATTCATAAAAAGAACAGTGTAAAACGATGACATTTAAATCGTAATTTTTGTCAAGACTTTATATAAAAACCTTGATTATTTTTCTTATATCTAATAAAAGTAATATTTTATTTTATAATTTTTTGCAGTTATAATACATTAGTTAATAAAACAATTGGAGTTTTGGCAAAAGCGTCAATACTGTATTACTTATATATCAGTAAGGTACTTATGAGAATGTTTTTACATGTATTCATCCTCATCATCATCCACGTCGGTCCCTCATGACTGAGGATCGCGATCTTCATGAATTGCCGCCCTACGACTACATTCCTCCACTTTTATCGGCATCCTGCAAAAAATTGAAGGATTCGTCTCAGGCTGCAGGTTGAGAGTTTATCCTCGATCTTCAGTTTTTGCAGAATGGAAACATTCATGTAACTCGCCGTCCATAGTAAGCACAATAGTTATATAATATATAATGTATGTATACCTATATATGTATATAAATAAATATTTTTTATCAGATGCTTTAGGTTTGTAGAACGAGTGGGTGATACTTGATACTACACGAGGTAGTACATTAAATATACATAACACAAAAATGTGATGAGATACTTAATTAAATAGATTGGTAAGTAAGAACCTATAACAAACTTTTGATATTCGGCAACATACTGCCTTATGATAAAAAAAACATTAACGATACTGAAGTGAAAGTTTCGGTATAAAATTAATTTGGTACGCGTCTCTTAAATTGAAAGAACTAGCGTTAGGGGCACAATAAGATTAGGCGCACTTCACGGGAAAGGACTCAAGTACTCGTATGAGGAAAGCTGCGGTATGATTGACCGACCACCTGATAAAAAGCGTGCATTGTTAGAAGACACTAAGACTAATGAATCTGTTAGAACAAATATTCAGAACAATAGAATTATTGATACTACATGTATTGATTTATGTTTAAAAAAACTGAATATAACTTCAATTACTTGACAGATGTTCATCAATAGTACAAGATTATATTTTTTAATTTTCATTGAACATAAAATTAGATTTTTTAAAGAGAGCATATTTTTGTTGTGAAGTTACATTTTCAGAATATGGTGTGGTGTTGTGATACAAATTAAATTAATCAACTACAATAATATACATAAAAACTCTATCTATTGAAAAAAATATAAAGTTGATTGCTTTTAGAAATAGAATAATAGATGTATTAGTTGGAAAGATTACAGAAGTTCAAAATTTGTCGAAAATGTGTTCGATTGTAATAGTGAAAACGCTTCCTTGGATAGGAAGAGTCCAGGTTCGAATCCCGGTAGCAACTGAATATTCGAAATAAATATATTTTTCGAAAGATAAGTTTTTTCTGTATATCTTTCTAGTTGATTTATTTAATTTGTATTAAAATTAGACTTTATCTTTTTATCTCTCTGCATGTGCACGGTCTCATTTGTAAAATTACAATTTATAATGTTGCGAAAGGATTGCAAATTGTAAAATATTTCGATGACCTTCACACTTCACCATGTAGGATATTACAAAATACTAAAAAAGATAAATAAATATTATCTTAATAAGAATGTGTTCTCCTTAATGATATATTTAATAGATTAAGAAACCGTGTGAGAGACGGGAAGTTAGAAGATCAGTTATCACACACCGCATACCACACACCACACGGTCATAAGTTATACTGTCGGTGGATGGTGTGTGATCAAAATAAATATGTAATTTTTACTGTTTATTATCTGATATTAATTAAACTATATTCTATACCATTAAACTTGATGAAATATTAACAGAGGATAGAAGAACTGAAGAATTGAGTCATGGTTTGTTTAAAGAATGGTTGTTGCTAGCAGCTGTTTACTGCATCGGACTTCCATTGAGACTGTAAGGAACCACTTTCAGCGCACTTCCATTGAAATACCTCGCAGTGTGTGGCGCAGTTTGTTTATTTTTTAGCTAAACCGCCATATCAGGAACCCGCGTTAGCGACAGAGAATGTCATTGTGTCGAATTCGATGGGAACACGTAATGCAAAATAGAAATCATTAATCCGATTTCATTTTAGTAATACAATCCACGTGTTATTATATAAGTAAGAGAATATTTTATATTTTCGATTCAATTCGGTTCTAGTAACATAAAAAGTCGTATTTGAGAAATACTTATACATGTACAAAGGTCACCAAGTTAAGGCGAAACCAAAATGAAACACTATCGATATACAACGCTAGTGAACAATGAACAATACAAGATTATTGTACAAATAGTAATAAAATTAACAATGTACTTTGTACTACATACACGGTTGTGTGCAGTATAAAGTACATAGTCAAATAATATTTTTATAATTTCGATTTTTTAGACTATAATATAAATATCACATCACCTTATAGCTGAGTAAATGTTCCATACTTACAGCTGAGTAAATGTTCCAAAGCCGTTATAAGTTTCACTGTATTGTATTGTATATAATTTTTTGGAAGACAATAATATTCTTCCCGTAGGCTGCTCGGCTTTAATAGAATAATAAAAATCAGATTAATTTTCTCCTTACTGACATAGTTAACTAGTACTAATTACCTTTGGTTTGGATTTGCAATATAAATATTTTTTAATATGTTGAGAGATATAAGATTGTTTCATGATTAAATTATTATATTATTTCTAATACGCTAAGTTGTGACTAAGAAAACTGTTTAAGCGAATTGAGTGAAAAGTCCTTCAAAATTGACTAAAATTACTATTTTAATAATTTACAATAAAAAATAATTAAATATAAAAAAAACTCCTCTGTTTATAATGATAATTTAGCCAAATGAATAAATAAAAATTAGTAATTCTAATTAAATTAATATATATTATTCTATTTTTAATTATTTATTGCATAATTTGAACACCTTATTATTATATATTGTTAAATTATTAAGTAATTATTAATTTTTAGTGGTATTTTATAAACCATTATATTATTTTGAAACATTTTTCAAAAAATATTGACATTATTTTCTCAAAATCAAATACACCTGACTTTAAAAGTGGTATTAACTGTATATATTTGTTTGTAACTGTTTTATGCCGAAATATAAAATATCCACGAAAATAAAATGATCTTACTCCAAACACAATATTCCTTCCATGGGAATAGAAAGTATGTTTGTAATCCAGAAACAATATTTGATTATTTGGATTACCCTAGTGAGGGAATAATGTTTTTTTCATGTGTTCCACGAAAATCAAACACTCATTTATGAGCATAATTTATGTTGTTCGGATACAATTAATATCGGATCTGAAAATTTCGTTACAATACCGGGTGTCCCAGAAGACCAATTTTATTGGAAAAAAGCGGCGCGAACACCTCGTTGTTTACATTCGGTTATTTTCCGAACACGCTGTAATCGCGAGCAGAATCGCGGTCCACCCTGTACCCAGACGCATCTTATTTCATTTTTGTGTGGGAGGACTCGTAAAAGATGTAAAACCAGTAATTAATGTAATATCCTTTTAAATAAATACGTACCGAGGATCGCGATAGCACGATGATAAATTTACTGGTTTTGTGTTTGTCGCTCCGGGATCTATTTCCATACGATAACATCGGGCCTATTATCTGGGGGCCAACTCTCGACTCTTGGAGAAATTTATGTTTTTTATATGCCTTTAAACTTCAACCGGAAAAAAATGTTTTAAAACGTAAACTCACACACAAGCTACACTCCGTGTTGGAATGGAGCGCGAGTTCCCCGCGGGCTCAGAATCGTGTGGGAGGCTGGGAGAGGGGCTGCTGGGGGAGCGGTCGCCCACGTTAATAATTAAGAGAAATGAAAAAAAGATCCAACGCTTGTTTATAAATGGAAAAAAGTTAAGAAAATTTTATAAATTTTCTTCCGTTGAGATAATTAGCCTACACGAGATTTCTTGCGAGAACTTGTAGACTTGGCAACCAGAACTAGGTGTTAGCAAAAATTAAATAAAATAATGAATATAAAATAATATTTATATAACAAAGCTATAATATTTTAATTATTAAAATATTTAACTGCAATGTTCTTGCATCAGGTATTACAAATAAAATAAAATAAAATATGACAGAATATCCTGTACTGAGAAATTGTTTAAAAGTACTGAAAAAAATTATAATGAAATTCATTCAACTTATATATTCATAATCGTACTCAAATATAATTAAATTAAAAGATGACTTCATTCACGGTCGCAGGAAGTTGAAATTGAGCCTAGTGTAATTAGCAAAGTTTACATCTGGGACAGAGAATTTGGTCTGACATACGATGGGATCCGTACATTCTTTCTCCGATCCTTTTTTTAGAGAAGTCATGCCCCATAGCCATTAGTTAGAGTTGCAAGCAGAATTTATAAATATTAGTCACTTTCAATTATTCGAATATTGAATAGTAAAAGATAAAATATTGGTAAAGTAATGAAGAATAAATTCTTCATGATCTTCATGAAAATGTCATCATTTTTAAACAGTTTGAATAATACAAGCACATACATGTTATTATAAATGATAAAAATCATCCAATACGACTATTATTTAATTTTTTTTTAAATATGTCCATTCGTTTGATGGCTTTGACACGAAATTTTTTATATATATTTTTGATAAATTACATGTAAAACAATTATTATCGGTTGCGGTTCTCCAAAAAATATAATATTTGTGGTGTTGATTGCGTACAGGATGTACATGTAAAAGTCTTTCGTATAGACGCGAAGGAGTCAACCCTTCCTGGGTAATTGATTTAAAGCCTCGTACACCACAGATTCGCAACAAAAAAATGTGCACTTATTTCGCTGAAACATCGAGATAGAAACACTACCATGAGAAGAAATTCTCAAAATATAGTTTGGAATATGGCTTAATGGACTGTCATAAATATTTAGATGGATAATCTGGACTACTCGTGTTATTGAAGTACCGCTTTGAGTAAAATATTTATAAACCTCTTTATAAATTTTAATTTTTCAAAATATAAACAAATAGTTAGACAAATATCGAATAGTTTAAAAATGAGAGAAAAATTCAGTATTCGAGTATTCGAATAGGATTCCCTAGTTTAAAATGAGTTGCTGATACTCAGATATAAATATTTATATAAATATTACTTTCGGGGTGATCTATTTGTTAAAGCCTTCATCAGATCTGTCCAGCGTAAAGGTTTGTTTTGGCAGCATTTCATGTTATCTGAAATTTTCCATACGTCATAATGAAATGAGGCTTATAGCTAGAAATCTGTCGGGAGGAGCGTATGGTTAGCTCAGCATACATATAATATATACTACACAAAGATAATGCGTTTTTTTTTATCTTTCATTACTTTCCCTTCATGTACCGAGACAGTAGGAAGACTTTACGCGAAAAGTAACAAATTCCTTCACTTAATTAAGTGTTTCGGGCCCAAATAAATGTTTTTCTCTTTTCTTGTTCACCAACCGAAAGGACTTAACCAATTTCCCCTTTGTTCGGCCTTCTTCTGGGCGCGCGTCTGCGGCGCTGCTCGGCCATCTCCCGACGCGCGGCGTCCCGCCATTACCGCTTCCGCCATTACGGTGGTTATCTGCAAAAACCCGGGAAATTTATAACATTGTAAAAATAACCATTTGTCATTGGTCTAAAGTCTGGAAAATGTTCGAAAGAAAATTGTAGATAAATTAATGCAACCGGCTTGGGACCACGCAGACAACCAACAAAGGAAACGCTTCAGCGGATTCTCCAGATAACTTTATGTCTTATTGCCTAATTATTATGGAACTGTGCTATTGTGGACAGCAATTAAACAAAAGCAGTAGTGAAAGCGCCCTTGAAGTGATTTTTTTTACGACAATGGCGCTTTATAAATTATCCACGTGTATAGTTATCCATTATATAGTGAATCTGCCCTTCTGATTGACCTGATAAACAAATAATACGAATCATCAAACGGTGTCTTCGTTTGATAATTCGTATTATTTAAAAAAGTGACTACTAAAGTAGGTAATAGGTATGTATAATTTTTAAATAATTTTTTTAATTAAGTACCATTGTTAGTACTGAATTCACAAAAACGTTATTTACCTACTTATCGGGACGTGGAAGAACATATATCAATTTTGAAACATGTGAATTTCTAAAATGTTTAAAAAAGTAAAGACGTTTATGGGAACTGAATAAAATATGTTGTCTCACCAATGGTAATGAAATTGGCGTGTTTGTTTGGTTACTTTTATCGTTAATACCATACGTCTTTAATGTTAATTGGAAGATTTCTTCATAAAGATAAATTTGCCCTGGTGTCTCTGATTGATATGGCAGTTAAATAATATAAATACGTGGTCTTCGTTGTGTTTCTATTACTTAGTTAAATAAATAAATAAATCGTAGGAGTCAATTGTTTTGTCAAATCTCCCCATAAACCAAATTTACCACGTGCTCTTTGTGATTTTTTAAAAGATTTACTTCCAATTTTGGTCTTGATATCTGCCTGACTTTGTATAGCACGCTACTGCCGTATATTTTCTTTTAACCGAGCATCTTTTTTTACAATTTCACTCATTTGTTTTCTTCTACAATAATAGGTCAAAGTAGGTACGTATCAATCCGATTTGATGTTACAATTTAAATTTAATTTTAACATGAGTGACGATTCCATATTTCAGTGATCTTACGTTCATAAAGTCTGTCTGGATGGATGTTTATACTCCAATAAGGTATTACAAGGCAGACATGTACTATTATATCATTAATGATTATGTAGACTCGTTAGGGTCACCAATAGGGATAATTTGTGTCAGAAGGATGTGTACATTGAGAACCGAGGGCCCCATATCTCCTCGCTTCTCCCGTATGTATATGAAAAGTTATCAATATAGGGGCTGGTCTTTGTGTGAGTGTTTGTGGATAGAGCAGGCGATTTATGAATAAAACTCTACATACGATAGTTGCGTTTATTTACAGATTGAATTTATACTTGTTAGTTACATTATACAATGTATAAGATAAACGTAGAAGAAGAGTGGTCGGTTCTAGGTTTCCTCGGACTGATTGCGGCTCGACGTATTGTTGTCTAGTTTTCTGCGGGTACCAGTTGAACTGTATGACTGTTAGATGAATGATTACGCAGCCACGACTGTGGGGCGCGAGCAGGGCCTCTACAAGAGAAATATACATAAAAAGAAAATTTGAACAGGTATATAAAAATTACGAAATAAATTTTATGCATATATATGTATATATATATTTTAAGAACACATTTTTGTAGTAAATTTGCATTTTCAGAAAATAGTTCTGTGGTATTTTTAATACAAAATAAGCGAACTGTATGTAATTATAAATCCAAAATAACATACGGAAATATATATAACGTGATGCTAGAGGTGCTAGAACTGCAATAGTAAACAAAAAACTAATCATAATGCCACTGCTAGATGAAGACCTCCTCATGACTCTTCAGCCATTCGTCAATATTTGCCATGTCGCTCCCAGCGCTCCGATAATTTTGTCTACCCATTAAGATTTTGGTCGCTGACACTTTTGTCTCGTTGATACGGTTCACGAATATTGTTGGTTCATCGATTACCTCTACGTCTTACAATATGTCCCGCTAATTGCAATTTACACCTTTTAGCACTGACAATGCTATCAATCACTTTGATTCAAGTGTCTCTTTCTGTCTCTTTTGGGGATTCCCCGTATACTCTGACCGTTGAACCGTTTATCATCTGAAGCATCTGAATTAGCTAATATTCAATTAATCAACTTGAATCAATAATCAATTTGAAAGTGCAACATATAAGTTCGTTAACGCATTTCCCCGGATAGGAAAGAATCCAGGTTCGAATCTCGGTAGCAACAAAAATATTTTTTCTATAAATTGATTTTATCTGCATATCTTTCTCATTTATATATTTAATTTGAATTAAAAAATATATTTTTTAATTTGTGTTTATAATGCAGAGTGAATATTATGTTCCAAGCCAATGTTGTTTTTGAATAATTAGAAAATAAAACATAATATTTTGTATTTTTAACGATTATTTGATTTATTACAGTTATGTATGGAATATGACATCGGTCAAGTGGCCACTCGGGTAGCTGCACAAATACGTGCTCTTTTAACTCACGCAAGCTCGCGTATTATTTCAGCAATTTCATTTCGAATATTGTCTGTACCATCGTAATTGTTAGTTGGGAGCCGTCAAATCAGGTGATCGAGGAGGCCAGTCGATATTACCACTTTTTGACATTATGTCGCCGGGAAAAATTTCTCGCAACATTTCAAGCGTAACTCGGGCTGTGTGTGAGGTGGCATCGTCCTGTTAAAATGTTAAAACCGCATGTGTTTTAGGCCCAATCGATCCAATTCAGCCACCAAGAAGTTTTCTAACATGTGACATTAATGGTTACTGTATTGCCATTATTATTTAGATAAAATATTTTAATGACTTCAACACGTTGTTGAGGCGTTAGATGCTCCATAATAAATTATAATCAACTACTCTCTACGACTATAAAATTCGAACTTACAAATGTCTGCCAAACCAAAATGGCGGCCAAACAAAATTGGCCTGGAACATAATACTCACCCTGTAATAAATATCAGCTTTAGAATGGACCTACATAAACCTCGCAGAGCAAATACTATATTATCTAAAATAAATATGTTAATATTATTTATCTCGCTACTTGATTAGGTACTTTCTAATGCCATGATTTATGTTAATTTACAGTAAAGGCGTTTTAAAAAGAAAATGTATCTAATTTCGTTATATTTAGTTTCCACTGTTTACGAAATGTCATAAGTTTAAGTGGAAATTATTGGAGAGTATGTCACCATCTCACCATCTTACCATCCCTCCATCCCTCCACCCCACCATCCCTCTGAGTAAACAGTCATTATTTCCCTTCGTGTTGCTACACCCTAGAGGGAGGCTAAGTGGGCTTGTGATACCACATTTTAAAGAAGGGTGACCGACGAACTACCCAAGTAAATTTGTACTCATCTCGAGTAAGGTGGTTGACATTTTGTATTAGATACCAACGATGGATTTTTTATATAATACTATAGAGTTTTCTGAATTCTGCCTTATTATGTCTTCGACCTTTATTTCCAGGAACCTTGAAATTATTTAAATGATATAATTAAACATGTTCATAATCATACAACCAAGAGAACTGAATTCTTAAGATGTGTTTTTCAATAATATACTTAGTAATTTTTAATTTTGCAATTTGAGAACGAGCCTACTAATACCGTTAATTTCAACCATGTGTTAGTATATACAGTGACTATACGATTATTTACTAATATCATCTTCACTTACGCAAAAATACAAAGAACAAATTAATTTTTCCCAAAAATACGTTTTCGCTTCCGTCAATAAAAATGATACATATTATTTGTCAATACAATGAAGAAACTATGTTCCTGATTCATATACAGTATCTGTATAAAGAGTATCGTAAAAATGCTAAACATTGCAAAATAAGATTATTTGCGGACAATGCACTCATATACATCGCAGGAGATAATTATGCAACTATATTTAATAAATTAAACTATGACTAAATTCAAACATATTGGAAATACTAGAATACCAATTACACGAGCAATTATTATAAATGGTGAAAGTTTGAATGAACTGACTGAAGGAGACTCAAAATTGAACTTTTCGCAAAATACAAGACATGTGTCAAATAGAATACGACAATGTTACTATTCCACACACAAACTACTGCAGCAGCATTTTATTTTTGGCTAATGAAGAAGAAATGCAACAATTATCAGTATCGCTAAATTAAACTGTGAGAATAATACTGAAAAAAAAAAAATGATATCCTCGGATCAGCGCAATGTTGAAAGATCTTAATATGATGATCTTAAGGCAGAAAATATATTTTTATTTTTTTGTATTTATTTTTAAAATCCTCACTACAAAAATATCGGCGGAATTTGAAAGAAAAATCAAAATAATCACGAACATCATACAAGAGGAAGAGATAGACTGACACTACCAAAGAAGAAGGCTAAATCTCGGATATCTGTGATGTACAGTGTGATGAAGATTTTTAATGAAATTATATAAAAAAGACGTAGAAACTACATAGATTCAAAATTAAAGTAAATACGTGCAAGATAAGTTATAGTAAAAATGAATATTTTGATATGCACTATATTAAGAATAAATAAATACGTATATAGAAGAAATCTTAGTTAGATAATTCTTCAGATTCACTATGATTAGAGAATATGGCAGGAAAGTTAATAATAAAACAATAACAAAGGTACAGTGAAGGTATTTGATTAACTTATCCCATGCTCTAGAGAGATAACCAACTGGACCAAATCATTTTGACTTGCGGCTCGGTTGTTGAACCAATTATTGCACAGAAGTGCCCCTACTCAACTCTGCTTCAACCTCGCCCGAAGCGGTACAATCTCAGCGTTGCTCCTTAAACAGCTTCCTACTCCCAATGTTTTTTACAGAACCTATCTCCAGGTTTGCTTAGTACCGTCTAAATTAAACACATGTGTCCGAATCTACGTATTTACTCTTAAAACAGTAATTTTATCATACTTTTATATGTGAACAGTCAAATTTTATGATTACTACTGACACGTTTAGTGGTGAATTTACAGTAAGATCTACACCCACGAGGTCATCAAATCAATATGTCGCTTGAATATTTGAATAGAATACTTAGTTTATAAATTGTGCAATAGTTTATAGGATATAATATAATATTGATGGGTGCGGTACATTACAATTAATGGATTGTTTGAATTATTACCAGAATGCCATAAACTCGCTTCTTAAAAATAAATAATTAATAACAAATAATAAAATATAGAAGTATTACCATTAATCATATCTACAATAAATACTCGTAATTAATCAAATAAAATTCTCGTGTTGAAAATTTCCAGCAAAATCGACTCGTTAAATTCTAACAAAGAAACTCGTGTTAACCTATTTCAGGGGGCATATTGTCTGCCGCCCTGGCTCTCCATCAAACGCACCCTAAAGTGAAGTGTCGCATAGCTGCAGATCGATATAAGACGGAGCAGGGATTACTATGTATCTGGGTTAAGGAAAATTGTGTTTAACCACGCGGCATAAAGATGGTTTCGGGAATCCATAAAAGAACACCGAAACAGAGACCTCGCGCCATATTGTATGCGGACACGCTAGACAAGCGCCGAGTGAGAGGTATGGCGAGATTCCGCACATCCTTCCGCCAGGCAACGAGGGGAATATGGGTCAGGGGGATGCCTTCACCCACAACCCTTGCCGAGACTGTATTGTTCCTCCGAACAATAATATGGAGTACTACTTTCAATGTCGAGCTAGGCGGATCTCTTGTGTTTGTTCAACATTAATAAATTGTGAACATCTGAAATTCTGTTTTCACACGAGAGTAACAAAAATTAAAACAAGTCTGAATTATATACTTTTTGTACAAATTTGAACACTGAGAATATTATATAGTACCTACTTACATTGCAGACATAACTGTCCGCGGTAATACAGTAGTACCTAAAGCATGTCCAGTGTAAGAATGTGGCTAAAATGATCTGCGTAGAAACGCATTTGAAGAAAGTGTGTCGTCTAGTCCAATCAGCATTCATTAAAATTTTTCACAGCAGATCTGACTATTTTATTGTATCAGATCGCTTTTGAATATATTCAGCCAGATGCGCGTGGCTGAAATCCCAGCCGTATTCTTACAGTGGCCATAATATAATAGTATAGCAAACAGGGCATTCAATGAATGTGTTTACTTTTTGTTATGCTTACTATATATATTATATTAGGTTAATTAAATATTTTAGTGGTCTTCAACGATGCGGATAATTTGATGGTATGGTGAAAACAGATATTGGAAAACTGTAAACCGAAATGATTAAAATGTTAGAAATACGCCTTAACTATGGGTTACTACTATATAAGATTCTTTTCGCTTATGTATATCCGATTCAATAATAATTGATTAAGAAATACAGATGATTGAAAAAAGCAGACTGAATAATTGTTTCGATGTCACAGATGTAATATCATCGACTGCAATAAAAAACAATTAACATAGACAAGTTAATGAATTAAGCGGTATAAAAATTTCGTAAAATGCATATTAATTTTACATCATATCGTAATATCTATTAACCAACATTTTTACTCTCTCCTTGTGTTGAAGAATAGTGATATTTAATATATTAAAATTTTATTTAAATAGTATTTTTCGAAACCGGTAGACGTATTTAAACTCAATTAAGTGGTTAATAAAACAAAGATAATAAATAATAGTGTTATTATTTGTGAAGCACTTTCCGTATGTTCCTGGAAGAAGCTACGCGGTTGCCTTTCTCATCTCGGTCATCTTTCTAGGCCTTTGTCAATATATTTTCAGATGATTCAAATAAAACCTAAATACGACTAAATAAAACAAGACACGAATTTCGACAGTCATCTATTGTCAGCCTGAACATTGACGACTTAATTTGTGGGATTTACTAAAATTCGTTATTGATTAATATCATCATAATAAACATTTGCAAAAAATTACCGCCAAAAAAATAAATAATACAGTATTTTACGTCAGAATATTAAATGTCGCTATTTCGTATATTAATATGTCAACCCTTTGTAACCAGTGTGACATGTTGACCTTCCTTTTAGTGACGTCATCGCTTCTAGAGTAGCTATCGTGTTACCTCTGAAAATTGCTAAGAAAACAGAAGGGAAAGACACTTAGTAGAGATATTTCACATCATTGTTTGGCGAGGGACTTAGCTCTCGCAAATGTGTACATCAGATTTGTCATGTTTTTTGGTTGAGCAAATAGAAGAGTGATATTATTCCACTTGTGTGGCGAAGAAAGGTCTAGAAATAATGTGTCCCTTACCCTATACTTTATCCCGGTTCTGGGATAATATGTACGTCTATTTTTCCAGGGTACACAAAAAGCTTGTTGAATTTTCTTTGAAAATTGAAATAATTACGGTGCGCGGTGAAACCATTTTGTGTGAATTTTATTCATTTTTCAAGCAGCTTGCTATAACTTGAGCCAGCTCATGACAAATGTTTAAATAATTCAAAACGTCATTACACCAGATGCATTCGAATCTTTCCACGTTATGTTTCGAATTTGTAATCCTTGGATTATTACCGTCTAAATTAACTTACTGTAAATTATTAACCACGCTGTTATTAGACGTTCCCTAAATATTTTAATATCCACTAGGTATGTAATAATATTACATGTACTAAAGTGATTTGCAGCATTACCACAAACATATGCATTGAAATTACATTAAATTAGTGAGGTTGCAATTATTTATTGGTATATTATTTTATAGAATCCGTCGTGCCTTAATAATTAAACCGTAGTACCTAATTATGTTATTGAAAAAAATGGTCAGATTTTTTTCAAATGAGGTTTTATCTTTTTTTTTTAATCAGGCAATCCACCATTGAATAGTGATTTGTGTCATTTAACAAGTTAAAACTACATTATACATGTAGAGAACAATATTATTATAGCGAATAGATTATTTGTATTTTTTCAGTGACATATTTAGTTTAGCACAATTTATATTATTATATAAGAGTTAGTGTACTTTTGACAGTGTAAATTTTTGAAAGGCCAACAATGTATGTACATACAGGCAAATTCAAGACTGTTAGCAAGAATATAAGTCATACTTAAAGGAGGATCCGTTGAATGAAATCCCAATAGCCGCCGCCATATTATACGTGCATTAAATTAATAAATCACTGTAAATAATGTCGCTGATATTTCGCGATATCATTACTTAAAGGATTACATTTTTCCTTTCTTTGAGAGTCTTCCGATAGTCCTCGGTCAATATTCCGATTTGCATGTTGATATTATTTATGTGGAATTCGGGCTGGACTCGTAATAATAATAAAAAATGTGATTTGTAAATATGCAATATGTTATATTAAATTATTTTTTATTTTTGGTGCTTTAAGAAACAACGAGCGTGATATTAATATTATATTTAAATAGTACTTTACTTGAATGATCGTTGACGAGATTCTGACTATTTGCCGTTGTTAAAAGCCTCATATCGATTATATAAGCCGTACGAATTGAAAACGAATTTACTTTTTTATATTAATTAATCCATTGACTTAGCAGGATCCATATTCCATTAGTAGTAAACCTGCGACTGTCAAAATTCACACGTATTATCTTATAACGTACAAATGGGACTAGAGATCAGTACTGTCAAAACAAAATACCTTGAGATGAGCTTAAGACAAACGGTATTATTATTATCGTCACTTATCGTAAGAGAGCAAGCTTTTGAATCGATTACAAAGTTTAAATATCCGGGAACAAATGTGAAAAGGAATAATAATAAATAAGTAGCAGGGTAATATCACAAAACAATATTGTTACTTAATTTTATGAAAATTTGTGCCTTTGAGGTTGTAGTCACGTAATTGAAAGATTACATTGTATACGACACTGACACCACAGCAATACAGCAGGTTGCAGGTCTTTGAAAATAAAGTCTTGCCTAAGACACCTCAATACGTGATAACCTAACAGGATAATGGAGATGGTTAAGGAGTTTGAATCTTCGTGAATCGTGTACCGCCCCAGATATCCTAAAGATGTATCGAGAATAGATGAGTCACATAAAACGTACACACATACATACACTAACCAACAGGATAAACCTGTAAAGGGTAAACGAGTGCCCAGCAGACTAGATAACAATGGCAATGTCTGGGGACAGATGTCACTCTGTAGTGACTGCTGTCACGGATTTACGAGTTCCATGAGACTGTTAAAGAAGAAGAAGAATCCGTTGCCCTAAGTCCTTGGGTGCCAAAGAAAGGCATCCTAACCAAATCTAACTTAACATAATTCTACTATACTATTGAAGCGTTCTGATGCAAGACTAGTACTTGAAAAGGGGTTTTCTATATTTAGTGACCAGATAATATATAAATGGTCAGTTTATATTTATTATTGTACTATTCTGTCATGTTTTACAAGGTTATTTTACTGGAATTTAAAAAATATAATTGACTTGTAGATCTATTGACATATTTAATGCTTGTAAATTATTATTGATAGCTAATTTATTTATCCCGTTTTTAAAGATGAATGAAAAGTTGAAAGGAAGGCAATAAACTCTGTTATTCCGAACTAGTCATAAACTATACAATATCATCGAGATGTGGTGCAGCCCCGATTCTACATTAATAAATATACGCACTAAACCTTAAAAAATAGACTGAGAACGTAGACCCTTATGTCTATGTAACGTTTATATTTAAATATTTCGAAATAAATCGTCATTTGTCGAATTAATATTTGTTTTATTGTAATGACAAGAATGATTACAGTATCTACTATTAATTTTGAGTACGTTTTAAGTAACGACATGTTCCATCTCATACAGTGGTAATTAAAACATGATTATTGATATGTTTTATTACAGAATATGCATGACTACATAAATATATATATATTATTGACTGAATTTGAACCGTAATCATACCCTGATCGTAAAACAAATATTCTAACTAGGTTTGAAGAAGCATAATACGAAAACCGTTGATTTAATAGTAATCAAAATTCAGTCTGTGTCAAAGAATAATTATAATTCTAATAGATAAATGAAACTGCAAATTAAGAATCTTAACGAAAGTTGGGCAAACAGGTTGTGTCTGGTAAACCGTAAAACAAATAAATCATCGCTAGGAAACCCAATACTTGAGGCGTGTGGAATATAATAAAATTGACGCCATAATGAAACTCAATATCCGTATTGGATTCTTTTGCAACGGTACAACCGTCACCTCACCTGGCTACATTTCATTAAAAACTGTAATATTAACACTTCATTTTATGTAAAAAAAGAAGGATAAAAGTGTTCATAACCTTATCTACTTCGATATCATCTTGCTTCTGTGTTTACTACACCTTTCTAATGTAAATTTGATTATTATCTGAATCGTGCGTATTATATTTATCGATATATAATATATATTCCGGTAGCAACCAAATATTTTTTTGATGGATAGATTTTTTCTGTATATCTTTCTAGTTGATTAATCTAATTTGTTTAAATACCACAGAGCAATGTTCTGAAAATGCAACTACACAACAACAACAAAGTTAATTAATTAATATTCATTATGTATGTATAATTAATTATATAATGTACCTTATCTATATTTTATGTGTAAACTAATCATTTAATGTAATTATAATATTGTACAAAAATGTATATATTTATTGTTATACGATTTGATTTCAGTGCCTTAGCGTTTATTTTCAAAATAAAATTCTTTTGAAGCTAGCATCAATAAAAACATTTTTAAGTAACTTTAATACATTAGCAAGTACAATAATTATTTATTTATATGCAAGCCTGTTGTCCGCTTCTTACCTCGCTAGGTACATATATAGTTCTGAGTTAGATATAATATGTACTGTAATCAAGAAAATCTTCTACAAATTCCTCTAAAAACGATATTTGGATAAACATATTTTAGGTTTTCAGAACTGTAAAATCAACCAATCATCTCACATGGTTTGAACAATGACCACAACACTATTCTTTGCTAGAAGTGATCATAACTGGTTATTTGAACATAAACGCGATACTTCTGAAAACATACTTATATTGTAATACACTCGTAGTTCCACGAACATAATATTTAATATTCAGAATACCACCGACAACCCTGTACTTCATAACTAAAAGCTTACATTTATAACGTATATTATTATTTCGAGCATTATTACATTTTATATAACTTTGTAGCTATTCCATTATTGAATCGTGGAAGATTACATTCTATAAATCTAACCAATATGTCCGAGTATGTATGTACGCATGTGAGATGTCTAGTGCAGAAAAAACTGTAATTTAATAAGGAAATATTAAAAAAATCTTTAATTTCATTCAACATTTACTTAGAAATTTAGATATAAAATAAAATAAAGTATGTCTTATACAGTATGCCTTAATAAAATATATACATACGAGACAGGAGTTCCAAAATCGAGCGTCCATTGTATTTCAAAGTGAGCCTATTAGAATTTTTTTACTTGTTAATGAGGTGTTTTATTTCCAATATTACTACTGTGATATGACTCTATTTAGATCAATATCTTGCCCAATAAATGAATTAGTTAAACAGATACAATTTTTTCTCGGATATTTTCTTTTAATTGATCCAGAGAGGGAGGATTGTTACTGTATACCATTGATTTAAAGTAGCCCCATAGGTGTCAAGTCGGGGCTACGTAGAGGCCAGTTTATGTCATCTCATAGTGATATCAATTTTCCTGGAAAAATTTCACGAATAACTGGTAAGGATACGCTCCATAGCGACTGAAGGACGCGGTTAGCGACCGGCGTAGCCCCCGCCCCTCTCTCGGTCGTTGCGTTGGTGCTGCAAATGAACCAAAATGAAAAAAAAATTTGGGACACTGTAGTTAGCCCAAATTAAAATTTACTAGAATATGAAGCAGTGGCTGGGGTATCGGGTATAGTATCTAAAAGTCGAAGATTCCGAAGAACACAGAACAAATGACATTATATAATAATAATAATAATAGCGAATAGACTTAATAAAAAAAGGGCGAACAAAATGTTAATTTTTTCGAAATTTTTGGAATATGGTCTCTCAGTGCGTCAACAAAAAATGTTGTATGGAAACTACGCCAGCTTTCTGATACATTTAAAGTTAGTTAAGTTATGTAGGATGATTTGCGATATTTATGTTTTCTCTTTTTTTAACCCGTTTTTTTTTAGACTTTAATTAACTTTCCAGTCTCATTTTCCTCTTCCTGCACTCACCCTTATGTAGAACCTTACCGCTGTTAAGGTTTATTAAAACAATATAGTTGATCGATAATATTCAGAAATACCAAAAAATATATTATATAAAAGAATTTGATTAAGATATCTTATAATCATATTAAAGAATATTCTATTTTCAAAAAGCAATTACTATTGGGTGTGTTTGACTTTATCGGGATTTCTGTAAAAATAATAACATACCAAACCCATGATGGTAAAGGGAGTTCATAATATTGTCTTTACTCGTGTACAAAGTAACGATATAGAAGGCCGCCAGAAAATAAATTTGTAAATTAATTTATTGAGATATTCTTTAGCCATTACGCACTATCCCACGCTTCACGACGTAGCTAAAGATCGACTGAGATGAGAGAAAAGAGAAAATCATCTCGCGCTTCAACGAAATATCGAAGTCTAGAAGAAAGATTTAAGAATATAATAATTCCTTCGTTACTCTGGTAAATTTTTTATATTCTAAACTGGCTGAATCTATGTTCTACATTGAGTAAGGATAATTTTGTTAAAATACGGCATTTTGTAGAAATGTATTTATCATTCAATTATAAGAAATCGACCTACCGTGAATTGTGAAAATCTTATAGTACCTATAAAGGTAGGTGTACACGGAAGAGACTTATCTAGAAACTCGCGTAAATGACAATACACTATAAAGAAAACGCTTCAAAAGGATTCTACGTGAGTAAGACATAATAGTATTGAATTTATTATAAGGATTTATTGACATCACAAAAAAGTTTAATCTGCGAATAAAAACAGTAATAATAAATAAGAATGATAAAAATAAACTATAATAAACGGTAATAACAAAACTGTATATTATTAGGTGTATTTAGATTAATGATATTAAATAAATTCTTATTGGCGAGGTTGGGATTCTTCGGAAAATTTCGATCTTCACTAATGTTTACTCAGTTGTTAATGATTAAATCAAAATAGTTAATATGGGACTGAAAAAAAGCAGAAACAAACCTTTTTTCGGTCAAAAACCTAATTCATACTGGGACTTGAAC